>LFJQ01000057.1:0-1200000 GCA_001182835.1 Oropetium thomaeum
CCGGTCCCCTGCGGGAGTTCACGGGGCGGGTCTTCCCAGTGGCGCCCGAGTCCTGGCGATGGGGTCCTCCGAAGAGGGAGCAGACGATGCTGGATGGCCTTCTCGCGGCCATCGCGCAGCTGAAGGAGGCGGGCGTGCGCGGTGCTGGGGTCATCGCGGAGTACCACGCCCGCCGCGTCCTTCCGCTGGTGGCCCGCCCGCTCCGTCTGGACCAGATGGGGCCTGGCGTGGACGCGGAGGGGTCGGTGATGGCGGGAGCTCCCCCCTCCGAGTCGGAGCTCAAGCAACGCCTGAAGGAGACCCTCCTCCCGGAGGAGGCCGACGTCGACTTGGACGACCATCCTCGGGCCCTTCCGTGGCCCGGGAGCGTCCAAATTGTAGGTTCTCCCCATCCTTAGCTTGTAGATCGTCTTTTTTCTTTTCTAGAGTCGATATTGACTACTTGATGTGCGCCAGGAGGGCCTGGTCCTCCGCCGATCCCTCGTCCCCGTCCCGGAGGACGTCGCGACCAGGGAGGCGAACCGCCTCGCCGCCGAGGAGCAGAAGCGGCGGAAGGACGCCGCGAAGGCGGAGAAGGCGGCGAAGCTCCAGAGGCGCGGTCGCCGCCAGGGTCGGAGGAGGAGGAGAGCGATGACGACGATGACGACGACGAGGAGGAAGAGGAGGAGGAGGAGGAGGTCGGCCCCCGTCAGGGGGGTCAGGGGCCGAGCGGGTCGCGCCCGCCGGCCCAAGTGCTGACATTGGAGCCCCCGAGGTTGAAACCTCAGGGGTCGAGCGGGTCGCGCCCGCTGGTGGAAGAGAGGAGGCCCGAGGCTCGGAGGCCGGAGGCCTCGGGGTCGGGCCCCCGGGGTCCGGCTGCGACGCGCCCACAGGAGGAGCCACCGAGGTCTGAGCCTCGGAGGTCGGAGGCGACGCCGAGTCGCGCCCCGGCCGTGCCCGCCGCGGGGTCCGCGACAGCGGGAGCGGCGCCAAGGACGCCGACGCCGGCGGGGCCGTCGGCCGGCACGCCCCGAGCGGGAGGGTGGCTCCCACGGCTGCCCCGGGGAGCCGGCGGCAGCGCGGGCGAGCGAGAAGCGCCCCCGCCCTTCGGAGGGGCAGTCGGATGCGACCCCCAAGCGTCGTCGGGGGATAGCCATAGGGTAAGTAGTTTTGATTCTTTCTTTCTTTTCTTTAAGTGTCCTGCTCACCGCCGCTCGCTCGTTGTGCAGGGTCGGAGGGATGGTCCTGGCGTTGGCCACGGCGCCCAAGAAGGCGCTTGCGCGGCGCCCGTCCGCCGGTGCGCCAAGGGCCGGTGACGCGGAGTCATCGGCGGCTGGTGAGGCCAGGGCGGTGGAGCCCCCGCGCGCGGTGGCGACGGCCGTCGAGGCGGCGCGGTCCGCGGAGCAGGAGGTGGCGGCGGCGGAGCCGGCGCGGGCGGAGGCGGAGCCGGCGTGGGCGGAGGCGATGGTGGTGGCGCCGCGGGAGGCGCCAGAGGGTGCGGGCGCCAGCGGGCCTGTGGCTGCCATGGTGCCAACGGCCCCCGTGGCCGAGGGGTCGGCGTCGGGGGGCGCCGCGGTGGGGTCCATAGACCAGGCCCTCCAAGAGGAGCTTTCGGAGATGGTCGCGTTGGACAGCATCGCGGCGTCACTCCGACATCGCCTCTCGAGGGGTCTCAGGAGGCGCCAGGCGCTCGAGCGGCAGCTTATCGCTGCTAGCAGCGCGGCGGCGGATGCCCAGACCCGGGAGGAGTCCGCGGTCGGCCGACTCCGGGGGGCGGAGGAGGAGGCCCGCATTTTGAGGAGTCAGCTGGAGTCCGCCCACCAGGTACGCAACGCCGCCGTCGTGGTGGCGGTGGAGAGGAGCCAGCAGGTGGGCGGGCTTCGGGCGGTACTCCGGAAGGAGAGGGAGGCGAGGATGGAGGACGAGGGCGTGGCCGCCGACCTGGGGACGGAGCTGTCCGACGCTCGGACAGCGGTGAAGAAACTTCAACAGGCGGTGGCGGGTATGTGGTACCCTTTCTCTTTCTTCTTAGCTTTCTCTTCCTTAGGCAGCGTGGTCTGACCATCGGACGATGTGTGCAGCGCTCACGGAGCAGGTGGAGGAGCGTGCGCGCGAGGCGTCAAGGGAGGCACTCCGCCGAGGCGTGCACCGGGCGTTCGCTATCGCCCGGTCTCGTTATTCCAGCATCGCGCTGGACTTAATGAGTCAGGGGTTCGCGCCCGGGTACACCGACGAGGAACTGGACGAGATCGAGGATGAAGTCGCCCCCTTGGCGCACGCCCTGGCTGCGAGGATAGAGGAGGAGGATCGCCCCCTGACCCCGGAGCACGAGAGGCCCCCGACTCCAGAGCAGGAGCGGACCCCCGCCCCCGAAGAGTAGGAGTAGATTAGTTAGCATGTGTTTAGGGTGTCCGAGGCCGAAGCGCCCGGACAACTTGTAAAAACAAGTTTTTGTATTACAAGTGATTTTGACCTCGACGGCCTGTTTCCTTATCACTTGCGTGAAAAAGCGCTCTGTCCCTCACTCGTCCGTTTATGTGTCCTCAAAGAATCGTAGGTTGTAGACAGGATCGACACTTAGTTTTTGCCGGTGAGCGATGTTGCCGTAGCCTTTCGCGGGCGGTAGGCGTTTCGCAGTCCGACCGACTCGACTTCGTGTTTCTCCTATCCACGACCTATCTTCTCTGAGTCTTAAACGTTAGGTGGGGGGCCGAGGCTCGGTGCAAAACGTAAGTCGCGGATAGGATCGATCGTTAGCTTGACTGGTGAGCGTTGTGGCCATAGCCCCCGTGGGCTCGTTAGCACTTTCGCGGTCCGACCAGTTCGATCTCAAGCTTTCCTATCTTTGATTTACTTGTTTTTGCACAAGTTTTTTGAAAACGTGCGAGGGTCGGGCCGCGCACGTATTGCACATGGAATACATGCGCGCACCTTGCAGGTGTTGAGCCCCCGAGCGTGGTTCGATCCCTGTGCAGCAGGGGTCGGACGCTGCTCGGGGGGTGCGGAAAACAGACAAGCTACGAGTTTTAGGGATAGAAACGACGTAGCTGCTCGATGTTCCAGGCGTTGGTGAACTCTTGTCCGTCCGCGGTCTGCAGCTTGTAGGTGCCGGGTCGGAGAACCTTGGCGACGATGTAAGGCCCCTCCCATGGCGGCGACAGCTTGTGTCGTCCTTGGCTGCTGGTGACGCGACGAAGGACGAGGTCGCCGACGTTGAACGCTCGCTCCCGCACGTTCCTTCCATGGTACCGGCGTAGTGCTTGCTGGTACTTGGCGGATCGGACGAGCGCCACGTCTCGGGCCTCGTCGAGCTGATCCATCGCGTCTTCGAGGGACGTCTGGTTCCCTTGGTCGTCGTACGCCTTCACCCTCGGAGCACCGTAGTCGAGGTCGGTTGGTAGGACAGCTTCGGAGCCGTATACCATGAAGAAGGGGGTAAACCCCGTGGCCCGACTAGGGGTCGTCCGCAGGCTCCAGAGTACGGCAGGGAGTTCGGCTGCCCACCGACCGTTGAACTGCTTCAGGCGGTTGTGGATCCGAGGCTTCAATCCCTGCAAGATCATGCCGTTTGCGCGTTCGACCTGCCCGTTCGTCCGGGGGTGCGCTACGGCTGCCCAGTCGACACGGATATGGTAGTCGTCGCAGAATTTAAGGAATCGCTTTCCTGTGAACTGCGTACCGTTATCCGTGATGATGGAGTTGGGCACTCCAAAGCGGTGAATGATGTCGAGGAAGAATTCCACAGCTTCTTCCGGTCGGATCCTTGCCACCGGTCGGGCTTCGATCCATTTGGTGAACTTGTCGACGGCCACCAAGAGATGGGTGTAGCCCCCGGGTGCTTTTTTGAGCGGTCCGACCAGGTCGAGTCCCCAGACCGCGAACGGCCATGTGACGGGGATGTTCTGCAGCGCTTGCGCCGGCAGATGGGTCTGCCGGGCGTAGAACTGGCAGCCTTCGCAGGTGCGCACGATATGCGCAGCGTCGTTGACGGCTGTCGGCCAGTAGAATCCTTGTCGGAAGGCATTTCCGACCAAGGTCTTGTGCGCCGCGTGGTGTCCGCAGACCCCACCGTGGATGTCTTGCAGCAGCAGCTTTCCCTGCTCGGTTGGGATGCAGCGCTGCAAAATCTTGGTGAGGCTTCTTTTGTAAAGCTCCCCATCGATAAGGACAAAGGACTTGGCTCGACGCGCGATGCGTCGAGCTTCCGTCTTGTCCGTGGGGAGTTTCCCTCGGATGAGGCAGTCAAGGTATGGGGTCCTCCAATCGTTTGGGGGGCCCGACCCCGACGTGGGTGCGTCATCGATCTCCATGACGTCGGATCCTGGAGGCGCGGGAGTCGATCCGACCCCTTCGCCTGGGGTCGACTCGTTGTCGACCCCTTTTGGGTCTTTGGGACGGATCGACGGCTGGCTTTGGTCGTGGGAGAAGACCCCTGGTGGGATCTGGTCCCGACCCGCCGCAATCTTTGCGAGGGAGTCAGCTTCTTCGTTCTGTCGCCTCGGGACATGCTTGAGTTCAAGACCGAAAAACTTGTGTTCGAGCTTGCGTACCTCTTGGCAGTACGCGTCCATGACATCGCTGTGGCAGCTTGACTCCTTCATGACTTGGTCGACGACGAGTTGGGAGTCGCCTCGAACTTCGAGACGTCGGATCCCCAACTCGTCGGCGATCTTGAGCCCATTGATGAGCGCTTCGTATTCCGCCATGTTGTTGGAGGCGGGAAACTGGAGTCGGATTGCGTACCTCATGCGCACCCCCATGGGAGAGACGAAGACGAGTCCGACCCCTGCTCCTGCGCGCATCAACGAGCCATCGAAGTAGAGGACCCAGTACTCTTGGTCGACGGGGGCAGTGGGGAGCTGGATTTCGGTCCACTCCGCCACGAAGTCGGCCAAGGCCTGGGACTTGATCGCTGTACGAGGGGCGTACGTGATTCCCTCGCCCATGAGCTCGAGAGCCCATTTCGCGGCCTTCCCCGTTGCGTCGCGGTTTTCGACGACCTCACGCAAGGGGGAAGAGGTGACCACCGTTACCGGGTGCGACTCGAAGTAGTGTCTGAGCTTTCTCTTGGCGAGGACGACGCCGTAAAGAATTTTCAGTATCTGGAGATACCGAGTCTTCGTGTCGGACAAGACTTCGCTCACAAAGTAGACGGGGCGTTGAACCTTGAGGGCGTGGCCCTCCTCCCTTCGTTCTACGACCAAAGCAGCGCTGACGACCTGAGTCGTCGCGGCGAGGTAGAGTAGGAGCGGCTCCTTCGGGGTCGGAGGCACCAGGACCGGTGGCTTGGACAGGATAACTTTTATCCTATCGAGAGCCTCCTGTGCCTCGGGAGTCCATTCAAATCGGTCGGATTTCTTCAGGAGCTGGTAAAGCGGGTGAACGCGCTCTCCGAGGCGTGAGATAAAACGGCTTAGCGCCGCCAAGCACCCGGTCACGCGTTGCACTCCCTTCAAGTTCTGGATCGGACCCATCCGGTTGATGGCTTCGATCTTTTCCGGGTTGGCTTCGATGCCACGCTCGGAGACGATGAATCCGAGCAGCATCCCCCTCGGGACCCCGAAAACACATTTTTCGGGGTTGAGTTTGATGCCGTTTGCTCGGAGCTTGGTGAAGACTCGCTCCAGGTCGTCGACGAGCTGGTCGGTCTTCTTGGACTTGACTACGATGTCGTCCACGTAGGCTTCGACGATGTCTCCGATGAGTTCGTCGAAGGTTCTGATCATGCAGCGCTGATACGTAGCGCCTGCATTCTTCAGTCCGAACGGCATCGTGACGTAGCAGTATGAGCCGAACGGAGTGATGAATGACGTCGCGAGCTGGTCGGACTCCTTCATCGGGATTTGATGGTACCCGGAGTACGCATCAAGGAAGCATAGGGTTTCGCACCCCGCAGTTGAGTCGACTATCTGATCGATTCGTGGCAAAGGAAACAGATCCTTTGGACACGCTTTGTTGAGACTGGTATAGTCAACGCACATTCTCCATTTCCCACTCTTTTTTCGCACAAGAACGGGGTTGGCTAACCAGTCGGGGTGATACACTTCCTTGATGAAACCGGCTACCAGGAGTTTGGCGATCTCTTCTCCGATCGCTCTGCGCTTCTCCTCGTCGAAGCGGCGCAGACGTTGCTTGACCGGGCGAGAGCCCGGCTTGATGTGCAGGGCGTGCTCGGCGACTTCTCTCGGAATGCCTGGCATGTCCGAGGGTTTCCATGCGAAGATGTCGATGTTCGCGCGGAGGAAGTCGACGAGCACGCTTTCCTATTTGGGGGAGAGAGCAGTCCCGATCTTCGCCGTCTTGCCGTCGGCGCTGTCGGGGTAGAGCCGGATCTCTTTGACGTCCTCCGCGGATTCGAAGGATCCAGTGCTGCGGTTGGAGTCGGGCGCGTCCTCGGTGACTTGCTGGCGGATGACAGCGAGTTCCTCCGTCGCCACGGTTGCGGAGGCGAGCTCGCCAGTCTCCGCCTCGCATTGGTAGGCGTGCTGGAAGGACGTCCCGACGGTGATCACCCCCTTCGGCCCAGGCATTTTGAGCTTTAGGTAGGTGTAATTGGGCACGGCCATGAACTTCGCGTAGCATGGCCGTCCCAATATGGCGTGGTAGGATCCGTGGAATCCTACCACCTCGAAGGTGAGAGTCTCCGTCCTGAAATTGGACGGAGTCCCGAAGGTGACGGGCAAATCGGTTTGCCCGAGGGGAACAGCTTGTTTCCCAGGGACGACGCCGTGGAAGGGTGCGCCGGTCGGGCGAATGCGCGCCCGGTCGATGCCCATGGCGTCGAGGGTCTCGACGTAGAGGATGTTGAGGCCGCTGCCTCCGTCCATAAGCACCTTGGAGAGGCGCTTAGTGCCGACGATCGGGTCTACCACCAACGGGTACTTGCCTGGTTGCGGTACGTGGCTGGGGTGGTCTGACCGGTCGAACGTGATCGGAGACTCCGACCACTTGAGGAACGACGGGACGGCGGGCTCAACTGCGAATACCTCACGGCGCTCCAGCTTGGCCCGACGTCGGCCACCGTGTGGCGCCGGCCCAGAGACGATCATAAGGCAGCCGTCCGTCTCCGGAAAGTTGTCGTCGCCGTCGGCGGCGTCGACGTCGTTGCTGGCGTCATCGGGAGCCTGTCTGGGTTTGCCTTTCGGCTTGCCCTTCTTGGCCTCCTCGGCCAGGAACTTCTTCATCAGCGAACACTCTTTGTATAAGTGTTTCACTGGGAAGGCGTGGTTGGGGCACGGCCCGTTCCACTTCTTTTCGAAGTGGTCCGGGGTGTCCTCCGTGGGTGCCTTGGCACCCTTGCGATCCGCGGCAGCGACCATCCGTTCTCCGGACGGACGCGGCCGGTTCTTCTTCTTTTTCTTGCTCGGGGGGTCGGAGGAGCCTCCGCCGGCTGTCTCGACCCGCTTGCCTTTGGCGTCTTGGGCGCGATCGAAGATCGCACCCACCGCCTCCTCGCCAGAGGCGAAGCTGGTCGCGATGTCCAGCAACTCTCTGGCGGTCCGGGGACTCTTGCGCCCTAGTTCGTGAACTAGGGAGCGACAGGTTGTCCCGGACAAGAATGCGCCGATGACATCGGCGTCACCGACGTGCGGCAGTTCGTTGCACTGCCGGGAGAAGCGCCGGATGTAATCCCGGAGCGACTCTCCAGGTTTCTGTCGGCAGTTCTTGAGGTCCCAGGGGTTACCTGGGCGGTTGTAAGTCCCCTGGAAGTTTCCAACGAAAACCTCCTTAAGGTCAGACCAGCAGGTGATCTGATTGGCGGGGAGATGCTCGAGCCACGTTCTGGCCGAGTCGGCCAGATACAATGGCAGGTTGCGGATGATGAAGTCGTCATCCTCCGCGCCCCCAGCCCGGCACGCGAGGCGATAGTCCTCGAGCCACAGGCCGGGGTTGGTTTCCCCCGCGTACTTCGGTACGTTGGTCGGGGGTCGGAAACGCCGCGGGAATACTGCGTTCCGAATGTGAGGACTGAAGACCCTCGGTCCCGGGGCGTCCGGGCTAGGGCTTCTATCCTCGTCGTCGTCGTAGCGTCCTCCTCGACGCGGATGACGCGATCGGGAGGTGCCATCGTCGAACTCCAGGCGGCGCCGCCGCGCATCCAGGGTGGCGCGGGCGTCCTTGTTCGTCCCCAGACGACCGCGGACGGAGGCTTTCGCCGTGCCTTCCGCTGCTGGGGGAGTCTGGTGGACAGACGTGTTCTGGGCACGTTGTCCACGCAGACGCGACAGCGAGCTCTCAGCTTGCTGCACTGCCGCGTGCTCAAGTAGCGCCTCAACCTCGCGCTGGGCGCGTCGGGCCTCCGGCGTGACAGGCTCAGGGAGGCCCCTGAGCAATGCCGCCGCCGCGGCCAAGTTCTGGCTCGCCCGTGGGAAGCGCGGGCAGCCATCGTCACGACTTGCGACTCGTAAGTCGCGAACGTCAGTGCGGGTGTGTTCACTGGACTCGCTCTGAGCGAGCTCGTGATCAATCGCCGCACGCTGCTGATCCAGCTGACGCTGGACCTCCAGGAGTTCCTCCCTTCGTGCGCGCAGTCGTTCTGACTGCGCGTCACGGGGTGGGGTCCCGTCCTGCGGGCCAGACGATTCCGCAGGGCGCTCGCCCTCCGCAGCGGGAAGATGCTTCGCACGTATCATAAGGCACTCGCGTGAGGGATGATGACTTCCCTCACTGCACTCTGCATCGGAATCTTCGTTTGACGCTCCATCTAGGAGGTCGAAGAGAGACTCGGATGCGCAGCCCACCATGGCCACGAACTCGTTGTTCATGGCGCGTGGAGCTGGGAGCGTCGACGCCCGGGGCAATGTGCCAGCGAGAGGCGATACACGCCCGGGGTCAAGCGGGGCAACCGGTGGTGCCGCTGCACCGGCCAGTGCCAGAGCGCCATCTGAGATGGCGACGAAGTCGAGGCTCCCGAAACGCACGTGTGCACCGGGAACCCAGGTGTTTGCGCGGCTAGCCATCCGAACAAAGAGAGGGGTTTGACGAAAACACGCACAAAGAACCCCTACCTGGCGCGCCAACTGTCGGCGTTCGTTGTGGCCGACGAGTATTTAGTATCGTGGAGTGCGTGTTTTGGTTCGGATGGTTCGCGAGAGGACACAAGGATTTATACTGGTTCGGGCAACGTGCCCTACGTCCAGTTCGATGAGGCTGCTCGTGTTACTCGCGACAGTTTGTAGTAGGGGGTTACAAACAGGCGAGAGAGGGATGAGCTCCCAAGTCTCTGTGAGGTGTTCTACGTGGGGTGAGATATCGTGTGTGTTGCACTAGTCTTCTGCCCCCCCCGTCGTCCTCCTGCCTCCCCCTTTTATACTGCAAGGGGGGAGGCGGGCGTACAGAGGGTTGGCGCGGGGGAGTGGGCGGCGGCATGGCCGGGTGTCCTGTAGGCCGCGCTGTTGATGCTTCAGACTCCGTGCCGGTCGCTGTGGATGACGTCGCAGGCATGGCGGTGCTTCTTCGGTCGATGGCGCCACAGGGATGGCCGTCAACGAGGGACGTCCCTTCGGTATGGTCGGTCACCCTCCGACGAGGGGTCGGAGGAGAGGAGGACTGGTCATCGTTAGCTCCGTACCCGGTCGAAATGTCGATCGTAGCCGTCCCGTCTTGTCAGAAGGGATGGGCTTTGACGGGGGTCGTTCGCATAGTGACGGCCTCGCTGTCACTGTGCGACGTGGGCGGTAAACGCCCACTTGCGCGGGGGGCTTTGGTAGCCACGAGAGTAGTTGAGCTTTTATTACTCAACTACTCAGTACCAACCGCCTTCGTCGCGCTAGGTGGCGCTCCCGACCCCTGAGGGTCGGGAGGGAGCGATTCGCCCGACCCCTGGGGTCGGGCGAGGCGGACTTTGGCACGAGCTCCCGACCCCGTCATGGTGAGGTCGGGAGCCTGAGTCGAGCGGCGGGTGATCCGACCCCGGTCGAGGGGGTCGGGCGAGGCGGACCTGTCTGTGGGCTCGAGCCACTGTACGCGCGTCGCGGCATAGAGGTCGGGCGAGACGGAGGTCGCTTATTGCTTTATACGTAAAGCAGTCGGAGGACCGCTAATACCGGTCATCCCCGGTATCGGCCCTCAACAATTATTATTATTATTATTATTATAAAATTCAGCATAGATAGCTGATCAAATATAAAAGCATATTGTTTGTCATCTCTAATTTTTTTTTAAAAAAACTCTGTTAGTAGTAGTATTTCTATACTACAGTAGCGAATTGAGACTTTCGTCATGTGCACATGAAGGAACTTCGTTTTCATGGACACCATGATTTGTTCGGAGAGTAAAACTGGGCCCATCACATTAGACAATCCTCTATACATTTGACAGTGCTAGCTCAATGATTCGAGGATTAACATCATCAGTTTGGCTTCTACAAGCTCTAGGAAGGCTCGAGATTGGTTTTATAGATTACTTTTCTTTTTTAATTTGTTAAATGTGGATGGTTAGACTATCAGTGAGATGACCTCTAATCTTATTGGAGTAGTGCGCTGATCCCAGCTCACACAGCATGACGATCCAGCAAAAGACTTTCCATTGGAGTGTGTGCCTCCTTCATGCCCCCACTCTTGTCTTCCTCCAACGTGACGCAAAGCCATGCCCGTTGGCGTGGCCCTCAGAAAAATCCAGCCACGTCCAATGGGAAATCGGAGAACCGGATAAGGTATTAGCGGCGGGCCAATTACGTCCAAGATAAGGCCGGCCGGTGGGGGCTCCTCGCCTCCACGCGACAACTGGAAAGTACACTTGTCACCGCGGCGGCGGCCGAGGTCTCCCGGAAAAAGAGCCTTTGCTGGGCCATGAAGCCACAATCCCGCGATATTTCTGTCGATCGATTTTGTCACTGACTGACGGATCAACTGCCTGCTGCACCGAGTGGGGGGATCGAGAGGAACACGCCGGCGTGTGGTGTTGCTTCCTTGGTTCGTTCTGTAGAGGAACTGCCACGCACGTCCGTGCGCATGAGCAGCTCGACGGCGGCGGCCGGTGCCGTGGGCGGCAAGGCCGCGCGCGCGTGCGACAGCTGCCTGCGGCGGCGCGCGCGGTGGTACTGCGGGGCGGACGACGCGTTCCTGTGCCAGGCGTGCGACGCGTCGGTGCACTCGGCCAACCTGCTCGCCAGGCGGCACGAGCGCCTGCGCTTGCGCCCGACGGCTTCGTCGCCACCGCACGTCACCGCGTCGACGTCCAAGTCCAAGCGCTCAAGGCAGGCCGGGCCGGGCTGGTCGAAGCGGAAGGCGCGCACCAGGAGGCCGCGGCACAAGAGCGTCGGGGAGTTGCTGTCCAGGAAGCTGGTCGTCGTCGCTCCGGATCAGGTGCCCTCAGATGAGTCGTCGGAGGAGCGGAAGGCCGACAACGCGGAGGAGCACTCGTTGCTGTACCACTGCGTGCCGACCTTTGACCGCGCCCTGGCCGAGCTCTGCTCGCCGCCGCCGGTCGATGACAGGGAGAGCGTCGTCGGCGCCGTGGAGAACGTAAGTAAGGACACGGTGGTTGCGACGACGTCGCCCGTGCAGGAGCTTCCGGACGGCGGCCTTGTTGCCGGCTTCGGCCCGACGGACGCTGAACTCCGAGAGTTCGCCGCGGACATGGAGGCCCTTCTTGGGCAAGGCATGGACGACGTGAGCAACGACCTGGTGGGCGGATCGTTCTGCATGGAGAGCCTAGTAGGGCCAATGCCGCCGCCGACGACAGAAGACGGCGGAGAGCGTGTAAAGATGAAATCCGATAGCGCGGTCTCTAATAATAGCGCGATGAAGTCTCGTGCAGCAGAGATGAAGTCCGAGGCGGCGTCGGCCGAGGTGCTTGACATAGATTTCAACTGCTGCTCGCCCACAGCTGTAGAGGATGACGAGGAGGGGGAGGACAGTTTCGATCGGAAGGCAACGACAACGACGACGAGCAACGGCGACGCCGCGGCGGCCGCGCAGTTCCTGCGGAGGAGCCTGGATCTCAGGCTCAACTACGAGGCGGTCATCGAGAGCTGGGGGTCCTCGCCGTGGACCGACGGGCAGCGGCCGCAGCAGCTCCGGCTCGACGACTTCTGGCCCCACCACGCCGCCTACCATTCGGTACGTTTTTTTTCTTCGAGCCGTGCGCGACCAAGGATCGTAACATGGTGTCCAGCGTGAGCGAAAAAAAAGCCGAGATGCAGATGCTGTTCCAGACTTCCAGCGTTCGGCTAATTACTTCTGCGCTGTGCAGGGATTGTGGCCTGCGGGTGGAGGGCGGCCGCCGGGTGGAGGAGGACCGTTACCGAGACTGCGGTGCGGGACGGACGCCGGCGCCCGGGAGGCGAGGGTTTCGCGGTACCGGGAGAAGCGGCGGACGAGGCTGTTCGCCAAGAAGATACGGTACGAGGTGCGAAAGCTGAACGCTGAGAAGCGGCCGCGAATGAAAGGCCGGTTCGTCAAGCGGCCGGCGGCGGCCGGAGCAGCAGGCGGAGGAGCCGGCAGTATTGCTGCCGCCCCGTGCGCCGTCGTCACCCAACAACCGAAGAAGAAGGTGGGCAGTCAGCGCGCCGGTGCTTGTCCGCCCGTGTCGCAGCAGGTCATCATGCAAAGTAGGATCACGGGATCGGCATGAAATTAAACGTACGGACTCTCCGGTCTCAGAGTCTACTGTTCTTCACAGGCTGTGCATGGTTTCTCACCTCGTTCGCACCGGTACGGTGGTTGCCGAGGTTCAAATTCGTGTGTCACATTCACATTTACTGGGTCGTTGATTTCATCAGCTTTATTAGCATACCACGGACAAACAATACAAAAAGAGAAAGAGAAAACATGTACTGCTGTAAAATAATACACGCTCGTTCCACGTATCAGCATTTTTTTTTTTGTGGTAAAGCTATATCTCACTCGAGTGATTTAGGAGCTCTCAACACTCAAAGTTTCTCTTCCTCCCACTCTTCACTCTCTCCCCCAAATCCGGCGAGATTGACCTCGTTCCCAACTCCGGCAAGCACTCAAACAAGGTTAGGGTTGGGGATTGGGGTTAAGTCTTCGGGGTTTAGGGCTCACCAGAGCAGTGCGAGCTTAGAGGGAGGTTTGGGGGAAGGAAGGTAGGTCTGGCGGTGGTGGCTATTCGTGGGTGGGCGGCACGGCGGCGGGAGCGCCATCGGCCGGGGTGGCAGAGGATGGCGGTTGGACGAGGTTGGGCCGATGGCGAGGATGGCGACGACGGCGATAATGGTGGTGGCCAGCGCGGAGCTCTGGCGAACCCTAGCCCGCTGAGCCGGGTGGCGGCTCACTGGGAGGATGGGATGGGGATGAGGATGGGGTTGTTTCTTGCATTTGGATAGAGGTAGAAGATGACTCCCGGGCTGTTGGATTCCCATCCAAAGGTTAGAAAAAACGAGCGTGTGGTAGACAGACCTTTTTTCTTTTTCGTTTCCATGAATTTTTTTAACTTTATGTGGACAAATATTTAGTTAACATTTCGCAAAATGTAATCTCGAATAGTTACCGCCTCATTGAATATCCTATATACGAATCTTTTTTTTTAGGTGTTAAAAATATTTAGCTGAGTACATCTTTCATTTTACAACCATTTAAAAAAGAAATTAATTATAAAAAGTACACCTAGATATTGATCTTCGTCTTTTATGGTATGGTAGTACTCAAGATGTCTCTACGCCATCGGTTCTCGATCCTAGACCTATTCGATCATTCGAATGGAAGGTTGTACAAGCAAATCACTCAATTTTTTCCGTCTGCTTCATCTGCATTTTGGCATGCATCGTCAGGAACAAGGAAAATTAACCCCATTCTAGCTATCAATATCGATTGAGATCGGTTTGGAGTGCTAGATTATTCTCACACGTCCTTTGTTGTGTCTGGATCTACCACAATAAGATAAAGAATTTTACTCTATCCCAGCAATCTTTTTCTTGATCGACTCAATGTCTTGGGACAGCTCTTTCCTGGTTTCCTGTAATCGAACGGGAACAAGTTAACATGTCACCATAACCACCATTTCACCTTCCATGCCTGCAACTAGGCCAGAGCCAGACTAATTTTTACATACATAGATGTTCGTAAGTAACTGTATACCTTGAAGAGAAGGTAGCGGTAGAAAAACCATCCGGTGTACCCGAGGCCGACGAGCTCCGTGAGCTTAGGAAGCTGCACAAACAACCAAAACGTCGTCAGCCGCGCCACGCGTATATGAGCAGGGCGTTAGCGTGTGTGGAGGCGGCGGCACCAGAGGCACGGCGTTGACGGCGCCGATGAGGACGGATGAGAGCCAGACCGCGACGATGGCGCCGCCGGCGTACGTGAGGACGGTGCTCTTGTTCTCGACGGCGTCCCACTAGCACAAAGAAACACAACACACTCACTCAATAAGCCTCTGCTGGACTGGACACACAATCAACTTTGGTTCCCTCTGAGCTACGAATCCGACGACAAGAGCACGTTACCTTGGCTTTCAGGTCCTCGATGAGTTCGTCACCGCTCGCGGCCGAGGTCGGGGTGTCGTCGGAGGAAGCCTTCACACGGAGCTGCGACGGGCTCGGCGCATCTGTCACCGTTTCGCGTGGAATCTCTCGGTTAAGGCAAATTAATTTCATTCCCAGAGAAGAGAAGCGCAACTGTGATGTTTCTCACCTTGGAGGCGTATGGGGGACAGGTTACGCCGCGGCAGGAGGAGGACGGAAGGCGGCGGCACGGCGGCGCCAACGACATCGGCTAGCCGCGCTCCGCCGAGAAGCGGCGCGGCGTACGCCGTGGCGGCCATTATGCCTAGAGCCCCCGCCCTTGCACCACGCACACGCGAACCGGCGAACGCGATCGCCTCCCGAGCAGTTGATCAGCGGCCTGAACCTCCTCGCTCTGTTTACTCGTACGTGCTGCGCCCCCACGCACCCCCCCCCCCTACCCCCCCACCCCCCCCGGCGGTCCTCGGCATCCACTCCTTTGGATGGTTTGTGATCGGCCAGCTGGCGGAGTACGAGGCTGTGATTGGTCGCATCCCTATCTCAGAGATCTTTTGGTTCGCGTCCAGCTTCCTCATTTCCCTGTCCTGGGTGCGGACTGCTCTCGCTTTCGGGTGTTACTACAGTCGATCAGTCGCGCGTGTTGCGGCGTGCCGCTCTGCAGCACCTGGGCACGTCGCCGCGTTCACCATCGCCACGTCGTGCACCGCCCGGTTTGCAGCTGAACGACACTGCACACGGCCGCAACACGTACGACACAGCTATAGGTGTACTACTCACTCGTCACACGCCGCGCGCACGACGGCACAAAAAGCAACGCACAGTATAATGCGCGCGCCGACGAATGTACAGCTAGCAAAGCTACTTACACCGAGCCGGCCGGTCGCCGCCGGCGAGCAACGTCGTACGTCCTCCCCTTGGCCCACCCTGACCCTGTGGCCGGTGACGTTGAACTTCCACCCGCCGGCCGTTCGCCGACGACCACGTATTAGGTCGCCGCAGCCGGCCTCCCGCGGTCTCATCTTCGATCGCCAGGAGCCCCAACGAGAAAGATGTGGCGCCACCGCTGCCTCTTCCCCGAGCACCGCAGCATATGAATCTTGATGCAGCAGCGCTCTTTTTTTCTCACGCAGATGCATCATCCTTGCCAGGGACCAGAAAATGTTACTAAAGTCCTCGGTACGGCACAGAGAGAAAATCCATCATTTCGGTTACGCTTGTCATGGACGCCAAGTGTTATTATTGCCACCTCGTTCGTTGCCCCTTGAGATCATCTCATGTTCAGGTTATTCCTCGCTCGTTGGCTTTTCCAAAAAAAAAAAAAAAAAGAGTCTGGTTATATACCCCTTGCAGTCTTCTTCGCCGTCCGTCGTCGGTTGGCGGCTTGACGCTGTGAGCATACTGCACGGCACAGCTGCCGCCGAGAGAGTGCGGTACCGTGGTCCGTGGTGCCGCCGGGAGCTTTTCCGGCGAGATACGTAAAGCCTTCGTTTGGAAATAATGGGCCATTAACCCACGTTTGTTTTGTTTGTACAGCGTCGCAGCCCAGGCTTGTTCGACACACTACGGGCAAACTGGCAAAGTGTGAGCCCAGATTCTTGACAGTCAGAGCCTGAAAAAAAAGTAATAACCAACTTCATGAATAACTGCAGTTCTAGAGTGAAGAAGACATTACTACTGGAGTTCAGAATTCATGAACAAACTGGAATATAATACATCTCTCTAGATTTAAATTTTGATGGTTCGTTTTTTTTTTCCTTCACAGATTTTCAGTTTTCTTAACCATCTAGAGAGCTGGACCGTCTCTCTTTAAAGCGGATATATAAGATATAAAGAAGTTATGTTGGACCATGAAAAAGTATAGAAAACAAAAAAATAATGAGTCTAAAATAATCGTTAAAGATGCCAAGAGAGGCTTAGGTTCAAGTTTCTCTTCATTTTCGCTACCGTACCAAACCAATGCTACCATACTAGCTAAAAACAAAATACTACTGTTTGCACCTCGTCACAAATTTGCTATAGCGATTTCTACAGTCTCGTTCTCAATCCAAAGCAGAGATACGGATTCGCCGTGGATAGACCGGTCAGAATTGTTGCCGAGCCGATCATAACAATTAACAAAGCATCTTCCTACGTTCACATCGTCACATAACAAACTTCTCTTTCATATATGGTGAAGATATGATACGATTACCTAACAAATTGGGAGTAGCCATTCTATTTACGTACTCCTCCATTCTATAGTATTGTTGTCGTTTCAGACAAAAAAAGAAACAAACTAGAAATGAACTAGGTTTCATGTCTGAACCTCAGGGAAAACATGGAGGAAGTATTTTTTTTTTTGGGAGTTATAATTGTACATTTATAAAGATATAATAAAGTAACAAAACCAATAGACCACGGCTCCAGCCACATTGAGTGAGACATTTGCATTCAAGATGGATAATTTTATAGCGTAAGTTCCCTCTGTTTGTTTTTTTTTTTTAAAACCAAATGCCTTTGTTTGGTTATTCCAAGAACTCTGTTGCATGTCATAAAAACTGTGTTGTAAATTTTCTCAAAGAAAAATTATGTTGTAAAATTTGCTGCTTCCAGATTTCGCTCGGGCCTACTCACTTCATTTTGTTAGGTTAATAAATTAAGTTTAAATCGAACTAGATTTTTATTGGAACAACAAATCTAGTTTATTTGCTATTAAATTAGAAGTACTCTCATCTTAACCGTAAGGCAAGTGGCTCAAACATACTCCGGCGTATCATTGGACAGGTTAGTAGACTAGAGGTAGTTGGTACTTTCTAATTGCCCAAATTCGAAACCTGAAAAAGAGTTCTAGAAGTTTCGAGGTTCCCAGGCCACTGAAAACCAGTCACCTTTCGCTGTACCAGTATCAAAGGAGTAGGGGACCATGATATAAAAAGCAGAAACGTGATTGGGCCAAAGCACGCTGCTCCCAAGCTCCATTCCCGACACCTGGTCCGTTTAAAATCCTCTGACGTCGACGTGACCGCCTGCGCAGCCACTACCTTCTCCGGCGCCACAATTAACAATCCATTAGTTAATTCCGCGCGTCCTTAATCCGCCTCAAATCACCCGCTAACCGCTTCGCTTCCCTCCCGGCGCTCCAAAGCCAGCCAATCCCGCTGCATCGCTTCCCTGCTTTTTCCTGTCCCCACTGGCCTTCTAGATCCATCGATTCCGTTTCGATCCTTCTAGACACTTCGGCGGCGCCTTCCTATAAAACCCGGCGGCGCCATCGGCACAACGGCAATCGCACATAGCCTTCTTCTCTCATTGCTCGGGAAGGGTGGAAGCTCACGGAGGTGGGATTTTTTTGAGGTATGGAGAAATTTCTGAATGTTTCTTCTTTCTCGTTTTGAGGTCGCATATTCAATTCCCGATGCGATCTGGACGTCATTTTCTGCTCGATTTCACGAGTCTTGTGATTTTTGGGCGTTTTTCTCGATGTGATTCACAGATGATAGATCCGGGATTTGCACATTTGGTTCTGTGATGTATCAAGGATCTCTACTGTGGAAAGGGATGTTCGATCCTAGCTGTTTTGTTGTTAGATGGGCATTTTGAACGATTTACCAAGTTTTTTTTTGTCGATCGATTATTAGGTGGAAACCGGGACGCGGAGTTTCCGATCTTGAGTTTCAATTCATCCAAGTCATTAGTTAAGTTATTAGCTGCTTACAATTTTACTCTTGGAAAGCTAAATTATTAGCTGCTTCCCAATTAAACTGGCTTAATTTTAACTTTTCCTCGGTCATCTGACTTCAATCCTCGGTCGTCTGACATTAATGAGTCAAATACTCAAATGGGGAAAAATTTTCTATCGATGACACCATTGTTTATTATAAGAAGCCCTGCTGCTGTCTGCTGTGTGGTCTGATTGTCAGCATACATGTTTCAACCAGCTAACAACGGTTGATGAGTTTTCTGACTTTCCCTTGATATCCTTGCTTCAGAGTTAGTATATGTTTATTGCATGTGGCGGCACCAAGCATGAGGCAGGAACTGCATTACTTGCAAGGAAGTCACAAGTAAGACACTGACTCACACAGATCCTATCTGAAGCTGTATTATCTTTCTTTTGTGGTCTCTTCAAGCTGTTGTTTCAGAAACGTTCTGTTTTAGCTTGTACTATCTCGAGTATTGGCAGGAAAATGCTTTTCTGATTCCTTCTCTGGCTTTGGTTCTGAATGTGTTTTGAGAATTTCTTAGCATCTCGTCCCTTGTATCTTTTTAATCTCCTCAGAATTTTTACTATAATAATTGTATCATGCCAGGTTTGCAGATTTTTAAGAAATGAAAAAAAGAGGCAATTTCTACATTCACGTAAATTTTCATTGAGAATAGGATAATGTTTTAAGCCGAACATAGTAAGCCTGAATTCGAAAACCATCCATATACCTACATCCTCCTTTCCTTATGTCAAAGCTTTAAAACTTAGTCAAATTTTATGAAATATGAGCATTGATGTTCCAACACGGGTGTGATCCACTTTATTGTATTAAGTGTACCACTCTTAATTTTGATGTAGAAAATGTTTCATTAAGAAGTCTAGTTTGGCATTATCAGCTATGTCATGTTTCCATAGTTAACTATAGATATAAAATTAATGATCGTCATGGCCATGAAGGGGGAGCCCTGGTGCAGCGGTAAAGCTATTGTCATGTGTTCAAGTTTTGGAAACAACCTTTTGTAGAAATGTCGGGAACGACTGCATACAAAAGACTAAAGTGGTCGGACTCATCCCCAAACCATGTGCAAGTGGGAGCCACGTGCACCGGGCTGCCTTTTTAATAGTCACGGCCACCCCTGAACCCTTCAAAAGTACATAAATAGTATTTAAATTAAGAATAAAGAATGTAATAAAGAACAGTATTTCAATATTATATTAGTTCACATGTGAAACCATGATTTTGCTTCCAGGTAATTCGTATGTAATTCTTATTTGAAGTTATTGTAAGCCATTAGGATTTACTAGGATAGAGAATGGTTTGTTGAACTAAAGGGCACTTTCTAGCATAGGCGCACAGAGTACCTCTATTAACAGCCACCGACATTTTTGTGAGCTAAAGGGTACAATGTTAGCTTTCTTTTCCTTGCTTTGGCCAGATACACATGAGTTTTATGGATTTGTTTCTTCCTTACCAATGTACCCTGGTATACGAAATATTTTGCCACCATTTTGCTCATCCTTGCTATGGTTTGCTGTCCTCGGGAATGGTATCTCGTTGACATGGTAGCTATCGCAGTATCACATATGTATGGATACTTGGATGAACAATCATTCACCACGACAACAAAGTCTTTTAATCCCAAGCAAAGCAGGGTAGGCTAGAGATGTAAGACACAACACAAAATACAAACAAAGAAAGACAAAAGAAAAGAGAAAATAAGGGGAAAAAAGAGCAATAAAACAGAAACAAGCTGCTAGTTGTACTCCAAGGGTAGGGTAGGGTTGGTGGGGTGGCGCATCCATCAACATTGTGAAATTATATATTAGTTATTACAGAACCAATTTGTCACGTTTTCAATATAGTAGAGTTTCAACATAGCTGGTCCATTCTGTAGTCTGTACATGAACCATTTCATTAATCAGCTCGTATATTGCGAACGATACTTATTGCAACCAAGTGTTCCTCATGTCTGTTGAATTTTGTGGCTCACAATTATGGTTCCACCTTGTATGCATCATCATCTTAGTGCAGCTGAAGTCTACTACATATCAAAGGATAGATTTATCAATATGTTTTTTGGGGGTGGGGGTCATTGTAAAAACAATATTTACCCCAGTTCTGGAGCTCCCCTTGTGCATTGCTCTACCTCCTTTTGTGATGACGGTCTCAGTTCAAGGTCAGCAGGTATATCTGCATCTTGTATTACACCGAAACTGTAGGAAATGCTACAGCTCATGTTTGCATGAGCAGCACCTCTTTGTTCATTGACCTGAAGCTGAAGTCAAGTCATTTGGCTTTCTTCAGAGAATATCATGTAATGTGGTCAAAGTTTCTTCACAGGATCATCTATCATACCTTTCTGTGTAGTTCCATTTTTTGTTGCAACATGATATTCACTCTTCTACAGAGTTCCATGTTTTCCTGGTGAATTAGGCTACCCTGCTAACCATCAATCAATATAAGTAGAGATGTTAGCAACTTTCCTGTACTATCATTTGTCAAATAATTCAGCGGCGTTGATTGTAGGGCTTAACCTTCTTGTGTAACTCTTCAATTTCACTTTTCAGAAGATAGTCCTGTTCAATAGATGTTTACTGTAGATTAAATTCGAAATGAACAAAAAAAAAATATTTAGAAACAAAAAAAATTAATATGACCTTCCTCATTCTAATGCCACGAATGCTCATTTCAAGACGATTCTCTAAATTTTGAAGGTCCGTCATCCCTAGGCCAGAAAGCTCTGCCCCCATTAGTTGCCTGCAATTATTTCAATTGTTAGATATTATTCCGCATTTTTAAATGAATGGGGCGTTTTATTCTTTTGTTGATTTTGACATTCTTGTAAATTCTTGGGTGGCATTGAAACTCTGTACTTATGATGTCTTTTTATTACAGAATTAACTGGAAGATCATACTTGTGGCTTTCTTGCAAGTTGTGCAGTTGTTGCCTCAAGCTTGCTGCCTCCCTTTGCCAAAGCTATCAGAAAAACAAGAACTGTCAGTTTATGAGACGTAAAACAATAAAAGATTTTAGAAACATTATATTGATAACTGCGCTTGCTTCGAACCTGGGTTGCATACAGTTTACAAGCAAATCTTACTGTTCTTATTTGTTATTGAACATTCATTTGATCATGAATAAAACAATATCAGGTCGACATGTTGCATAAATCTAATAAGTAAAACTACATAATCATTTCTATATAATATTAGTTTTCTTCTAGGGTTCGTAGTGATCAGCAGTTTGAACCATTACTATTGAGTATTTACGCTCTATCATGGCAAATTTGTTTGCACTGTCAACGTGCATGATTCCATTGTCTTTGGAGCGTAATTTTTCAATACTTTATATTGCTATTGACTTTGCCTTTTCGTGATTAATACTTGGAAAAGAAAAGTTATCTATAAGTACTATTCAAATGGTAAGATGTTACAAATCTAGCCTTTATACCTGATACGTCTCTTTATCTTTGACATGATATCAGTTTCATTTCCGTGTATATTTGTTACATTGTTTAATCTCTTACTGACCTTTTGCTTGTGCCAGTGACATTGGATTAGTTAAATGTCTTAGCAAATTCACTGTACGTTTTATTCCAAGAGGTATCTATACATCTTTTTTAACATGCAAGTTAACATAGCAGGTTGAGGATTATTACAGTTCTCATCTCTAAATTATAGAAGTGAAGATAGTTTATCGTATTCTAACATTCAGCACACAAAAATCTTGTTTCTGCTAGTATCCAGTACAAGCAACAAGATGCAGTTGAGTGCTGAGTAATAGTCAACCAATATGGTAAGCTTTGTTTTTTCTTTTCCCCCAAAGTTGAAACGTTTTACACTCGACTATTGTTTCTTATCTACTTTTGAGTTTAAACTATATAATAGTATGTCTACGCAGGATGAACTTTGGATGACCCTGCTGTGGTCTCATTTTCTAACAATGATATTGGTGGCTCTCCAGTGTGGTGTGCTGCTTCATGATAAGCGTGCAATCAAGATGGGTCTTCCTGTGTGTCATTTTTCCTTCTGATTGCTTGGATGATGTTCTCGTTTTGCATGCTAGGATGCTCAAAATCTCTTGATTTTCAACCTCTTAGAAATCTTGTAATGAGGAAGAA
This sequence comes from Oropetium thomaeum, assembly GCA_001182835.1. Classification (NCBI taxonomy): domain Eukaryota; kingdom Viridiplantae; phylum Streptophyta; class Magnoliopsida; order Poales; family Poaceae; genus Oropetium; species Oropetium thomaeum. The sequence continues at coordinate 22,215 of LFJQ01000057.1, forward strand.
TATAAGAGCAGGCTCCTTTCAGAGTCAAACTGTTTTGAGGGTACCATTTTCAGAGTTAAACTGCTAATACACAATCGTATGGACGGTTAATATTCTAGTATTGCTGACGATTATGTACTACTATTTCTGGTTTGGGAACTGGAAAGCTTGACTTTCAGACAAGAGAAAAGACAAAAAATTCAACTGTGCCTTAGTCTGAAACGTCAAGTTTACTAGACTGGAGGAGCGGAAGTACAACCTGTGTTTGGACATGGTCTGTATTTCAGAACACCTAAAGTTGTTTGCTAGGGATTATGACACAACCTTTAATAGCTTATGCTTCGGATTATTACAACTTATCTGCTTGTGTGTAATCAGTTTTCTTATATTTTAAATTGTTTGGCAAAACAACTTATGAAACAATTTATGTGGAGGATAAGCAGAGAAAAGTTAGTATCTTATACTGCATATCTAACAAACAAGTCCTTAGCAAGCAATCATGTCCGGAACAGTACAAAACCAGGTCATTGGTTATGGTCTTTGGTTACTTAGGGTAAATGAGCTAGGATTGCCTTTTCTTTTATGAGAGGGATCCGATTGACTCCTATTCAGGCAAGGCAGTAGTGTCAAAAGGTCAGGCAAGGAAACAAAGCATGCCCTGAATGTATAGAAGGTAGGGCACAAAACTAAAAAATTGCCTAGTGCGGAAGCAACAAAGTAAAGTGCTAAACAAAAAGTATGGCAAATTGCAGCAGCGTACCACACACGCCCTTTGGGTATTCATTAGATTCCTCGAAAAGAAATTATCCACTAGCAGATCTTGTCTATTTCTTTTCACCAGGTAATCTTGTAATTAATACTATATTTTTTCTGTAATTTAATCCAAACCAAGCATGGAATTTGAAGAGTGATCTAATCTGAAGGGGGTGTGGCAGCAGAGAAGAAGAATGAACTGCGTGTATCTTAAAATAGAGTTGTTTTACCAAACGCTTTGCGTCTGGAGTTGTTTTACCTGAGGGGATGCACTTCGTACTAAGATTTTGTTGCTTGATCTATTTTTTATTAGAACTTGTAGCCCAATCAAACAAGGTCTAAGCAAGCTCATGATTACTAAGATAGCCATGTGGGAAACCACTACACAGCCTGAACGAGATCAAATCTCGATCTAAGCAATGCTCGAATCTCTCGATTCATGCCACAATCGCTCATTTAGAACTACTGTCCCCCGCCTGTACCTAAGTAAGGCCTAATGATTTTTCATGATAATTTATTTGAATTACACACCCCTTCTATATTTTTGTTGAAAAAAAAGGGATTATAGAATCGCATTCGACATTGGTGTACCAGTTATACAAATGATTGAACCATTTGGTAGACGAAATCGTGGTTATAATTACTATACGGTGTTAGGATAACTGAATTAGCTCAAACATCAATATATTAATCGAGTTTTCCTAACGTTAATATTAAAAAATTGATATACTACTAAAAACATGAAACGTTTTGGTCAGACCTGCCTGACATGTCCGTGGTCTCTCATGATAGAAGTAATGTGTACTTTTTTTTTCCTCACCGTACCATAAGTTCTGAAGTTGCATTGTTCACGCCATGCTGCTCCACTTTTGCCTTGGCGTACCGGTCTATCAGTGCTTTCATGCTAACAATGAAAAGTGGATGAAAAAATTCAGTTAGGACTTCACAGGCTGTATCCTTGATGATGCTATACTACCAGATTGAACTATGTATGTATATCTCCCTGTTTAAAATTATTATCATTAGGATAAATTTTTAATTTAGAAATAAACTAGAGTTGTTATCCTAACGATAAACCTTAAACACAGAGAGTACTCGTTATCAAAAAATAAAGATAGCACACACAAAAATAATCTATTATATTGAGATGTTTGTTCCACAATTTCTTGGCGCACAATTTATAATAACTGTCAAGACATAGTGACACATAGTGCTAATGTTAAGGATCCAACAAGAAAAAAAATTATGTTTTCTATGATACTGTGCAACTATCTACTTTGAATTTTTTTTCCAACTGACATATACTCTGGCTTGTCTACCGTAAGGAACATCATTAGTCGAATATAAGTTTTTCATCCGTTATTTCTCTTTAGCGTTGATGCTTCATTTGTGAATGGATTTGGAGAATATGGTATGAGAAAACAACTTAATAAGTAGCACAAACAAATTTCAAAATCTTTCATTTCATGGTAGCAATGGGCATCGGACCCCCAAGGGAGGTCTCTTTAATAAATGGTCAAAACGTGCATCTTTTGATTTTAAGAAACCAATTTTCCCTTTCAATTAACAATATAGATGTACGAAGTAATAATGGTTCGAAGAGAACTACTAGCTAGCTTTATTACATATATTATAGCTAGCTTTATTACATATATTATTATCTATATCTCAAAAGGAATGAGAGGAAGTGAGAGCGAAAGTTATGCGAGCATATAGATCTTGTTATTAGCATCGAAGCTAAGTGAAGAATTAATCATGTATTACTAGTATAATTTTCCATCGTAAGTATAGTCAATCCATTCAGATGTTTTAATCTGTACCAAATATCTAGTGTAGACTTTGCTCTATAGTAACATATAGCCAAATTAAGGAAGAGCGATCGATCGGAAACCAAAATAGATAAGGAGGCGAAATATGATAATAATCAAAAGTCTTGATTGGAATCGACATATGTAGAATATTTATGAAATGAATCTTACTTGGTGCTGGAGAACTCGTAGAGCCTGCCGGTGCTGGAGAAGACGATGAGGCCAACCTCCGCATCGCAGAGGATAGAGAGCTCCTTGGCCTTCTTCAGCAGCCCGTTCCGCCTCTTGGAGAACGTCACCTGCCTGCTAGTCGAGTTGTCGATCCTCCTTATCACTATCTTGCCCCTACCCATCTCTCTCCGTCTCTCTCAGATCTAACAAAGTACTAACAACCAGAGAGATCTGCACACAAGATGATGCTCAAGAAGAAGAAGAGAGGCAAAGCTTTGGTGTTTCTAGCTTCCAATACTGGTTCGTTCAGGTAGCGCTCCCGCTGTACCTACTAATGGAAGAAGAAAAAGGTGAGGTGCTGATTAGGTTTTATGCACGAAGAATTTGATGCAAGTGGGCAAGTTGGCTGAAGCAGTAATCCTTTATTAGCTTTAGCTTCTCGTTTAGGCTAATAAGCTGCTGGGCGATGCACTGTGCATAAGCCGTGTTATTTTATTCTTGGCACAAATGGAATGCCTCCAGGTGATCAATGGGACCGTTCATGTTTAGTATAAAGTACTCTCCCTTCGTTCGCCCTGTATCTCACGCGGTCGTGTCTCCAACCATTGATAATAGCAAAGCCAGTTCTCCTTCTAAAATAGTACTTGTATGACAACATACAATACTAATCAATTGCTATCCCCAATGTAGCATGTGAGAGAGGGGCCTTTGATACCAACTTAGTATTATTGGAGGATGTGGACATTCTGCCAGATTACCTCGTACTACGACTACGACATATGGTTAAGCAGTTCCATTTCTCTTTAAAAGTCGTGCTCCTCCCTTGCGCAGTAGGTGGACGGCTATATATCTTACTCCCTCTTTTTTTAAAAAAATTATTCTTGCTGTTGACTTTGACTATCAACTTTGATCATTCGTTTTATTTAACAAAATATGAGCAATATTAAATATTTTGTTACAATTCAATTTATTACTAAAATTTTTTCAGACATAACTTTTAATTTTATATATTGAGCAAATTTTTTAAATAAGAAAAATGATCAAAGTTAACGGTCAAAGTCAACGACGACAACAATTTTAAAAAAAAAAGAGAGTATAAAATACTAGTATGCTAATTCAACAAAATAGTCATTACGCAATCATGTCTCTTTTGTCTTATGGTTTAGAGCTAACTATATTAATTAGCTCCAACCCTAAACAGGCGAGAAAGACTAATTATGAGTCAGCTAATTTTAACCAACTAATATATATTTGTATTTGAGTTTGTTTTGAATAATGGCACATAGCTTTAACTTATATATATATTTTCTATAAAACATATTTATTAAAAATTGACACATGTACGGTAAGTTGGACTTTAGTTCAGCCAGAGCACTGAAGCAATATTAAGGGCATGTTGGTATACATTCTGTAGCAAACAATTTCTCTAAACAAACTGCTCCTTCTAAAAAAACAATTTCTATTATAGATATGTTTGATAAAACAGCTTCTCTTACAGCTTCTAATATGACGGCGAACGGAGAAGTCTTATTAATCTATATTTTTTATGTTTTTAGCTCCTCGTACAAATTAGAGAAATAATTTTTAATGTGGTAGGGGTGTAGAAGTGCTTATTGTAAAATTGTTTGGTAAATTTTTAAAGAACCTAAAGTAGAAGCAGTTTTAGAATATACCAAACGGTCCCTAATTGTAGTTTTCTTTAACATTTTCCAACAAACTAGTTTTTCTGGTCTTTACACACACACAAAAAGAAAACAGAGAGTAAACTATTTTTTTCAGGCCGATCTAGGAATCAATAATCTGTCCCGCCGGTCGATGCGCTGCACATCTTTTGACCATTAATTAGGAATCAATTCATTGGTGTTCGTGGTCTCTGCTATAATGTTGTGTACTACAGAAATACTGATCTACCTAGTAGTATAATCCAAGCTGAACCAGTCAACCTTGCATTGGTGGAAGAAATATAGAATGTTCCACCTTCTCTCAAAGGCTATTATATCTCGACGGAGGAACTAATTTTTCTTGTTGTCTGCTAATGAAAGCTAGGTAGTCAACTATATTCTCGAGAGGAGCTTCTCCGATCCGATCCTTTCATAACCACCGACAACCTGCAGTCTCGATGGTTCGAGTTCTTCAGAATAAAGTGGCGGCCCTTGCATTATACTACTACTGTGTAGTACTACTAATGACTAGTAATAAGAAGGAAATTACTAGTGATGACGGATTTCTGGTCCTCCTCTTTCTCGCACAATTTAATAATTAATCATAGTATATAAGCTCAATGACTATTGAGTTTCATACGCTGAATCAGTTTATCTAACAACTTAAGTTGATGAAAAAAAAGATGACAATCTACTTATATTTTAACAATGACAACATCGATCCATCCATCTTTCGCATGTGTAATATAATACTAAAAACAAATAAACGCATTGGATGGACACATCATGCATGTTACTCGCATCATGGTCACCACACTTACCATCTCAGATTCTTAGGGGGATCGCTTAGGATAGCGAAAGGAGATCATCCTCGTCGTCTTGTGTTTCTTTCGGAGCTGCCTCACGTTCGCCGCCCACCAGCCATGGTACGGTATGGTAGTAGACTAGTACAGTAGTACTCCTACGATGGTTTTTTTTACAACGGACCAATCGGGGTTCGCCGTTTCGTTCGCGTCCATCCAAAGGCAACAAGGCAAGGCCTGGCCTGCTGGCTTCCAAGTTCCGAGGTTCCCAGACCACTTTCAGCAAAAGCAAAGGTATCCATCCATCCTCTTTTCGGGCTTGAAGGAAAAGTGCCTCCTCTATTCCTGCGATTTCTATTCCTGCCATGCGCGTACTACACTATCGTAGAGTGAGCCGGACGACAAGTGTCAATCATTGCCGTATGATGAAACAACACTTGTCGAGAGGTAGCTCTCTTTGGGTCTCGGGATGCACACGCGCCAGACAGCGTGTACAATGGACACATAGTTTTTCAGCAACTTCGTTACTCCATCCGCGCCCCCAATGAATTTTAGTCTATCTACTTTATTCATTGGTTTGTTTCATTTAAAAATTAGTTTAAATACATATTTTTTTAATGATGGTTCAAATATCTTTAATAATAATTAAATTATACTAATAATATATTGCTATTTTTTAATATATATGATTAATAAACAATTAACAACCAGACGTAGTAATAACTGGGCTTCAAAACGTTTGCGTGTGACCCTACTTCTGGAATAGTTTGGCCCCATACTTTTGCCAATACGTAAAAGCACAGACGATTATTTTGTCGGGGTATATGTGGTAAGTTTCCCGTTAAATACTTTGCCTAGCTAGTTTGCACTAGGACTATTCAACAACGGTTTTTGCAATCCGGTCCCGAACTATTCCTACAAGCAGGACCATTCTGTGTCCAACGGTTCGAAATATCTATTTTTCGATGAAACCGGCCTGTATATATACACTCACTAGAATGAGGGTAAAATATACTTTGTAAGCCATGAGTGAGATGGGTTCGACCGTACGTGATTCCTTAAAATGAATCAGATCCTCACAATCCCATGTGTGTTTGCTTCAAAAGGTGTTGTTTCCAATCGAATTAATCAACTACTGCCTTGCTTGTGCTTCATAATTTTAACTGTTGACCTTGGGACAGCTTTCAGTGGGTATACCCTTCTGAGTTAATTTTTTTTTCTCTTCCAAATTCGAGATTAAGAATGGCTAGTGGAAAATTTATTTAACTAAAAACATACCCACTAAGAGTGGCTTGTGAAAACTCCTACTTCCATGACGAGCCTACATGGATGGCCCCAGGTTGAACTCGACCCCACCACGGTTCTATTGACTATAACAAGCTTGAGAGGGTTTGGGCCACTGTCAGTATTAATGTAAGAGCAGTTTTAAGGTTCAAAATACCTATAGATATTTTTTAAGAGTATCTGTAGGTACTGAAGATCTAATGGTGGAGATTTATCTAATCCCTTAGAGCAGTATTGAGTAGTATTTTGTTTCATTTAGGGTAATATTAGAAACAAAATTGTAATATTTATTAATTATATTATTATTATTACATAATAATATCTTAAATTATATTTTTTGTATTAATCGTTATTGTCAACAATTTTCCCATTTGGTGCTCGGATTTACGGCCCACAGGAATTAATAAAATAAGATTAGTTAAAATGATTAATTAAATAAAAAAATAAAAGTACTAAACTACCCATCAAATACTAACTAGTATTTTAGTGGAACTATTGGCCAGTAGTTTGGACCTTAAAACTGCTCTAATATAAGACATGTAGGACATGATTGTCTCTTCTTTGCATTCCCACACTTGCACCTCTCACAATTTTAGCTCTCTTTTTTTGGCACCTTCCGTAATTTGAAAATATTTGTGTGTGGCCAACGCAATACTCAACCATTCTTTTTTTTTTATCATTAGAAAAAAATTCTTAGTGCAAATATGAACTAGGAGGCTTGTCTTAAAAATAGCAAAAAAAGAAAAGATCAATCGGAGTATTTCTTTTTTCTCTCACAAAGGAATATTTTTACTCACTACTTTTGCCAAGAGAAATTATAGATTCGTACGACTGCGCTGCTGTCCAGCTTGCGTGTCTGCATGTGCATGGCTGCTGAATATTGTAGGAAATGTTGCTTGCATGGGCCCGTGTGGAAAGCAACGGGAAGAGTTGTTTTTTTTGGCTAGAGAACAATTGATTCGGACGTGTAGCAGGAGCAGCTCAAATGACTGAATTGTGCCATGAGGGAGATGGATTTGATCGTGGTTCCTTAAAACGAATCGGATTCTTTTGAAAGGATCTGTTTTCTCTAAATTGTGATTTTTTGATCAAATTAATGAACCACTACCTTACTATATAGTATATACTATAGCCTTTCGAGTAAATAATATAGTCAAAAAACTTACAAAATCGAGACAAAGAAATACTGACGACGTGCTTTTGGAGGACCAATTTATTTGGAACTAGAATCCTTCGTTTTCTTTTTGCGGAATTCGTTGTTTGTTGTTGGTTGGTTGGTTTTGTCCAGTAAATCCTCTCTTATTGATCATCACCGCAAGCTTAGACGCCCTGCTGTGCTGAATATCTGCGTGCAGCGTCAGCGTGCCGTGTTATTCTCTCCCTTCTGGTTAAGAAGCGACAATTCTTAACGCTCCTCTTACCATCCGATTCCTCCTGCAATCGTCAAGCTCATTTCAAACGTTGAAGAACAATTCCTGTAGCAATCCCTCGTGCCAGAAGCGAGAGCATGTGACGCCATGAACATTTCGGGCAGCACGATGCTATCCCCTGCTACCTCCTCATTTCCTACAAATCCCCGACCCTCCAGGCCCGTCTCCCCACGCTACCATGCCGCGACCTCGGGTTCGGGCGATGCCGCGCTCCGCGCCTTCCGCGCGCACCACCGCGCCGGCCGGCCCCTCGACGCCAACCCGGCGTTGCTTCCGGCGCTCGCGGCCTGCGCGCAGCTGCGCTCCGCGGCGGCCGAGGCCGAGCAGCTCCACGCGCTCCTCGTCAAGTCCGGTGTCCCCAGGGCCGTGTCTGACGTGCATGCCTCGACATCCCTCGTCCGCGCCTACGCGCGGCTCGGCCGCGTGGGCGACGCGCGGAAGGTGTTCGACGGAATGACGGCGAGGACCGTGGTCTCCTGGAACGTGTTGCTCGATGCGCTCGTCAGAGCCGGTGACCTGGACGCGGCACGGGACGTGTTTGTTGGAATGCCGGAACGGAACGTGGTGTCTTGGAACACTGTAATCACTGGTTTTGCGAGGGAAGGGTGGGCGCAGGAGGCGGTGGATTTATTCGTGGAGATGGCCGCGGTTCATGGTTTGGCGCCAGATGAGGCCACGATGGTCGGCTTCGTAACAGCGGTTCGTGATATCAGTTTGCTTGGACTTGGGAGGAGCGCACATGCGTATGTTATCCGGCAACAGTTCTCTCTGGATGGTCCTCTTGGTGTCGCACTGATCAACATGTACACGAGGTGCGGTAGCATGGGTGCTGCACACAACTGCTTCTCAAGCGTCAGCAACAAGAACGTGGAGCACTGGACCTCTGTGATTGGGGGTTTCGCAGCACACGGTCACTCGGAGATGGCATTGAGGTTGTTTGACGAGATGAGGCGGTTGGGCATTGAACCTAGTGGTGTCACCTTTGTGGCTGTCTTGAATGCTTGCAGCCATGGCCGGCTTGTTGAGGAAGGTTTCAAGTACTTCAACCTAATGAGGAGCATGGGCATCAGGCCAACGATCCAACACTATGGATGTTTGGTTGATCTCCTAGGCCGTGCTGGATTGTTGAAAGAGGCATTCAATCTTGCCAGCAGTCTACCTCAAGATCCAGGATTTGTAATCTGGAGCTCACTGTTAGCAGCTTGCCATAGCCATGGCAATGTCCAGATGGCAGAGCAAGCTGCTAGGAAGATGGCAGACTCAAAACCAAGCCACGGCAGCTCGTACGTGCTGTTATCGAACACTTATGCGGGAGCAAAACAATGGGATGATTTGAAGAGGACCAGGAGGAGGATGGAGGAGCACGGAGTAACCAAGAAACCTGGGCTCAGCTGGATCGAGGTAGATGGCAATGTACACTCCTTCAGCACCGCAGACAAGTTGCATACAGAAAGCGAGAGTATTTACCAGATGTTAGAAGATCTGTTGCCTAATTTGACATCATTTGTTTGTGAGTTTGAAACATTCGCTCTATCTGAATCCTGCTCATAGAAAATTTTGCTTCATGTGCATTATAACCATTTTCATTGGAGGAAGAGCGTTTTATTTGTTGATAAGAATCATAGCATGTAAATATCATCCATTCAAACTTATGCACAGAACAATTGGTTTCTTAGTTGTCCGATCTCTAGTCTACAGCTGTGAAGTCTTCTACACTAAACAGTTATCTTGTACGATACATCGGCCGAAATGTTTGATTAGGTTGACCGGACTGACTGTCTCTTGATCTGGTTTTAGCAACATCAACAACTATCATCCAACCATTTATAATCTGCAAATAAAAGCATAATAAGTTTAAAGAGGTGTATATGACTATTCATATTCTTCATGAAACACAAGCAGTGGCAAAGTGGATTTTGTCACCTACCTGTCCATTCATTGCTTTTAAAGCAGCGCCTCCAGCTTCCTCGGTAGTGTATTCTATGAACGCATAGCCTTTTGATCTTTTTGATATCCTGTCCATTATTATCTTCACTGTGGTTGATAAAAAGCAGTTCAGTGAATCAGTATCTCAAATGCAAAGAGATGAATGAATGAGTACAACTTCCTGCAGTACAATCACAAACCTTCAACCAGCTCACCGAAAGATTCAAAGGCTTCCCGTAAAGTTTTCTCAGATGTATAAAATGAAAGCCCTGCCATAAATAGTAGATAAAAGAATTCGAAGTTATGAACAGCATGATCAAAATAGATATGATTTTTACCAGAGCTTATACTTGGAATAGAAAACTATCACTGTCATATTCCTGATGAAGGCTTGCTCATTTCATTATATCCCTGTTCTATATCTAACCAAAACTTCTATCAGTGCATTTTCAAGTAGACTTCAGTTTTCTAATTTACAAACCTCAGCTATCAAACCAAGCATATATTCAGATTGTCTCAACATCCTATGATTGACAGAAAGGCACATAAATGATTGACGAACAACAAATGCGCTCAAATGCAAGGTGAATTATACCAGTAACAAAGAGCCTTTTCGTTTTGACCTCAGCCACTTCTGTTCCTTTTGATGATGCCAAGCTATCATCACCTGAAATCATCAATACATTTCAATCTGGTTTGTTTCCGTGCCAGCTTAAAGGCATGAAAACACTCAAAACTGTAAGTTGTACCCAATACCTACTAGCAATGTTTACAAAATGTAACAGACCCAACAAGGCAACAAGTTCATACCCAATGCTTTTTAAAGACTAGGCACAAAAAATGGATATAAATGCCATGTCTTTTATGGTTGATCGGGTCAGAATAATGAGTCGCAAAAAGAATATATATTTTTTAACTGGTAGGGAGTAAGAACTAGCAATTGAAGATATTGTTGCTAAGTACGAAATGCCAAATTTCATCTGGGAAAAATCTTGAATCTCTGTGCTTCAAGAAAAAATAGAATTTATAAAAAGGTTCAGAATGGTTTGCTTCTATGGTTGAATAATCCAAAGTCCCAAACCATTAACTCTCAATACCCAAAGGACCAGATGACTAACTCTGTATATTACATTTTCACAGATAAAAATGCACCTCAGCATATATTGAACAGAGAGGATGGACACATTGAATTGGAAGAAAGGAGCAACTTGGATTGAGTTTAAACTCCTTTCAAAAAAAAAAGTTGATAAAATTTAAGATAACAATAGAAAGAGTGAGTAGGGAACTGGGGATTCATCAGACAGGATGAGTAACCTTTGTAATTTTTGTTGCCTGATCCAAAATTTGTATCTGGCCGAACAGATAGCACTCCAGGAATATCTGGTATGGAAAGGGAATTTGTTAATGTATCCAAAGACAGGAAATAAATAGAACCTTCTGTATAGGATATCATTGCCCAAGTTGCTCACCAGATAACTCCTTTGCACACTCTTCATCAATATGGCAGCAGAAACCATAATCCCTCTCCCATGAAATGTGATATATACTGACTTGGGCATCCATTTCACTGGACATAACAATAATCTTATTACTCACAAGGAAAACACAACTTTTTTAGTTCAAACATGAACTAGAAGTCTTGTACTAACATTATCAATAAAAAAAAAACAGAGGAAGCAATAATTAGGTTATTACTGAAAGGCCATACTTCCCCAACACTTTCATAAGGATTTGAGTATAATGGTCCACCATTTGTGCCTTTGTCACTACTTCAACTCCAGGTTTCTCCATTTGGACAAGCCAAAACTCATTTTTCCCACTCGAAGATGGAAGCAAAGGCCCATCACTCATGCTTACAAGGGTAGATGTTTCGGGACTCAAGCTGTGATCCTTATCTGATTCATCACCCATATCTGGCCGCACAGACACTACTCCAGCCATCTCTGTAAGTTGAGAAGAGCATAAGAAGCAGACAGATAATATAAGTTTCAATTTTCAAGCATATATTCCACCTGTTAATCAGGGATGCTAATTTTAGTTGCAGCATTAAAATCAGCCAACATTTCCTGTGGTTCCAAACTTATTGAAGCTGAACCTTGGGGCATATCGAAACTGTGGAAACCTTGGGTCAACTCAAGACGAAAATTAACCATCTAGTACTATGCATTCTTAAAAGCTAGTTCACGACATATATCCAAGTCTGAATAGGGAGACATGTGTAATTAGAATTGCATGGCAAGAAAACAGTTGTTGTGGAAATACTTTTATGATTATCTCTAGTAGGCACATCTGTCACCCTGTAAGATTGCACGCACTGGGTTGCACAAAGATGTATGTGAAGGTTAACATATAGTACTACATATGACACATGTATTCGAGCCATCTCTGATACAATTATCATAAAGTAAGATTGCATTTTTGTCAATTCACTTCACTCTGGGATTCGAGGACATACTTGCAAGCTCCTTTGACGCTTCCTCATTGAGGGGTAGTGGCGCGGAAGGTGACTCGGAAGAAGCAGCAAGGAGCGGGGAACGGCGACTGCAGCGGTGGTGGAGAGCGGTTGAGCGGACGACGGGCGGCGAGAGGTAATGGGTTGAGACGGTTCTTGTGGCAGCGTGCGCGGAAGGGGAGAGGCCTCCGCCGAGGAGGAGGGGGTTCAGCAAAGCATCCATGGCCAGCGCGGCCGCGTGGCAACGGAGGGGTAGGAAAGAGCGAGGCCCGCTCGCGGGGAACGGTATCCTCTGACTAGAGCAGATTTTTCTGCAGCAGCGAGCAGGCCCGCTCGACCGGGGGTGGTTGCCCGCCGCTGGAGAGGTTGCGAGACCGCCGCCGCGATTCCTCGCTCAGCGCTCAGGTCCGGCGGCGAGCTCGCTACGCCAGGCTGATCTCGACGCAGGGAGGGGAAGGATAAGGCGCGAGCAAGAAGAGGCTGGCCGGGGAGGCGGTGCCCGCGGCGGCAACTTGGGGAGCTCGGCAGTCGGCACACAAGCCACTCGCTTGGGAACGAGAGCGCACTTGGAGCCCGGGACGGACTGGGATGGGCCACACAAGTCTGCTCACTGACTTGGGACGATGATCTTTTTGTGGGCTGTATGCTAGTGTCAACCCAATGGGCTATACATCATTTCTTATGGATCCTTAGCTAATCAGAGTTTTTTAAAAATATTTTTAGATATTACTATCTCTGTTTTTTAATTGTTAAAACTTTCTAATATAAATTTATATTAAAAAATATTAATAATAATAAAATGGAGGTAGTATTTGTAGATAAGGATTAACCTTCTATGCAAAGCTAAGTTAAAATATTACCATTACCAGTTCAAAGTTCAAACGACGAACTCAATCAAGTTGCTCACGGTTCATTACCTACGAAGACATGGTGTTTGATTGTGGGGTTCGAAATGTGTTTTTCTAAATCTGCATATCGATAGTTATCGAAACGTGTGACATTTTTAGTGTTCGCGGCAAGCTTGTATCAACGAGATGCAATCACATGATGTGACTGAATTTATCCAATCAATAACGTTTGCCAATAAATCAAACAAAAGGAAATCATAGGTGTGACTGATTCATCATAAAAAACAACGGTTGATAGAGCACCGCCGATGCTAATGCTCCCCGAATAGTCAAAGTGAATATACTGGTAAATTAGCCTGTCAATTTCGTGCCTCTTTTCTGTAACGAGAAGCGATGAACCAGATGCTACAGCCTACTACTGACTTGGTCAAGGTCATCTGATGTTGCTTATGTGTGGTTCAGGCAGTTGCGAAGAAGCGAACAGCAGCTCGTGCTCGTTCGCTAGTCGCTTCGGATAAACAAATACAAAAATCACTCATTGGCCCAGCATCCATGAAATTTCCTGTCATGCGTAAGCCTCTACCCGCATCGATAACATTTTCATTAGACTAACTAAACCGCAAATAATTCCGGTTTTACCCCTTTGATCTGTAGAGTCAAGGTCAACGAACAAATCACAGCGAGCCAAGTTCTCCCAACTGTGCACACCAAAACCAGCAACCCGTCCGCCTCCAGTAGGACAGAGTACCATCATCTCTCCCTTCCCTTGTTTACGCCGGTTTCCATCCTCGCCTAGTTGCCTTCCATGGCTCGCCCGCGCCGCCTCTGCTGACCCCGCCTCCCCGGAGCGCCGCCGGGATCGCCGCTGGAGATGCCTTCGCCGCCGCCGTCTCCTCCTCCGCCTCCGCCACCACCGCAGACGCACGGCGTGGTCATCATCACCCTTCCTCCTCCGGACCAGCCCTCCAAGGGCAAGACAGTCACCGCCTTCACCTACACCGATGACCCCGCCGCGCCGCCCCAGGCCCCGTCCCCGCCTCCGGAGCCAGTGATGGGGTACCCAGCGGTGGCGGGGATCAGGCGGTCGAGGCGGGCCCTCTCCCCGCGGCGGGTGGGGGCCTTGTCACTCGTGCTGGGCGCGCTCGCGGTCACGGCGTACTATTGCTTCTACTCCGACGTGGCCGTGCAGTTCCTGGGGATGGAGCAGGAGGAGAAGCAGAGGAACGAGACCAGGTCGTTCCTGCTCTCGCTGTACCCCAAGGCGCGGCAGGGCCGCGCGCTGCGAGAGTTCGGGGACGTCAAGCTGGCCAACAGTATGGTCGACTACGGCGGCGGGCTGGGCGGCGGTGGGAAGGCGTGGAGCAAGATGAAGGTTGACAAGGCAGCCATGAACTCGACGTTTTTGCTCCCGATCAGGGGCAACGTCTTCCCCGACGGGTGAGTACAATTTCGCGGGCATTCGATCTGATTTCGGGTCTAAATTTGGTCACATTAATGTCCGGTTCAATAGATTAGTTTAGACAAGGGCTGGTGAATGGTGATTAACTTAGTCTGACTGTTACATGGATCTGATTTTGGTGGGGTGGGGATTTTGCTATTAGTGAACTCATGGAACCCACTGAATATTTATATGACCCAACTGTGTATACGTTGTTAGATTTTTCTGGTTTAGTCAACACTGAACTCAGCTTTAATAGCATAGCTTTTCAGGAATTGTCAAGTTGTGGTTGTATAAAGTAATATTCATCAAAGCAGTAAAACCTATTCCCTGCTGACTTATGATGGGAGCCAAGAATCCAACATACTTCGGTTTTTCGATTCTTATCATCTTTAGCGTATTAATCAGTGTACTCCAACTGTCTTTTCTGTACTTACGTTTACTAGTATTTAATCATAAGTGCAAGATGCTAGTATGTGACCTGCCATTCTTATTCTGTTGAAGCTAATAATGTCTTACCCAAACTGCAGTCAGTACTATACATCTATCTTTGTTGGCAATCCGCCAAGACCATATTTTCTTGATGTTGATACTGCAAGCGACTTGACATGGATCCAGTGTGATGCACCATGTACAAACTGCGCACAAGTACGCAACCAAACATCAGACATCTCCATTCTAATTCTAGTTACATACGTTTCAAGCTACACTAGGATTTCCATTCGCTATTTAGGCTATGTTATTACTGAAAAAACATAGTTACACTTATTTACTACTAGCCTCATTGTTCTTCAACTTTGTTGTACCCCTCCCTGATGAAACAGCTATATCATAATTCCAGGGACCTCATCCTTTGTATAAGCCAGCAAAAGAGAAGATAGTCCATCCCAAGGATTTGTTATGCCAAGAGGTTCAAGGTAACCAGAACTACTGTGAGACCTGCAAGCAATGTGACTATGAGATTAAATATGCAGACCAAAGCTCCTCAATGGGTGTGCTTGCAAAGGACGATATGCATCTGATTGCGACTAATGGCGGAAGGGAAAAGCTAGACTTTGTTTTTGGGTATGTTGAAGTCTTGCACAATTGAAGACACGTTAGAAAATATGATCTCAGATAGTCTAAACTGTTTGCTTTATATACAATCTAGGTGTGCTTATGATCAGCAAGGCCAGCTTTTGTCTTCACCAGCAAAGACAGATGGGATCCTTGGACTTAGCAGTGCAGCGATAAGCCTTCCAAACCAGTTGGCTAGCCAAGGGCTTATTGCCAACGTTTTCGGTCATTGTATCACTAGAGAGACAGGAGGTAGGGGATATATGTTTCTGGGTGATGATTATGTACCTAGATGGGGAATGACATGGACGTCTATTCGAAGTGGTCCGGGGTAAGTCTTATAATCTGTATTTGATTGTTTATTTTGCATGTATTGCCATCTTCCACCATTTCCCTCTGGATTCTGTATCTTTATTATCTGAATTGCATTGTAGTTTCATTGTAACAAACTTTGAAAGATTCTTTCAAATATCTGTCATGACGTCTCTAGTTTTCTCAAATTCCAGTAACTTGTATCGCACGGAGGTCCAAAATGTAAAATATGGAGATCAGGAGCTCAGTATGCGTGAAGAGACAGGAAAGTCAGTTCAAGTAATCTTTGACAGTGGAAGCTCATATACGTACCTCCCAAATGAAATATACGAAAACCTTATTGCTGCTGTGAGTATTGCTAGCAATTGTTCATAAGATCAGTACAGTCACTATCTTCTTACTCTTCATTTTGGTTCACAGATTAAATATGCAGCTCCAGGCTTTGTCCAAGATAAGGCAGATCAGACGTTACCTTTGTGCTGGAATGCTGATTTTCCTGTGAGGTAAAATAATGGAACTATAACAGAGTGCTTCTTGAGAGGGAAGTTTGGCAGGCAACACGGCATAAGAGAAACTACTTTAACCTCTTAAACTTTATTTTGATCTGCAGGTCTCTGGGAGATATCAAACAATTCTTCAAGCCCCTTAACCTTCATTTTGGGAAAAAATGGCTTGTCATGTCTAAAACATTCGCTATTTCTCCTGAAGATTATATTATCATAAGTGTAAGTTCCTTTGCATTCTCCCTAAATTTCTGTTAGCTCCTCCTATCATCTATCGATGCCTATATATTTTTTGTTTTTTATGCTTTCTTGGTGGTCTGTTTCCAGGACAAAGGAAATGTGTGTCTGGGGCTTCTCAATGGGACAGAACTAAATCTTGGGTCAGTCATTGTAGTTGGAGGTATAAATGAGCTTCTCTATTCTTTAGCATTTGGGTTTTTGTTGTTACCCCGTTCAAGCCCAGCTATATGATTGATATACTGTCTTTTATTTTATTTGAGATGCAATGTATAGCCAAATTGAATGATTTCTGTTGTTCCATGTAGATGTTTCTCTGCGTGGCAAGTTAGTTGTGTATGACAATCAACGGAGGCAGATTGGTTGGGCAAATTCAGACTGCTCTAAGCCACAAACGCAAAAGGGATTTCCCTTCTTTCTCTGAATACGTAATATGTTTTACGTGGCGTTTGAATTTTATTATATAGCAGCTGCCGCAATGTACATCTTACCTTACTGTCATATGAACCCAGTCTATGTCATATTTGTCTGTTTTGTATGGATAGTAATACCGTCTCCTCTGCAGGGAACATTTTACATGCGAGTTATTTGTGAACATTTTCTAGCAAACTCAGCTACAGCACATATTTGTCTCCTCATTCGGCTTGCAAAATCGAGTAGCTCTGTTGTCACTTGTTCAGTCGTGGCAGTTTGCATATTCTAAAGACAGCAGAAGTCTGCTGCTTATCGCGGAAGGCTCCTCGACGGGGTCCTTGAAGTTATCCTTTTCACTTTAACTCTTCAAATGCATCAGCGAGGTTCTGGAGTCTAGCAAGTTGCAACAAACTCAATGAGAAGGGAAGCAAAAGTAGCCAGTGACAACTGAAAAGGAACTTGCGCTGTCGTATGTTCTTAATTGCACAACTTAAACAAGCCGTCGGCCACTGATCCTGAATGTAATCGGCCGAGGAATGGGTTCGAAGCGAAGCTGTTTGACTTGAATCCTGATCCGAGATGGACAATGGTGTGTTCGGGCCGTTGTTCATCCTTGTTTTCTTTGTCAGCAGCGTCGGCACCGTCAGAAGTTTGCTCCGTGCCTTCATGCCGCGGCCTGGCCTCCCATCGCCAAGCTCTTTAGTCTTTATTATTGACGAGAAGATAAGACTTACCATCAATCTTCTTTTGCAGCTCTTCAGTGGCAAGGTGGACTTCGCCAGGAACGTTTGATAAGCTCAAGTTCACGTAATACTTTTAGCACCTTCTTGACCTACTCTGTGATGCTCGGCACTGGTGGCGCCTGAAAATCGAAACAGAGAGCTAATAAGGAAACTTCGTCGCTCTTGCTCACTTGAGATGCACAGACCTGAATCTCTGAAAATATGCACCCTTGCAGTGCCATGACTGCGAAGGAACAATCCTCAATGCTCCCATCCAAAATAGAAGCAAAATATATCACATTTGTTACCAATTCAAAAAACTCCGACCCTGCAAATCTTAACTAGTACTATTTTTGTTTCTTAATTATTAATATTTTCTAGTATAAATTTATATAAAAAGGATCGACAGTTGAAAAACAGAGGTAGAACAATTTGCCAGAGTGGTGATCGCCTTCGTTGGTGTGACCTGCTTCAACGCATCCTACGTACACTTGTCGAGCGGTCATCGCTTACGTGGCAGGGGGAACAACCCAAAAGTCAGCCCACTTACAATTAACCCACTTAGCCCATGGATCAATTCAGGCCTAAATCTTCTAAAACAAGCAGAAACAATAGAACGGCCCAGAAAACACTTCGCGTCCGGCTACCCTAGTATTCTCCCCACGCCACCCTCCCGGCCGCGCCGCCTCGCCGCTCTCCTCCCCCGCAGCCGGGTACTCCAGTACCCACACGTGGGACGCGGCAAGCATCTGAGAATTCGCAGAGAGTGCCCAGCGATGTCGGAGGCGGTGGCGCCGATCGGCCTGTCCTGGGCGCCCAAGCTGCCGTCCCTGCAGGCCACCAGCGGCGGCAGCAGCAGCAGCAGCAAGGCCGGCCCCGTGCCGAACCCGAGCGCAGTTCAGGCGTCGGTCTGGAAGCCCGCGAACGAGCTCGTGGACGGGCTGTTCGTGCCCCCGAGGGACCCCAGGAAGGTCAACAAGCTTGCCAAGAAGAGCGTCAAGGACACCTCCGGCAAGGGCTGGTGAACTTCGTCACGTCACCCTCGGATTCGAACTGGACTCGATTGATTGGTTGCTGTGGTCTGATGTTTTTTTTTTCTTTCTTTCAGGTTTGACATGCCCGCGCCGACAATCACTCCCGAGCTGAAGAAGGATCTCGAGGTTTTGCAGGTATGTAGTGACTTCTGACCGGTTATAGTCGAAGTATTATGACCTGTCAAACAAATTTAGGAAGTAACAATAACGTTCATAGAGCAGACAACAGCATCTTGCTGCCATGTTATTGGTGTGTAGTGGTGTGAATCAGTAGGGCATTTTACTGGACCTAATCAGAAAATTCTTTTGCCGTGACAAGAAAATAACTATAACTCTTTTATTCCGTGGCAGTCATGCACTGTTTCTGAATGGTAATTTGACATCATTACATTCTGTTTGACATTTTATTTTATTTTTCTTTTCCTGTACATAAAATTGGAATTCTTTCACCAAGCCGAGATACCATATTAAATATTCTGGTTTAGCTTTTGGTGGGTGATGTGCTCAAGTGAAATAACATTGCCTTCTTTTTTTGCAGTTGAGGCATGTGATGGACCCAAAAAGGCACTTCAAGAGGTCAGGAAAGTCCAAGGCCCTTCCCAAGTATTTCCAAGTAAATAACCTGATCAACCGTCCATATTCAATTTTTTTTCCTAGTGTGTTGGGTTCTTACTGAATGGGCAGCCTACTCAATTTATGTTTTGATGTTGGCTTTAGGTTGGTACGATCGTTGAGCCTGCATCTGAGTTCTACTCAAGTAGGTTGACAAAGAAGGAGCGGAGGACAACATTGGTGGATGAGATGTTATCCGATCCGTACCTTAAGAGCTACAGGTACACATATCGTACTTTTACATTTACATACACAGAGTATATTGTTATGTGGATTATTTTATGAATGCAAATAAACACCAAAATACTAAGCACATATCTCTTTGCCGCCATGATAGACTCCGGTGCATGTTCAGAGTAACAGTGCAATAGTACTGTATCCCTTCCTTGCCCGTTTTTGAAACTGAACTCCAGTCTGAGAAAAGAATATGAATGTGTGTCATATCTTTTTCACCATATAGCTAGAGCCTGTTTTTTGAAACTAAATGTGACATCGGTGTCCACCAAATGCAGGAAGCGCAAGGTGAGAGAAATTCAGGAGAGCCGTACGCCAGGAGGCAACCAGAAGTGGAAAAACAAGGGCAAGCAAACACTAAAGAGGGCCAAGGATAGGCGAAAATGAGATCAAGTTTGTCTGCGTCGGTCTAAATGAAAGAAAGTAAGAGTGTCGGTCTAAATGAAAGAAAGGAAGAGTGCCGATTTGTCAAGCCAACTGAAATGGACGAGGGAGCATCTTCAAGGCGCACCTGTACTTTCCTTTGATTTTGCAGTATAGATTGTGATTCCAGTGAAATATGGTAAAGTTATGTGACACGATGAGTGCACTGTCAGTTTTGAGTATTGGTCAGTGTAGGCTGAACATCAGAGGGTTAGTTGACTTGTTGAGCCATGTTACACTCTACGGTAATGAGCTCATAGATTCATGTTTGCTGCTGACAAGATTACAGGCTTAATATTTTCTGGTTTTGCACTGCGTATTGTCATATGTGCAGTCTTGCCTCTCTTGCTTTCTGAGGTTTCATCGGAGGATAAAAACTTCATCATTCCGCCTATCGGAGCAGGCAGGGGTCACGGCATGCTCCGAACGCACGTTGTAGGCGACTTTAGCTGGTTACAATATCCCTACCGGCTCACGGTCAGGGTTCCACTTACCGTTTGAACCGCGGATACCGCCCGGTCGCGCACGAGCGGTTACCACGGTAACCGCTCGAAAAACCGTCCAAATCAAAAATTTGAAATTTTGAACCGGATTTGAATAGAAACCGCGGTTTTGAAGCGAAAACCGATCGGTTTGCAGCGGTAACCGCTCGGTTTTTCCAGAAACCGCGGTTGGAAGGAAAAAAAAGTGAATAAGATAAAAATTAATTAAAATTTCTAAAATTAATTTTTTTAATATATTGATATAGCAATTAAGAACACAGAGACATAGAATATAAAATAGAAATGATGAATTAGTTCGTAGTCCATAAATAAGAAATATATATTTTTGAGTTAGAAAAGAAGGAGTGGAGGTGAAGGAGTTGATAAAATTAGTGTTATATATATATATATTTATTTTTTTCTTCTACCATTTTTTTTACCTCCATAAACTAAAAAATTTTAAGTTTTGATTACACTATAATTCCTCATTTTTCATCTAGTTTTTTTACATATTTTTTTTACAAAATTTTTTAAATTTTTCAAAAAACCTCAAATTCAAATTTAAAAACCGTTAACTGCTGGAAACCGAACCGCAGCGGTTTCGGGGAAAACCGCGAAAACCGCTCGGTTTCCAGCGGTTTTGTGAACCATGCTCACGGTACGGCTCAACGGCTGCGTCCATGAGCGGCATCACGACAGCAATGACCACATGTAAGGAATTTCCTCGCAGCTAAAATACGTTCTCTACTCTTGTTAATGTTGTTGAATTCTTACAGATCTTAACCTTAAACAGGACCACATGTATGCCTATAGCTTCAATACAGCCGTAAAAGTAAAACGGAGCGCTGCTTGTACGCTGCCGGGGAAAAAAAAAACTGATAAAGCAACGATGTTAGAAAAATCATTGAATGTTAGCAAGGGCGTATTAAAGATTACAATTTACACAGCCTGGTAGCTGTTGAAGCCTGAGGCCTCTCAGCCTCGGAATTCAAGCTTCCAATCCATCACGATTTATACCCTTGCGGCCGTGCATGAAGTAAGCGACAGGAGCATCCAAACGCATTATCATCACCGTAGAGGCGAGATCCAAGTTCACACCGTCATTGTAGTCATCGCAATCGGCCGCAGATTCGAGGCTAGTAGCAATTGTCGCGCCTGCCATTTTCTGCCGTCCAGCGAAGCCTGTGGCCCGTAGCAATGTTCAAACAGGGCGGCGCATTCAAAAGCCGAAATCGTCGCCATATATTATGATTCACGTGACTGACGGAGTAAAAAAGACGCTCAAAACTAGTAGTAGATCGGTCCAGCACATGAGCAAATCGCGCGTATCGTCCCTCCCTTCCTCCCTCCCACGAGCAACGACACGGGCACATGTCCTACCACTGTGCCCGCCTCCAACACCTGGAGATCATACACCACACCACCCACAACGAACGGACCAACCCGCGGCGACAATCATCAGGTCAGAACGGATTCACTTACATACATACGGAGTACTATATATATATCTCACTGTCAGTAAGAGTTCTACCAAAACCCAGCATCTCCGTTCCACGAGTCGATCGGGAGAAGGCTGCTACTTCCAAGATTTAATCGCTAGCTATTCTCTCATTTTTTTTTTCCTTACTGGCAGTACAGCGGAGGCAATAAACCTCCTCCAGTCATGCCACTGGAGGAGAAACAGCACATCTTCCTCTACCTCTACTGGTTGTAACCCATGTAACTGCTGCGGTATCGCAGCCCATTCTGCTCGTACCCCAGCGCGTCACCGTGGTTCACGGCCTTGGCTTCCACTGCACGGCGGTTGATGTCCCCCTCCTGCACGGCTCCAAACACGATCTCCTTCGTTGCCTCGCAGCTGGGCTCGTAGAAGGTCTGCGGTCCTGCCGAGTACTGCCTGTGATGATGTTGCAGGTACTGCTGGTGATGCACTTGCTGTTGCTGCGCCTGCTGCTGCTGCTGCTGCTGTTGGTGTTGCGGAGCCGCCTCTCCTGTCCACCCACAGCTGAACTGATGAGACCGCCCGTGCCGGATGTGGTGGACCTTCTCTGGCTCCTTTGACATGAAGGCATAGTTCTTGCGAGGGGTTGGGGCTCTTGTATCCAGCGGCGGAGGTGTCTCATCGCGCGGGATGGCGTAGCTTTCTTGCACTGGCCAGGTGCCTAGCCTACTATGCAGCTGATGATGAACGTTCAGGCGCTTCTTTTTGGAAAATGCTGCACCAAAGATTTCTGTGACCGATGATTTTGCTCCTCCGATGAGTTTTCCAATGGAGGAGAAAAATCCCTCTTCATCTTCCTGTTTCGCGGACTCGTCCTCGTTTGGTATTAGTGGGGGACGAAGGGAGGAAGGCTTCAGTGGCTTCTGGTATGGAGCCGGGATACTTGACAGGTTAGCTTTTACTGGACTTTGAGGTTGCTGCTGCTCCTGCATGGTACAACATGGGGAAAATAGCTTCAAAACAATGTTGAAAACCAATAATGTACTGCGTGAAGGGTTCAAATAGCAAGTGTGGATCAAGAATGTTTTTATTTCTTAAAAGAAAAAACAGCAACCAGATTACTACTAGAAGAATGATATCTAAATGGTACTCCATTCTCCCTCCCCCCCCCCACATTTTGTATTGTCCATTTTGCAGGTGAATCTCCTATCATAAACAACTGGAATGTCAGCGGAGCTTTCACATTTCACAATCCAGTTGCTAATAAGCAATCCAGTTGTCTTATCTTGATTAAATTGAGCAATTCAAATAACAATAGTCTATATATATATATATAGAATTTTTATTACGTCTCTAAAATTAATTAGAATGCTTCAATAAGTGCGTGTGCACATAAGCTGGAAGCTCTTCTGGTCCTGGCTAGATGGGGGAAAAAACATGTATGGTTCCAGGCAGGCTGAGGCCAAAAGATGATGGGACACTAGTACCAGAGAGACAAAATACTGATGGCTGCTGGGTTACAGCAGGCTAGTGGTCCACTATAGCCTTAACCTTAGTTGCTAGCTCTGCTAATCTGCTAGAGACTGTAGGTGATTCTTTTTTCCTTAACAAACCAAAGGCAGTTAAGGCATGGATACTTACATCTTCAGTTGATACCATCCCTAACACTCGACGTTGGAGCAATGCAAGCATGTAGCCAAAGAAAGCGGCAGCAAGAAGTAGTGCAACTCCTGTGGGAATAAAAATTTCATGTAGTCAGTTATACTGTAGGTTAAACTAAAGAGTTTAAGAAGAAAATCTAACTTTCAATGACAAGGTTATCCATGTCCTCTAATGATCACATAAAATGAATCAACATATAACATACCTAGAGGATATCCAGCTTCATATTGGTACACACAATCATCGAAGTGGAGCTGAATCTCCCGAATTGCCTGGTTTCCTCTATCAATCACCAAAAGAGAGCAGCTACTGCCAATGTAACGGATTTCAAAATCAGTAGAAAATTTTGCCTCATCGCTTGGTCCATCGACATGCCCTCCTTTGCCTGATTTTCCCCCAGCAATAGTGGTAACCCCTGGAAATCAGGACAGAATATATTAATCCTGTGTTTGACTTACAGGACATTGGATAACAAGTATGTAGAATGATTGCATAGCGTAACCCTTCTAAATATCAAACAAGTATTGCAATATTACTGGGGGCAGATTTACAATCCAAAACAAGAAGTCAAAGAAATTAAGCTACAAAATAGGAAATGACTTTAGTTAATAACTAGAACATCATAATGTTTCATGAATAACTAAGTCTGGACCCTAAACTGCAGATGCATTATTCTCTTTTGGCTTTTGAAAATCCAATGCTGCTATATTCTGATGAACTTTTGGCGAATGGGTATTTCCCTTCCATTTGTGCAAACCAAGTGACACGAATTCGAACAGATATTTTTTCTATTATACGCAGTCCTTGTTGAAAGCAGAATCTAAGGATGTTTACTCAAGCTTAGTAGACAGTGTTCACATTGTCTAGCAGGCATTCCTCTGTCCAAAAGCAGTTTTGGATTCAAGCGCCAAACGGACGCAGTGACCAGCAAACACCAAAAGGCAAACATAGGATGCTCAAGGAACAGACAAAACCATGTGCATCTACCCCACACCACAGGACATTTTAGATTACCTGTATCACTGATCTTTCTAATAGCCATGTTCATGGCATCAGCCACGTAGATGTTACCCCTGTCGTCCACTGTAAATCCCTTGGGATGGTTCATCCTCGCCTCCCGCAGCTTCCCATCAACATGGCCAGGAAATCCTTCTGGCGAACCGGCGACAAGCTTCGGCCTGCTATCTGCATTGTCACGTCCATTTTCAGAAATTGAAATAGAAAAATTCAACGTAGCTCAAAAACACCGGCTGCTAGGTGAAACAAACATCCATCCATGCGTGGCATGGCCTTACAGAAAATGCAACCAACCCAAAAGGAAATTGCAGGTAATCAGCATAGCCGTACAGGGAAAGCGGCATGATGTCCTTTTCAGTGCTACTACTAGGAAGCCATTATTGCATCACCTTGAACAAATTTACTAGCACAAGGTTTTGGAAATGGAATATAACCGATCGAAATGATTAAGATTGTTTATACCCCAATTTCATTCCTAAAACTGCAAACTACTACATAAAAATGGAAGTGACCGAGCAGTAAAAAAAAAATCAGGCAGCTCACATAGGCATTACAAACGCTGTAGTACTAGTACATTGCAAGGTGCAAACAAAGCCATCGCAATCAAAACGAAGAGGAGTACGGCAGACCGGAATTCAAGACACCGACCAACCCACCACCTACGGCACCAAACACCTCAGACCCGTATACAATCAGCGAAGCCCCACGCCACGGGGAAGTAACACCAAAACATGCCGGATTCAGGGGGCGCTAGGTCGGAATGAAGGAAGGGGCGGACTCACATCGGGACAGCGGCAGTGCCATCCGGTAGATGTTGCTGTTCATGGAGTCCATGACGAGCAGCTCGCCGCCCTGGGTGACCTCGACGGCGTAGGGCTCGATCCCCAGCTTGCTGCCGTCGAAGACCGTCTCCACGGTGTAGCCGCCCTCGTACTTGACCATCGACTTGGCGCCGGTCGCTGCTGGCAACACACACCACCACGACCACGAGAGGAAACTCGTTTATTAGGAGAGAGGTACCGAGAGAGAGAGAGAGAGAGAGAGAGAGAGAGAGAGAGAGAGAGAGAGAGCCGGACCGGAGAGATTTCGGCGGACACTCACCTGTCTTGGCGGTGGATTTGAGCGTCCAGAGCCGCTTGACCACCGACGACGCCGCATTGGAGAGGAACCCGCTCACCACCTCTGCGACAGACCGAAACGAAAATCGAACAACCCGTGAGGAAACGCGGACGGAAAACCAGACGACCCGTCCCCAGGAAACGCGGGGGGTGGGGGGTGTGGGGGAAGCTCACTCACTCTGTGGGTACGAGGACGCGGAGGCGGGGGCGAGGGCACCGAGGAGGAGAGCGGCCACCAGCAGCGCCGCCAACGAGACGCCGCCCCTCGCGCTTCGTCCGTTAGCCGCCATTGCACCCATCAATCAAGCAGCTCGAGAAAGAAAGCGGGGGAATCAACCTTGCGGCGGCAGCGGGAGAGATTCAGGCGCTCATCTGACCGGAGAGTGAGAGAGAGAGAAGGGGGAAGCAAGCAAGCAAGCAGCGAAGAACGCTCAGATCGAGGACTGGTGGAGTGGGGAAACCACCAAGAATCCGAGCTTCTCTTGCGCTCCGGGTGAGGGAGAGGAGATTGAACAAGTGGGGGAAAAGAGACAGACGCGGAGGCGGCGGTGGGCTGTTCGCTCCGTCTGCGGCTGCGGCTGCAATTTGTTTTGTTTGGGGTTTTAGAGGAGGAAGGGGGGACACGGGAAGCGTGACGGTGGTGGTCGTCGAGTCCCGTCCCCGCCGCGGCTGATGTGAGGAGTAGAGTGGCCAGGGTCACGTGCAGTGGTGCTCACTCGTCACCCGGGTTTTGAGTACCGCACCCGCTTTTCTCCCTTTTTTAAGTGGAATTCCAAAAAATAATCATTTTTAATTCCTCTCTAAAATACACTACTAAAAAGGTCCTTTGTGATAAATAAATGTAAGCAACCCAAAAAGCTTCTTGTGCTTAAAAAAAATCGGTAAGTAGCTTAAGATTGAAGCACCTTTTTTTTATTCCCAAACAGGAACGTTTCTGAAAGCTCCAGCACCCATTTCCATCAGATCCTGCAACTAGCAAAGGAGGGATGGTCATTTTGAAAATTGGCCTAGCCAAGATGTAGGTATCGATCGGCAAACTGAAAGAGGAGGACTGCTTTGTTGGATTTCGGTTTAAGATCCAGCTGATTTTGGGTTTCGATCGACAACCTCCTTTTTTTTTTTTCCGCAAGGGTGTCCACTTTGCAGTCTTTCCCGGGTACTGTACGTAGGTTACAGCAGACGAGAAGGGCAGCAGGAAAAAGGAGCGAGAAATCTTGAACGTGCCGTGCGTGTGCCCGTCTTTTGCCAACCCAGTTCACGCGTTCCGATGCGCCGCAGCGGTTTCGTTCTGCTTCCGTGCATGTTAGTCCTCTACTACTACAGTATGACCGAGACCGACCAAGGAGGTTACTAGCAGTACTTACTGGAGTACTATAGTACTACAAAATTTAAAAAATCCATTTTCACTCGGCGTGTTAGTACAACTAGACTAGATAGAGGACACTGAACCATGGTACGGAGTAGTAGTAGAACGTTCCAGATGTACCGGGCAGCCGTGCAACGAGTACTACGCGAGCTGGAATTTGACGAGACCTCACATGGGCATGGATGGCGCACCGTGAGATGGCGAAACAGAACAGTCGAACAGATGAGATGGGTGGCCTGGCCTCCCTCGTCTTTCGTATGGCGGACCACGGCCACGCTGGCTCTACCTCACGCTCCTCTCTCAGTGCCAACAGCAACGAGAGTGCTGACTGGTGAGTCTGCTTTGCTTTCCTTTCCTTTCCTGCTGCTCGCGGTCGCGGCTCGCCGTCCTTTCAGTTTCAGACGCGACGCGGAGCGCGCACGCGCGCGACGCGCCCACGGCCTCCTCCCTGCCTACGATCCGTCACCCACGCATGGGCGCCATGTGAGGGTGAGGGGCGCTGCTTGTTCCGGCGTGGAAGAAGATGCATGTCCGGTCCGCTCCGCCACCTTTTTCTCCCCTGTCGTCGCCGTCGCGACGAAAGATGCGGAGCCTGGAAAGCTTCCAAAGGGTTAAACTAAAGGTCAAAAGCCCACTCACCCTTTGCTCATTTTTCCAGTACATCGCGACACCACACACGGCACAACTCTCTGCCCTGCCCTACCGAAGGGGGAAAAAAAGGGATCAATGGAGCAAGCAAGAAGAAGAAGAAGGATATTACTACTCCTACCATGTAACCGTGAACCGGGCAGCAGCTCTTCTCGTGCACGGGTAGCCAGCCACCAATAGGCTTCGTCGGCAGACGCAGAAAAAGAGGATAGGAAAGGAAGGTGCAGCACTGTTGCCGCTCGACCACTTCCAGCTCATCCGCACTCTACTGGAATGGTGGTAAATTGCTGCTTCCATGCACGGACGAGACAGGCAGGAAGAAGCCTCTAGCCTCTGGGCTCACTCTTGCTATTTGGACCCGTCCTCACACACACACAAAAAAAATTACATACAGTTCTGGTATTGTAAAGTAAATAGTTTTGATTTCTTCAAAAAATTTACTCTATGTTAGTCACATCGCATCTCAGCAAGCATTTCGGTTCTCTCTCGTCCAAAAATCTTTTCGGTTCTCACTTCCTGTTTATGTTTTTTTGGCCAATTTCTCGATTTACACTAGTATTGTTTTGTTTTGTTTTGAGATTACTATATTTATGTTACGAGGATAACAAAAGTGCTGGTTCCGGGGCCCCATATTGATGGCAGGCTGGGCACCGCAGAGCCCAGACAAGGCGCCCTGAGGCGGGTCCCATTCCTCAGTTATCCATGGCCCCAAAACAACAGTTGCGAATTGCCACACGGAATTCTTTCCTACTAGTAGAATCTAAGCCTAAGGCCCAGTAATGGAAGCAGGCGGCAAGTGGGTACTAATGCAAAATCTGAGTGAGTCAATGTGATACTACTGTACAGTGGTCTGAATTACAGGTAAGGGACAGAATATAGAAGTTTCCGAACATAAAAAAATTGGATGCTATGTTGCTTAGTCGTAGTCACCCTTACAGACTTGCAGCTTCAAGTACCTCAACAATAACAGCAAAATGTGTCCAAAACGAAACAAAACGTATACCAGCACAACAAAAAAAAAAGGCTTTTTTACAGACAAAAATGCACACTTCTGGTTGGGCTCTCAGATCAGCAGCTGTTTGTTGGCCCATGCTGTGATCCAGGGTCTCTACTTCTGTCATTGTGTTAACGGTATCGGCCACAAGGGGGATGTATATATACAGGTGGATAAACATAATCTCTTCCCTAGCTAACCTTTATACAGCTGCTATCAGACTTGGTAGACCATTCCCACCTCCAGGGTGGAGGCATGAGGTATGTTAGCAGCATATGCAGGACCGCGGCTGTTCTTTCTCAAGAACTCATAGCAGAAGTTTATAACGATTCGCTTTATGAAACTTGACCCACTCTTTGCCTTCATGTATGAGTGCCCCAGGATGAAGGACATGCCTGCCTCCCTTGCATCCATGAGCTCCTGCAGCTCGCGGCGCACCTCAATGTCCACCTGGGCACTCTTTGGTATCACAAACCTCGTTTTCTTTTGCTTCGGTGCTAAATTGTGTGGGTTCACCTGCTTATGTGGTGACAGTGATACGTCACCTTCTCCATCCTCTTCCCACAATGGAATGCCTGAACTGATGGGAGACAGTTTCTCATATGGCTTCTCTGTGTCCTCCAGAAAGCCATTCTTGTCATATTCTCCGCTGCTGCGGATGAACTCAGCAATGCTGCTGACTAGCTCCTTCTCAAACTCTAGATCATCCTTCTGCACATCACGATACCCATATCTGACAATGACCCTGTATAACCTGTACTCTTTTGGACCAATGCGACCGACTAAAAAACGCTCTTCAGGTTCAACATGTGGCACTGGGACTGATTTAACACAAAGGAAGACCAGTACCTGATTGAAAACATTAAATATGAGGACTCTACAAGTTAGATCGACAAATTGAACAGTGCATTGATGTAATTTACTAATATTTCTAATTGGTACATTTAGAAAACTGCAATGTATTGTTGCAACATACTTTCTTGGACATGTAACGTAATGATGCATTCTAAATAGGGGACATGTGATAAGGACATAAGGTACCTGGTGAAAAGCAGGAAGATTCGTCACGAAGTGAGAGAAAATTGCTGGAATGCCAGACATGAGCTCTGTATGTATGAGCCCAATGCCCCGAACACGAACAATGCCCAGTGAAGGACCAAGGTTTAATAGCCAGTTTACTGAAACCTTATTTTGCACATCGAACTCATACTTCTTTATTGTGCCATAGTGCCACACACACATGACTATCATAAATATGAATGAAAGGGTAATAGGAACCCAAGCACCTTCATGAAACTTGACAAGGGAGGCTGAGAAATAGAGTACTTCGATTGTGCCAAAGAAAACAAGGAAACCAAAGGCAAGGAAGATACTCTTGTTCCAGCAAAGCACAATAACCAGTGACATTAAGCATGTCGTGACAAGCATAACAGTTATAACTGCCAACCCTGTATGGTGAATCACAACATGTTCAATGTGAGATTCACTTCAAAGTATGAAAGATGTACTAGTTAGGAATTTAGGATAGAACCACATGAACGTGATCTTTTATACCTTGTGCATTTGCCAAGTGCTTTGTGTCTCTGAAGCCAATAGTAACAGCCAGGCAGAGTATCATCAGTAACCAATTGATTTCTGGTATGTATATCTGACCGTGCACTGTGGAGGATGTGTGCACAATCTTTACACCAGGGAAACAACTTAATGAAGCGCATTGCTTGATAATTGAAAAGGTCCCAGTAATAATTGCTTGACTCCCAACTACGGCTGCTAGTATAGCAATCACTAGGACTGGCCATCTGAGTGTTTCTAGAAAGACAAAAATGTATGTCAGTGCTCCCAAACATGCATATCTTTCTTGGAATGATTTCCTTATCAATTATTTTACAAGTCATATTTACCACGACAGAGACAAACAAAAGAAGTACCTGGTACAGACACATAGAATCCAATATGATAGCTATTCTCGAAGTTGTGATGTTGTGAAATAAAGGCAGCCTGCCCCATATAAGCCAGTACAAGGGCTGGATAAACCACAGATATGAATGCAATCTGTTCGGGAATAAAAGAAATGTTTAAGCAACTGACAAAGGTCCAAAGTTTGGATAAATATTAAGAGCAGAGTAACACAGATGTAGAGGAAATTGAGTATCCATACACAAACCATGGATGCCGTGCAAAGAAATAAATAGATGACAGATTTGTTACAATAACAGCAAAGCATTTTAGTCCGAAGTAAGTTGGGGTAGGCTCGAGATGAACCCACGAATGCCATCAAAAACCAGCAAGAAAAGTCATCAGAAAGTAAAAGGCAACAGAAAAGAAAAGGAGAAAAAAGAAAGAAAAGAACAAAAGAATAAACAAAAAAAAAAGATAAGGTGAAAAAAAAAGGTGATGCCAATGGCCAAAGTCATGATTCTGGAAAGACTTATTATGCAAGGAAAATAAACGTCACTAGGAAACTCACAAGGAAATACAGTAATAGTTAAACTTCTGATTCTGAAAGCTTGAACGCTACTGGGTGCAATTAATTAGTTGCCCTTTTGAAGATACTAACAATTCAGCATCGTTGCGTGTATGATTCCATACTTTCAATTTTTATTAGTACTTTAGCTAAGCTGCAGATGCTTTCAGAAATAACTTCATAGACAAGGAACAGACTCACAACAAGATTATTAAGCATAAAACCCAGAATATTACATGTGAATGAATAGAAAGAGTTTAAATATTATGAAAAATCAGAACGATATACTAATAGCTTTAAAGTGCATTAAAATTTTTCTGAAATTTACAGATATCTTATATTAAGGCTGTAAATGGCATGAAGTAGATTTTACAGGTGCCAAACAGTTTTGTTTATCTTACTGCACGAAGAATAAGAAAACTATCGAATTAAGAGTGGTGACTTTACTTGAAGAAGAAAATTGAAATATGTAAACCAGAGACATTGAATTAACCAGGGATTAGAAGCAAAGGCATTAAATATTTTCTGAAATTTACAGATATCTTATATTATGGCTGTAAATGGCATGAAGTAGATCTTACAGGTGTCAAGCAGTTTTGTTTATCTTACTGCACAAAGAATAAGAAAACTATCGAATTAAGAGTGGTGACTTCACTAGAAGAAGTAGACTAAGCAGGGTAAACATAACAGTAAACTTGTTTAACAATTCCTGGAGCACATTGTCACAGACTCGCCCCATACCTTGATCGATGATTGTGAGAAATGTCCAAGATCTGCATACATAGCTTCAGAGCCTACAAGGGTTATCAATTATAGTCTCAGTCTTTTGACATTGGAACACAAGTTTTTCACAATAAAAAAGTTACACCCTGCTTATTTGTACCTGTCACACAAAGAAGGATTCCACCTAGTGACATCCAGCCGCCAGTTTGAGTTTTCCTCAGAAATTGATACATGTAATAAGGCGAAAGGGCTCGATACACATGATGGTTCCAACGAGCGATATTATAGACCCCAATCGCGCTTATGCAGACAAGCCAAATGCAGACTATCGGCGCAAAGAGAAACCCAACTTTGTGTGTACCATAGTGTTGCAGCGCAAACAAGCATATAAGTATGACACAAGCCACAGGAAGTTCTATATCTGCACAAAATTAAGTTGCAGTCAGAATCACAAGAAAGTGGTATCTTGTATGGTTTGAACTAGAACCATTTAAGTTGACTAAAACTGGCACAATCACATATAAATTGAATTGAACTAACTATATAACAATTAAAGCGATGATTTAACCTACATTTGTGATGCTCCTTTGCCATAGACAGTTCAAGCCCTGAAACAGCAGAGAACACTGCAAAAGAAGCACACGTGAGCCCCAGAGCAACAAAAGCAATGCCATGGTGACTAATCGTGGACAAAAAAAAAAGGGATGATGGGACAGAGTCGAACCGGAGACAGCAGGCGTGAGCACGCCATCGCCGATGACCATACACGTCCCAAGGAGCGCGAAGAGTAGCAGCAGCCTCTGCAGGACTCTGTACTTCTCCAGCACCGCCCTGACCCTGGACACGGGCCGTTCGCCACCGCGCCCCGTGGCCTTGTCTTCCTCCAGGAGCTCGTCCCTGGTGCCGCCGCCGGGCAGGAGTCCCGCGCGGACGTGGCGGCAGATGAGGGAGTAGAGCGCGAAGGTCCCTCCCTCGCCGCCGTCGTCGGCGCGGAGCACGATGAGGACGTACTTGAGGAGGGTGATGAGGGTGAGCGTCCAGAAGACGAAGGAGAGGACGCCGTAGATCTCCTCGTTGCCCGCCGAGTGCTGGATGTCGTTGCCG
Source organism: Oropetium thomaeum (assembly GCA_001182835.1). Taxonomy (NCBI): domain Eukaryota; kingdom Viridiplantae; phylum Streptophyta; class Magnoliopsida; order Poales; family Poaceae; genus Oropetium; species Oropetium thomaeum. Next base: position 55,334 of record LFJQ01000057.1, read on the forward strand.
GCGAAGGCGCTCTTGTAGACGTAGAGCGGCGACGTGGCCACGTCGCCGTACACCACCCCGAGGCTCTGATACGCGAGCAGCAGCGTGGCGCGCCACGACTCCCTCCGCCTCTGCGAGGGGAGAAAGGAGCCCGGTCAGGGCACCAACATCGACAGAGAAAACGCTCGGATCTTTTGCCCGACGACTCCCCCCACGAGCGAGCACACTCACCTTCTCGTGCGCAGCCGCCACCGCAGCCGCGACGCCGTCCCGAGCCTCCAGATCCATGCGCTCCAGCTCACGCGCGTCTCAATGCGCGACGCCTGCTGCGTCCATGGCGGCAAACCTCGTCCAAATCTCCGCAAGGCAACAAGGGCGAGCCAAGTAAAGGAAATCGTATTGCGGCGGCGCGCCCAAGGCCGAGATTTGCCTGTCGCGCCTTGGCGGGTAGCGAGCGGGAGGGCAACCAACCAGGACAAGCAACGCAAAGCAACACTACTCCCTCCCACACTCCTCTCCTCCTGCTTTGTCCCCACCTTCTAGCAGCTTCCCGCAAGAACCGGCTCGCTCAACTCAAGCTCCCTTCGACTCTTTTCGCTCGCTCGCTCGCCGCGCCTCTCCCCTGCTCTTAAGTTGCCATCAACCAGCCCGTACGAAACGAAACGAAACCGGGCGGTAAGCTTCCTCGCTGGCCGCGTACGAGCGCGCCACGACAAGCAAAGCAAAGGGGACGAGAACAGGCAGAGTGGTCTTGCTCTCCTCCTCTTGCGGAGAAACTAGAGAGGGCAGCCAGCCAACCAACCACGCGAACGAACGGAGCTGAGGAGAGCCGAAGAGGGAAGTGAAGATAGGGATGCCGTGGGCTCCGCCCTGTGCTGCTCGCCCTATACAGTATAGTACGGTCTTGATTCCAAACCACCCCTCCCTTTATTTTTTCCTGCCAAATCCCAGTACTAGTAGTAGTAAAGTGAAGAAGAAGCCGGCAAGCAGCTTCCGTGGTACCGTTCTTGTAGGTAGCTGCGGCCGGCCACTCTGCGGGGACGAGAGGTAAGGAGGTTGGAGGTGGACGATGTGGGCAAGCCCCGGGAGGGAGTCAGAGGAAAACTGGAACAGAACGGGACGCGTGGAGCCGGTTGCCTGTCGAAACGGGAGATGGTGTTTGATACGTGGTTGTACGTTTTGCCGAATCGGTGCCTTTCCGACCCGAATCATTCGCTCCTTTTGGCCTCGCTTTTATGGACTGGGCGGATTACGAGGCGCCAGCCGTGGATTAATACACGTCGATGTGATCCACGGTGCGCAGAGAAAGGGACGTTTAAATTACTATGCTAATCTTGATTGGAATATACCTACAGTAGTAGTACATGATTTCTTATTTTTGAGGAAGTCGGGAGGCCCCTACCTAATATATTAGATAATATAAAATATCGTCATATTTACAGATCTTATGCGGACAGTATGAAAATAAAATAGAAAAAGATGTGAACAGTATGAAAATAAAATAGAAAAAGATGAAGTAGTACATGATTTCTATCTGGTATTCAGTAAAAATTACAAAAAAGAATAATTCCCTGGTATTGCATGTTATCCATCGAATGGGAATTGGGAATGACGATGGAGCTTGGCACACGTGGCAATGACGCGCCGTTATACGGGAGCTAGAAGATCTCGGTGAAGACACGTCCGTTTTATAGATAAAAAAGAGACAAAGGAGGATAGAACTGCGCGGATAGGATGAAAAGGAGAAAACAATAAATTGTCGTTGAAGTGAGACGTGAGAAAAATCTACTGCTAGCTAAGTCCTTTTCTACACGTTTGAACATTTACTGTGCACTGTCATAGTGGTAATATTTCCTTTGAAGTCAAATACACTCCGTATTTGGCTCTCATTGTCTAGTGTCGTAGAATTCTTCACTTATCGAGTCAAAGATACTTTTCTACATATCCCCTCCGGGATAAGTTCTCCGTCGTCACGGTAGAAAAAAAAATGCTGGACTTTGCCACTCAAGTTTCTGCATCAAATATCCTTTTCAGAAGTCGTAGTAGCAAAATTTTTCTTGTCAATGAAAAGGTAACAATAAGTCCACTTTATACTACTGCTCCGCGCGCCCGCGCCTGATATCTTTCCCACCAGATCGATTGAAATGTTGAAGCACCGAGAAAGAGATATGCACGGATGCGTACTTCTTGTTGGAAAGCTACGTGAGGACGACGATGATGCACCGAGCATCTCACGCCACGGAAAAAGAAAAGAAAAAACATCAATATTCTGGAAAGAAGAAGCGTCCATCGTCTAACGTTTTTTTTTTTTGACCTTTTGAAAAGGACGTCATTCCTGTAGATTTTGCTATCGTTTCTAATTTCTTCATCTCCCTGCACATATACACAATTGAAAAAACCATTATAATATTTTTCTTTTGAAGATGAAAAAAGTTTTCATACATGTACAATTTCCCGCCGAGTTGATCTTCTTAATATTACGATGTTACCTTTTACTACAAAACTCAATGCTCTGCATACATTTTGCAATTTCAAAACTCTTTTTTTCTTGTTTCTTTTAGAAAGCGCAAGTTCAACGTTTTGCTCACTGGAGTTTGGACTTTGGACGATCATCGCCCGCCCAGTTGGAAATGTTACCTGCATGTGCTGATGTGCATCCAGAGAAGAAACAAAACGCACACGTCGTCTCTTGGTGACAGGTTGATACAGTATATATTTATAAATGCGTATCTTGATCTCGGTCACATTCTTTTGCTCTTCTTTTTATATAGAGAGAGAAGAGAGGAACTTTGAAGGACAAGATACAGGTCACCTGCTCTCGACAGAAGTGGATATTTTAAGTGTTGGAAGTCACACAACAAAGCGGAGAAAAATGTAAGTGGACGTTTCTAGTTGAGGTGTAATCCTCAAATCTAGAAGTGATTCGTACACTGGGTAGATTCATTCGGTTCCGGAACTGAGGTTCTTTGGCGTGCAGACCTTTCAAACAAACTCCAGCTACGGCTTAAACTAAAACTGCGATAAACCATTTTTTGTGAAGTAAACTAGGAGCCAAAAAAACTAAAAATATTTTTTTAAAAAAAAGGTACTTTTCTGGTTTCTTCACCAGTGGAAGCAAGAAGTAGTTTTCCAAAAGACTCGGAATTGAAGCCATTTTAGAGCCGGATCCCCACAAAACGAGCAGACTTACTTGTACATCACTATCCACCTGGCAGAAGTATACGTTTGTCAGGTCCACCACACATGGCGCGACTATGAGTAGACAGTCAAAACGTGGCCTCATTTTCATCTTCAGCAAGTCTTGAGGTTGGTCAGTTTTTTTTTTTTTGTTTTAAGTATCGAGGTTGGTGACCAAACAAATGCTAGTACTCCGGTAGAAAGAAAGATGAATAATAAACTACTGATATTGCAAGGATTTCAGTTCTAGTTTTCACTACACCATAACACACTTTTGACAACTATAAATAGTGGGGAAAAAGGTACAATTGGTGGCTGATAATGTGTCGACAAAAGTGGATAAAAGCACCAACAATAGATGTGTCGGCAAAAGTTACAGCGGCCAACAGATAAAGTATCGGCGTTGGTGAACCAACGGGTTATCTGTCGGCGTAGGCTCCGACGACAGATGAAATGTCGGAACTGATATTGGTTGGCACTTGGAGGGAACCAAAATTTTTTTGATGGCGCCTTATCACATACGCGCTGGCAGCGAACGTAAAATTTTACGGACGCGCGCTTCATTTGCCGCCACTGCGCAACACAAGAATGGCGCCGGCCCTAACCTAATCCACATCCAACCCCAGTTTCCCCTCATTTCAGCACTGAGCTCCTCCTCCCACGACTGGGACTCACGACGCCGCCGCATCTCGCCGACGCGCACTCTGCGCCCCACACCTCGGAGGCCACAACCTGCGTGCTGCCGGCCTCCACCAGGCGCGCAACACTCCCTGCAGCAGGAGGGTCAGACGGTAGGGCTGCTCTACCACCCCAGCACCCGTTCTCCAGGCTGTGCTGCTGCACATCCCAAGAAATCCGCCTCAAATCCTCCACGAGCAGCAGCCTCCCTACCTCTCAGTCCTAATCCAAGACCACCAGATGCCTTGATACCTAGCCCCCAACCAGATCCGGTGAGGTAAGTCCACCGTGCACTCTCCCTCTCTCTTGTTTAGCGGCTAATTAACAGATTCATTGCTTCAGGGAGGGCCACTACTGCTAGGATTTGCTTATTTAGCTGCCAATTTTATTTAGGTCCACTATTGCTCGTTCTTTAGTAGCAGCATAAGGGCTCAATTGCAGCAGCGTGTTCCTCAGTTGCAGCAATAAGGCACCTCATTTTCTGATTTTTTTTCACCTCTGTCAGCTGCTATTTTTTCAACTAGATAGAGTGCTATTCTTTGATTGTTTCAATAGACAGATGGTGATTGATTGTTTTTTCCTGTATGGTATATGTTTCAATATAGATTGGAAGGTCATCAAATTTGGTAGAGGAAGGTTGACTAGAAAATTGTTGGTGCTGCATCAGGAGCTTGTGGTACGGTTCTTTTTTTTTTTTGCTGCAATCACAATTATTTAACATTGGGTGAAAGCTTTGTTATGATGTGTGACATGTGTGATGGATGAGTATAATTGTTTTTCAATTGTTCTATGTTGGTTCAATGCATTTCTTAGGAATTTTCTACGTAATGCTATACTCAGGTCTGAATCAAATAAATTTAAAGGTGCATTATGGAAAAGAGCTGGATGAACCTGCCTAGGTACACTAAATTGCTAACTAACTATTCGAACCAAGGGTCCACTTGACGTTTTGTCTAATATCTTTGAATTAACAACCTGTAGGCAATCAGATGAGTATATTGATGGAGTGGACAAGTTTTTAGATTTTGCTCTTAGTAATTCTGCAAAAGCAAATAAGATATTATGTCCTTGCAACATATGTCAGAATTCATGTTGGAAAGTTAGAGCAGACGTACGGATGCACTTGATTTGTGATGGCTTTACACATGGGTACTTAACATGGGTGAATCACGGGGAGTCAAGTTCCAGCCATGTCCTGAATCAAGGGGAGCCAAGTTCCAGCCATGTCCCAAATAACATGCAATTTGATAGTATACATGTGGATAACTCAAGTGAAGAGGATGATATTTCTGAATTACTTCGAGACCTAGCGGGGGGGTTAGATGAAATGGGGGACTTAGAAGTAAACGGGGGGCAGCACAATGAAGATATGGAATCCTTTTTCAAATTGGTAGATGATGCTGGTAAAGAACTATACCCTGGTTGTAGGACCTTCTCAAAACTACGCTTCATGGTTAGATTGTTGCATATCAAATTTCTCGGGGGATGGAGCAATAAAAGTTTTGACATGTTACTAGAGTTACTTAAAGATGCTTTTCCTGATTCATCACTTCCAAAAAACTTCAATGCAGCCAAAAATACAGTGAAATGCCTTGGCCTCGGGTACACCAATATTCATGCATGCGAAAATGATTGTGTACTGTTTTGGAAAGAGCGTGAACTTTTAAATGTCTGTCCAACATGTAATACTTCAAGATGGAAATCAGAAAAGACAAGTCCTAATGGAAAACGTGTGCATAGAGTTCCTAGGAAAGTCCTTCGTTATTTTCCAATAAAGAAAAGGCTGCAGAGGTATTTTATGTCCTCCAAAACAGCTGCTGATACAAGGTGGCATGATGAAGGGCGCACAAAGGATAGTTTGCTTAGGCATCCTGCCGATGCTCCTTTTTGGAAGGATTTTGATTGTAGATATCCAGAGTTTGCATCAGATAGTCGTAATCTTAGGCTTGCTGTGGCTAGTGACGGATTTAATCCGTATAGAACAATGACTTCAAAATATAGCATTTGGCCTGTCATTTTAATTCCATATAACCTTGCACCTTGGAAATGTATGAAGCAGACAAATTTCATCCTTTCATTGTTAATTCCTGGTCGCAACTCACCTGGAAGTGATATGGAGGAGCGATGGTAGATCTGGGAGAAAAAAGACAGTCCGAAGAGATAAGTGAGTATGAAAGGTAGAGGAATGTTAACGTCCAAAACGTTAAGAACAAGTTGGCTGAACTAAATGTCCAAGCTGCTGCACAAGAACTTAACTCATTAGTACAACAAAAGAGAAGAAGGAAGGTTGTTTGTACCTTTATCTTGTGCCAACATATACTGTTCTTAGAAGTTATTTTAACAATGAATGGTGGGTTGACTTGTAGGAAATTGCTCAAACTTGCATTGAGGGAAGTGAAGCCAACATTGCACACAACTTACGATCAAGCTCCAGAGTTGCTGCTCGAAGTGTCAATCTGAATGCAGAAATTACAAGGCTTGAACAACCGCAGGAAGGTAGTTTAGTACATATTCCTGCTGGCATCTCAGAATGACTTGTACAGTATCCACTTGTTCTCTCTACTGATATTGAACATGTTTGTTTTCATTTTCAGTTATCCAGCGACAGGAAACAAAGAAAGTTAGAGGACCGACTAGAAAGGCTGAAATATTTTCAAGACAGAATAAGCCTAAACTGGAACTGGTATACAATGAACGTGGTCAGCTCTGTGGAGAATCATGCACTGCGTTTTCTAACTTTCTTGGAGCACTTGTGAGAACAAAAGGTTTCCCACTTGCTCATAATGACTGGAGGAAGGTTGAAGCTAAAGAAAAATACAAGTTGTGGACAGATTCACAGGTAATCCTTATTTATCTGTATTGTTATCTTCAAACTTGTGCCAATATTGATAATAAATAGACAGGAGTTAAAAACAGGAGTGACTGTCTTTATTTATCGATATTTATTTTAATGAAATTATATTATGTGGGTTCTAATATGGTATTTATGTGTTGTACAGCTATACTGGGACTTAGACCGTGCCATTTTTGATTGGTTTATGAGGAAGGCAGGCAACCAATGGAAGGAGTTTAAGGCAGAATTGAAGTCAGCATTTTTTGGAAAATACAATGATGACATGAGTGAAGAAGAGCTCCTTGCTCTACGTGATGATCGAGTCCATGAGAATGACTGGAAGTGGTTGATTGATCATTGGAGGTCCCCTGAAGCAATTGTAAGCTATAAACTGCCCTGTCTCAATATTTTCTAACATCTTGGTTGTAACAATGGAACACTTGATAACAGGCTCGTTCATTGAGGGCTAAAGCAAACCGTTCAAAGGTTTCCCAAAACCATACAACTGGTAGTAAGAGTCATGCACGGCTTGACTTTGAAATGGTATGGAATATGTGTGTAGCTTAGTATTGTTGCTGAAACTGTTATTACTCTAGTAATTGTCTGACTGTGAAAATGTTTGATTTAGCGTGAGGAGCTTGGGCGTCGACCACATAGACATGAGGTGTTTATCAGGGGTCACACACACACAAGACAGGATTGCCACAGAAAGGATCTGAGAAAACAATTGTAAGTTGTTATTCCAGCATCGTTTTGCTTACCGTATTACTGGTTATGCCATATTTTTTACAATCATTTCCTTTTGTCCAGAATGCACTTAAAGAAGCTGTTAGAGACCATCCTGAATTAGAAGACAATAGTATCCAAGATGTTGATGTTTATTTTCATGTGTGTGGGCTAGAGAAGAACGGATATGTCCGTGTTGTAGGTTTGGGGCCAACTCCAGCTCAGCTAGAAATGTCTGGTGCCAAAAAGTACACATCAACTAAGCTTCAAATGGAAATCGAAGCTCGCCGACAATCTGATAAGAAAGTTGAAGTTCTAGAAGAACGTGTAGATTCCATGCAACAAATTATTTATCAATTGCTCCAGGCTCAGAAATCAAACAACACTCCAAATGGATCTAACAGTTATCCACAGGTGATAATTTCAGTTTTTTTTGGTCCTTAAACAGTTTTCTTTCCAGTGTAGTAGCTCATCAATGGTTTATATTTGACATAGAATGTAAGGACCAGTCCAGATCCCGCTATAGATGAAGAAGGAGATGGCCATGAAGATGATGTTGGATCATATGTAGGGGATGATATTGAAGAGGAGCACTTGAGCGACTATGAAAACAGGTTTGAGAATAGGCGAGTGGTCCACTTGGAGAAGCAGCATCAGCAGGTGTAGTTCCTGAATCATATTTTCATGAAGCATAATATTATTGTCATGTGTGCACAAATATTCTAAAATGTATTCTATGTACCAGGATGGAAAGGATGTTATATTATATAATGTTGTAAGGCCCTATGATACCCCAGTGGCTATGGCAACAGTCCAAACTACGAAGCCAAGTGCAATTGTGGGCGGAACTCGTCTTGGTGTTCAATTTTATGAAGTGCTTGTTAATCATGTTTTCGTCAGAAATGCGCTTCTACCTCGTCCATATGGAAAAGTGACATCTCTTGGGGAAGCTTGTGGGAGATGCATTGCTTGGCCCTGTGATAAAGTAATGATCTAGCCTATCTGTACAATTTCATGCATTTTGTGGTATAGCACGCATTGACTAAATATAACATGTTTGTTGCAGATGAAGGATGATAAGAATTCAGCTAGGTAGTCCAAAGATTCAGGTTCAAATACAAGACCACCCCAATTTGAAGGTATTAAAATAATCAACAAAGCTCTTTGCTGTTATCTTCAGTTCAGTGTTCTTTTACGATAATTCACTCACTACATATATAGGTCGTATCAGTCATATTTGTATTCTGTTATGATAATTAACTCACTAAATGTCATTCTAGAATCTTGCACAGTACCTTTGATTTACTGATCCTATGGTGAATCCTTTTGACTGGCTTGTGCTATGAACCTGTGATATATTCAAAAGCATTGAACAACCAACTAAATATGATGTCATTGGTCATAACCTGTGATTAATTTTTTCCTTGTTAGGTACTTGTTTGCTGTCAACATATCGTCACAAGTCTTTTGGAGTTACAACTTCCTTCCTGGTTTCACCATCAAGAGATTGTCACATGCCTTTTGGAGTCAGCAACCTTTTGTGTAGCAAGTCTGGAATGTTTTGTAGTAATTTGAAGTGTTGACTTTCCGTGTTGATGGGATTGATTCAAGTGTTTTGTACCACTAAACATTTGTGGTAACCTAGCTTATAAACTCCGGTGTATGTGTTAGGCAGCTTTCTTTAGAAATTATCAAATTGATTCTATATGCATGCCTGTGAATTAATGATCAGCTACATATATATGTATGGATGCCTAACCATATATGAATTTGTGATATGCAACGACTATATTTGATGACTTGGTTCATTTTGTCTGTGAGATGTTAGTTTGTGATTGTTGAATGATTCTGAAATTAATTAGCTATAAAAATATGCTATGGCATGTATCACATATACTTTTGCCGACAGTTTATCTGCATGCACATATGCTCGGTATTGGGACAGCTGGTATGCTGAAAAAGTGAATGGACGGCAAACAAAGTGTCGGGGAAAGGTATTGAACTGTCGGCAAAGGATAACTGTCGGGATTGAGCTAACTGTCGGCATAGAAGATAACTGTTGGGAAAGGTTTATTTTTAGCCAACCAATGATCTGTCGGCCTAGAAGATAACTGTCGGCGTAGCCTTCCCCGACGGCGACAAGCGCGACTGTTTTGGATGTGTCGGCGTAGCCTTTCCCCACTGTTAAACTATCGGTGAAAGTGCCTTTTGACAACTCTAGAGAGTGTTGGGAATAGGCTGCGATGGTGTAGTGTTTTTTTTTGATCGGAATTCAGTCTCAGTTAATGTACTACTGAATAAGAACGTACATTGCAAGCAGCAAGAATCTGAATTTGTTCCAGCTCTGACATATAATTTGGATCTTATGCTGCGTCACCTCGTGTTTTACGTACTGTCACCGCGAAAATATGTTAGCCAACCAACAACATCTGGGGTGCCGAACAAAATGGCCTGGCCATTCAATTCAATTAAAGATGCTGCCATCATCCATTGGAAAACACTCGATTCAAAAGTAAACGATGCTCCTGGCTAGTTCATCGTTCTAGTAGATGACTTGACTTCATATCTGAAAGTTACCAAGTAGTACAACAAAGTTTTGCATTTGAAGATATTTCCTTGACAGCGGCGGTTTCCAACCCCTGGCCTCCCTCATTGTCAAATCTTTTTGAATTAATAACTGCTCCTTTTTATTCTTTTTTTGTAGATGCCGTTGCTCTCGTCTTCTCACCTACTACTATCACATTGTCGGATCCAAAAGGAAGGGATGCAAGGACACATTGTTTTGTTTTGTTTTGGGTCGCCCCAGCAGGTCCAAAACGGGCATCTATATATGAGCGCTACTTCTTCGAAAAGAAATAAACTAGTACTGTATTCAATACGTCAAACAACGTTTCTTTTGACAGTCATCGACGTTTGCCTGTTCAAATTTGATTCGTGAGGTAGTTCTCGCTGTTACGTGATTGTCAATTGCTGCTATATGCTTGAAAAGTTGAAATGGGAGAATATTTCTCTCGAACGTGATTGGCGGCCACAACACACAAGACCAAAGAAATTAATAAATCTCATGGAACATGTGGATTGCAAGCAACAATTAATAAGCTTGCCCCTCTCCTTCATTCGGTTTTTTTGCTAGCAACGGTTGCATAGAGAGGCGACGACGACGTGTTAAAATGGTTTTCCTCAATATCTGTGGTGACGTGGCTGTCGTTTACAAATCAATTACTGTAAACAACAACAACTAATACTATTAGCGGAAGATGGATGAATCGGTGAAGCGGCCCCACCACCTCTCCGGTTCCGGTGACGTGCGCAAAAATTCGGCGACGGTCACATCCGAGATCCTGGCCGGGCATGGCAACGTCGCTGTTGCCGGCCAGTCAGGCCAGCCGATGCGGACGGGAGCCTTCATCACGTTTTTCGTTTTTAAATTCGACGCAACCTCGGCCCGATTATCTTAATTCTTCGCCACGGTTCGTTCTCCCGTATTCTTGGGCCACATAATTACAATTTGTGCATCCGTCCAGCTGAGTATACTACGTAATAATTAACTGCGCGCGGCTGATCTGATTCTATTGACTAGTACTCCTACTACTCCTACTGGAAGATTAGTCAGAGGAGGACGAGATGGCGTGCTGGTCTCTCTTCTGCTCACCTACAGTATCTCCGCTGAAGTCTCTGTTGGACTCGTTTGATTTGGTTCGGAGGTGGTACTATAAACTAGTACGTATAAAGTCCAAGTCTTGAGCTCGTGTGACTTGTGGGCATACGTACGTACGTTATAATCAATTCTTTGTATACTTGACTGGTAGTGTGCGGTACACGGAGTCGTCCATCGATTCTTTTGGAGATAGTCCTTTTTGTTGGCATACTTCCTATATATCTGCACACATACTAATTGGATTTGTTTTGTTTAATTGCGGTCACGCAACACTCTACAACTGGATATAGAGAGAAGAAGAGGTTGGCAGCTAGCTGATGTGTTTCCATGCGTCTAATGCTTTGTCACTAATTAACAACAAACAGGGTCTCTCTGTCTCTTTAACATGTCTTTCACATGCAGAAGTCCCCCTGCCCTGAATATCCATTCTCCACTGTGTTTAATAAGGATTCATTCACGTCAAGCTACCGTGACAAGAAATGGACAAGTCAACGAGAACCATCAGATTGGAAGCTCTCTCGTTCTCCAACTGAGAGAGGAGAACTGTGTCGACTCGGTCGAGTCCACGTCCACGTCCACCCGAGAGGCACGTGAGCGAGTCGTCCTCGTCGTCGTCACTGGATATCGAGCGGGGACTAATTACTTCTCGCTGCTTGTTCGATCGAGTCGACATTCGTAGTCTTCCAGTCCACGACCCATCTCGATTACGCAAATGGTCCCGAAATTCAACGTGTACTACGTACACAGTAGCCACGAAACGGACCACGGTGCTCGTGGATCCGGGAACAGTGCCGTCCACGTCACGTCACGACATAGCCAGATGATGAACTGGGCGTGATCATCCATGCATGGATGATTCCGAGCAACAGTTCCAAGATCGTACTACAGTACCCGCCTTGGCTGCCTGTCGGAGGGAGAGGAGTCATGCACGGGAACAGTGAGCTGACTCGTCACCAGAGGAATGAATCATTGGGCATGCATGGCTCCGTCTAGTACTACCAGAAAAGGCCGCCACGTCATGCATGGCGCCCCGCCCTCGTCGTGTCTTACTCGTGTTAGCGTTATCTCGTTTTCTGCTTCTGATCTTAGTTAAATAATAAATGCGCATGGCCGCACGTACAGGCTCCAGGCAGACGAATGGTTTCCGATCCAGGACCTTCTTCTTTCGTTGTTGCCAAGATGGCACAAAGATGAACAAACTAAACAAAGGTCGCGCGCAAGTAAGTACGTATGGCACGCGGTGGTCGAACATGAGCCACACGCACGAGACACGCGTCGCGACGAGGAGAGAACAACGAGTTCGAGTGCATCACTCTAATAATAACAGTGCTTCGTCAACTGTTAGGCCAATCACTACATGCCGTGATGATGATAGCTGTAGTGATGGATAAGTGAATAATTAACAGATTGCCGACTCGTAATTAACGCTAGCATTTCTTTTTCTGAAACAGTATTACAACACACCCTCCTTTACATCTCGCTATTGACAGAGACTTCAACTTCTTTTTAAGAAAAAAAAGAAAACAAATGAAAAAAGTTTCCGCTGGCTTTTGCATCAACAGAAGCTATAGCCGTTTACTCCATAATCTGCGCACATTCGTCTCCATATGAATTAATTGAGAGACAAACATCACTCGATAAAGTCTGGACGACGTATATTGCTTATAAAGTACTGTTGTATATACGCAGAAGAGATTTGATCGAAACTTTGTCAAAGACTTCACCTACCACTAAATTAATTAAAATGACTAAATACTCCAACTAAAACAAACCCGTCCTATCCATCAGACCATCACTGGGCACCGCCGGTCTGTTCTGGAGAAAGTGATCGAGAGGGACCAGACCAGGCCGCCGGGACGAACGAACGCATCGGCCGTGGGATTGTGATGGAGGAGGGAGAGAGAGAGAGAGAGAGAGAGAGAGAGAGAGAGAGAGAGAGAGAGAGAGAGAGAGAGAGAGACTGGTGACGGAAATTGAAGGGCGCCTCGACCCTCGATTCCATCCTTGAGTTTGGGGTTGGTGGTTCAGCAGTCAAGCTCTCTCCTCCGTTCTGATTTGATGCGATGCCCCCGTGCGCCGGCATTGACGCTCGGGGCCGCCGCCGCGGTTGGGCGTCAGGAGCCCAACCAACACGGGGGCGGTTGGGCGTCGCCGTCCCAGTCCCACCGCCCGCGCCGACGCGGAACTTGGTCAGCACGAGCTCACCAGTCACCAGTACCAGCATATCTGTCTCCCACGCACCGACGGCCGATTCCCGCCGCCCAACTCGTCGGATGCTTTTCCTCGTTCCTTTCGACATTTATTTACCCGTTAGGAGCGCACGCACGGAGTGACGGCCCAGTACCACATATGGGCTGCACGTTCGGGTATGGTCCTCTGCTCCGAAAAGAGGCCAGGTGCGATTTCCGGGCCCGCCTTCTCTTGCTGTATCCGAGCCCGTGTCGTCAGTCGCGACCCGCGAACCGCAAAATTCCGTCTGCAGCCCGAAATGCTGCGGTGGAGCCGTGCGCGGCGGCCTGTGGGGCGAGGAGCGTCCGTCCTATCTGCCTGCGGTGAAGCGGCGACCTTCTTCTCCCGCTCCGGTGCTCTCGCCACCGCGGAGGAGGCGCGCGCCGTCACCCTCGCAGTTGTTGTTGGTCCATGCCCGCGTCCCTTACGAATCGCGCTTAGGGTTCGTTGCGTTGCCCCAACCGGTGCCGCTTCTGAGTCCAAGGTCCTCGCGGCGCGCTCTTGACAGATAGTACTGCCCTTTTGTGATAATGCTCCTGGGTCCTGGGTATCGCCTGGCCGCTTTATCTGCACAGGACACAAAGGCCCCCGATTTGTCATGCGCGCGGTTCATTGCAACTGGACTCGTGCCAAAGACAAAGCGACGCACGGATCATAGCTAGCCGTCAGCTGGCCGTGTCCGGCTTCGTTTTCCCGTGAAGGGGTGGGCCGCTCTGCACACTCTCCAGTCAAGCGTACCCTGCGCTTGAAACCTTTGCAGGTCGCCGAATCGGCTTCGTCTACTCATGCCTGCCTGATAGCAACCAAAAAAAAAAAACCGTCATCAATAAAAATCCTGCTTAGGTAGAGTTGGACAACTTGAGCGAGTAAGAAATACTGTACTTACGCAGAGGAGGAAACCTTGGTAAGCAGTGCACGTGAACTCCCTACCCATCCATTTTTGGATATGATTTGATTTGTTACTCCACTCGGCGGCTAATATATCATCGCAAATAAGCCATGTTGTCTTCGTTAACTCCACTTACGTCTCGCTTTTTCGCTATCAACATCAATAAATAAAACACTTCGTTTAAGAGTCCGTTCTCAAAATGTGTTGGGGGCATTGTCAGGGCTAATAAGAGAGTCTAAAAACATAGTAGTACAAACTTTCTGTTCCCCGAAACCTTCTTTGGTAGACCACGATTTTGTCGTTGCTCCGCTTCCTTTCTCTACTGCTTGTCTGGACCTTCCTCATCAGTCATCAGCAACTGAAACCTTACCGTCACGCCAAACTCTCCATTCCAAACACGAGAACTCTCCCCGCCGCGAATCGCAAGGCACTGTATTGGCATCCAGTCGACCAGTCCTCCACTCAAGTACAAAGGGAGATACAAACTGTGCCCTGCTCTTGAGATACTCTGCAGCAGAAACAGCAGGGCGCAGCTTTCACATGGCTGCCAGGAGGGCTGCTTCCTCCATCCTCTCTCGCCGCCTCCGCACAGGGCCTGCTCCTCATGCTGCTTCTCAGAACGCCGATTCCTCTCTCTTCCCGGAGCAGGTGACGATCCATATCTCGATCTGGTCTGTTTTTTTTTTGTGTTCTTCTTCCAATCATGGTGTCTCTCAGTCTCAGATGCCTGCTGTTAAGGTGGTGTTTCCGCGTATTATGTTTTCAGTTCCCGTTCTCTTCTCATAGATACAAGCCCTTTGTTCTTGGCACAGTGTAGCGCGAAATCCGCCGCAGATGATCGAGATCTTCGTCTTAGTTTCTTGATTTCGTTTTCCACGCTAACCAACGTTCTCATTTTCTCGTTCTGGTTTCGGCTTCATCATCAATCATCAAGTAAGTAGTACTAGACGTCATCAGTGGCTCGCTTCACAAAAGATAGCTGACGCTTTCCCCAAGTTGCCTCGAACCTGAACTGTTTCAGGGCGGTCCGGATCGGATAGGCTCACATCAAAACTACTAGTACTAGAAACAGACAAATAGTTTGTTGTCCTATACGGTAGCTTTTGTTTTCTTTACGGCTCCGTATTTCCAGCTTCGAGCAGTTCGATGTCATGAGCTTCATGCTGTTGGATCCTTAGTACTACAGGTCATCTTTTCATCTACCAACTTATTAATGCTAGTACTTCTGTTTCGTATGTTCGCTGAAACATGTGATTCCATCGAACGTGCTCTGCCTGCAGACAGCAGAGCAAGGGCATTGCTGGCAGGGACTCTTCTTCACGGTCACGACCGTCGTCGCGGGTTCTGCACTGCGCCCGCAGCAGACGTCGCCGGCAGCGACGAGGCGATCCAACCTTCGGTGGAGATCAAGCACACCCTGCTGCTCATCGATGGGAACTTCGTCGACGCCGCCTCTGGTACGTAAGTCATTTTGCTTGCGAGCCTTGCGTGGACCGCTTTTTGACGTGTTCCTTTTGCGCAGGCAAGACGTTCCCGACGTTGGACCCCCGCACCGGCGACGTCATCGCCCGCGTGCCCGAGGGCGACGCCGCGGACATCGACCGCGCCGTCGCCGCCGCACGAAGGGCCTTCGACGAGGGCCCGTGGCCGCCGTTGACCGCCTACGTACGCACTAAGGCACGCTGCGACAGTTGTCTGCTCGCTCGCTCACGTGGTGGGTTTTGCAGGAGCGGTGCCGCGTGCTGCTGCGGTTCGCGGACCTGATCGAGCGCGACGCGGCCGCGATCGCGGCGCTGGAGACGTGGGACAGCGGGAAGCCGCTGGAGCAGTCGTTGGGCGCGGAGGTGCCCATGGTCGCGCGGTTCGTGCGGTACTACGCCGGGTGGTGGTGCCAGCCGACGGCGCGCACCACGCGCAGGTGCTGCGCGAGCCCGTCGGCGTGGCCGGGCAGGTCATCCCAGGCGCGGCACACGGCGCATCCACCGGCGGTGGCTCTTGCACGCACTCCGTGCGGAAGATGTGCTCGCTTCCGCAAGGCACACCACGCACGCGATGCTGCCGCCAGCTCCTCACGGCACGGTAGCTCGCCGACCTCTCGTTAGGGCATGTACGACCCAGAGACTCTTGGACACATGTATCTATAATACAAAGAGATGATAAATAACTCTATTCATATAATGAGAGGGCTCTTCCTACTGTCTCTTAATAAATGCAGAATATTTAATGATAGGATGGTGTAGGTGATCTATTGTGAATGTGATATTTGTATTTTCATAAATAAAATCTTATATATTCTATTGATTATAAAATACAGAATATATATTAAAGTAAAAAAGTATAGCTATTTCTTCCCAAAGCGGTTCCATATATGCTCAACTAGATCCTTCTTGAGCTCAACATGTATTGATCGAGTACGAATTTTCGCATTTCTCTGTAGAACTTTTGCAAAGCAAGGGTTGGGATCGTTGCTTACTTCATGTTCTTGAGCTTTGTCGGTCTCCTTCTCTGATTCAGTCCTTTTCCTAACATTCTTGGTGTGTCCGTTGTAAGAAACCCATTTGGCTTGATCTCGACAAAGTTTCCCGACATCCATCAGAACAAACTTTGCACCTTCATGGTCCTCCTCATACATCTTATGAGCTTTTGATATCCACATGTCGTCAGAGTATCCACTTGTATAAATTCCCGTAACCTTGATCCAAGCATCATTGAACCAGTTGACCCACTTGTTAATCTTGTGCCACCTCTCCTTTACCTGTTTCACAGTCCTTATCCTATTTTGAGGTGTGCTGAGGTTGTACTCTTTTTCAACATCTCCCCAATACTTCTCTGCTTTCTTATCATTGCCATTTTTTGAGTCAATTGAATGCTTCAACCAAGCACTCATCTGCATTTTCAAACATGTGCAAAGACAATTAGTACATTCTGAAGCATGTTCAGTTTGTCAAACAAAAAAGAAACAACACATACCAGCCTTTCATCCTTTTTTTCTTTCCAAAGTAGCCGCTTGTCTTTCCTAATGTCATCATTGGCGTGCACCTTTGAATTATCTTTGTCATTGCAGTCATCAGTACCAACTAAATCAATGGACTTATTACTAGTAGTGGCACCAGAGAACTAAATTTGTCATTGCAGCCATCTGAACTTCCAAATGATTGGTTCAAGAAATTCATAAAACCACCAGGTGGCCTACAATCTGAACCCCTGAATCCTAAAACCATGAGCAATGTCAGTTGTGAAAACTGATTATATAATACATATCTTGAACTGATGACATCTTAAACTGATAAATCATGACATATGATGAACATTATTAGATATATATCTTGAACTTACTGCACCTTGAATTGATAAATGATGACATGTATTGCACACTGTCAATTGTGCCTACCAACACTCAAGCAATTTCAGATAGGCCCAAACCAATTATCAGTTATGCCAAAATCTTAAACTCTAAAGCAGTACCGGGTCAGTTATCTACATTCTCAATTGTGCCTACCAATACCTAGTATTACAGACAAAGATAACAACTACCAATGAAATGTAGATAATACCCATCTAACAGAGAAGTAGTAGGCAAGCATTCTGCTAGATTCTCTTAGAAAAAAAAAGGCATTCTATCAGATTGGAATACATGCTCTGATAAAGTATCAACTAGTAAAAATTCCATATTGCCTAGTCAACCATTCAACCAGATCCGAACCATATAATACACGCATGGAGAAGATAACAGCTAAATCAACTTAGTCAAACACTAGCATGAAATAAAAAAGGGAAGGAAAGCAAACGACCATACCATGTTGATTGGGATACTTGGGGTAGTGGGGAGATTTGACTGCCTTTGTAGCTTGAACTGCTGCCGTACGCGAACGCACGGCCGGACTGGAACAGCCTTTCAGAGGAGAAGAAGCCTGGGTTCATGCCACCGAAGGGGATGAAGCCACCGGGGTTGATGCTACTGGAGGGGATGAAGCCGCCGAAAGCCTGCTCATGGAGGCGCGGTGGCTGCGGCTCCTGCTCCCCACGGTAAATAGGTGATTTCTCGCGACGACGTGCCATCGGCTTGAAGGGCAGCAAAGATGGTGCCGGCGCCACTAACATGATTTGGAGGATTTATGAAAGTATATATGGATGGAGGAGCGCGGGAAGAAGTAGAAATCAAGCGGGAGACGGGGAAAAAATAGCCGAAAAAAACAGCCCGCGCACTGGATCTCGGTGGAGACGGCGAACTCGTACAACGCCGCCGCGCCTCCGTCTCCATCGCCTCAGGCCGAGCGGAAGAGCCGATGCCTCGTGAAGAGACCGTGCGGCCGTCTCTGCGTAGGATGGAGGATGTTTGTGTAAAAATAACCTCCACGTCAGCCTCAAGAGACGGCTCATTCAATTGCGTTTGTACATGCCCTTAGCGTCCTGGTTAAAACAAAAGCTTTGCTAAAGATACTGGTTACATTCCGAGGAGAGGCCCTAGCTAGAGCAGTAATGAAGTGAAGGCAGCAAGCTATTCAACCCATCTGGTGGGTATACTTCTCTGCTTACTCCCAACTTATTGCGCGCCGAAATCCCAGCCATGGCGCCACCTCCTTCTGAACATGCTCCACGCGACGCGGCGGGAAGGGGGCATACGAAAGATCGCACGATTCTTTTTTATTTTTTAAAAAAGAATTATTTTTTATGATAACAAAAAGGAATTATGAAGTACAAACACAACTCAAAAAAGAAACAATAATTGAAAACGAATCAGAAAGCTTACATATGTTTACTGGGCTACTGGGTTGAGGAATTGTTTCCTCCCACGGACAAGTGCTTCCTCGATGTGGGCTGGCCGCGTGCGAGCAATGGACCAGCTGTACCTATGACGTTCCAGCCCATTCGGTCCAGCTGGCACTGCCTTGTGTATATAACCGCGTCTCCCCACCCCCACCCCCCCGAAAAATCCCTCGATTCCCCCGATTCGCCTGCTTCGTCTCGCCGGGACTCGTCCATCTACGGCCACGCCCACGGCGCTTCCCTTCCCCGGCGTGACCTACTTATCTCCTCCCCAGCTAAGCCTACGTGTCCCGGCGCGCGGAGCCAGTAGGGACTAGTTTCGCGATGTAAGTTTTCTGCTTATATGCCTGCTATAAATTGGGTTCCTGCAAAAAGAATAATAAGATCTCGACATTTATGTTTCTCCGTGCAAAATCATGTATATGTCGCTTAATGAACTAGTAGATGCATCACAGACCCCCCTCACTAGTCACTAACGAAGTGTACAGTATTCCTCAAAAAAAAAAAATCACACCAACTAAGTTAACCGTTTCTGGACGAGTCTCTATTTCAATCTGTAAAAAACATTTGAAGTTTAACGTCCACATACTGGAGCCTTTTGTTCTTGTTATATTCCGACATGGAGCCAGTCAAATAATGTACTAGTTTTGTTTGGGCTTGGTCACATGATCCATCTTTCGACCGCATGCTGGTTTGATTGGATTCTAGATATGTTTGAATTTCTTGGATTGCTCTCTCGGTGGCAATCTTAACGAGCTGATGGGAACGGCCTGATGATATTCTCTGCACTTCCTGATATGCTGTATAGCGATTGCTTTTGTTTAACTTGTCTATTCAAGCCTTTCAGCGAGTCTTTAGTTCCTTTACTAAAACATTGCAAATCTCTGCTTCAGGACTGCAAAGACCCAGAGGAAAGAGCGGGTTATTGATTGCTCCAGAGGTGTGAGTGGGGAGCAGAGAGTCAAAAATAGATGGAACAGGTGGCGCCCGCGAGACGGGGGTCGATCACGTTCTAATAAGATCATAAATGAAATGAGAGAATGTGAGTCACTATTATTACTAATGCATTTGTTCTTTTCCTGCACGTATTGCCTTGACAGAACACTAACAATTGTTGTCATAATTGATAATTAGGTCGAGCGAGATGGGCGGCTCTAGCAGAATATCGTAACCAGCAAACTGCTGAAGTGGAGAAACGATATGGTGGACTTCCTGATCGAGTTGTTACAGGCAACACTTTTGTGGAGAAACCTTTTGGCGAACCTGTCATAACCAGTGCCGATGATACTCAAGTTTTGTCTCGCATTGTCGTCTCTCTTGCTTTGTTTGATGGTAATTGTGCTGCTATAAGCTTAAGAATTCTCCTAACTTCTATTGTCTCGTCTCCACTTAGTGACTCAATTATCGATCTTGTGCAGGAGATAAGATGCTATTTGCATGCTCAGGCATACCTCTACCAGACATCAAGAAGCCTACTAATTTACATCAAACAAGATTTGTGACTTCAGCACGTTTGGCTATTGAATTCAATGCTAATAGATATAGAGATGATAATTTGAGGGTTGATTCTGCACCATCTTATGTTCTCCATCTTTTTTGTAAATATTATTCAAGCTTGGTGCAGCCATTGCTTCTAATCTACTGCTTTTATCACTCTAGGTTCAAGTATGCTCTTGGGGCTCTATGATGAAGATATTGCTGTCACATCCTTACGCCACCTTGATGTTTATCCTGTAGATCTGGATGTTCCATGTGGATCTCGATCTTCCGTCTAAATATGTTTGTGATGATGATCGTATACTAGCTGTTGGGTGTGCCTTCGAGTCAAGCAGTTTGATGGCCACTAAGGGGTCACTTCACAGAGAACGTCCCAACACCTGGGTTTCTGATACTCAAAATCTGTCAGAGGCATGCTTTTGATTTGTTTGGTACTCTTGTCATGATGGAAAACTTGGTATGTCTAATTTGTGACTCTGCACCATAAGATACAATAATTTTTTAGTTTCCTTTACAAACAAAATGTCAAAACCACTTTGTTTTTGTTCTAGGCTGTACTTGGAGGTCCACTTATAGGGAAGCGAGCGAGATTTCTTGGGATCAACCATAAACATATTGGTGATGCGGCATGATGAGGGCGACAAGGAGTCTCCTAAGAAGCAAAAGACAGCCAAAAAAAGACGAAAAAGAAGAAGACGACGACGTTGAAGAAAAGGAAAGCTCTAGCTGCTTCAAGTGCACCACCTGCTAGAGTTGTGAAGAAACTTGCTAACTTCCTGAAGGAGTGACAAATTCTTCTCTGTGTTGACTGTTTTAATGTGTTTTTGGAAGGGTGATGTAGTTCTAGAAGATGACACTTATATTTTGTTAAACTTGATGTACTGAACCTATTGCTCGTTGTGGAACATGATGCTTGTTATGTGAACATGATGCTTACTATGTGAACCTGATGCACGATGCTGCCTGTTTCAAAAAAATTACAATTGTTTGAAAAGAATTGTTTATGGAACTGTTGTTCATGTGCCACTGTTTTAGCAGTTTTTTTTTCTTCTTTTATTTTTGACATGGCATGGGAGTGTATTTTGAGTGGTGAGCAGCTGAGACACATGCGAGGAGGAGAAACAAAAAGAGAAGAAGCGGCGCCTGTCATACAAATTGATCTGAATCCTTTTCAAAGGCAGGGGCAGTATGATCCATCATAAAATACGCATGCCTCCAAATGGATCTAAATCACAGAATGTGTATATAAGAGCATATTTCAAAGATGTCAAAATAGTAAGGGCATATATCCCAGAAAAAGAAGTTAGAGAGCATATTTTCAAACTTTAAAAATTATAAGGGCATATATCTAATTAATCCTCTATTTTTTACTGCCAAATCCCAGTACTAGTAGTAGTAAAGTGAAGAAGAAGCCGGCAAGCAGCTTCCGTGGTTCCGTTCTTGTAGGTAGCTGCGGCCGGCTACCCTGCGGGGCAGCGGGGTGGAGGTGGACGAGGTGAGCAAGCCCCAGCCTCGGGAGTCAGAGGAAAACTGGAACGGAACGGGACGCGTGGAGCCGGTTGCCTGTCGAAACGGAAGACGGTGGTTGATACGTGGTTGTACGTTTTGCCGAATCGGTGCCTTTCCGACCCGAATCATTCACTCCTTTTGGCTTCGCTTTTATGGACTGGACGGACTCCGAGGCGCCAGCCGTGGATTAAATTATACACGTCGATGGGATTCACGGTACACAAGAAAGGGACGTTCAAATTATGCTAATCTTAATTGGAATATACTTACTACTAGTACAGTAATACTACATGTTACATCTGGACTTCAGTAAAAATTAAAAGTAATAAGTACGTAATTCTCTGGTATTAGGCCGGTCTCAATGTCAGTATTTCCAGGAATATCATGTCATTTAAAAAGTAAGATGAAACTAGTACGAAACAATCTCTACAATGTAAAGTTTCATTAGTTGTTATTCTCTAGACAATATACAAGATATAAAATGTATTAGAAACAGTGTACATTGGTTTCATATGGATGAAAACCCATTTTAACTATTTCATCATTAATATGCTGTCATAACATAAAAATACTGATATGATATCATATTTATTTTTATAAACTATCACTGAGACTGGTCTTACATGTTAAGAATAACGATGGAGCTTGGCACACGTGGCAATGACGCGCCGTTACACGGTGGCTAGAAGATCTCGGTGAAGACATGTCCATTTTATAGATAAATAAACAGACAAGGAGGATAGCTACTACGCGGATAGGACGAAATGGAGAAAACAAGAAATTATCGTTGAAGTGAGAAAACAAGGTGCTCTGTTAAAAAATTAGGATCTTTTGGTTTAATATTTTCTTTTGCTATCTTGCGCAAACATCTCAACACTTGATGAAACTTTATGCGAATTGTCCATGTTGATCAAGTAAAACGATTTTCAACTTGAGAAAAGGATTGAGGCCCCCCAATGATCCATAAGAACATTGCCAATGTGTAATGTCCCGCCTCCTCGAGGCCGGGCCCGCTTATATCAGGTAGCTTTTTATAGGACATAGGCTGGCCTCACAGACCAACACAAGTCTTTTCTACGCATATTTGTCCTCACTCGTGCACACCCGGGAATAACTTTCCGATCGGTCACCCATCCTGAAATTGCTCCAGGCCAAGCACGCTTAACCTCGGAGGTTTTCAGAGCTAGGCAACTGGAAAAGAAGTTGTAACTTGTTGATATGAGTATCCTATTAATCCTATTAAGCCCT
The DNA here is from genome assembly GCA_001182835.1 of Oropetium thomaeum. Classification (NCBI taxonomy): domain Eukaryota; kingdom Viridiplantae; phylum Streptophyta; class Magnoliopsida; order Poales; family Poaceae; genus Oropetium; species Oropetium thomaeum. The sequence continues at coordinate 78,524 of LFJQ01000057.1, forward strand.
GGATCGGGGTGTCACATACTCACCCCCTTAAGAGACCGACGTCCTCGTCGGTCAATCTCAAGCCAGGAACGTTCTCTCTTGGCCACGTCCATGTGTCCAGTGCCAGCGCATGTGTCATGTTGTGTGAGCACTCTGGATCCACACCAGCCATGCACACCATGACTGCGCAACTGCGACACACGCGTCCGTGAAACCGCGAGAGTCGGCTCTGATACCATTATGTAACGTGCCGCCTCCTCGAGGCCGAGCCCGCTTATATCAGGTAGCTTTTTATAGGACATAGGCTGGCCTCACAGACCAACAAGTCTTTTCTACGCACTTTTGTCCTCACTCGTGCACACCCGGGAATAACTTCCCGATCGGTCACCCATCCTGAAATTGCTCCAGGCCAAGCACGCTTAACCTTGGAGGTTTTCAGAGCTAGGCTACCAGAAAAGAAGTTGCAACTTGTTGATATGAGTATCCTATTTATCTTATTAAGCTCTGGATCGGGGTGTCACACAATGACCCAACCGAAGATACATTCCTACTAGAGGTCAAACCGTAAGACGAGACAAGCAATTCATGTAGTGCCAAGAAAACAGGAGGATACATCCTATATTTTGTAGAAATACTCGGTTTAGTCAAACATCTTTCAACTCATTAAATTCCAGTTTCTGGTGTTTCTCTATATTGACTTTTGTTCAAGTAACGATTAGTATGAAGGTTACCAATAGCAGCCGCATGCTGAGCAAGCTAAGCTAGGAGTTGTAGTCTATTATGTCCATTATTTGCCGGTTCTTCATTGTTACCTTCCATCTGCACAGAAGAGGACATATCATTATTTCGAGTAGCCATACAAATCATTATTTGCATCAACTACACAAATCATTATTTGCAACAACCACACAGATCATTATTTGCAACAACATAGTTCATTATTTCAAACATGTTCTACAAGCACACAATTATCCTAATACATGGGTTCCAAATCAGGGAAACAAATACATGGTTCAAAACATAGAAATAAATGATTCCAACACTAATGAACAATCATATGGTTCCGACACCACATAACAAATAAATGGTTCCAACACAACTGAATAAATAAATGGTTCCAACACAACGATCAATTCCCATGCTCCCTTTTAAGCCAGTCGAGCCTTCCTTCATTTGTTTCCAAAAAGCTAAGGATCTCCCTAAATTCAGGCTTCACGATCAACTTCATAGCTGTGTGCATTAGCGCTGTTTCTTCTTTTACGCCACAATCTTTCACCATCTTCATGGCCTCGGCGAGGGTAGGAATTGCATTGTTGGGTGGTGCTGAGGATGCTTCAACACTTGAGGATATTCTTTCCGCTGCAGTTTCAATTTGCAAGCATGTCCTTGTACACCCGAAGGAATGAGTTCTTCTCATCTTTCTCTTCGGTAGCAACAGAGGAACCCTTACGTTTTTTCTTTCCTTTTTTAATTTTCTTCAAAGCAGCCAGCTTGACTTCATCAGGTGCAACTTCTTACACATTATCACTGCTTGAGTCGCTAGATGATATATCCCCAGGGCAGGTGGCAGTAGCACCAGTCACATGTACCTTCTCAAATAATATATGCAAATCATCTAGGTGCTTTGGTCCTTGTTTCTTGAACCTCATATGGTTGCATTTTAACCCTTTCTTAGGATTATTGCATCTCTAAAATTCAATGAAATAAAATGTAATAAGGTCCACCACATCATCAAAATAGACAACACATAGTTCAAATTAAAAACAAACATCTCAACTTACAGCAAAATGTTCATCCCACCATTCCTTTGAGCAGTCAATGGTTTGTTTTGCCTCATTCCATCCAAGACCGGTGGCGCTATTCTTCAACTCCATGAACAATGTATATCCCTTTTTCAGATTATCCAACTTGTTCTTCAATTGTGTTTTGTTCGCTTGTCACCTGATCTTTCTCCAAACTTTGTTACAAGATTTTTCCAACCGGTGGATGTAAAAATTCCGATTGGTCTATTCGCAGCTTCTATCTCTTCTTTCGAAGCATCAATCAAATGCCTCACATAAAAATCACTCCAATCCGCCTTATCAGCCATTCTTGAAGGAAGCAAACAATTTTTCAGATAAAACACTTATAACAAAGCACACAAACTAGTCCATCGATTTTTCCAGCTAACAATACATTCATGCAACATTCAGTACTTTAGGGTTCATTAACGCAGGAGGATGGGTCAATCACGTACCTTGCCAAGGCATCTCAGATTTGTATAGAAAAATTCGGACATATGTGTGGAATATACCTCATGAAGTGTGCCACGCCCGCACCTGCCACGCCCCGCCCCGCCCTGCCGCGGCACGCGCCCGCCCCGGCCCGCCGCGCTGCCACGCGCCCCGTCGCCACGCGCCGCCCTGCCGCGACGCGCGTGACGCGGACCTGCCCAGAAAACCTCGTCTCCACTCGACACGGCCCTGTGGCGCACGTCGCCGAATTCACTGCCCCGGGGCTCCCTCGTTCGCTCCCACTCCTTTCTCTCTTCCTCCTCCTCCTCCTCTCTCTCTCTCTTTCTCCTTTCCCCCCCCCACGTTGCGCGCCGCCCGGGAGTAATGCGCCGCCCGCCTCACCGCGCCGGCCATGCCCCCCCTGCTCCCCTACCCTCGGCTCCTTTAAAAACCGGCGCACCTCCATCCCCCCCCCCCCCCCCCCCCCCCCCCCTTTTTCTTCCTTTCTTCCATTTCCCATGCGCGAGAACTCCCTTTTCTTCTTCGTTGGTCCTGGCCGCCGCGCCATTGCCGCCATTGGTGTGCCTCCACGGTGAACCACACCCCTCGGCTTTCCTCCACCCAAATTGCCTTGTCTAACTACTCTTTTCTCTCTCCCATGTAGCTCAGAGCACTCTCCATCCTCCGGATTCGAGCCCCCATTGCCAGAATTTCACTCGCCGCCGCCGCCATCACCACCTCTCATGGTGAGCCCCCCCTTCCCGTGGTAAAGCTTGACCTTCGTCGTGTTGCCGAGCTTCCCCATGGTCCGTAGAAGGTGTAGAGCCAAGGTTCAACCACCGGCGACTACCCCATTGCCGGGAATTGGCTGCCGGAGCTCGTCGGAGACAGTCCCCTGTTTTCCTTTTTCCTTTTTAATTTTCTAGATTATTTCTCTATTTTGTAGAATCCATAGAAATTCATAGCAAAATCCAAAAATGGCAAAACTAAATTTTTTAGAACTTCATGAGAATTACTAATTTTCTGTTAAAGCACTTTTTATAAAATGATAAAAAATTTGCAGAATTAATTAGAACACCCTATTCTGTTCTTGAATTTTGGTTTGAATTCTGGAGCAGTTCTAGGGCTAAGTTTTGATCCACAAATACACCATGGCCATGCACACCTTATGGAATTTTATGAGGATTTTAGGACCACGAAGTTCCATGTAACCCGTTTAAATTACTTCAATCTGCCTAGTTAAAGGACTATTTTCTAAAATGCATTGTAAAAGTCATTTAAAAGGGGTTAGACCCAGAATAAAAGTTTTAGCTTTGGTGCTCATGAATGCCCACACAAAATTTCATAATTTTATTCTAAGATTTACTATGGTTTTCTGATTTTATAAGATTTAAAAACAGGAACTTTGTTGAAATTTTTCTAAAATGTAGAAAATTCATCTAGGCCCACCCAAAGCTCAAAATGCTTATTTCAGAAAGTACTATCAACTAAAAATAATCTTGAGGTGGAATTAAATTTTTCATTTTAACCCTAGTTTAATAGTCGAAGAAATTAAATAATGTTTAACCAATGAAAAATGTTGAAGTAACCTTAACTAAGGTGGAAGTTGTTGAACATGCCAACTAAAAGTCGCCTCATGAAAGTTGAATAGATTCCTTGAACATCATTCAAAGATTAGGAATTGAGAAATCGACGGCGTCAAGGAATTAGGGTTAACCCTAACCCCTAAACGTCGAAACCCTAGTTAATCATTTACAAAGGCATTATGACCCTTTTTCATTGAACTTATCTTAATCATACTGCATCATGTAGATCCTGAAGCGCACGAGGTAGCTGCAGGTCCGAGTTCTTCGATTTCCTCGGAAGACGTCAACAACAACGTCGGAGAATCAGGCAAGCCCCGATGCACAACCGTTGTTTAAAATTTTCTTTTATAACTCAGTGTGTCTTGTTTGTGCATTAAGTGCTAGGAGTTGATTGAAACCGTAGTTGCATTTGTTTTCCATAGGAAACCCTGACGGTAGCTGGTATAGATACCCTTAGTATGCTATGCTTAGCAGATAATTGCCGGTAGAAGTCGGGCAGAGTGGACACTGCTCGCGAGTGGTAGGATATTGAATGAAACTATTTCATGAGATGTACCACATGATTGTGAATAAGTAAGAAAGATAAAAGATTGAGGGTCAGACCGGGTACAAGTAGGTCGGCGACTGGTCCGGGACCAGGGTGACCGTAGTCTGGTCTGATCCGTGTGGCACAGCTGGGCAAGTATTGAATGTACTGATCGTATGCTGGGTGATATGGGCCCTAGTAAACCTACGTAGCCTAGTGATTGCAACGTCGAACCTGTCCTACGGTGTCTTATTAGGAGGAGATCTGGGACGGGCAGCGTGGGAACTCCACAGAAACCGTCTGGGACGTGTTGTCTGGTGGGATGCGGCGCTGCTAAGACATGCGTAGGCTGGAATTGACGTTGCAGGAGCTGGTGTGAACGGTTGTCACGTGCGAGTCTGGGACACGCACGTGTCGTACGATCAGGTTAACCCTACAAAGGTATAAAAATCGGTTCGAACCGCTATCGCTCTCAGCTATGAGCTTACTTGAACTCTCTGTCACATTTTAGTAAATGGGTTGAGATACAATGAGAATGAATTATGATTATTACTATTGCTATTGTTGTTTCTGTTATGTTTGATTAGTTCAGGGCGAACTAAATTTATATTCTAATCACTTAATCTGGTGCTAAAATTTGACCAAGAGTAGTACAGGCTTGCGAGTCCGTTTTTGCAAGTAAACCCACCCGAGTCAGCCAGCATGTCTAGGAGTCGGCTGTAGTCAGCCACGTTGACGGGTAAGTCTTGTTGAGCTTCTTAGAAGCTCACCCGTTAGCGTTATGTGGTTTTTAGGCGCCGACATGCAGGGCCAAGTTGGTAGCATCCATTGGGAGGAGTCTCACCCCGAGATCGGAAACCTCCAATGGGAGTTGTGCGAGTCGCCGCAGTGAACATTGAAGTGGCTAGTAGCATGACGCCCGTGGGCACGGTGCATGCTTTTGCTTAAGTCTGAGCGTCGGAGTCTGTAATCGATGAAGTCTTCCGCTGTTATTTTTAAAACTTTAATTGCGTACTCTGATTCACTGTAAGACTTAAGTTTCAATCTATGAACCAATGATGTATTAAGTTCTCTCTCCTTGTAAATCATTGCTGTTTATTCCTGCCTGTTTTGTATCGTGTGTACGCTCGTTTCGCCGAGCGTTGCCCAACAGGATCCTGGCTCAACGATTGACCGGATCCGTCCCGAGACGAGGTTTTCTAGGCGGGTCCGCGTCAGCGCGCTCGCCCTGTCCTGTCCTGCCGCGGCACGCGCCCGCCCTAGCCACCGGCCTCGTTGCCTCCGCCCGGATGGCGTGGAGAGAGAGGGAGAAAAAGGGAGGAGAGGCGTGGGTGAGAATAGAACGAAATGACATGTTGTGTAAAGAGTGGCAGTGCGGGTAATTTTTGGTCCCATAGCCAGCACAGGGTAAGGGCTGCTCTCCACTTTGAGTTGCACAAAAGTTGCTTTGGTTGAGAGTTACAGTCCACAGTTTGGGTGTTTGGTTCAAAATCTACTTTTACAAAAGCTACAGCAGGTCCAAAAGTTGAATCAAACACCCCCTTAGGGGACTCACTATATGCCGTGATGATAGCTGTAGTAACCGATACGTGAATAATTAACAGATTGCCGACTCATCCTTAACTAGAAATGGTCGTAGCCTTGCCATGTATGACCGGTATGTTTGTTGCTTGCAACGTAAATGGTTTTAATATTAGATTGAATGGATGAGTATGGAGGTTAGTTGTACGTTATTGTAATTGCGACTATGTATATCTATGTGTATTTCTATATGTGTACATATGGATTGTATTGTTTTTTTTTTGACCGAAGTCAGTAGGGAAGCTCCCTATCTATTTTATATATATATATATATATATATATATTTTAAAAGGGTTTATGTACATTTACAAGGCTGCAAGCCCAAAAAGGAGAGTCTAGAGAAAGATTAAACCATATTACATAAAAATTGTTCTAGCAGGGATTTAAGAGATGGTTTAGCTCCAAGAGCCACCAAACTAAGCTCATGCTTCACGACACTCTTCCATCCCAGGAACGTTGCTTGCTTGTTCTCAAAAATGACCCCATTCCGTTGCGTCCAAATTGCCCAGCAACCTATGATAAGAGCTTCTCTGAAAATCTTTGAATTAAACAATTGTCTCGCCTGCAGGAGCATATCATCTGGGGTGAGGGTGGTGTCCCAGTAGATTCCAAGCCTTTTCCCACAGTTTGAGCTAAAGGAACAACCGAAAAAAAGGTGGAGTAGTGATTCATCAGGGTGCAAGGAGCAGAGGACACATGCGTAACTTGGCAGCGCCATGTGCTTCCGCCTGAGGAGAACTCTAGTGTTTAGGCGATCTCTTAATAAGAGCCAAAAGAAAAACTTTTGTCAACTCTTACAACATGATTTCCACAACCATTTGAACCATGGCGAAGTTTGACAAGTTCCTATCAGCTGCATGTATGCGTTTTTTGAGGAGTAAATCGTAGACCCCCATATGTAACTCCATGAATGGTGCTCTTCCAAATTCAGATGGAAGTGCTGCAAACTGTCCTATAGAGCCGACAGCTGATTTGAGGCAGTCATAGAAAGCGGCAGCCATAGGAGATTGTGGATATCATCTTGGAGAAAGGCTCTGACTGTAATGTATTTGTTTCTTGCAAACGAGAATAGCTCCGGATATTGCCATTTCAGGACCCCCAAATCCCAAGTGTTCTCCCAAAAACAAACTGAGATACCATTTCGAACTGAGCAGGCTGAAAGCATAAAAAACCTTTCTGAGAGCCTGATGATCGATTTCTACCAGAAGCAGCCTTTGTGGCGGCAGGACTGTGGAGCAGCAGGCCTTGTGTAGAGTTTTTGCCACGTCAAGTGCACCCAAGGTAAATCAGCATGATTGTAGAATTTATCAAGGAACTTGAGTAAAAGTGCAGTGTTTTGTGCACGAAGGTTAATAATTCCCAATCCTCCTTGATCCTCCGGTCTGCATGCTGTCCTCCAAGCTACAAGACATGAACCACGCTTGTTGATATCGCCACCATCCCATAGGCAATGCTTTCGATACTTATCAATTTGCTCTATCACGGAGGCTGGCAACTTGAGAGTACACATATAAAAAGTGGGCAATGCAGATAAGACTGAGTTAACCATGAGTAGTCTACCCGAGTAAGAGAGCAATTTGTTAAACCCCATCATTCTTCTTTCAATCCGGGTCAACATTGGCATGAATTCCACCAGAGAAGGTTTGGTGGTTCCTAGTGGCAATCCCAAAATACGTGAATGGCATTGATCCAACTTGACATCCCATCGTGTTGGCTAGGTGTGTTGCACGCTCCACAGTCATATTAATAGGCACCAGGAAGGATTTAGCATAGTTGACATGGAGACTTGTAGAATCCGCAAAAGTACAGAGGAGGCCCTTTAAGGCCAAAAGCTGCTTAGCATCACCTGGGAGAATTATCAAAGTATCATCCGCGTATTGGACAATTGGATAATCACCACCAAAATTATTGCCCAAGGGGTGATTTAGCAATCCTCTAGTAGCAGCTTCATTAACAACTGACTGCAAGAGATCAGCAGCAAGAACAAACAGGAGTGGCGAGAGAGGATCTCCTTGTCAAACACCACGTTTACACTGGAAAGGTTTACCAGGAACACCATTTAGCAAAATAGAAGAAGACCCTGAAACCAACTTGCCGAATCCAAGAAATCCAGGTTTGGCTAAAACCTTTTCCTTGAAGCATGGACAGAATAGCTTCATGCTCCACCTTGTCAAAAGCTTTTTCGAAATCTAACTTCAAAATAACAATTTCATTGTTGGATTTGTGACAAAAGTGTAAGAACTGAAATGCCCAGGCCAGGCAGTCTTGAATCGTGCGACCTCTGATGAACCCATACTGGTTGGTGTGTACAACCGAAAGGATGACTTCCTGCAGTCTATTAGCTATTAGATTGGTAAGAAGTTTGAGGGCAGAATTGAGCAGCGAGATGGGCCTATAATCGTTAACTGTCTTTGGATTATCAGTTTTAGGGATGAGCACAATGAGGGAGCCGTTGATGCTAGTAATGTCCAAGACCCCAGTAGCAAAATCATCACAAAGTCTTTTGAAATCTGAGGAGATGATGTGCCAGCATTTTTTCATGAACGCTCCATTGAAGCCATCTGGACCCGGTGCTCGGTCTAGTGGCATTTACTTCAAAGCTGCCACACATATAAATACTTGAAATAAATATATTATATTTTTAATGTATATTTATTTCAAGTATTTATATGTGTGACATGATATGCTCGTATATACTGTGTTTTAAAGTATTGAATATATCATGTACAATATATTGTGAATGATTAATATATATATATATATATATATATATATATATATATATATCGAAAATTGCCTCCTACAACGGGTCTAGCTAACCACCCCTCTTAACAGTTCCGTAACGCTGGGGGAGGCTAACTCTAATCTAAATTAGTATGGCATATGGGTCACAGTCAGATGCTGCGCGTAAAGGTAGACGCACGGAAGGCAAGCAGGAACCATAGAAGGCCGCGGTTAAAGCAACAGGACTGAACCTATCAGGAACCAGCCATAAAAGCACCTCGCGACCGTCTCCAGAGAGACAGCAACCACACCACTTCGCCGATCTGCTGCTCTCATTGCTTAGAACAGTACTATGAGGGGGGGGGGGGGGTATTGATATGAATTCAAAATTTGCCGCGTCCTGTGAAAATTTAAAAAACCGCGTGGTTATAAAACCTCCACCGCGGCCATTCGCATACACAGCAAACGGTGATCGATCCTGCAGGGACAGCAGAGGGAAGGCAGCCATCACCATACTCACTCTCGGTAAGAACCCGAAGAACTCCTTTTTTATTCCTTTGTTTTAGAAATTACCTCCACATAAAATCACCGGTTTTGTTCGACTTTCAGATATGGAGTTGGGAGATCCGAGCCTTGGACACATGACATGGTGGAGCCGGGCTAAGAGGATGCCTCGCGAAAGCCAACTCCAAGCGATACACCCGAACTGCATATCTCCACCTGGTACCCAGAAGTTAACATTTGGAAACTGCTCATTATTCAGGAAACACAATGAGCTAGTAGGGGATTTCACAGAGGAGCAAAAGGATGCATGTCGCACTGCAGGTTTTGGCGCGTTCGTGGATGGTATACCGGAGTTTAGATACGACGAGGTTTTTTTGTACTTGGTTAATTGGAAAAGTGGACTGCTTAGAGTGTTTCCTGAGGACTCACGGTAAGGAAAAGCTCCATTTTTTCTCAGAGGATATACACTGCGTATTTGGGCTGCCATACACAGGCAAAGAACCGTGGGACCACTCACTTCCCAAGTAGCGGATACCATTGAGCTTGTCGGAGATTCTATTGGATGCACCAGTGCAACTGAACAAGCAAGCAGGGCCGCCAAGAGGACCATAAGATAGGTGACTAGGTTTGATTCCGTCCAGGTGAAGAACTGCTTCTTACGTTCTTTCATAGTACATGTGATTAGCATGCTCGTTGATTCCAAGCACCCAGGAGAGGCAGAGAGCAAAAATTATTTCCCAGGCCTGGTAAACATCGATAATGTGCAACGGCTGAACTGGGCTGCATGCGTCCTGGAAGCTGTTGACTGTTGCAGGGCGGGGCAGATGGATGCTAGAAAGAGGTCAACACCATGCCCAGCACTCGGAGTTATGCTGTTCTTGCAGGTAATAATACACCCACGGTGTACCTTTTTCTCTTATTGTAACATGCAACACCGCTTTTAATTAAAGTTTATACGTTTGTGGAACAGATTTTTTACCTGGACAATATGGAGTACGGAGCAAATTCTGTCAAGATTGGCCCACCACCCCGGATGATGGCATTTGATGCAGCTATTGTTTCTAGGCTCATAATGGCGGACACAGTTGGACAGCAGGGGCCATCACCTTGTAGGGTGTTCGGACGCGGTAAGTTTCGTGCAATAGAAATGGCAGCCTATATTCGCTGGCAGGCACGGTTGATTGTGTATCGTGCATTAAGATCAATTCTGTAATGAAACTATTTCTGTTAATAGCTGCGTCATGAATCCCACGTTATTTACAAAAGGCGTCCAAGTAAAGACTGGAGGCCATGGACGCCTTCATGCAACAAGGCTGAGATCTCGTCGATGAAACCATCCTGGGCAGATCCTGTCAAAATACCACATGTGGATCACACTACACATGGAACGGAAGCAAAGGTTAGTACGTTCTTTGCCGTCCATTTTTCACCACAGGTCAGTATTTTATAGATGCCCATTTTTCCATGCGAGTACGAGCCCACTTGTACGACACCCCGATCCAGGGCTTAATAGGATTAATAGAATACTCATATCAACAAGTTGTAACTTCTTTTCCGGTAGCCTAGTTTCAAAAAACTCCAAGGTTAAGCGTGTTTGGTCTGGAGCAATTTCAGGATGGGTGACCGACCGGAAAGTTATTCCCGAGTGCGCACGAGTGAGGATAAATGTGCGTAGAAAAGACTTGTGTGGGTCTGTGAGGCCAGGCCACGTCCTATAAAAAGCTACCTGATGTAAGCGGGTCCGGCCTCGAGGAGGCGGGATGTTACATAGTAGTATTAGAGCCGACTCTCGCGGTTTCACGAGCGCGTGTGTCGCAGTTGCGCAGGCATGGTATGCATGGCTGGTGTGGATCCAGAATGGTCACACAACATGACACATGCGCTGGCACTGGACACATGGACATGGTCAAGAGAAAACGTTCCTGACTTGGGATTAACCGACGAGGACGTCGGTCTCTTAAGGGGTTAGTATGTGACACTCCGATCCAAGGCTTAATAGGATTAATAGGATACTCATATCAACAAGTTGCAACTTCTTTTCCGGTAGCCTAGCTCTGAAAACCTCCGAGGTTAAACGTGCTTGGTCTAGAACAATTTCAGGATGGGTGACCGACCGGGAAGTTATTTCCTGGTGTGCACGAGTGAGGACAAATGTGCGTAGAAAAGATTTGTGTTGGTCTGTGAGGCCAGCCTATGTCCTATAAAAAGCTACCTGATGTAAGCGGGCCCGGCCTCGAGGAGGCGGGACATTGCACATTGGCAATGTTCTTATGGATCATTGGGGGGCCTCAATCCTTTAAGACTTATAGTGCATATTGGCAGTGCACACGAGTGAGGATAAACGTGTGCAGAAAAGACTTGTATTGGTCTATGAGGCCAGCCACTGCGGCATCAGCTTACACATGCCTTGGTAGGTGGAAGAAGGCTCCTCAGTTACCACCATCGTGGATTAATCGCTTATTATATTTCAAATAACATACAGAAGCAATGAAAGACCCGGCTGCCACCGAAGTGAAGGCCACGGAGAAACCGGCCGCACACACGGAAATAGGTGCGCGCGACGCACCCTGTTACGGCTCGCCCGACGGCACAGTGACGCCGAGCCCACCCAGAAAATCACGCCGACATTCTGAAGCAAAGTCACCCTTGTCCGATGTGAAACAAGCAGCAGAAGCATTCCTACTAGCTAGAAGAGCAATTACGGACATAAACCTCAATGAGTGCGCTGCGGAACAATGCACGTCTAAACCATATGCACAGAGAAGCCAGGATGGTGCGTATCTCTCCAACTCCTATGTGCCGTACGTGTGCTCCCCTACGAATGCCCTACATCATTAAACTTTTGTGCGTGTACAGGTCCGACTCTGGGATCCTTTCACTGCTTTTCTGCCGGACCTTTGATGGGATCTGTCACGAAGCTACGCTTGATCGGGTTAGTGTTAACGGACACATGTGACTCTTTTCATACAGTGCATGTACTAATGTAGGAACGCTTACAATATTTCAGGGAACGAAGGACGCGGGTTAATATATCATGGACCATCGAGCAGCGATCCTGTACGACATCATGCACATCAAGCCAAATAGTGCCGTTCCACCAAAACAATTTGTCGAGGATGTATTGGACTAGGCCGTGCGGGGACTGGATGAGGAGTTACTGCTATTTGTAGTACAAATGAATATTCAATGCGGCACCCATGTCCCCATCAACGCGCTCGCCCCGTTCCCATGCTTTTGATTTTTAGGCGGCGATAGCATGCGTGCTTGTTTTTTCCTTTGGCCAAAGATACCATGAGTGTTTGTAAGAGATCCTCCACTGCTGTACTCTCATAGTAGTTGATAATGGCACATGTTCATGCAGCAATAAGTGTACTTGTTTGCTGGAATGGTACATCGCTGTACGTGCGCTCCGGACCATGTGTGGCTGTATTCCGTAAGGAGCGCTCGAGTTAAGACTGTCGCCATATCATGCACGTTACCAGTATGTCACGCGCGCTATTTAAGCTCCCCCTCCTCGGCCAATATCTTCTCTTCACTTCCCAAGTCAAGCAACCACTCCTCACCCCCAAACTATGGATAACATACCCAGAGCTACCAAGTCGATTCCCACTTCCCACACACCCACCCAACCAACAACAAAGCATGCTGCCACCATAACAGCCAGTCAGGTATCCAGAACACCAAAACCCCCACAAGTACATGCGGCGACGAGCTCAGAACCGAATGAAATAGATAATGCAAACAAAAATACAACTCTGATGCCTGTCACCATCAAGCAGATCAAGGACTCCTTTAGTTCAAACAAGCAGGATGGGAAATTAAAGATAAACAATACGGTGATCACAACGGTTGGTCCACTTTCCCGCCCGCGGCACATTCCTTTTCTTAGTCATATTTGTAATGCTTACATGTACCTCAAACTTTTTCACGGCGAAGGTACGTCTTGTTCGCAGGATACTAGATCTATCGTTGAACGACATTAGAGCAAGTTTCAAGTTCGACGACGGCACTGGATGCCTTAAAAGCGCCATGTGGTACCTCTTCATATGATCAATATTTTTTTTGACCCTAATTATTATGTCTTTGCATCGTGCCATTTGTGTACGTGAAATTACTTTATACGAGTTACCATAGATTTATACGCATCACCTCCTAATAATTGTATCTGTTTCATAGAGCGGTCCTCGGAAGGCGGAGCCATTCATAACAACGCCACTTGTTCAAAATCTATCCCTTTCAGCCAAAAAACAAGGCACCCATCTCGACCAGGGAGAAGGTAGCGGCTCCATAGCAACCATAAAGAGAGCTGTAGAAGCAGGTTGCTCCCAGCTCATTAACCCGGTATTGAGCTGACCCTTCGATTCCCTTCTTATTTTAATTTTTTTTTGTATGACACTTGACTGACTGCCAGCATATTGGATTTGCAGGGCAATATGCTAGACACACTGCTGTCCAATGCGGTCATGCAGATCTTAAGGGCAACAGGAAACGCGTAAATATATCTAGCCCTAGCAACAACCATGCAGATCATACCCGTTGTACAGGTGTACTAAAAAATGAAATTCATGTCATAGCAGTTCAGACAGGCTGAAAGGGATCCACATCAACAACCTTATGGAGCAACTCCGTGTCACCGAAGCTGATTTGAGGTATCCGTACTTGCATGTGCAGTAACTCCCGTTGGACCGTTGCACAAATACTAACTACAAGGTAAGTTATGTATTGATCTGTTACAGGGTTCTTTTGCTGGACTTGGCGACAGTTGGGGAGATGTACACAACCGTGGATGAAGACCATTACAAGTCCACCTGACCAGCGCTCCATGGTCCCCCCTACCAATATTTGACAAAACCATAGAACGTCTGGCTAGGTGTTGTACCACCAATAATATTTATATGAGTTTTTAATCGTGACGCCTATCTAACGGCGATGTCTCATGTCTAGGCTGCCTGAAGAACAGTGTGCCCTGGAGGGGCTAGATAATGCATGTACTAAACAGTGTTTGAACAATTCATCGTCTACACATCTACGCTTGACTGTTCTTTTTTTACTAGATTCTATAGTAAATGTAAAAAAAAAAAACATAAAGCCATACCGTTGCAATCTGTCTGTTGAGCACGGAAAGAGTGTGAGCACCTAAATGTTGCCGTCATACGCCTGCCGAGTGACAGCGACGTAGCATACTAGAAAATGCGAGCGGAAAAGACCAATCTGAGATGTGACCGTGCGGACCTTCCAAAAACGTACGTGTCTTACGAAGTAATGGTGCATCACCATGCCCTGTACGCATACGATCACAAGGCCGTGAACATGGATATTGGTTGTCCGTACGCAAAGTGCCGTGGAGTCCGACCAAACCGGGACAAGTGAAGATAGTTCAAGCAACAATACTGTGGCCACGACCACTAATAAATGCTGTCAGGTGTCCAAGGTCACAATGGTGGAATCACCTCAACCGTGTTGGGTACACAACGAATTCAACAGTACGTCCCATCTAGGACAATCAACAACTACGACCATGAAGAGCGACTCAACAACGACATGAGCCTCTACCCTGGACTCTGAAGAGTCATTGTTCTATTTCCTAATATGGTTATCTGGGCAAAGCCATCTGGTAGATCATTATATTGCCTAGTAAACAATGGGTGTGTTTGGTAGCCTGCACGAGGCCTGGCCCGGCCCAACTGATGCAACCAGATCCTGTTTGGCAGCCTGCATGGGCTACTCAGCCAGGCCGCGGTCGTGCAAACGGAGCCCTCGGGCCAGGCTGCGGAGGAACACGGGGGATGGCCGTTTCGCGCGATGCAGGCTCGGGCGATGCAACCGGTGCAGCCGTGCTTGGCCCAATCGGTGCAGCCCGCGCGCTTCGCTCGTTCGTTGCCCGCCCCCGTATAAAAAGGGCGCAGTGAGGGCAGGGTTAGGGTTACCCCTGCCACTCCCGCGTCGCACGCATCGCTCAGCTCTTGCTCTTGCTCTCCCACTCGCTCTCCTACTCGGTTTCCCTCTCAGCAGCAGGTGCGCCGCCGCGAGCGGTGTCGTCCACGCTGGCCTTGCTCCGCTGCTGGTACTCATGATTCCTCCAGGTTGTTGCACGGCACATGCGCCCGGTTCCGGCAACTTGAGCCCGATTGTTTGCATCCCCCTTTCTTATTCTTGTTTAATCTGCCTCGTTTCGTGATTTTGGTGGGATTGATCCGTCAGATCTGCTGCTATTCATTGGAAATAGGATTGTGTCGTTAGTGGATTGTGTCCCGGTTCCTGTACAGATGCTTGGATTATACTAAAACATTGTTTTCATCGTGCATCTCTACTAAAATGCTAAAATATGCTTGGATTGCTTTCATGGTACTAAAATATGCCTTTGTACTAGTTACGGTTGATGCGGTACTAGACTGTTTGCTTACTATTATTCGTGCATCTCTGTTAACTAGTACTATCTGAGGTTTGATGTTGTCTTGGTTGGGCACTAGACTGCTTGCTTATTATTATTCGTGCATCTCTGGTAACTAGTACTATATTTCTTATACATCTGTGTACTATGATTTATTTGTATGCATTTCTGAGCGTTAGTTGAATGGTCGATGATGGAAACATGTCCATGGGTGGCGCATGATCCACATGTCGTAGCCGGGCCATGTGTAATTAGTACTAATTGTTAAGCTTTTTATTCTGATTTGCAATGAGCACAGTGCACTTACATTACGCTGCCATTATTCTGTTCATTTTTTGTGTAGACATGGACCCTGCATCTGTTCGTCGTCGCCTTCATGTTAGGGCTATTGCTCTAGTTACCGTGTTAGCTGCTTGGTTCTTTACATGGTTGAGACGTAGGTTGCAGAGAAAGCCGGCTGCCATTCCCTTTGAGCCAATGGCTGAGAGGGAAAGGCAGAGGATGGCTAATTTGACCTTCATTTACAATTTAGACGACGTGAATTGCGTGGAGCAGCTGCGCATGAAACGCGCACCCTTCTTTCAGCTGTGTGATCTGTTTCGGTCTAGATGCCTTTTGACCGACAGCTTCCATTCCTCCATCGAGGAGCAGGTTGCTATGTTCCTAAATGTGGTTGGGCACAATCAAAGATTTAGATCTATAAAGCTCACCTTTAGAAGGTCCACTGAAACTATTAGTAGGTACTTCCATGAAGTGTTGTATGCCATTGGTGAGCTAAGAAATGAAATGATTGTGCCACCCTCTACAGCCACACCTGCAAAAATCAGTAACAGTGGGAGGTGGTACCCTTATTTTCAGGTTAGGACATAACTTAATCTATAAAATAGTTTCTAGGGGTTAATATTGGTTACACAATTATGATAAATGTGTCAATGACGTGTAGGACTGTGTTGGGGCAATTGATGGTACGATGTGTCAGCTAGGGTACCTTCAAGGCAAAAGGCTGCATTTTTAGGGAGAAAGGGAACCACAACCCAAAATGTGCTAGCTGCCGTGGACTTTGACTTAAGGTTCACCTACGTGCTAGCAGGTTGGGAGGGATCAGCCCATGATGCTCTCATACTTGCCGATGCACTTGAAAGGGAGGATGGTTTAAGGGTACCACCAGGTAAACAACCAACCATAGTCTACAACATAATTAAATGCTCCCAATTTAAATGCAATTTAATAATTGAATCCACAATTTGTTAGGGAAATTCTTCCTTGTTGATGCCGGCTATGCAGTGAGGCCTGGGTTCTTACCGCCATATAGGGGGACTAGGTACCATTTGGCCGAATTTGGTTCTAGGAATCCAGAAAACCCACGGGAGCTCTTCAATCTAAGGCATTCATCTCTCAGGGTTACAGTAGAAAGGGCCTTCGGTGCATTAAAGACAAGATTTAAAATCCTGTACAACAAGCCTTTCCACCTTTACAAAAATCAAGTGAAACTTGTGTTGGCATGTTGCATTCTACATAACTGGATACTTAGGCATGGGCTTGATGCACATGTTCCTAGTGAGGCTAATTGGAACCCTAACAATGTCAATGGGGCTGCTTCAAATGATGTCAACATGGACAATACATCTTGGGCAGCGATGAGGGATACTTGGGCCCAGCAGATGTGGGACAATAGGAACAATCTGTATGATTAAACTATCTTGGCCCATTCAGCTAATGCAATGATGTGTGTTTAGTTGTACTATGTTGCAACTTTTGTTTTTAAAAAATTGTTGTGTCCATGACATGGGTTAATGCTTGTTTATGTGCTGGTAAATGCTTAGGATGTCTAACATGGGTGCTGACCAAGGGGCCAATGGTGGCCAAGCTGGTAGGCCTGCCCTTAGGTGGACTTCTGTTACCTCAGCCTTCATGCTTAAGCGCTATGTGGGTCTGATTTCTGGAGGCATTAGGTGTGACAAGGGTTTCAAGGAAACACACCACAACACAGTTGCAAAGGTCGTGTCTGAGTTTGCTGCGGTTGAAATAACTGGCACGCAGGTGTACAACCACCTTCGCAAGTGGCGTGCTAGGTGGGTTCGAATCTGCAAGCTGAAGGAGTTGAGTGGAGCACTTTGGGATGAAGAGAATTATGTGATCAGTCTAGCAGATGATCACTATGCTGGCTACACTAAGGTCAAATTCGTTGCATGTTGACAACACTAACACATAACACTAATATTCTCTTTCTTACTTCAATCTGACATTGCAATTTCCATAACTAGGATCATCCCAAAGATGCTGAGTTCTTAAACAAACCCATTGAAAACTACAAGCAAATGGAGGTCATCTTTGGGAGTGGGGTAGCAACTGGTAGGTTTGCCATGGGTTCCAATGAACCACTAGGGCAGCCAAGTGTCTTCAATCTGGACCCAGAGATGGCTGATGAGTCTGTTCAGTCACCACTGCCTGATGCTGCAGCTAACTCCACTAAAGCCACTAGGTCGGGGAAGGCAGCTCCTGCTGAATCTGAACCTTCTGGACTGGGGAAGAGGAAGAGGGTGACCTTTAGTGAGGAGGAGGGAGCTCTAATTGTGGCTTTCACTACTGCTGTTACTGATGTTGCTGCAGCAGTTCGTGCTACAGCACACACTGAGGCTGCTCCAGGGATATACAAGGCTGTTATGTCCACTCTGGGGTTTACTAGGGAGGCACTCATGTTTGCACTGGAGCACTTCATGACTAACAAGGCTGCCGCGCTTATATTTGTCGAGATGGATGCAGCTGACCGTGAGCTTTGGCTGAAAACCCACCTGGACAAGCACTACTACAACTGACCATCCGTGTTAGTTCTAATTTAAGAAACTGACCACCTGACTATTTGGCTACATTGTTTCCACAAGTAGCTGTTGTAGGTGAAACTGTGACACCTATTCTTTTGTTGCTATTAGGCTTTCATAGCTTGTTAGTATGGGTCAGGTGAGACTATGGGTCAGGTCAAGGGAATGGGTAGGCATTGCATTTTGTTCATCTGGAGATGTGAAACTTCGTGATGGCCACCTTTAACTTGTCACTGCAGGCTGCTTTCAACTATTCTTGCTCTACTTGTTTTTGACATTGAACTTTTGTTCCCATTTTCTTTTGTCCAGACTTTCCCTGTTTTATATCTCTGGTTCCGCAGGCTGCCAAACATACCCTTTTTTATCTCTGCTCCCACAGGTATCAGGTGATTTCATCTGTTGTCACAATCTGAGGCTAATAATTTTTTTCTACAATCTGTATTGGCGACTTCGTGCTCAATCAGTGATATCTCAAGTTTGCTGAACCTATTTTCAAATCTGTAATCAGTGTATTTTTATTACATGAATATGTAAAATATATTTTTTTGTTATTGTAACATATGTAATATTATTTGAATACTTCATTTGTCTTGCTCGTACATTATTTTTGAAATTTATGATATGAAACATTTATATTTTGCAACATATTTGTTGGGGTTGAGTTGTGGCGGGAACAGCTGTGTGAAATGGCGGGAGGCATGAAGAATAGTGGCGGGAAAACCAACTGCCACCAGCACATTTTTGGTGGTAAACACACCATGGTGACCACACTTGGGTGAAAAGCAGCCCACCAAACACTATCCCTGCACAAACTCATGCGAGCCCAATGTGGAAAACAAGCTACCAAACACCATCCTGATTCATGCAGCACATTCTAGATACGTAGACCAAACACCATCTCTTGTATCTGTTGGACCAGGCTAGGGCTGGCCTGGTTTCTCCTGGCCAGGCCCAACTGCTCATGCAGGTTGCCAAACACACCCAATATGACATGTAGGCTTACAGCAAAATAGGACGACGACTATCGATGTCCACTGCTAATTGGCCGCCGCCTTCGTTTAGTCAAAATCATGCATGCAAAGTTGAGTCCTCCCAATCTCCTTGCAAGCAAAAATGTCCTGTGAAGGCACCACCTGTACGATGTTCTTTGTACCTACCATCACTTGTTGTTCGTACAAAGGATGGGTATATATGACGGGCCATCCATCTCAGGACACCCAAAACGTCCATCATTCGTCCGCACATTACGGTCACACTCTGCGGCCACACCGTGCACTACTATGCGCGACCAGTACCTAGGACGAAAATAGTCAGGTGGAGTCCGGTCGGAATTAACAAATGCATATACGGAGAGCAATCGCCAGCGGCACCGGAAACGCTGCAAGGTACGCACGCAATACAACACTCCAAGTCGCCGGACAGTAACTTGATGTCAGCAAGATACCTGCTCGGTCACATTTACTTAGCACAGTGGATGGCATGGGAATGTACCCAGCTGTAATACCATTTTGCATGCTCCCGGAGCGAAGCAGATACACCTTGCGTAAATGAGGAGTTGAAGCCCGCGCACACGCTCGCCTGGCTAGCCAATATATATAGAGCAGCTCATTTCGATCCACCCGGGCACGGACGCAGACGACGGGCGATGGATATGCACTCATGGAGATCTTCCGGGGTGCGCCGGTAAAACACACTCACCGTCTTGAGTTTTTTCAGTCGCTTTGCCGTGAACAACAATTTTATCTATTTACTGTTGCCCGGTGTAATACAGCACCTCTAGGTCCTTCACTTCGTTTTTTTTGCCACTCATGCAAACGCTGGAAGTGTTAGCAAACTTTATTTTTTGCATTTTAAAGGACCCATCATGGAACTGAATGAAATCGGCTCATCATTGTAGGAAATTAATCTGTATGGAGGCCTCTCACCTTGTACCAGCGCAGACATGGTTTCGGATCTGCAAAGACTGCTGCAGGAAGACCCAGGACCAGAAGCCGGAACCGTAAGCGGCCCCTTTTTTTCCCCAATGATCTCATACACAATCCTTGGTTCCATTGAAGTTAGATAAAGATGGTGAGATATTTAACCATTTTTTTGTGAGACGCACATACATGCAGGAGAGACGCTACACGATGTTATTGTATTCTCGAGGGCAGCTGCCCTTCTATGCTCGGACTCGGTAAACCCAGCTGCTAATGTCAATGATACATGTGCTGATGCGCTAAACATGGTCATGACCGGAGGCGGTCCCTATTGTCCGGCACAAACCGACCAGAACATCAGTGGCCTGGCACAAGGCACGCCCGGATGATGTGTACCACCATCCATCCTTGATCAGGTACGACTGCCTCAACGTCTTGTTTTTTTTTTTTCCTTCGGTCACCGCGGAGGCAACATGAGCCACACCCAGTCCACAGCAATGATATTTTAAGGTGTCGTAGCACCACTCGAACCATTCAATCCACACCAACATTTTATAGTTGCTCTAGGGGTAGGAGCTAGTACGCGCTATCGTTGAGACACAAGAACTCATGACAACACCGTTTGATCTGTTCAAGGTAGATTCAAGGATACCGGTTGCTAGACCATGCGGGGAATTTGTATGTTCTATCTCCCAGAACTAGATTTTCTTTTGGTAGATTTAGCTACTTATTTGAACTGCGCATCGTTTCCATTTTGCCAGGGTGCCGAACCATGCCCGCTGGAGCTGATTGCACGCTGTGTAGAACACCTCAAAGGATGGTTTCAAATCACAGGTCCTTCTTTCCACGATTCCAATCTTCTTGTCCTTTGTTTTTTCAAATCAGGCACTATTTGTATTCCTTTTCCTGCTGCATTAACTATATTTTTTGTTGAAACAAGCAAGACAATCTTTTAAAATCTTCTACACTAGTCATGAATATAGATATTTATTAGAAAGTGTATAGAGGTATTGAATCATGATAACACAAAAAAAATCTAGAACTAGATATTTTCTAGAAAGAATGTAGAATTAGGTTAGGATGATGACAAGTGCTCACCCATTCAATGGTTGTGTATGCCTATATAAGAAGGGTGACCCCCCCTACCATCCAAATGAATATAATAAGTGTCATGGTGAGTATTAGTGAGTGCTAGATGAAGAGCGTGAGAGTGAGTTGTGTGTACATTCTTGTATAATATTTGCACTACTAATAAAGAGTGAGTTACTATACGTTCTAGTCTTCCGGTCGGCCGTATAATTCTAAGTACTTGGCATATATATAGTTGTGATCTATCTGAAGGTTGGCTCTGTCTCTCGGGATTACAAAGGGTCCGTGCTTCATCTGTACGTAGGGCTCTGCCTCCCGGAAGCTAAGAAGGTGGCTCGGCCGTCAAGCACCCGGTGCTAAGTACTTAGAGGTTATAAGGCTAACCGACTTAAGTAAGTTGGTTAGCGTAGTTTTAGATCCTAATTATGGGTGTTAGGTCTATCACTTTTTCAACATTTTTTCATACAGACATACTTCTTGGGGCCCTCAGCAGATCCAAGCTTACTCCTAAAGGTCATAGAGGACTTGGACAAGGCCATTGCTGCTCTAAACGCTGATATAGGAAGTATGCTTGCCGTCCTTGCCGGCGATGCTGGTTGGGGCAAGAGGAAGAGGTCTGCGTTCGATTCAGGTTCGAGCAGCGGAACAAAAGTCTACAACGAAACAAAGGTGAAGGCGCTCGCAGCATGATCAAGGTCTAGTTTTTACACTGCTCTTGTTTGTTTCATCTTCCTTCTTTTTTCACACAGAACCCACATCCTGGTTGTAACTGTTGATCTTTTTTCACAGTCTGGCACACAGCACAACCGAACCTCCCAGACATGATTTCGTTTCAACCTTTGCATCCTGTCCTGGGTCGCTATTGAGGCTTACCTTGAAGCCTCCACAGGTATTGATGACGATAAAACTGGAGATCAACGTGGTGAAGGTAAACAAGACTACTGCAGGCAATCCTGAAATCGCGGCAATGACACCAGACAAACTTGCGCCGTACCATAATCGTGCACAATCATGGTTACTCAACAAAGCAAGCGATAGCGAACTGAAAAGGTAAAAACAATAACCCTTACCGCATTGGCACCAAACTTGTCGCTTCAAAATATTGTTCTCATTATTTTAAACGTCTTTTTTTTATCAGGTACTGGGTGGTCATACGCTCCAAGGTGATGATAAGAGTTTCAGGTTTCAAGTTCAGAGATGTTTTACTAGGCAGCGCAGAACTGGACGTCCCACTTATGGCTGGCATGGTCCGTCTTCTTAGGGAGTGCGACAGCATCCTGAGGAACCACGGTCGCGAGGTGCCCATTAAACACTATGTCACACCGGAATGGCTGGTAATGCAACTACACAACCAGTTTGACGTTGTTACAATACAGGCCTCGACACTAATATTTTTCATATTCACTGGCAGGGATACGTTATCAACGGGACACCGGATCTGGCGACGTCCGTTCAACTTTTCTGCAGTGGACCTAGTGTTTGCAAACTACACATATGCGAACAGGTACTACATCCAACGTCTAAATCCTGTGCATGGCACGCGACATGTTGCATAACACCACTAATAAATTATGTGCTACTTTATCACAGATAATTGTACCGGTCCGATAGCACGGATGATACCTTCCGCGTGGGCTTGTTACTGCCTCGACCTTACCACGCGAACTATGGCCGTGGTAGACCCATTGCTACTCGGTACTTCCCCGGCGCTACATACAAGTTTACACGACGTCGCGGCGCGTCGGGTCCTGACTGAAACATTGCGCTGCTTAGAAGTAATACTTGACAAGCCAACACCAATGAAGGACAAGTGGACTATAAAGATACAAGCACTCGATCATCCTAGGTGTAACAAGTAATATAAGCACGTCTTCTGAACCCAAACAAACTTTTTTTTTATCTAAAATTCTCATCGATGTGTACAAATCTGCGACCTATCACCTGCAGGTGGGACACGGGCATATAGACGGTAAACTGCATGAGGCTGATCCATGATGTCACGAACGAGGAGACGGACATCAACATTAGCACTATGCACATGAATGCGGTCGGTAGCCTGTTTACTCGGGACTTAATATGTCATGTATTAGTATGTCACTAGTAACACACTTTTCTACTGCTGACCAAAACAGGTTTCCGCCATGCAAGCGAGGAGCGCCCTTGCGTTCCAGCTCCTCAATATGTACAACAAGGGATCAATCCCAAGATCAATGCCACGACCGTGAAAGTTTTCCTATTCCGGCAATGACAACAACTTGTATCGATGTTTATCGCACTTCCTTTTAGCAGTGAGTGGGGAGTGCATGCTCCGCACCAGAACAATCTATGTATTAGTTAATTATTTAACTTATGTCGGCCTAGTGTCCTTATGTATCCAAAAAACATGTTTTCCTCGTAGAGAATCAATTACCGTGTTTCTATGAACTCCGTGCCTTTATCATGTGTAGAAAGCAAATTTGAAACTAATTGTTTGTTCGCACTTCTGCACGCCATGTACATTTTTCTGCTACCACAACTATTTTTAAACTAGTTACGCTTACAAAATAATACCAGCGTTCTATCCATTTTTTTTAATGCCACATCTAGATCTGAGAACCAAAATGAAGCACGAACCAAGCCAGCATAGCTAAAACAACAAACAGGAAAAACAAAACGCATGTGAGCTTCATCTGCAAGGAATCGAACTTTCTTGCTAGTTCATGATCCCGCGCGCCGCCGACACCAACTTGAACAGGGCTGGAGCGCAGCAGGGGCTGCGGTGAACAAACGGAGTGGGAAGCCGCTGCCTGAGACCGGCCGGGGTTCACTTCAGGAACCACTGACCTCGGCATCCCAATTGAATCCTCCCATAGGAAAAACCCACAGTCGCACTGGGAAAACGAACAGAAACAGGCAGAGCTTTATTAGGCACAAGATCGCCAAGGCAGCGAAATCAATAAAGGAATAGCAGGAAGCTTACACGGGTACAGATGCAGCGGACGAACACGCGACCTGGATTTCTCGCGGTGTTCGAACGCCACAATCCAGCTCGCTCGCCTCAATAACACTTCATCTCGGAGAAACCAAGGAAATTTTGGCTACTCGGCCAGGAAGAGGAAGAAGCCATCAATTGCAACGGGCAGGTAGTAGGAAACGGATGGACCAAGCAAGACCACCCCCCTCCCCCGCTCTGCCTGCTTTTAAAGACACCGACACCCTTATCCCGGCCGTACGGTAGCAAAGTCAGCTGTCTGTGTTCCGTGTGTACGAGCAACATTCCACTCCGGGCCTTCCTTACTTTTCAAATGGCCACCTAGACAGCATCCAAAGAATAAGGTTTTTGTTCCACTAGGCATTAATGCTTCTCGCAAACACCGTCCCTTACATGTAAACCGAACAAGAGCATTACATGTACTTGACTGACTCACTGACCCACTACATGAAATATCTAACTCTATTTCACGTTACGAGTGACATAGCTAGACTTACGGCCACACGTTGAACGGTAATGCCCAACCTCTCCACAGCTCTTGCACTGGCGACCAGAGGACACCACAGGATAAGCAACCTTGTTCTGGGGGCACTTGGCTGCGAAATGCGCCTGAGATGAACATATCCTACATCTCCGTTTGTCGGAACAGCTGTCATTATATTACTAGGACCGGTCTTGCGCGCGAGCCTCTCAGACGAGCGTGGTATAGACTCGGTGGCAGTAATCCCAGCCCCCCTTTTTTTGGGGGCTTTCGATCGGAGACTTGAACCGGGAGTGCGCAGGTCGGCCGCGAGAACGGACTCTCGATCGGAGGAGCCGAACCGACGGTCACTTCAGGAACCAGTTCAGATACTACAGCTGTAGTAGTTCCGTCCGCGTGATCAACCGTGACGGGGGCTGCGGCCTCCGAGGCAACAGGTGCAGGAATACTGTCATGGATGCTATCATGCTCTTAGCTCGTGATATAAAATCCAGGCCTACATCAAAGGCAGGCCTAGAAGTTGTCACCATCGCAACAAGCTCCATGGCAGCGGAGTGCATCAAGGTGCGCATGGCCGATTCGTCGACGGAAGGTCCAACGCTACTCTTCAGAGCATAGGTGCAACCGTTTATGGTCGATAGCTTTGCATCCTTAGTCCATCTTGTCATTACGAGTCCCGCGGGAAGCTCCACGTAGTTGTAGTGTACGAGCACCTTGCCAAAACAAGAAAAGTCTGTAAATGACCTAGATCTAGAGGCTACACTAAGTTGCTAGCGCATCAAGGAAGTAGTTATGTCAAGTTACACACCAACCTTTAAAACGTGCCTCCACGGCATGCCGGAGTGCTCGAAAAGCTTGCATTGACAAAAAAATTCTTTACCGTCTAGACTAAACGATACACGATACTTCACTAGTCCGTCGTCCATGTGTGCATGATCACCGTTCAAAATGACACGGTACTTGTTATCAACATCTCCTGGGACGCAGGAGAAAGAACCGGACATAAATAGCTCCTTACTGAAACGGTCGTACAAGGCGCGCGTGTATACATTGGCCGCAAAAGATTCAACTGGGACACCACTCTTCAGTATCCTTGGTACCTACAACGAGATAAACCAGATAAGGCAAACCACAACGACCAGGTCGCGATAATTTGTGTCGTCAAAAAGAGTACGAACCTGTTTACTGATGTGATCCTCCTTGCCCTCGTCAGCCTTCCTGTCCGCGACCATGCGGTTGTACTGCAACACGAACAAATGCATAGGCGCTGCTCTCGGTATGTAGGTCTTCAGCAAATGGTTTGCACTCTCGCTTCGCTGAGTACTGGTCATCCCAGCGCAAAACATATCCGTAAAGTAGGGTTTCGCCCACATGCGTCTATTTTCGTACGCACGCAGGAGAAACTGATTGTCGTGTAGCCCAAAAACGTCTCGATCAAAGACGCCCAGCGGTATTCAAACTTAGGGATTGAGACTATCTCATCTAATAATTCATGGAGGCTGCGCTTGAAATCATAATTCTTACTGTACAGCGCACCTAACGATTCCTTCGCCTTGCGTAGGACGTGCCACTTGCACCAACGGTGACGAGTCCCCGATAGCTCGGTGGATATGGCTGACCGCATCGCTTGGCATTGATTTGTTAGGTTCAATAAAAATAAATAAATTAAGTGTAGAGGCAGCGTTTGCAGCCAACACATATAGGAGTTACCACATCACTTACCTGTTAGTATGGTCTTTGGTGCCGTGCCACCCATAGCCTCAACAAAGGCCCTAAACAACCACTGAAATGACTCTGTCGTCTCCTCAGTCAGCAGGACTGCTCAGAAAATAACCGTTTGGAAATGATTGTTTACCCCGACAAACAACCCGAAAGGTAAGTTGTAAAGGTTAGTCCTATAGGTTGTGTCAAAAGTTATTGCATCACCAAAACACTTGTAGCTCATTACGCTTGACCCATGTGTTATACTTTAGATCTAGAAAGGGAAATGGGAGGAGATCGATGGTGTTACCGGTTCTGGTCGCGGTGGGGACGGAGGATGTGCTGGCTCCGTCGGTGGCGGCCATGGCGCTCGTTGTCGTGGTCGTTGCTGACGGTGAGGTTCGGCGTGGCGGTAGCGCTTCCCGTCACTTGCTGCGCCCCCTCAGATCGGGTCTAGGGTTTGTGAATGGAGACTGTGGCGGCGACGAACTTCGTGTTTCACGCCCTGGCTCCCCACTCCTCTTTTGTATGGCGCAGTGCGATGGGGGCCCACCAGCCAGTCGGGCTGGACGCCCCCGATCAGGGCGCGGAGAGGGTGTCCGATCCGGATTACGTTAGTGACTGGATCGGCCCCCCTTTTTGAGATCAAAGTCTAACACCATGCACAACGTACTCAAAGAAAGAGCATGCATGTGTTCCCGAACGTGCCTACTAACAAACCATGAATCGTCCTCTTTACGAAGTAGCCTTATCATGGCCTTACAGCCACATAGAACGGTCCGTGCCTCTGGAGATGGGTCATGACCCCGAAAAATGACGAACAACAAAGCCTTTCAATACTGAGTGTCAGCTGAAATAAATAAGGAATACATCTCTAGGAGACTTTTACCTCACACGCGCACACGATGTCCTGCCGGGTGCGGCGACCAGATCCACTGCTCCTAGATCGCCCATACCTTATCCCGAAGCCTTGTTCCCACAAAAACATGTTGTAGAACTCGAAAGCCTCTTGCGTAGAATTGAATACTTGCCCTATTGCCGGTTCGAAAATAGCCCGCTCTCCTCGCTCGCCAGCATCTCGCAAGGCCCTCTCAACGGCGCCATAGTTCCATGAGGCAGGTAACCTATAAATATGGCATCGGCAAAAAGGCCACAGGATAGTTGCAACGTACAGCAAAATAATGTTCACAAAAGACATACCGAATGCCGATGGGTTCCGAGGTCATCTCCAAAGAAACCTTGACAGTACTACAAGCCGCTGGTCAGTGGTTTGCAATGCAACGACGGGTTCATGCTTGCACCATTTTATAGATGTCTGGGACGCGGGAAAGGCTGAAATTTCCCAGATTCCCGGTGTTCCAAAATGACCGCGAAATCGCCTGCCGTTTTCTGAAAAATGGTTTTGCAGGAATGCAGAATGCCGTCCAGAATTTGCACGATCTCTCTTTTACACCGTACACATGAAACTGCAATTAAATATCGCACGTCCTCCACGGTACCCTGCATTCACCGCAGTGGAAAGAACTTCCCGCCCCTGTACATATTAGTTTCACAGAACCCTAAACGCTCGGCGTACGACTAATCCAAACTACAGCGCGAATTGCAAAGCAACGTATCCACGGCAGCGACTGGGTGGCGAGGTAGCCACCGTTGTCGGAATTCCCATATACATACATACACACATATATGTGTGTGTGTATGTATGTATATATATATGTGTGTGTGTATACGTGATCATGTACAGAAAATCTATTGCCCCTTAAAAACATAGATAATAATGTACAATTAAGGCTTTCTACTAAAATATGTTATATTTTGGATCCACCGCATAGACCTATTTTATGTTTTATGATTTTTATATGATTTAGTATGTATTTTAAAGTTTTAGAACATTTTATTCATAAAAAAAATGATTAATAGATAAGGAAAATCAATGGTGAAGTATTATTCTATAGATATGTATATCCGTAATTATTTATGTTTCAAGTATTTCTAAAAAAAGCAGAAAACAAAGTTTGCGGAAAAGGATATGAATATATAGCATTTAATTTTTAGGAGTTTCTTTTATATTATATATATGTATATACGCAATTATTTGTGTTCCAGTATTAGTAAAAGAATCAGGAAAGAAAGTTTATGGAAAAGGGTATAAATTTATAGGATTTTATTTCAGGAGTTTTTTTATTTGATTTTCATATTTTTATTTAAAAAATATAGGAAAAATGTTCAGTCAAAAGGGTATGAATTTATAAGATTGATTTTAGGATTTTTGTTTTATTTTTTTATTTGATTTTCATGTTTATCTCTAAACATTTTAGGGAAAATGTACTGTGAAAACTTTCTACGAAAACATGTTTTATTTTGGATGTACTGTATATATATATATATATATATATATATATATATATATATATATGAGGATTTTGAAACAACTGGTTTTTCTATTTTATGATTTTTGTTTTATTGACTATGCAATTTTAAAATTTTAGCAAATTTTTAATGAAAAGGATTAATAGATAAAGAATCTACATTTCGGTAGAAGGGCCTTTTACAAAGATATATGAGAGAGCGGGTCGGACTGCGGATTGATTTAGCTAAAGAATGAGGCCTTTTGTGCAAAGTATCCTTGGCTTGCATGATCTGGACTGCTGGTTGAGTTTGGTAAAGTTACAGGGTTATTTTACAAAGATTTCTGTGAGAGCGGAAAGGACTGCGGGTTGAGTTCTCAACGCATCGGAGGCGCTAAGTAACACCCGAGGCGTAGCCTCGCCTTCAGACATAAGCCGGCATCTCGATGCATCGAAGGCACGAGGAATCACATGAGGCACAGCCTCGCCTTCGGACATAAGTCGGCATCTCGATGCATCGAAGGCAAGAGGAATCACATGAAGCACAGCCTTGCCTTCGGACATAAGCCGGCATCTCGATGCATCGAAGGCACGAGGAATCACATGAGGCACAGCCTCGCCTTCGGACATAAGCCGGCATCTCGATGCATCGAAGGCATGAGGAAGCACATGAGGCACAGCCTCGCCTTCGGACATAAGCCGGCATCTCGATGCATCAAAGACACGAGGAATCACATGAGGTACAGGGTATGCATAGGTCGTTTGCGGGGGCGTCTTTCGAATGTCATTCGGTTTACACTGTTGTGAGACGCAGCTCCGCTTAGCAAATTAACAACTAGATGGTTCGAAGAACCTAGCTCGAGGCGCAGCTCGGCACGTAAGTGAAGGAAAAAACAAAATGACTTGCAGAACTTCGCACGAGACACAACTCGGCACAAAAGGAAGAAACCCACAAGGCTCAACATAAGACGCAACTTAGCTTAGAAGGGGAGGAAAGGACAAAATAGCTCACGAGAGTACGCGTGAGACATGAGTCAAGATGAGCCTGATGACCGGTTAGGCATAGAAGCGCTTGAGCACATCCGCATTTCTAGTATGCGTGATAGGCGATCCATCCAGCTGCAGTAGGTGATAAGCCTCGGGTCTCACCGAATGGTGTACAATGAATGGACCTGTCCACTTGCTTTGAAGCTTCCCTACGGAGGTAGGATTGGGGTTAAGCTTGAGAACAAGATCACCTAGCTCGAAGGACCGGGGGTGAACCCTCTTGTTGTAAGTGCTCTCCATTGACTTAATATAGTGGCTCAGGTTCGAAATGGCTTTCAGACGCACTTCTTCGATAGTGTCCTTGGTGAGGTCTTCTGCATCAGGGGGGTGGATGATTGGCTCGAAGGGAACCATGTTTGATCTCTTCAGGAGTCATAGCTTCACTACCATACATAAACTTGAATGGGGTGAACCCTGTTGTTCTTGTCTTTGTGGTGCGTAAGGACCATAGAACGTGGGGTAAGACTTCCACCCACTTTCCCTTCGGCAAGCCCACCAAGGCTCGAGAGATAGCGTGAAAAATATTGCCATTTGCGCGTTCACAAGCCCCATTGGCTCTAGGGTTATCCACGGAGATATTGCATTTCTTAACACCAATGCTAATGCAGTATTCTTGGAATAGCCCAGCTTCAAACTGTTTCCCATTGTCCACCGTGAGCTCGAGAGGTACTCCGAACCGGCATATTACATTTTTCTAGAAGAACTTTCTTATGGCGAACGCTGTGATTTTGACCAGCGGTTCGGCCTCGACCCATTTTGTGAACTAATCAATGGCGACCACTGTGAAGCGAAAACCACCAGGAGCAGTTGGAAGTGGCCCAACAATGTCGATGCCCCACCTAGCCAATGGCCAGACTGGAGGAATTGGTTGTAAGGGGGTGGCTGGTCGATGCGACTGCCAACCCATCCATTGGCACCCTGAGCATGTGCGGACCAGAGACTCCGCGTCGGTCAGAGCTGTAGGCCAGTAGAAGCCTTCGCGGAAAGCCTTAGAAACCAGAGCACGAGGAGCGAGATGTGATGAGCCTGGTGTATGTCGGAGAGAAGGCTACAGCCCTCGTCACGAGACAGGCACCGAAGCAACGGCGCGCAGACAACAGCTTTGTACAGGATCCCTTCAACTAAGACATAGCCCCTTGCCCGGTGGCGAAGACGTTGCTCCTCCATATGATCATCAGGAGAAAGGCGCCCTTCGATATAAGCTCTGATAGGGGCGCGCCAATCTTCTGCCACAGAAGGGCTCACAGCAGCTACAAGCTTAATGTGCGCGGTAGATGGGGATTTGAGGACTTCATGAAAGACGTCAGCTAGTTTGTCTTTCTAGTAAGCTGCGGCCTTAGCCAACGTGTCCGCTTCTTCATTTTCATTGCGCCGAATGACCCGAACCTCAAACCCAAGAAATTGCTTCTCCATGTCACGAATGAGTTGAATGTAGCGAGCAAGCTCCGGCTCTTTAGTTTGGAAGTCTTTAGAGATTTGTCTAGAGGCTAACTGAGAGTCACTTAGTACAACCAGTCGCTTCGCACCAGATCACGAGCCTGTCGAAGACCTAGCAGGATGCCTTCGTACTCAGCCCCATTGTTGGTGGTTTGAAACTAAAGAGACGGTGAGTACCGAAGCTTCTGCCCACTAGACGACATGATAACAACAGCGCAACCAGCACCAGAAGCTCCCCAAGCCCCATCGGTGAACACAAGCCAGGAGGGGTCTACCGGAGGGATATCAGAATGCTCAGAGGTAGCCCATTCTGCCAGAAATTCTGCTATGACCCCGGACTTGATGGCTTTCCGAGCAACGAAAGATATGTTGTATTGTGCTAGCTCTGCTGCCCATTTGATGACTCGACTTGGGGCGTTCTTGTTTTCGAGAATGTCACAAATGGGGTAAGCCAAAGGGACTTATATTGGGTGCTCATCGAAAAAGCGCCGGAGCTTCCTGGCCGCCATTAAAACTACAAATGCCAATTTCTCTCCCAGAAGATAGTTGCACTTAGATCCAGATAGCACCTCGGAGACGTAGTAGATTGGCTGTTGGACGAGTTTTTCATCCAGCTTGAGCTCATGCACCAGAACAGCGCTAACTGCACTTTGAGCTACGACAATGTAAAGTACAAGAGGGGCCTTCGGAGGTGGAGGATGCAGAGTGGTTATCTGGATAAGGTAGGCCTTGAGCTCCTCAAATGCTTTCTGGTGCTGAGGAGTCCATATGAAGGGTCGGGACCTCTGAAGATTTCGTAGAAGGGCAGGCTCCTTTCGGCTGACTTGGCAATGAATCAATTTAGAGCTGCCAGCCGCCCGGTGAACTTCTGCAATTCTCTTATTGTCTTAGGAGGCTTCATATCGAGTATTGCCTGTATCTTGGTGGGGTTCGGATCGATACCATTCTTCAAGATCATGTAGCCCAGAAGCTTGTCGGAGCGTACCCCAAAGACACATTTGGAAGGATTCAACTTCATTCCGACTTTGCGGAGGCTCTCAAATGTCTCAGTGAGATCCGAGATGTGAGTAGCTTGCACCGTGCTCTTGACCACGATGTCGTCGATGTAAGCAGCTACGTTGCGTCCAAGCTATTATTTCAGCATTTCTCTGACCACCCGAGAGAAGGTAGCCCCGGCGTTCTTGAGGCTAAAAGGCATTCTGTTATAGCAGAAGGTTACTTCTGGAGTTTGAAATGCTGTGAATGGCTGGTCTGATGGAGCCAGCCATACTTGATAAAAGCTAGAATACCCATCTAGAAAGCTCAGTAGTTCGCAGCCCGCTGTGTCGTCCACCAACTGATCTATGCGGGCTAGCGGGAAATCATCCTTCGGGCAAGCCTTGTTGAGGTAAGTGAAGTCAATGCACATTCTCCATTGGCCATTCTGCTTCTTGGCGAGAACGGGGTTGGCTAGCCAAGTTGTACGATCTATGGGTCGGATGACTCCAGTGTCAAGTAACTTCTGGACTTCTTGCTTGAGTGCGGCAGCCTTCTCGACTGTCCATTGTCTTATCTTTTGCTTCACTGGGAGGTAGTGTGGACTTATATCTAGCCGATGCTCCATTATGTCCCGACGAATGCCCGGAAGATCTTTGGACGACCAAGCAAAGATGTCTATATTGGATCGCAGGAAGGTCAAGAGCTCTTGTTCTTGCTCCGGAGACAACTCCGTGCCTATGCGGACGAGCTAATCTGAAGCAGTCTGGTTGAGGTGGACTTCTTTGGAAGCAACTTCAGCTTTCGTCTGAACTGGGGGCTTGGGCAGTACTGTGACACAAGTCTCGTTCAGTGCCAGGCTCTTCGGCCCCGAGGCGAGCGCGTGAACCTGCTTCTGGCCCGGAGCAATACCCAATTCAAGATGGCGTGCTTCTGCCTGATCACCGTACACTGCGATAACTCCGTCCGGTGCTGGTATCTTCATGCATAAATACCCGTGGTGTACTACGGCACTGAACGCGTTGATCGCCCCCCTGCCGAAGATGGCATTGTAAGGGTAGGGGAAGTCCATGACATCAAAGACTACCTCTGCAGTACGATGGCCTCCTGTGCCAGAGAATGACACTTTGAGCTTGATGCTACCGACTGCATACACTGGCTGCCCCCCGAACCCCTGCAAAGGTACTGGGGAAGCTCTGAGGTCTTCTCAAGAGATTTCCATCTGTCGGAGGGCGCTGAGGAAGATGACGTCAACGGCACTGCCTCCATCAATAAGGACCCTACGGACCTCGGCACCGTTGATGTCTACTGCTGTAACAAAGCATCGTTGTGCGGATAATCCATTGGCTTGAGGTCTTCCTGTATGAATCTTATGGACATATGAGACCAGCAGCATTGAACAAGAGGGGGGGTGAGCTGCCACATGATTGACTCGTCTGATATATTCTCGGCATTGACGTTTGGAAGAAAAATCCTGACCGGAGCCCCCTATAATAGCAAAGATGACCTTGCGCGCTTGGGTCTGCTGGACGGAGGGAGGGGCCTGCTCAAATGTCTGCTGCGGTAGAGGCGGCAGCGGTGACAAGTATTGTTGATGCGTGTTTTGCGTGGGGGGGGGGGGGGGCCAAGCGAGAGCAGGACATGGTGGTGGTGAAGGCAATGTAAGCTGCTGAGTTGATTGATATGATGATGAAACCCCTTCGTGTCGCCTGAGTGTGGGAAACTTGCTTGGCTGCTTCCAATGCTTCCGCACGAAGCTTGGCTTCCCGAAGGGCTAGAAGGTCGGGGCAGTAGTTCGAAGTGTGCCCCTGCCCAACCCCATGGTAGAGACAATAGAGTTTACTGGGGTCTCTCGGTGGGCGATGCTGAGGGCCGGCAAAGCGCCCCCCCTGGTCTTTACTCGTCCGATGCTTGTCCTGCCGCCGCGACTCCGGTTGATGATTGCATGGCGGGGATCTGGCTCGGGATGGCTCGGGGTCTTTCCGAATAGGCAGCACTTCGCGGTGAGGTGGCTCATATGGCTTGCTGTGGTGGCGATGGAGGGAAGACCGGCGCCTTTCGGGGTGACCCCCCCTATGTGACACATGGTGTTCTTTCTCCCGCCTAATATCATCTTCGACTTTGATCTGAGCTTCCAAGATGCTCAGCATGTGATCCAGAGTCTTGGGTTGTATGTTGCGCAGTTTAGACCTGGCTGGCCCAAGCCGGAGCCCCTTCGTGACGGAGTCAATAATGGTAGCATCGTTGATGTCTTCGGCCTGACATTTGAGGTGGATGAGTCGCCGAACATATGCTGCTAGGCTTTCGCCATCGCGCTGAATGCAGGCGTGGAGATCTCCTGAGCTGACAGGACAGACGTGATTTCCCCAGAAGTGCACTGATACCTCATGTCTCAGCTGCCCCCAAGAGAAGATACTTAGCGGGTGCAGTCTGCTGTACCACATTCGAGCAATTCCCTCGACGGCCAGCACGAAGGCCTTTGCTTTGACGGCTTGTCCTCCGCCGATAGATTCGATTGGTGCTTCATGGCTCATGAAGAATTCCCTGGGATCAGAGACGCCTGCGTATGTCGGAAGCTTGACCGCGGCAAAGCGCGACGGCTAGGGTGCCTGTTGAAGCTCTAGAGCCAACGGCGAGGTCTTGTCGTAAGGTGCTGCTGGCGACAAGGATGACGGGGAGGCTTCGTCGAAGGAGGCATAGCCCGGAGCTTCGGCTTCCGGAATAGCCACCCTCTTCAGAGCCTCTATCTGCTTCCGAAGTAGCTCCTGTTGCCGGCGGGCGGCTTCGTCCCGGAGCTTGTACCCCGACTCTTCCTTGGACATGCTTTCCAGAGTCCGCCGTCGGAGCTGCTCTTCCTCTGCCGCCGCCTTAGCTCTTTCGAGCTCCACCTTGAGCTCCGCAGCTCTTCGCTCTTCCGCCGCGGCTGCATCTTTCTCCTGTTGAAGGCGCGCCATGGCTTCGACTTGTGAAGGTAGAAGCTCCTGGTTGCCGGCTTCGATGGAGCCTTCGACGGTCAACCTTTCTGCCGGGAGCGCCGGAGCCGAGGTTGTGACACCTCGAAATTTAAACTTGGTCAATCCGACAAATAAGCAAGTCTATGGTGTTAAAATAAAGATTAAACCGTCCCGTGCCAATTAAGAAGGTCGAGGGAAATTAAATAAAAGGATTACTAAGTCGTAACTAAAATAAGCTATAGTCATCTTTGCCATTTTTAACTATTGCTGATTTGTTAAATTGAGTGGAAAGTGATTAAGGCGTGAATAGGGTCGAACCCCCGTAACCAATTCATCGAAACCCTAATCGCCGAGTAGATCGAGTAGTGAGGGTAAATGGGACCTAGGGTTATCGGACTTAATTGTTGATCAAACCCTGGCTCACATTCCGAAACGGCCTAAATCAAAAACTCAATTGCGTCGGAAATTTAAACAATAGACAAGAGGTAAGCAATCATATAGGAATCCGTATTTGCAATGAAGGACTCAAATTCAATTGGAAATTCAAAGAAATTCATTGTTAATTCTTTTACATTTCAAATCATTCAATCAATTTGGTGAAAACTTCAAGAAGTGGAATTCAAAAATTTCAAACCTTGCCCTATTTCTTTTCTCTTCTTCCTCCCTATCTACTGTCTTTTCCTCCTTCCTACTGTACTGGCGCTATTTCTTTTCTTCCTATTGCCGGATCGGGTACAGTACCGGCGCTGCAGAAAACAGAGACGCCCATGCCGTCTTCTCCGCCGAGGCGCCACCCTACGCCGTAGCCAAGGCTAGCCGCCGCGCGCCATTACTTCCTCCCGCGAGAGACGCTGCCCCGTCAGTCCGGCGAGCTACCCGCGTACGGGAGTGACCAATCGCCGTCGTCCTCGCCGCAGCGCCAATTGACTTCCCGAGCGCGCCGCTCTCTGTCGCCCGCCCAACTGCCGCGTATGGGGAGCCGTCGGCCATCATCACCGTGCTGCACGCGCACGATCAACCCTCCCAGTGCGCTATTATGCTCCCTCCGTTGCTCTACTAGTCTCACCCCGCCCATTCTCTCTTCTTCTCCGCTGCTCTGCCGCCAGTGCCGCCGCCCTGCTCCCAAGTCGACCGACTGCCTCGCTACAATTCAAACCAAACCGAGCCTCTCCAACGTGCGTGAGATCACTTACTACACCCTCCCACATCCAATTAACCATTCCAAAGCCGAAACCCTAGTCAACTCCGGCAATTCACTCTCGGAGCGCCGCCGCACCGTCATTATCGCCACTCTGTCAAATTCTTCCTCGCCGGTGAGAGATTCTTCAATTCCTTCCATCGGCACGACCCTCGGGTAGCCCTCGTTCCATTTCAATTGACCGCACTGGTTTTGGTGAAGCAGCGGTGACGGAATCACCGCGACATCGCCGGAGCACCCGCCGAGCCGCCACCTCACCGTCGACGACCCTCTTCCGGCCATTTTCATTCATCCTCGTCGTGCCCAGCGTCATCCCCGACCTCTACTGCAGCTCGCAGAGCTCAGCTCCGACACTCACCGATCGCCGAGCCGCCGGAACACCGCCGCCGCCATTGCTGTAGTAGGTCCACCGTCGCCGGCGTATCTCCGGTGAGCCCCGTCGCCCCTCCGTCATCAAATAAACCCTCTGACTCACGCTGAGTACGGTGGACACCTTGGAACCCGCCGCCGACGCCCCCTCCGGTGAGAACCGCCGGCACGCGCCGTCAGGGGTAACCCTAGCGCCGCGCCCTCTGTCTCGCGCCACTGACTAGCGGACCCGGGTTCAATTCAAATTATTCAAATCCCAGGGAAAATTCACAGATAGTAAAATTCATAGAAAATAGAGTACTACTCCAAAAATAGCAAACCAAACCTTTTTAGAAACCTCATAACTGATACTAAATTTCTGTTAAAACACTTTTTATAAAATGACCAAAAAGTTTCAGGAATAATTAAAATACTCCTTTCTGTTTTTGAATTTTAATTCAAGTTGTAGAGCAGTTCTAAGTCTGAAATTTGATCTACAAGTTCCCCATGGCAGAACACACCTACTGGAATTTTATGGGGATTTTAGGACCACCCAATTGTATATATTACTTTCACAATACCCCAATCTGCCTATTAAAATACCATTTTCTAAAATACATTGTGGAAGTCAGTAAAAAGGTTAGGCCCCAAAAGCAAAGTTATAGATTTGGCCCTCCTGAGTAACACCATAAAATATCATAATTTTACCCCAAGATTTAGACATGGTTTCTGATTTTATAAAGCCCAATAACAGAAACTTTGTTGAATTTTTATAAAATCTAGGAAATTCATCTAGGCCTCAACCAAAGCTTAAAATTCATATCTCAGAGAGTACCATCAACTAAAAATAATCTTGAGAAGAAATTGGAAATGTCATTTTTAACCTAGCTAAATAGTCGTAGTTAATAAACGATTAATACTTGAGACAAGGTCGCAATCTAACCCTAATTCCTAACAATGAAACACTAGTTAATATTTAATAATAGCATTATGACTCTCTTCATTAAATAATTCACTGCATTTTTGTCATATAGGAACCGACCAGGAACTTCCGCCGGTGAACGAGAATCCATAAGAAGCAACCGCAGGAACTAACTCCTTGTTTGAGTACTCTGACTATTCTGCAAACCAAGGCAAGCCCCGGTGCACACCTATGTTTACAAATTTTCTGTTTTCCACTATGTGTGTAGGAATTGTTGTGCATTAAGTATCGAGGAAATTGCCGTGAAAACCTAGTTGCATGACTTGGTAGGTTTCCTATGGAGTATTTTGGTAGAGCCCTCGATAGAATGCGATGCTTAAGGATAGGAATTCGGTAGCATTCGAGTAGTATGGAGGTTACTCGTGTTTTAATCAAAGGAGGAAAAATATCAATGAACATGTTGATCTTAATTGTGAATAAAATCGAGAACCCTATCGGGTGCGGTTGTATTGGTCGAGTTTGAGGTGTGTACCGAGTGCATACTGGTATATGGGACCAGGAAACCGATGTAGCTCACCGCGCTTTGTTGGACAATTGGCCATCCCTTTTTCAAGGTGAACGGACCAGCACGGTGGATGGATTTGCTTTTGTTTTCTTGGGCTTGTGCTAGCGGGAAAGGCTTGGGGCCGTACAGGGATGCAGGGCATCGCCTGGAGGACCATGTCCTTGGAGGGATGGATGTTGAGCCAACACTGTCGCGATGTTGCGAAAGGTAGCCACGTGTGACTCAGTTGAGTGTGCACGTGTCGTGTCATTCGGGTTTCTCCTGCAGGATGTAAATCAATTATAATTGCCACTCCTCGTGGTTAAGAGTAGCACTTGCTCCTTTCCGTCGCAACGATATGAAAATAGAGGATTATGATGAAAAAGGGCTAATTTCACTCTGTTTTGTTGTAATGTATTCATGATTGTTTAGAATAGCGGCACATTTAGTAAGTTCATAATGACTACGGTTAATTTGGCTAAAATTGAAATGGAATATTAGCGCTATTTTCGCAAATGCCCGATCAACCTCCACCAACACCCTGCATTCTAGGAGTCAGTCATTAGATGGCCTCGTTGACGGGTAAGTCTTGCTGAGTATTAGTTGCTTAGGCTTTGTGGATTAATATTTTTGCAGGTGATTCTTCTAACCCTGCTGCGTATGGTTGTGGTGGTTGGGAAGGGGAGGCACCCTCGGAGTGGACCTTCAAGTGGGTTCCCGCTTCTCTGACCTATGAAGATTAAGCACCCGTGGGCTGGCGTGCTTAATTGTATCGTCGAGTTGTAAAATTTAGCTTCCGCTGACTTTCGTTTGTTTTCGAACTCCGTTTCCGCACTTAAATTATCTGAACCAATGTTGTAATATTAAAAATTCATGTATCCTTTAAATCATGTTTTACGTGCCCTTGTTAATTATTGTACTGTATGGTCGCTTGCTTCGCCAAGTGGCATCCCGAATGATCCTGGATGAGCAACCGTACGATTTTATCGGACAGGGTTGCGACAGAGGTCTTCGTTGTTGCCTCCATAGCCAGTGACCGCCGGTGCTTTGATGGAAGCTTCGGTTTCGTCCTCCAGGTGAGAACTTTCGCCGTCACGAGGTGGTTTCTTTGCCTTCCCTTTAGCTCCGGCCATCCTAACAGACTTTTTGTCCGAACAACACAGACGGCACCAGCTGTTGCATCTGGGTTTTCTTCGGAGCTTAGGGGCAAGGAAAGACGAATGGAAGAAGTTATTATCAAAAAATGGAATTCTCCCTTGTTACAGTAGCCCGGGGGGCTATTTATAGGCCGGGGCCATTACGCTTTTACAAGCCTTATTACAGGAATACCCTTATCTTTCTACTTTTAGTTAGGGCATTCGGTACTTTAATTCTCTCCGGTACATGCACAGTTGTGCCTCCGTACTCTATGTCATGAGCCTTATCTTTCTGTCGTGGGCCTCTCCTTCGGTACCGTAGGGTGACTGGACCAAAGGAGCCTCCGGTCCCGAAGGATCTCTTGACCACAAACCTTCGTGGGCTTATCGCAGGCCTTCATGGGCTTCGCGCCATCTTTCAAAAAGGGGCCGTAGATGGGCCTCGGCCCCCAACATTTAGCATACTTCCTTTGTTTCACAATGACTGTCCAAAGCTAAGCACAGTGCACTAGCAGCATTCTTGTAACTTCTTCAAAATGATAGAGTTCTGGGGCGATGGAATCCATCTAAACAAGCCCCATACTACAAGCAAGGCAACGGTAATGTATTCGTTCTCTTTTCCTTTACCTTGCCAAAACATTGTTAGTATACTTTTCCTTGTTTTTTTAATGTTAGTGACGTTTTTATAGGAGGGTTTGATTTGAACATCGAACCACATGGTGCTGATGAGGTGACGGATTGGACATTGGATCACCTAGAAAATGATGATGAGGCACTCGTACATGGTATTTGAACAAGTCATTTCAATTAATGCATCTAGCTAATTCCGAACTAGCTAGGTGTTTGAACTAATGTTTGTTTGCACTCATTTGAAGGGAGCCATAAGAGGAAAGACATGACTGAAGAAACCATAAAACAAGTGTACCAAACCTTGTTGAATAGAAGTCAAAATGGGAAATTATGAAAGTATGACACAAGAGAGGTTGCCGAACAATTTGGTGTACACATTTCCTCTGTTCAACGTGTGTGGAAGAGGTATAAACCTACCCTTGCTCAAGGTACTCCTGTTGATGCTTGTAATCAAAAGCGAGGTAGATGCGGCCGTAAGCCTTTCCAGTTGACTTTAGAACCATTGCGCAACGTTCCCTTAAAAGATAGAACCATTGCATGATGTGTGCAGAATCTTAGGCATTAGCAAGTCCAAGCTTATTCGATACATGAAGCAAGGCCATCTTAGACGCCATTCCAATAGTGTGAAATCATTCTTGAGTGCTGCAAGTAAGAATGCTCGCCTACAGTGGTCTGTGGACATGATTGATCCTGATAGCTTGAATGACAATCCAAGGTTCAAGGATTTGTTTGATCATGTTTTCATGATGAGAGGTGTTTTTTTATCTTACTAAAAAATTTGAGAATTACTACTTGCTTCCTGATGAAGACGAATCACGACATACGATTAAGAGTAAGAATTATATCCCTAGGCTAATGTTCTTGGGAGTGACTGCTCGGCCAAGGTTTAGTAATGGACTTTGCACCTTTAATGGCAAGATTGGTATTTTCCCTCTTGTAACTTATGAGCATGCACAAAGAAGTGGCGTTAACCGGCCAGCTGGGACCTTAGCAGTGAAGCCGATTACATCAATCACAAGAGATGTTATTAGAGAGTTTTGCCGGCTATTCGAGCCAAGTGGCCACAAGAATATGTCAACAAACCTATCTACATCCAACAAGACAATGTACCATCCCATCTGGCACTTGATGATCCACTATTTTGTCAAGCTGCTAAAAAAGATGGTACGACTTGTTTGTCAACCTCCTAATTCACCAAATTTCAACATTCTTGACTCTCCAGAGTACACATATAATCCGTACAGCCACGGTCAACCAGCTGCCCCCCGCAGCACATCCACGCCGCAGCCAAACACTGGCGTGGAGTTGGGGTGCGTGCGGCGGGATGTGCGGTGTGTGCGCGCGGGGTTCGGGGGGATGCGGCTTCTCTCATCCCACTCCCTCCTCCCATGCCTGAAAGTGGCCTAGAGGGAGGGGGGGGGGGTGAATAGGCCAACCTAAATTCCTGCAAATTAAAACTTCACAAACAGTTAAATTACCAGACCCTCCGGTACCGAGTCGGAAACTCCGGTACCGGACACTCGGGTTGAAGACTGGACACTCCGGTGGTCCTCGAGCTGGTGATTAAAGTACAAGAAAAGAAGGCACAACTAGCACATCTACCTGAATGGAAAGACTTCAACAGTAACTAGGAGCACGACAAACAAGTAGAAAGGAACCAACTACACAAGTAGATCGAGACAAAAATATGTAAACAAGTATATTGATGAACAAGAGGAAAGCAAGCAAACCAATAAAGATGAGAAGCACACGGAGACAAGTGATTTTCTTTCGAAGTTCAGGCTCACAAAGAACCCTACGTCTCCATTGAGAAGTTCACTAAGGACCGGGTTGCTCTTAACCCTATTCTCGCCCAAGCGACCATAAAGATCGAGCTTGAGTTATTCCAATAGCAATTCCCTTTTGGGAGAGGGTAATACAAACTTCCCGGGGCTTCCCACACAAAGTTAGGAGCTCCACAGGCACACCTAATCGTCTAGGAGAAAAGACTCCAAGAGCAACAAATGCAACTTCAAACTTTAATGCCTCACAAATGCTCAAGAGAATGGAATAGAGGCTCTAGGTGTTTCAATCTTGCTCTCTTTCAAACCCTAGCTTAATCTTGCAAAGGGATGACTTGATGGGTGAGAGAGTAAGGTTTTTGAGCTCAAGAGGGTGTTCAAGATCTGATTTTTGGAGAGAGTGAACCGTTGGAGAAGAGGGGATATATATACCCAAGCCCTCCAAAAAGAGCTGTTGGTCAACTGTGTGAAGGGTCACCGGACACTCCGGTTTCGGGAGACCCCTTTCTGGGCAGAAGTTATAGGGGAACGGACCCCCCGGTCCTGGATCGGAGGTTCCGAGGAACCCCCTACTGGAACGAAGTTCCAGGGGGACGGACCCTCCGGTCCTGGACCGGAGGTTCCGATGAACCCCCTACTGGACTCAAGTTCCAGGGGGACCAGACCCGCCGGTCTTGGACCGGAGGTTCCGGTGAACCCCCTACTGGACTGAACGATTTGAGCTGGATTTTGAGCATTTGATCGACTCTTTCACTTTGTTTTGCATCCCTCTTGATAGTATGACATTCCTAAAAATAAAAGGACTCAATTATTTACACTTTCTCTTAAGGCCAAGCGTCCTTCTCTTCCGTATACGTCGTGTCGGAAAATTGATGGTCCTTTTTTGTTTAAAGTCGTTCTTTTCTTCTTTTTTATCCTTATTAGCTGCACCATACCTTATAAAACTTATTAGCTCCTTAATTTTGTTGCCATTTCTCACCAAAACCCACTTAGGGCCTAGATGCACTTTCAATGCCTCCCCTGCAACGTGGCACAATTTAATTTGATCCAGTTTTCCCCTATACGCCCACAGCCAATTTAACAATTGTTCGAGCCGACTGAATCAAGAATCCAACTGCTTCTATAACGAATCGAACATACTAATAAATAAGAAAAAAAATCAACCGATTGAAAGAATTGATGAGTACCTGAAGAATTCAACCACGGAGTTTCCCGTCTCTGTCTAAGAACATACATTATCGCCTCAAGGGCATGATCTGTCTAGTTTTCAATCGATTGCTCAGTCGTCAGCAACCTCCGCACGCCGTCGCGTCCTCCTTGCTTCGCCGTGCCGCCACCTCGTTGCCGCACCACCTCTCCACTGGCCTCCTATTTTTTTCCTCCTTCTGGCCTCCCCTGGCTTCGGTGGCATCCGCGCCGCATCGCCGCACTGCCGCCCGTCGCCGGTCCAATGGTCGCCCGCCGAACCTCCTCTATGGCCGGCGATAATGGAGACGGCAGTAACCCCGACGCCCTAAGCCGCCGGCACTAATTGATGAGGACATCGCATCCATGATTACACACAATCCTTCTCCCGCTACGACAAATGAGGGACCAACCACTAGAGCTCGGGCATGACAATTGAATTTAGAGGTGAGCTCGTTCTTAAGTACGAGTTTATATGTTACTATAGAGAATAGATTGCTATCTAATAAATATATTATGATTAGAAATCATGAAGAGGTCAAAGAAGGCCCTGGAGACCAACTTCAAGTCGGAAAGGACGTCC
The DNA here is from genome assembly GCA_001182835.1 of Oropetium thomaeum. Lineage (NCBI taxonomy): Eukaryota > Viridiplantae > Streptophyta > Magnoliopsida > Poales > Poaceae > Oropetium > Oropetium thomaeum. Next base: position 122,096 of record LFJQ01000057.1, read on the forward strand.
AAGCCAAGTAGGAGATCCAACTCACGTCGACTTCGAATCCAACTCGGAGTCCAGGAGCAGTCCGTACTAAAACGGGTGCCCAGGTCGCATACGGACTCCGTTTTAGGTGATTTACCACTTCATGGAAAGAGGACGAGATTATCTTTCCAATGGAACAAGTCCCACATCCAAATTCCTCCAGAGTCGATGGTAATCATCGAAATATTGGACAGTCCATAATCTGTCAGGGTGCTGCGACACCGACTTTGGATTGGTTGGCCTTGTACCGAGTTAGAGTCCGTTAGGGTTGTGTCTAGGCGACTTGCACGTCCCCAATTCCTTTATAACCAGCCGTCACTCCATCATTGGGGTTCGGATTTTGCTTAGATTATTCCTATTAAAAACAGTGTCGTCGTTTCATCGGTTTGTGACACCCCAACTTTGTGAGTTTAATCTTCATCTGCAATTTGGTTGCTTTCTACTTCGTTCTTGCTTATGTTCTTCGATTCGCAGGTAAAGACTAGCCTTCTCGGTGAGGTTATCCGTGTTGACGCGGGTGATAACCAGAGGAGACGTGGTGCTGCGATTTCGGGGTTCGGAACGTGGCATTCGGAAGCCGGATCGATTTGTGTCGCGACTCCGCTCAAATCGTTGATTATCAGAACCCGTAGAAAAATCGGGACCCCGTTCCCATCACTAATCTGCCTCTTGGACGCCGCCACGCCACACTGCCCACACTCACCTCGGCTCCGCCACTGCCGCGATGCCGTCGCACTCACCGCTGGAGCTAATCCACCTCCTACAACTCGCCGCCGCACCGCACCGCCCGTACTTTCCTGGCTCCATCATCGTCGTGCGCGCTGCTGCCGTCCTCCGCGCATACCTCAGTTACCCACCGCGTGCGCTTCCTTATAGGACGAGACTACGGCTGAAGTTTCAGTCGATTGAAGTACAAAGGGTCGATGGCAGAGTGACGGTATAGCCACATGTTCATGGACGCCTGGAAGTACATCTAAGCACCAACAATCCGTTCTGTGGAGATGAAACCAAAACGCGTAGCCGGAGGCCGGAGCATGCACGACGGTGGTCGTCACCACATCCGAGCACAGCGTGACCGCGGCACGTGTCTCCTACAGTTACTGCCCATGCGTTAGCAGTCACGGAAGGAGTAGGCAGGGGATCCGCATCCGCACGCGCTCTAGTGCTAGCGCTTGAGCTTTGTAGGACAAAATAAATCAACGAGAAAGGCCTCAAAGCTGTGCAGCAGAGCACCGGAGCAGTGGATTTAAGAGGAGACGTGGATTTGATTAGAGTTGTGGTGGATTGAGTGGAAGATTTGGAGTATTCTGTGGAGAACTGAAGGAGCAGAGCAGTCACGGAAGAGGGCGATTCGTTGAGGGCGGTAGCGGCATCGGGTCCACCAATAATACGTGGTCTAATTAAATTGCGGGGAACGGTCACACGGTGTTTCTCCGAGGAATTGCCAAACGAAGCCTCAGCAAACCCGACCGCACGGAAACCGTAAATCACGCGCCCTCTCGAGCCCTCGCAACTTCCCGCCGCCGCCGCACGACCGCGCGGCCTCCCGACGTCCGCAGCTAGTTTTCGAGCCCTCGCAAACTCCCGCCGCCTCCGCCGCAAGACCGCGCGCCATCCCGTCGGGTGGCCGCCGCGCACCCTCCCGTCGCCGCCGCTCACCCTCGCTGCCGCCGTCGCAGGGGCCACGGTCGCCCTCTGGCAGCCGTCCCTCCCTTCCACTACCGCCGGGTTGCTGCTGCGCTTCACCAACATGCCGCAGCAACGCACCTCGTGAGCCAGACAACGGACATCCGCTGCGAGCCTGAGACAGGCGCACATCCTTCTGCTCTGCAGTCCTTGGACCAATATCTAGAAGCCTGTCCCTTTTGCTGAACCAAGTTCTAGAAGGTAAGAACGCAGTTCCGTCGATTTTCTACCCTTGTTTGACTTTATTTCATTTCTGTTCAAACAAACGAAACCTGATCTATTATTTTGTTCTCTCTTTGGACCTTGACCATTTTAAAACTCTGTCTGTGCACGTTGATAGTGCTATTCAAGCTCTGAAGCATAGTGGCTTAGTTCTGGGCTCACTTCAAGTCAGACACGCGTCCTTCCGTTCAATCTGAATCTTTGATTGGCAATTTGTTATTTTATTTTTTTAGTGTTCATCTCGTATTCCCTCTGTTGCAGGTGCATTTTCATTATGGAGAAAAGGACGCTATCTGCAGTAGAGAAAGGAAAAAATATTATTATTTCTGAATCGAAGAAGACTAAGGAAGAAAAAGAAAGAGATAGCGCAGTTGCTGCCGTTGATGCTGAGATGTTTCTTGAGCGAGCTAATCGAGGTCCAATTATTGGTCGTTCAACTCAAATTCCTACAGTTCGTCATTCTTCCTTGCAACAGGCTCCAACAGTGGCAACCGGAGGAATACGTTTAGAGGTAAGTCTTAGCAGCAAGAAGAAAATATAAGGTAGTTGAGACTCATCACAAAACAACTTCAAATACCAATTTAGTTCCTCATTGAAACATAGGATTTCAAGGGTATAGAATAAGAAAAACACATGACTAGACTTATACGCCATTTTCAATGTTATAGTATTTGAAAACGTAGGAAAAATTCTTACAGGGCTTTGTGTGATTAGCACGGGAACCGGAAATATTGGTGGACACGGAAGTATGAACATTTTACTTGAAATAAGTCATCGGCCTCGGCCGTGGACCTTGTCGACACGGAGGAGCTACCGTGGCTCCATCACCCCACACCATCGAGGCAAGGGCTAGGTTACAACTGATACAAAATTCTAAAGACTCTTGATCGATGATGCTCGACTCCTATTAAACTCCTCTGTTTATATAGCACAAAGTTGTCAAAGTTGGTTTTACAACTCAACAAGACTTTCTAAAAGTCCAGACATAAGAGTCCAAAGTTATACTCTAGGGGCATTGTGGCCTTTTCTTCTTGCGGCGCGTGTATTATAGGCCCCACATGACATCTCTCTTCCCCCTCTTGGTGAAACTCATCCAAGTCCACCCATGATGCATCCGTAGAAGTTTGGCCCGAGCAATGCACCATAACTTCATCATGACCCCAAGGAAGCCTACTTAGAACTTTACCTAGCTGTGGACAAGCCCTACTGTTCTTAATAGGTGGAAGGGAGCCGAGTGTGGCTGGTGGTGCAAGCTTGTAAGGCTTGAAAAGTCAAACATGAAAGACATCATGGAGCTTGGCTCTTGGTGGCAGTTGGAGCTTGTACATGATGTATCGACGCACTCTTTCACTTGGAAAGGCCCATAGAATTTGGGACCGAGCTTGTCGTGGCCCTTGTCGTTGAGAGATGCTATCGGCCGGTGTAACCGTCGTAGCAAAACCCACTGGTCAACTATGTACTGTGCCTCATGGTGGTGTTTATGATCATAAAAGGCCTCGTAGCTGCTGCGCTTGCTTTAAGCGATCCTTGATCTCCGTGAGAATCTCATCACTCTCTATGAGCTGATGATCTGTGGTCGGCAAGTAGGCCGATCCTAGCGCATAAGCACATATTGTTGGTGGGTCCGGCCGTACACAACATTGAATGATGTTATGCGAAGGAAGCTTGGTATGATGAGTTCCATCAGAACTACACACAAGGGAGCCACTAGTGCCAGTTCCGGGGTTGATCTCTCGTTAAGCAGTGCAAATAAATTGTGATGATTCTGTTTGCTGCCTCCGACTGACCATTTGACTATGGAAGGAAGGCCGTTGTCATGTTGTGCTGCACGCTGGCTAAGCGAAAGAGCTCTTTCTAGAAATTGCTAGTAAACACCCTATCACTTATGATGGAGCTTGGGATGCCCTGCAAGCGGACGACATTATTGACTTCATGGTGTATGAATGACCCAAGGGGATGAAATGGGTGTACTTGAACTGGCGATCCACCACGGTCACTATGACTGATTTGCCATTTACCTTTGGTAGCCCCTCCTCGAGATCCATTGCAATGTCTGCCCAAATGCCAAAGGTTAATTAGATACATGCCATTGAACATTTGCTTGTTTTGAAATATGCCATTAAACTTCATGAAACCGGTCAGGTGCCATGGTAATTTGGTTGAAATTTGTAACATGCCACTATGTAATAGTTTGGACAATGCCCTTCTCTCACTCATCCCTTTCCAGCAACTCTGCTCCATGCCAAAGGCGACGACGGCGGCAAAACTGGTTCGATGATTTAGGCAAAGCGGTGCAAGAGTTGAGAAGCTGCATGACACAACCAGGTCACAATTGTCATGATCGTGTCCGACATAAGCAACAAGTGGATCGACTTGAGCCCGACGCCCACCTCCCAAGTTTAACGCCATTCTTTCCTATCAAATCCAGACACTGATAATTTATGCAATAATTCCTTTGGTCACCGTGTTGAATATGTTCTTGCTCACACCTTTAGTAATTCTTTTCATGGATATGTAGCTGCACATCAATGGATGTGAAGGTTGTGTCTCGTCGCACGTCTCTATGCCCGTCATATTGGTAGAGCCCTGCAGCTCGTCCACTAGATATTTAGTGTTAAGCATGCGTGCTGCTTCTGAGAGTGAGCAAGGGAGAGTTAGGGGTAGAGCAAGTGAGGGAGTGCTGGGGGGGGGGGGGGGGGGCGGGGCAGAGAGATGGGGTGGGGCTAGGCACTTGGATGCTTTTGGTCGATTTCATAGATGAGGTAGCAAGTAGGCAGAGAGAGGTTTGTTAGAGAAGACAAGGGCATTTTGTCCGGTATATATAAAATACAAACATAATACGTATACAAATGGCATGTATCAATTTAAACCAAATTATAATGGCATCTGAGTGGTTTCATCAAATTGAATGGCATATTTCAAAATGAGAAAATGTTCAATGGCATGCATCTAATTGACACCATGCCAAAAGGCACCTTGAGTGGCTAGGTGCAAGTGCTTGCTCTTGTTCCTCTGATACGTTGCATAAGTTTTAGAAAAGCTAAATCTGCTCGAAGATGACAGAGCGTCTTTTGTGTGCCCTCATGGCTCGCTCCGTGAGCAGTTTCCATGATCGCCAGCAAACTTGGCGATGTTGGTGACACATAGACTCGACCACTCCAAGGGATGACGTCGACAATGATACTCCACCTGTAGTCGCATATTCTAGTGCGAACCTCTTTGTGGAGGCTAGCTTGCTCGACGTCTAAGTTGATTTTGCTGCGTAAGCCTATGGTGCGGGGGGCAGAGAGATGGGGTGGGGCTAGGCACTTGGATGCTTTTGGTCGATTTCATGGGAGATGAGGTAGCAAGTAGGTAGAGAGGTTTGTCCGAGAAGACAAGGGCATTTTGTCCAATACATATAAAATACAAACATAATACGTATACCGATGGCATGTATCAATTTAATTCAAATTATAATGGCATTTGACTCGTTTCAATAAGTTTAATGGCATATTTCAAAATGAGAAAATGTTCAATGGCATGCATCTAATTGACACAATGCCAAAAGGCACCTTGAGTGGCTCCTTAGCTAGGTGCAAGTGCTCGCTCTTGTTCCTCTGATATGTTGCATAAGTTCTAGGAAAGCTAAATCTGCTCGAAGACGACAGAGCGTCTTTTGTGTGCCCTTATGGTTCGCTCAGTGGGCAGTTTCCATGATCACCAGCAGACTCGGCGATGTTGGTGACACATAGACTTGACCACTCCAAGGGATGAAATCGACATTGATGCTCCACCTGTAGTCGCATATTCTAGTGCGAACCTCTTCGCGGAGGCTAGCTAGCTTGACGTTTTTGTTGATTTTGCTGCGTATGCCTATGGTGCGGCTCCCGGAATGCCAAATAATGGGGCCCAACAATTGGGGTCACTGTACTCTAAGGTTCATGTTGTATGATCCCCACATCAAGCCGTAGCCCTCGTTTCAAAAGCCGTTGAAAGCCATAGCCCTGTAGCATGACATGACAAACGACTGATCGGAGATATCGATTGACAAGTCGTCGGCGCGTCCTGCACTTTTGATGGAATTTCTGTTGGCCACGATGACTCAAAGTTGGCATGCATCTACCACTGATCGTGACGCACTGGTCATCCTGAACGCAGGGATGGAGATTGTCGGATCTTCTCTGGTGGTGTCCTTTCTCTGTTCGTGGTCCTCGCCATATCCGCTGCGAGAGTGGCACGATAGTCTTCTATGGAGTGGACGACAATGAACTTGAAAATGTCTGGCTCAACTTTTTTGAAGAGGCGACAATTAGTTGAATTGAGACACGAGCTTGAGTTGTTCTTTGAACGTGCACGCAAACATAATGGCGTCATCCAACGTGCTCAATGCTATAGTAACTCATCCATGCACAAGGGGTTGTCAAGTCAGACCATGAACAACTGGATCTGCTGGTCTTCGGTGTGGGCTGTGTAACAGCAGGAGAGGGCCAAGAACTTGGTGCAGTACTTGTTCACGCTGCCTGACCCTGATCTGCTAATGATTTTCCATCACCTTGCCTTGATTTGTAGCAGATCCACTAACAATTTACTTCCCCTCCTTGATCTAGAACAAATCACTGTCAATCCATGTCCTTGCATTTGGATCGATGGCGACTAGAAAAACGGACAACAAAGATAAGGGTCAAGAGCCATGGCTACCGAACCGAAAACTTCTCTAGAACATTCCTCGTCGGGTAGCTCCCGTATCCCTCAAAGCCCAAATCGCTGTGACCATGCTTGTCGATGGCATCGCCATTACCTAGGCTATGATGGCTCCAACGGTTGGATGAATCGGTTGCTGCCGCCACCTGCTTGTCAGGCTCTGTCGCTAAACGGGTGAAGCTGTATTGATGATAGCCCTCGGGTCCGTTGATGGTTGGTCATCCCCCTAACTTTGATTGGCTTGGTTCACCATTGCAAAATGTGTCACCATCTTGCTGGCGTTTGGTTGATTTAGCTCGTAACTACATAGTAGTAGTATTAGTGCTTATAATGAGAATCAATAGAAGTTACTGTACTAGAGCAAGTAAGGGGATTGATGAACAAGCCCTTAATGATGAATTTGTGTTTGCAATTACTACAAAAAAGAATTTCACCTATCAAATAATGTTTTTTTTATTAGTAGAAATGCACGACCATCGAACTAGTGCTAGAAATAAATCACTGGCCTCAGCCCTGGTCCACACCGAAGGCGAGGAGCCATCGTGGCTCTAACACCTCGCACCGTCGAGGTAGGGGCTAGTTTAGGGCAGATGCATGATACTAAAGATTCCCTTGATCGATGATGCCCGACTCCTAACTGCCTCTGTTTGTATATCAACATGACTTCCTAAAAAACCGCATATAATAGGTCTTGTTGTACTCTAGGACCGTCGTGGCCTTCTTGCGACGAGCGTACTGCAAGCTCCATTTGACAGTTTGGCTCCCTGTGTATGGGTGGAGGAAAGGAGGTTCGTGGTTTTATTTGATCTGCGTGAGTGATTTCTATGACGGTCATGCCACAACACAGTTGATATTTTTTCTTTACAAGTATAACCAGCAGATTCCAGTAGATTACATCTATTTACATTGCATAAGCTTGAGTTATACTGCAATAATCTAATAATCAGGTAAGCTCCCTTGTCTTCAGTATTACTTAGGCCATGTTTGAATACGTTTATCTGGACTTTGCTAATTAAATTTTTTTTTTCATTATCTTGCTGTTTAAAAAAGTAAGACTTTGAATAAGTAGGGCGTTTAGATTGATAATTTGACTATGATACCTCATTTTTTAGAAATTGGAGAAGATAGTAATTATAATAACATTAGAGTTTATTAAATAGAAATATAATCTTACAATATTAATGATGATTAATAGTTCAACAAATTATCGTAATACCATGGCAATGGCTGATTCGGATAGATTTATACACTCTGCAGAGGTTGTACACTTTACCTGCAGGCCAAGTACTCCTTGCAAGGGAGTAACATGACGCCCCGGCATCTCCCTGACATGTCCCTGCAAGTCCACCGCGGAAGCACAGGGGCAACACTACATTCGGAGACCACGTCTCGAATTTTATCCATACCATCACTTCTCCGCTCCTGGGTTCCGTCGCTTCACTAGCCTCTCGGCGAAACTTGCTTGCAGGCAACACCAGGGAATGGTACGGGGTCCCGCCCATCGGGTTCTACGGTTGTACTAAAGCAGCAGGTTGAGGTCAAAGCAAACCATCCTTAAAAGGCGGCCAAAGCGAGTGCACTTCTCTTATATCCATGAATCACGATCAACACTTGATTACCGTGCCTCGCCCTCGACCATTTTGACACCACCACCAAATCAGATTTTGCCTATCATCATTGCACTACTAAATCCTTCTCAAACACACATTTTCACTCCACAAAATCGTTCACACTCATTTGCACATTTTGATAAAAATAAATGTATAAATATATATAAAGTGAGGCGATGTGATATCATCGCGAAATCCTAAGCAGCGCTAAACAAGGCATGTTATCCATTTGTTACTTTAGTAACAAAGGACATTCCTATGGGTACATGGCAGTGGCAACAACGAGGAATCAAGGATGGATAATCGTTCCATAAGCAACATATCAGGGCTAGCTACACAAGCATTTAAACAAACACAAACTTTCAATCATGCATATTTCATAGAAGGCCATCTATAGGAGCATGCAAAAATCATAGGAACAGTATGGTCAAGGAAAAATAGAGCTTGCCTTCCACGTCCTCGTCGAAGTCTCCCTCCTTGTAGTCCGGGTCTTCTTCGCCTTCCTCACCCTCCTCGTCGGCTACACGTAATGCAGTCGCACAATTACTACTAAACACAGTGAAGACCATGGCAGCAAAAGTATTTTAAATGGAGTGTAAAATCTAGGGTTTATGGGTGAAAGAACCACTGAAAAAGGAGTTAGAAGTCAAAAGATATAATTTTTGGAAGATTTCTGTTTATCCCTTCTCTACTACTATTACTTTCGTAACTATCGTCCCTGCACCTCTAGCGAGCGGAATAAACCGTCGCGCGTCCATCCTGCTAGCCGTTGCCGAAGAGTTCTGGCGCGTTTCCGGCTCCAGAAGAGTTCAGGAACTCCAGAAATAAAGCAAAAGCAGAACAGGGGGTTCTGCTTGCCATGACATACGTCTGGCACAACTCCGTCTCCATAAGAGTTTTGGAACTCCAGAAGTAAAGCAAAAGCAGAATAAGGGGTTCTGCTTGCCATGACATACTTTTGGCACAGTTCCGTCTCCCGAAGAGTTTTAGAACTCTAGAAGCAAAGCAAAAGCAGAACAAGGGGTTCTGCTTGTCATGACATACTTCTGACATAGTTCCGGCTCCAGAAGAGTTCTGAAACTCCAGAAGTAAAGCAAAAGCAGAACAAGGGGTTCTCGACCAGTGGCGGGCTCATCTGTGGCAGAGGGGGCTCACCGGAGATTACCGCAGAGAAGGCAAAAGTTGCAAACGCGATTGTGCACGGAAGGGCCGGGGTTTTGAAGCTCGGTGGGTTACTACGAGGTGCAAGGAGTGCCCAGGTGGGGTGCGCGAGGTCAATGGCACGCCGGCGGTGGCCGACAGCGTGCGGCGGCGTGAAGCAAAGGCTGCTCGAGCGCGCGATTTCGCGACGTCGGGGCCGGTTGTGAGGGTGTCTAGCGCTTAGAGCATTCCTGGGAGATGGTGTGAGAGTGAGGAATCGGTCGGGGGCTCACCGGAGAAGGAGAATTGCAGAGGCGGCCGGAGTCGGGGAAGAGGGTGGTCGCGTGTCGATTCGCTACGTCTGGTGGTGCTCGAGTGGATTCGATGCATCGTGAAGAGTGGAGAGGTTCAGGCGGTGCTCTAGGCCAATTTATAGGCGGCGCGGTGGAGCGAGTTTTGACGGGAACACGAGGCTAAGACGTGGCGGCCATTAATGGCGGCGGCAGTCACTCGAGTGCGTTTTGAGGTCAACTCCGCTCGGGACGCGACGGGTGCTAAAAAAGGTGCTCGAGTGGAGTTTGGCGTGCGCCTTTTGCTTGCTTGGAGGCGGCCAGGTCGTCAAAATGGCCGGCGGCAGCGGCGGCATGCACGGCCGGCTTCAATGCGCGCTCTGGCGGGAGGGGGGAAAAGGGAGTGGGAGAGGGGATTAATGGCGTCGGTCGTCGGCGGCGGACAGGTCGGGAGGTAGACAGCTCGGGGAAGGCTGCGGCGCTGGCGCTGGCACGGCGAGACAGACGGTGCACGCGCGCCATGGCCTGGCGGTGGGTACCTTGGCGTGTGTACTGGCCGCCGGGGGGAGGGGGGGGGGGAAGAAAGGCCATGGGAGAAAAGACAAGGGGTTTTGGCCAGAATTTGTCAAAATTTGTAAATTCAAATGTGATTTGAATTTGAGCAGGCCAATTTAATCTACAGGAAATTCCAAATCAGATATTTGAACTCAAATTAAACTAAAAAGGTTTTATGCAAATTTCAAACCATACACTTGCACATGTTCCATTTAAACTTTTAAATTTCCAATTCATTCCTAGTGGTGCTAGGTTTGATTAACCTTTGAATTTTGGAAAACCTGCAAGGTGGGAAAATTCTACCAGTTTTGGCTATGGTGACTTTGGAAGGTTTTGAAATTTTTCAAGAGTGAATTTTGGGAAATTTTGGGATGTTACACTTATGCATTCTATAATATGTCTGCATTTATTCCTGTTTTGGTATTCAAACTTTTATGCTGGTCAGCCATTCATGTGCTTTGATCTCACATCCCAAAACCTCATTTTGGAATGTGAACCGTTTATCAATTATCAACATAAAACAATTTTAGTTTTCCAAGTTGTTTGATTTAGAATGTAAATGAAATTTATTGTCCTAATATTTGAGATTTATTTTTAAAAGGTTTGTTTAAATTAAATAAATAAAATCATTTTATTTAAATTGGTTTATAAATGATTAATTTGCTTCTAGCAATGCCTTATTTTATCGAACAAATTTCAATTTATTTTCATTTTAATACAATCGACTTTATAAATTCAAAGAAACGTTTATTTTGGTTTTCCGTCATTGAGGCCCATGCTTCTTTATCTCTACGCATCGGCGCCCAGCACTAAAGCCACCATTTTGTTTCTTCTTCGTTAATATTACAGGGTGAAGACAGAGGAAGAAAGAATTCATTAATCTTACGTATTGACAGTGATGTTGTCCATATCCAATGCGCTTCCATTCGTTATTTCATAAAGGACATTTGCTGACGAAAAAACCTAGTGTTTGTTGCTACATCTTCGATTTCACGTTAAGACGCATCATAAATTTGATCCAAATCTCCAAAGCTGTAACAGGACAGACGGTGGCACCAGCTGCTCCCCTCAAAACATGAGTCTGTAGATCTAGTGCAGGCCTCAAGGTCGTCGCTGTTGTCGGACTCCGTAGTCTATCCGCACTTCGCAGCCGGCCACCAGCTGCCTCCGAACTGAGATCCCAGTCTTCTTCAAGCTCATGAACCTCACTTTTTTTATATAGTGAAGAGGAGAACTCATATTTTGCAAATTCATCGGCCACCAAAAATTTAGGGAAGTTTAAGTTTAGAATAGAGATTTACCTCTAGATCCGAACTTTAGAGTAGCTCCAGCGGGCAAAGATCCGGTGAGGTGGAGGCGCGGGCGGGCGGCATGCGCGGGTGGGGTTTGGAGGAGGTAAAGGATGATGAAGAAGAAGCTACATGAATCTTAAAGTGATCTCATCCTTTAATTAGGTGACTGATGGATTTGAAAAAGAATCAATCATCTAGAAAAAAAAAACAGCATCCATATCCTTCTTCCTCAGAAAGTTGCCAGAAAACCGTTCATCCGTTCGATTGATCCACCTCCCGACGGACCAAATCGAAGCATTGATGAATAAAAAAAAATCAAAGCATTGATCCCTCAAACGTAAGCTCCAGCCTCTCCTCTCCACTTCCCTGCGGTTATCGGAGTTAATTGCGCCCTCGTTCCTGACTTGGCAGAGTAACAACCCATGGCCACTTTGGCCAGCGAAGCTCTGCGCCCTGCCCCTTGGACTCTTACTGATGAGGACATGGCATCCATGGTTACACACAATTATTCTCCCGCTACGACAAATGAAGGTCCAGTCATTAGAGCCCGGTTACGACAATTGAATCTAGAGGTGAGCTCGTTCTTAAGTACGAGTTTATATATTACTATGGAGAATAGATTGCTACCTAATGATTATATTATGATTAGGAATTATGGAGAGGTTAAGGAAGGCCCTGGAGACCAGCTACAAGTCGGACAAGGACGTCCAAGCCAAGTAGGAGTCCAACTCACGTCGACTTCAAATCTAACTCGGAGTCCAGGAGCAGTCCGTACTAAAACGGGTGCCCAGATCACATACGGACTCCGTTTTAGGCGATCTACCACTTTATGGAAAGAGGACAAGATTATCTTTCCGATGGGACAAGTCTTACGTGTAAATTCCTCTAGAGTCCATGGGAATCATCAAAACATTGGACAGTCCAGAATCTGTCAGGGTGCTGCGACACCGACTTTGGGCCGGTTGGCCTTGTACCGAGTTAGAGACCGTTAGGGTTGTCTCTAGGAGACTTGCACGTCCTCAATTCCTTTATAACCAGCCTTCACCCCACCATTAGGGTTTGGATTTTGCTTAGATTATTCCTTTTAAAAACAGTATCGTTGTTTCATCGGTTTGTGAGATCCCAACTTTTGTGAGTTTAATCTTCATCTGCAATTTGGTTGCTTTCTATTTCGTTCTTGCTTGTGTTCTTCGATTCGCAGGCAAAGACTAGCCTTCTCGGCGAGGTCATCCTTGTTAACACAGGTGATAACCAGAGGCGACGTGGTGCTGCGATTGCGGGGTTCGGAACGTGTCATTCGGAAGCCGGATCGATTGTGTCGCGACTCCGCCCAAATCGTTGATTATCAGAACCTGTAGGAAGATCGGAACCCCGTTCCCATCACTTACAGCCCTATAAAATGATGCCTAGACTCCCCTTTCTCCTCTTTACAGTCGCCCCCGCCATTCCCTTCCTCCTCCCTCTCAATCCCGTTCTTCAGAGCTCATGTGTCGTCATGCTTGATGCTGCAATTCATAACCAGCCACTGAACCGCCCTTTGCATATCTGTTCCCGATGATGTACTCGGCGAAAATCCACAAAATTTCACCAGGAGATGAGCCTCGTCGTCCTCTACAACATATCCAAAGAGCTCACTCAAATCTACAATGATGCGGTAAGGATCTAGTTCGCCATGCCCAATGCTCTAGCTTAGGGACATATTCTGCGCACGCGACAGTATCTCCTTGATGTATTCGATGTCATATCTATACCAAAATGTGTTCCAAGAGGTGTACTTGTGACCAAAGGAGGGCGCCCTAGCAGCTGCAGAAATTTGTCCAGGAACGCCATACAAATGTCAACTGTCATGGTATAACTTGGTCCTGTTTAAACCCTTCGATCTCTCAATCACTTACTCTACTACCCAATATATCATGTCATGAACATGTTCCTGACAAATACCTATAGTTTCACCCAAATGAATTCTTGAATCTGGCTGTTTCTGTATGGGAACACTCACAAATTATTCCGTGTCTGCACGGCCAAAAACTGTGCCTGCGAGACGCCATCCCTGTTTTGCCATTACATATGAGAGCGGCCACAACGTGTGGTGAACCCGAACTTTGCACCTATCTGGCGGTTCGGTTGTCGAACCATACACGCTGCGGGTGTCTAAACGTCAGGAGAGAAAAACAATGGAACCTTAAACTTCATACGAACCATGGACTATAGTGGAGAATAAAAAAGTTATCAAACAAAATGCCTCCTATGCTCTCCCTAATGGCTGCATGTGCCGTCAATCCATCCAAACAAACAAATATTATTAATAAATTCTCACTGTATACCCTTACCAAATCGAACTGACATTGTATGTGTTGAACCATGAGAAAAACCGATTTTAGCAGCCTCGAACCATACGCCATGGTCCGAACCAGCATTAGGATGCCCTGAGAACACCACCCACTGAACAGGATCATTGATATCACTTTTTTGATCATGCAATGGTTTCTTCATCCCATTAAGACACTACAGATTGTGATGCACATCTTGATTGTTCAGCGTTGTTGCAGCATCCTTTTGGTGTGCTTATTGTGTTCTTCAACATATATCAACCTCTCAATGGGCATCTTGTTGTATTATGTTGCTCATAGTTTGTATGTTTCTTTTTACTTGTTTGTCGGTAGTATATGTGGATGTGAGAACGCACTCTAAGAATCATCTAGACCAAGAACTGAGATCACTAAGCGACATCTGTATGCGTGCAAGTGTCTTTGGCCGTCTTACATCTATAATTAATTTACATACATGCTTGCGTAAATATGATGAGATTCCTATTAATAGGGTTTACTTGTATTGCCTCTTGTCGCCATAATCTAGTTTAGGTTGGATAGTATTGATTAGCTTATATATAATGGGTGGTTTGGATAATGTTAAACTTCACTTAATTGAACTTATGATTATGTGAAATGATGATAATTGTTAGCAACTTTAAACATAGGATCTAACATCTAAGTGAGATGTGATGTTGGATGGTATAGTTGTCACAAGACTTGTTGTGGTGGTTATACTTGCTTAGAACATAAGGACTAGTCCATGAAGCGGTCACTCAGGAAAACAGTGCTACCACAAGGCCGATAATGGATGAAGACTTTCGCTGATTAATTAGGCATACTCCCAGTATTGTAGGAGCAATTGATGGAGCAGAGAGTGGAAGCCACGAGGGTTGTCCTTGGATTCGAACGACGCAAGAGAGAGCCTCTAGGGTGACGAGTCACTTGTTGAAGGGTTGTCACTTATGTACAATGGTGAAGCCTGCTGGGAGTCCCTTTTGTAAAAGCCATGACGTGTGATCTCCTGATCGCATACCAAAGGAAGTATGTAATGTATCGACAGGATTTGTAGCGTCCCTTTGATGTGCGAGCAGGAGATCACTTCATGGCTTTTACAAAGGGACTCCCAATATATACTCGCCCACTAAGGTTTCACTGGTGTACATAAATGATAGCCCTTCAACAAGGAGCTCGTCACCAAAGGCCTCCTTGTGCCGTTCGGATCCAAGGACAGCCCTCGTGGCTTTCATTCCCCGCTCCACCATTTACGCATGCACTACTGGGAGTACACCTAATTAATCAGCTAGTCCTTCACCCATTATCGGTATTGTGGTGGCTTTGTTAGCCGCTTCAAGAATCTGTTCTTACGATCTAAGAAAGTATAACCACCAAACAATCATGTGCCAACTGCACCATCCAACATCACATCCTACTTGCTTAGATCCTGTCTCAAGTTGTTGCACAACTATCATCGTCCCACATGATCATAAGTTTCATTGATCAAGGTTAAAATTTCCCATACCACCCATACGTGTAACTAGGTTTATGGCGACAAGAATGATTAAACCCTATCAATAGAAATCTCATCATATTGGCACAATCATGCATTTATTTTAATTATTGGTGTAATAGATGCAAGATGGTCAAAGGACACTTGTCTCTTTTGTTTTGTTGCTTATGTTTACAAATCATTCAATTCTTAGTTTTGGCAATCCTTGTAGTATTGCTCTGGTGCGTAATTTCCTATTCGCATAAAGCACGTTAAATAAACAAGCAATAAATACAAATGCAAGGTACAAAAGGATAGGAGAAAGTTGAACAAAGGCTATGATGAGAATCTAGCGCAAGAAATACCTAAATTGTGAAAGTTGCCTAGAGGGGGGGGGTGGGGGGTTGAATAGGCAATTATCCTAAAAATCATTGAATTAAAACTGTCAGGCAGAGTCCGGACTTGTCGGGGCTCAGGTCCGGACTAGTCCGGGCAGCACGTGCAGCGGAAAGATGGATAATTACTCTAGTGATTTCTAGCTCAAAGTATATGAACTAAAGGTTGCCAAACTTCACGAGAAGACTATAGCTAGATGCAATCGACTTAGAAACTAACAAGTGAGTAGATCGAAGCCAATAAGCACAAACACTACACAAACCCTAGGTATGAGCAACAAGAGACACAGGATTTGTTTCTGAAGTTCAGCTCCACAAAGGAACCTACGTCTCATTAAAGAGTCCACAAAGGACCGGGTTTCTCTCAACCCGAACCTCTCCAAGCAACCATAAAGGTCAAGCTTGGTTTCTTCACTAGCAAGTTCCTCTTGCGAGGAGGGGGCAATACAAACTTTTCGGAGCGTCACCACACAAGTTGGGAGCTCCCGGGCAACCTCTAGCCGTCTAGGGGATGAATCCCCAAGAGTAACAAACACGAACGTCGTCGGCGGTGAGGGGAGACCACGTGCTCAAGTGAGGAGAGAGGCGGGACACTCAAATCTCAACCAATCTTCACTCAAACCCTCAAGGAATCAAGGTTGGAAGCTTCAGGACGTGAGGATTTGCTCAAGATGCTCCAATGGCTGTTTTTCAGATGTTAGGAGTGGCCAACCGGAGGAAGGAGACGAGTGGGTCTATTTATAGGACCTCCCAAAAAGTAGCCGTTGTGAGCTGTTCAGGGTCCGGACATGTCCAAGGTTAATTCCGGATATCGGGCTCTAGACTTAGGCAAAACTCAGCTTTGAAGGAGGGGGTTCGAATATGTCCGGAGGTCCGGACTTGTCCGGACATGGGTCCGGACATGTCCGGACATTCCAGAGGATGTTTTTTTTGGCACTTGGGTCCGGACATGTTGTGACACCCCAGGTGTCACCAGGGCAAAAGTCGACAACAGTAAACCCTAATTCATAATTTCACTCACCTTAAAGCAAATTCAATCGTGGAAATAAAAAGAAATATTGTCTAAAATGATTTAAGGAGACACTATAAAAATTTTAACAAACAACAGAGCATTTTAGCAAAGTCCGGAGGAATCTCAACTAAAAGTGTCGAAATCTCGTTAATAGAAAGAAATCCAAAACCCTAACTTTTGATCATCAAAGTTTCCACAGAACCCTAGCTATATTTTTACATAACAATTAAGTACACTTCAAAATAGGATTTTGGGGAATTATTCAAGATTTTTGGAAAAGCTTTAGACCTCTTAAAAATTCACAGAAGCTATAATAAACCTAGAAATTCAAGAATTTTTAGAGGCCAAATCATGACTTGAACCTTAAATGAAAAGTATTCCAAATAAATTTCTGAGCTTGTACAAAAATTTTCAAAATTTTTTGAGCTCGGGAAGAGTACCAATTCATTGAATTATCTTCCAGCATTAATGAAAAAAAAAAGAAGAAAGAAACTGTTGCCGGGCGGGCTACAGTGCCGCCCGCCCGACAACAGAGCGCGCTGCCGCCCGCCCGACACGGCTGCGTGCCGCCCCCCACGTTGCTTTCAATTCGCTGCGCCGGCCCCCTACCATTCTCACCCTCCTCACTCTCCCTAGCTCTCTCTCTCCCTCCCTTCCTCTCTCTCTCTCTCTGCCCGAGCCCGAGCCGCCCGATAGCCATGACGCCGCCCGACTGCCATGAAGCACCGGCCGCTCCCCTGCTCCCCTATTTCCCCTACCCCCGGCCCTCCTATAAATTGCGCGCGAGCTCCCCAATTCTCCCCCTTCTCCATTTCTTCTTCCCCCCCGCGCGAAGCTCCCCCCAATTCCACTGCCCCGGCCGCCATCAACACCATTGCCGCCGCCCCCGAGGTGAAACACCGCCCCGACTCAATTTCAGTCCAATTCCCTCACCAAACCAGCTCTTCTCTACCTCGTGAAGCTCACGGAAGCCTCCAATCCTCCGAAGGCGAGCCCCCCTCGACGGAATTTTGACTTCGCCGCCGCCCCCGAGGCACCCCCACGGTGAGACCCCCTCTGCCGTGCCCAACCTTGATGAATACCATGTTGCCGAGCTTCATCATGTCGTGTGGATCATGAAAAGACAAGGTTCGACGGCCGGCGACCACCCCATCGTCAGGAATTGGCCGCCGGAGCTCGTCGGAGACTGTGCCCTGTTTTTCCTTTTTCTAATTATTTTCCAGATTATTGCTCTGTCTTCTAAAAACCCTAGAAAATCACAGGAAGATCCAAAAATGCCAAACCAAAATTTGTTAGAACCCTCGTGAAATGTACTAATTTTCTGTTAAAAAACGTTTTAACAAATGACCAAACATTTGCAGAATTAATTAGAAACACTCCTTTCTGTTTTTGAATTTTAAATTGCATTACAGAGCAATTCTAGGGCTAACCTTTGATCCACAAGTACACCATGGTACTACACATCCTCTGGATTTTATGAAGATTTTATGAATACGAAATGGCATCTAACCCTATTAAATAACTTTAATCTGCCTAGTTAAATACCATTTTCTAAAGTGCATCGTAAAAGTCATTTACAAGGTTAGACCCAAACTAAAAGTTGTAGATCTGCTTCTCAGAAATGCTCACAAAAAGTTTCATAATTTTATTCTAATGTTTACTAATTCTTTCTGATTTTACAAGATCTAAAAACAGGAAATTTGATGAATTTTTATAAAATATAGAAAATTCATCTAGGCCCCACCCAAAGCCCAAAATGCTTATTCTAGAGAGAACTACCCACTAAAAATAATCTTGAGGAAGAAATAAAATCTTCATTTTAACCCTAGTTTAATAGCCGAAGTAATTAAATAAATTTAACCGATGAAAAATGTCGCATTAACTTAATTAAAGTTGAAGTTGATGAACATGCCAACTAAAAGTCACCTCATGGGAGTTTAATAGACTTCTTTAAACATCATTCACAGATTAATAATTGAAATTAATCGACGGCGTCGAGTAATTAGGGTTAACCCTAATTCTAGGCGTCGCCAATCTAAACCCTAGATCACTATTGATAATAACAATAAGTTTCTATTTCATTTAACTTATCATAATCCTACTACATCATGTAGATTCTGACGCTAACGAGGTAGCTGCGGACCCAAGTTCCTCGACCCCCGCCGAAGAAGTCGACATCAACACAGAGGAACCAGGCAAGCCCCGGTGCACAATCGAATTTTAAAGTTTTACTTTTACACTAAGTGTGTCTTGTTTGTGCATTAGGTGCTAGGAGTTGATTGAAACCATAGTTGCATTTGTTTCCCACAGGAAACCCTGACGGTAGCTTGTTTGAATACCCCTAGTATGCTATGCTTAGCAGGTAGTTGCCGGTAGAAGTCGAGCAGAGTGGACGCTGCTCGCGAGTAGTAGGATTTTGAATGAAACTATTTCATGAGATGTGCCACACGATTTGTCAATGAGTAAGAAAGATAAAAGTTTGAGGGTCAGACTGGGTACCAGTAGGTCGGCGACTGGTCCGGGACCAGGGTGACCGTAGTCTGGTCTGATCCGTGTGGCACAGCTGGGCAAGTATTGAACGTATTGATCGTATGCTGGGTGTTATGGGCCCCGGTAAACCTACGTAGCCTAGTGATTGCAACGTCGAACCTGCCCTACGGTGTCTGACTAGGAGGAGATCTGGGGTGGGCAGCGTGGGAACTCCACAGAAAACCGTCTGGGACGCGTTGTCTGGTGGGATGCGGCGCTGCTAAGGCATGCGTAGGCTGGAATTGACGTTGCAGGAGCTGGTGTGAACGGTTGCCACGTGCGAGTCTGGGACGCGCACGTGTCGTACGATTAGGTTAACCCTGCAGTGGTATAAAAATCGGTTCGAATCGCTGTCGCTCTCAGCTATGAGCTTACTTGAACTCTCTGTCACATTGTAGTAATTAGGTTGAGACACAATGAGAAGGAATATTGATGAATATTATTGTTATTGTTACTTCTGTTATGTTTGTTTAGCTCAGTGCTAACTAAATTTATTTTCTAATCACTTAATCTGATGCTAAAACTTGACAAGAGTAGTATAGGCCTGCGAGTCCTTTTTGGCAATAAACCTACCCCCATCAGCCTTCATGTCTAGGAGTCGGCTGTAGTCAGCCACTTTTGTCGGGTAAGTCTTGCTGAGCTTCTTAGAAGCTCACGCGTTAGCGTTTTATGGTTTTCAGGCGCCGTGATGCAGGAACCAGCAGGTAGCTTCCATTGGGAGGAGCCTCCCCTCGAGTTTGGGAACCTCCAGTGGGAGCTGTGCGAGTCGCCGCAATGAATGTTGAAGTGGCTAGTAGCATGACGCCCGTGGGCACGGCTCGTGCTTTTGCTTAAGTCCGAGTGTCGGAGTTGTAATAGTGTTAGTCCTCCGCTGTTTTTCGTTTTCAAAACTTCTGCGTACTCTGAAACAATGTAATATTTAACTTTAAATTCATGAACCAATGATGTATTAAGTTCCCTCTTCTTGTAAATTATTGTTGTTCATCCCTGCCTGTGTTGTATCGTGTGTACGCTCGCTTCGCCGAGCGTTGCCCAACAAGATCTTGGCTTAACGACTGACCGGATCCGTCCCGAGACGAGGTTTTCTGGGCGGGTCATGTCAGCTTTGGTATCAGAGCCGTGTTGGGAAACGATACAACGTTTAAGGCATATTTTCGAAAATTTACGTGCGAGTGAGGTACGCGCCCTATTAGTTAATAGGTTATCAGGTGGCAAGCTAACCTAGTGTAGGAGCTAACAAAACCCAGTTTAGATTACTTTTCTGTAACGACGCACCTACGCTCAGGTAAGCAAGGTAAGGTACGCCGCTCGACTGCGGTGAAAGGTCGAGAAATCCCTGTTGCGTCAGCAGCAGTAGCGTTCTATACCATGGTGGTATGGAAGGAGGTATTATGTTCGCTGTAACATAGTACGCCCCCTTGCCGTTTCGGGAGAGAAGCGGCCCTCTACCGTACGAGGTGTGGGTTACGGACCTGTTGCGAATGTAGACCTTCGCAACAGTGGAGTCTTGTGTCTTTGACACACAAGAGATGAGTTTGTTCCTCACGACTTCGGTTTTGCGGAACACTCTCATACCTCCGCTGCCTGAGGAAAAGTGCAGTCTGTCGCCGCGCAGGGAAGGTCGGACACGTGATCCCCGTACGTGACCTACTCGGGGCGACCCATATGGCAATGATATGGGTTGTTGTAGTTACTTTTGATATATATTTATATTGCACTGCCTGTGATGTCATCTTCTGCAGGTACGCTAACCGCGATATCGTAAGAAACGTGTAGTAACGGCTAACTTGAGTGCGATTCTGCCACCGCCTATGCGTATTCTTTTTACTTTGTGAGGACGTATAGGCCGATGTAGGATTGCATTGCATGAATAAATGTTAAAATCCTTCAAACTTATACTAAAACCATCCAGGAGCAAAAATTCCATCAATAATGGCTGTAACACCAACAGAAATTAAGAAGTCAACCTGGATACCTTCCTCCCTTAGGGATTGCGTGGAATCAACCGAGCTGGAGTAAAACCCTTGTATACCATTGAGCCATTTGACAATACCTTCCTCGATGAGAAGATTGTCTCCTTGACAGGTCAACTTAGATGGTAAAGCACCTTGGACTAACGGCTGTCGCTAGTCAGCATCCTTAGTGATCGATTTGGATCACCTTTTACGCAGGGATGAAAAATATTTTATGTATCGGAAGATTTAGCATGCCTTGAACTATGTGTCAACATGTGGCTTCTGATTGATAAAATATTATTCATCTCTATGATGCAGATGGACGCCAACACGATCGAGCATGGGATCGCGGAGATAGGCGTTGAAGACTCCACCCCTACCTACGTCACCAAGAAATCAGGACGCAGAGGATTTGTGGAGATACTTGAGGAGACCTTGCAGTCGCTGGGTTATACAGAGACTACTTGGTTTCAGTTCCGGGAGTATCGACAGTATGACCTACCGCGCTACTCGGCCACCGTTACGTTACCCACGCACCCCCGGGATGCCAACGGAGAGGTTTATACCACCACCACCTTCGGTTCAGATAAGACGGAAGCCATCGAGTCAGCCGCGCATCAGGCTCTATTGCGGATTTGCGAGCGACACCTCGAGGACTTGGCAGACAAACCAGCGGCATTGTTTCCGATACGGGACCAGGTCGACCGCACCTAGCACCGCAATGTTAAGAATGCTCAGAAGAGGACTTTCAGGGGAGAGATGGACCATATCACTCCCTTGTTCACATGGAGCCTAGCGCTACTCAACTTGCATGAGGACACTGTTCTCGCAGCCCAGATGGATCGTCAGGCCTTGCGACAAGCTCATGTAGAGATGGCTCAACTCAAGAAGAAGGTCCAGGACTTGGAGAGCAGGAACAATGCACTGCGTGCTCGCTGCGATGCGCGCACTACACGTATTTCTGAGTTGGAGGCGGTCTCCGAGATTAAGACTGCCCAGATCCATGCTAGAGAGAATGATTGCAACATCATGTTGCAACACATTCACCAGCTGGAGATACTCAGGGATAACGCGGTTCAGATGGCGGAGAACCTCGCCCATGAGAACCACCATTTGCAGCATCAGTTAGCGGGACTTTTGGAGGCACAGCAGCCGCCTCCCGCCAACGATGATGCGCCTGAGTCAGAAGTATTGGATCCCGAAGCTTCAGACCCAGAGCCAGATGAGGGGTAGATTGGAGGTGGCTCCGAAGTGATAGTTTAGCTAGATGCTTCGCTTAGGAAGTACGTTGTCTTTGTCCTGGAGTTAGTATGTGTTCTTAGAAGTTTAACTTAGTGGCGTGTAATCTTTTGGATGTAAAAGTGGTGGTTTGACAGTCTAAGGAGTTGGACAATGGATGTACTGTCATCTTTTGGGGAAATGAAGGAAGTTTGTTTTTAATAAGATATCCGTGCCGTGCATTTTGATATGCTCATACTTATGTTGAGAAATGGACATGGATTGAATTGCTCTAATAAGGATCCTTTTTACTTTTTCAGCATGGTGAACACCAGAGCAGGACGTCAGGAGGCGGAAAGCTCCAACCCGCCGCCCCCGCCAG
This sequence comes from Oropetium thomaeum, assembly GCA_001182835.1. NCBI lineage: Eukaryota > Viridiplantae > Streptophyta > Magnoliopsida > Poales > Poaceae > Oropetium > Oropetium thomaeum. The sequence goes on from LFJQ01000057.1 coordinate 144,881, forward strand.
CTGAGCCAACCTTGGCCACAGCTATGCCGGCCCTGATTCAGAGCAGCCAGCAAACGCAGGAGATGCTACGAGCTATCCTAGAGAATAGCGGCACGAATCGAGGCGCTCGGAACCGCGACCAGGACAGCACATACGCGGAGTTCCTAGCCACTCATCCCCCGGAGTTCAGAGACGCCCGGGAACCAATGGAGGCAGACCATTGGCTTCGTACAATCGAGGCCAAATTTCACTCACCTTAAAGCAAATTCAATCGTAGAAATAAAAAGAAATATTGTCTAAAATGATTTAAGGAGACACTATAAAAAGTTTGACAAACAACAGAGCATTTTAGCAAAGTCCGGAGGAATCTCAACTAAAAGTGTCGAAATCTCGTTAACAGAAAGAAATCCAAAACCCTAACTTTTGATCATCAAAGTTTCCACAGAACCCTAGCTATATTTTTACATAACAATTAAGTACACTTCAAAATAGGATTTTGGGGAATTATTCAAGATTTTTGGAAAAGCTTTAGACCTCTTAAAAATTCACAGAAGCTATAATCAACCTAGAAATTCAAGAATTTTTAGAGGCCAAATCATGACTTGAATCTTAAACGAAAAGTATTCCAAATAAATTCCTGAGCTTGTACAAAAATTTTCAAAATTTTTCAAGCTCGGGAAGAGTACCAATTCATTGAATTATCTTCCAGCATTAATAAAAAAAAAAGAAGAAAGAAACTGTTGCCGGGCGGGCTACAGTGCCGCCCGCCCGACAACAGAGGGCGCTGCCGCCCGCCCGACACGGCTGCGTGCCGCCCCCCACGTTGCTTTCAATTCGCTGCACCGGCCCCCTACCATTCTCACCCTCCTCACTCTCCCTAGCTCTCTCTCTCTCCCTCCCTTCCTCTCTCTCTCTCTGCCCGAGCCCGAGCCGCCCGATAGCCATGGCGCCGCCCGACCGCCATGAAGCACCGGCCGCTCCCCTGCTCCCCTATTTCCCCTACCCCCGGCCCTCCTATAAATTGCGCGCGAGCTCCCCAATTCTCCCCCTCCTCCATTTCTTCTTCCCCCCCGCGTGAAGCTCCCCCCAATTCCACTGCCCCGGCCGCCATCAACACCATTGCCGCCGCCCTCGAGGTGAAACACCGCCCCGACTCAATTTCAGTCCAATTCCCTCACCAAACCAGCTCTTCTCCACCTCGTGAAGCTCACGGAAGCCTCCAATCCTCCGAAGGCGAGCCCCCCTCGACGGAATTTTGACTTCGCCGCCGCCCCCGAGGCACCCCCACGGTGAGACCCCCTCTGCCGTGCCCAACCTTGATGAATACCATGTTGCCGAGCTTCATCATGTCGTGTGGATCATGAAAAGACAAGGTTCGACGGCCGGCGACCACCCCATCGTCGAGAATTGGCCGCCGGAGCTCGTCGGAGACTGTGCCCTGTTTTTCCTTTTTCTAATTATTTTCTAGATTATTGCTCTATCTTCTAAAAACCCTAGAAAATCACAGGAAGATCTAAAAATGCCAAACAAACATTTTTTAGAACCCTCGTGAAAAGTACTAATTTTCTGTTAAAACACTTTTTAACAAATGACCAAACATTTGCAGAATTAATTAGAAAAACTCCTTTCTATTTTTGAATTTTAAATTGCATTACAGAGCAATGCTAGGGCTAACCTTTGATCCACAAGTACACCATGGTACTACACATCCTCTGGAATTTTATGAAGATTTTATGAATACGAAATGGCATCTAACCCTATTAAATAACTTCAATCTGCCTAGTTAAATACCATTTTCTAAAGTGCATTGTAAAAGTCATTTACAAGGTTAGACCCAAAATAAAAGTTGTAGATCTGGTTCTCAGAAATTCTCACAAAAAGTTTCATAATTTTATTCTAATGTTTACTAATGCTTTATGATTTTACAAGATCTAAAAACAGGAAATTTGATGAATTTTTATAAAATATAGAAAATTCATCTAGGCCCCACCCAAAGCCCAAAATGCTTATTCCAGAGAGAACTACCCACTAAAAATAATCTTGAGGAAGAAATAAAATCTTCATTTTAACCCTAGTTTAATAGCCGAAATAATTAAATAAATTTAACCGATGAAAAATGTCGCATTAACTTAATTAAAGTTGAAGTTGACGAACATGCCAACTAAAAGTCACCTCATGGGAGTTTAATAGACTTCTTTAAACATCATTCACAGATTAATAATTGAAATTAATCGACGGCGTCGAGTAATTAGGGTTAACCCTAATTCTAGGCGTCGCCAATCTAAACCCGAGATCACTATTGATAATAACAATAAGTTTCTATTGCATTTAACTTATCATAATCCTACTGCATCATATAGATTCTGACGCTAACGAGGTAGCTGCGGACCCAAGTTCCTCGACCCCCGCCCAAGAAGTCGACATCAACACAGAGGAACCAGGCAAGCCCCGGTGCACAACCGAATTTTAAAGTTTTACTTTTACACTAAGTGTGTCTTGTTTGTGCATTAGGTGCTAGGAGTTGATTGAAACCATAGTTGCATTTGTTTCCCACAGGAAACCCTGACGGTAGCTTGTTTGAATACCCCTAGTATGCTATGCTTAGCAGGTAGTTGCCGGTAGAAGTCGAGCAGAGTGGACGCTGCTCGCGAGTAGTAGGATTTTGAATGAAACTATTTCATGAGATGTGCCACACGATTTGTCAATGAGTAAGAAAGATAAAAGATTGAGGGTCAGACTGGGTACCAGTAGGTCGGCGACTGGTCCGGGACCAGGGTGACCGTAGTCTGGTCTGATCCGTGTGGCACAGCTGGGCAAGTATTGAACGTACTGATCGTATGCTGGGTGTTATGGGCCCCGGTAAACCTACGTAGCCTAGTGATTGCAACGTCGAACCTGCCCTACGGTGTCTGACTAGGAGGAGATCTGGGGTGGGCAGCGTGGGAACTCCACAGAAAACCGTCTGGGACGCGTTGTCTGGTGGGATGCGGCGCTGCTAAGGCATGCGTAGGCTGGAATTGACGTTGCAGGAGCTGGTGTGAACGGTTGCCACGTGCGAGTCTGGGACGCGCACGTGTCGTACGATTAGGTTAACCCTGCAGTGGTATAAAAATCGGTTCGAATCGCTGTCGCTCTCAGCTATGAGCTTACTTGAACTCTCTGTCACATTGTAGTAATTAGGTTGAGACACAATGAGAAGAATATTGATGAATATTATTGTTATTGTTACTTCTGTTATGTTTGTTTAGCTCAGTGCTAACTAAATTTATTTTCTAATCACTTAATCTGATGCTAAAACTTGACAAGAGTAGTATAGGCCTGCGAGTCCTTTTTGGCAATAAACCTACCCCCATCAGCCTTCATGTCTAGGAGTCGGCTGTAGTCAGCCACTTTTGTCGGGTAAGTCTTGCTGAGCTTCTTAGAAGCTCACGCGTTAGCGTTTTGTGATTTTCAGGCGCCGTCATGCAGGAACCAGCAGGTAAATTCCATTGGGAGGAGCCTCCCCTCGAGTTTGGGAACCTCCAGTGGGAGCTGTGCGAGTCGCCGCAATGAATGTTGAAGTGGCTAGTAGCATGACGCCCGTGGGCACGGCTCGTGCTTTTGCTTAAGTCCGAGTGTCGGAGTTGTAATAGTGTTAGTCTTCCGCTGTTTTTCGTTTTCAAAACTTCTGCGTACTCTGAAACAATGTAATATTTAACTTTAAATTCATGAACCAATGATGTATTAAGTTCCCTCTTCTTGTAAATTATTGCTGTTCATCCCTGCCTGTGTTGTATCGTGTGTACGCTCGCTTCGCCGAGCGTTGCCCAACAAGATCTTGGCTTAACGACTGACCGGATCCGTCCCGAGACGAGGTTTTCTGGGCGGGTCGTGTCACATGTCAGGGTTTTTCGGACGTGTCCGGGGTTTCCAGAACGTTGTTTTTGGGCATCTGGTTCGGACGTTTCTGTGCTTTTGAGTTTTGGCTTTTTTGGATTGGTTTTTCTTTTGGAACTTGAACACATTGTGGTTTTCACCGCCTTCTTCATTGTGTCTCTCTTGATAGTACGACATCCCTATTACTCAAGAGATAAACAAAAAGAAAAGAAAAACTTGGAGCACTGGATTGCCATTTACTTTTCTTTTCATTTTTGAGGGGCATCATTTCTTTGCTTGTTTGTGACCTGCTCATAGACTCATTTAAAATTCATTAGCTCTTTAATTGTTTGTCATTAATCACACAAAACCTACATGGGGGCCTAGATGCACTTTCAATCTCTCCCTTTTTGGTGATTTGATGACCACCAATTAAAGCTCACAAATAAGAATATAATGAGTTTTGAGTGCTATGTATATATGCAAGAGCTCCCCCTAAATGAATGCATCCTTAAAAGATTATTATTCATACATGTGACCAAGGGCGTCCTTGGGCCTGTGCGGGCTGGGCGACCGCACAGGGCCCCCAAAAACAAGGCCCCCCCCCCCCCCCCGGCCTTCTAGCATAACTGCACAGCCCATCAACGAAACAGCTTTCACCAGCCCAAGAACCAACCGTCCGCGGCCTGGACAGTAGCTACGGGCGGAGTCAAACGCGCACACCACGACCTGTTCCTTATACGAGAAGCCTGCGCCCTTTCTTCCTTCTGTTCCTTCTACGAGAAGCTGTTGCAAGGCACGAGCAGGCGGCCACGGCGCAAGGTCGACGGATCCGGTCCAGCGAACGGACGATCACGGCTCGCGCAGCCACAACACTGGGTAGACTTAGCCAAAGCCAAGGTCAACTGCATCTCTGGTCCTGGATTGCTAAGCTAAGTGCTACGGCTGCTAGCTGCTAGTGCTAGGTAAATTCCAATTCCAATTTCCAACCCTATCCGCGTCCCTTGGAAGCCTCGTTTGTTGTCTATTTAGTTTTTTCTATTCTGTAGTCCATGAATATGTGAACACGAAATATGAATTGATCTTTGATTGTTCCATCTTACAAGACACGTCATCCTCAAATCGGATCCGAAAATATGAATCGGGAAATCAGAAGCGTAAGAAGAAACAAAGATTGGAGGAATTAACCCAAGTACAGAAAGGAGCAATGGAGAAGTTTGTTACTAGAGAACCACAAATTTCTACTCCCAACGATGAGACACTTGCACGAGATACACATACAGAAATTGATAATGATCATGTTTGCAATGATGGTGTGCCTGAGACTGAAAATATCAATGTGCAAGCTCTTGATGTAAACTTGGATAATGCTCATGCTACAAATGACGATGATGCTTCTTTTCAGCATGATATATTTGATCCAAGGTATTGGGATTCTTTAGATTCTCAACAGATTGACATCTTAGCAGCAAAGGGTCCAAAACGAGACTTATCAATTCAGAAAGGTCCGAAGGATAAATATTCTAGAAGGTTTTCTGCACTATTCTATACTAGAACTCTACCAAATGCAGAGGTCTGTGACAGAGATTGGCTGGTGTATTCTAAGGAACTTGACAAAGTATTTTGCTTCAGTTGTAAATTATTCACAAAATGGCATCGAAAAGGTAATTTGGCAAGTAATGGGTTTAATGATTGGCAACATCTTAGTGACAGATTAAGAGAGCATGAAACAAGTGCGGATCATGTTTTGAATATGACCACTTGGTATGATTTGCGTAATAGGCTGCAAAAGGAAGAAACTATTGATAAAGTTGCTCAGCGTCAGTTTGAGAAAGAAAAGGAGCATTGGAGAAAAGTATAGTTCAGAATTATGGCAATTGTAAAATTTCTTGCCAAGCATAATTTAGCATTTCGTGGTCATAATGGAAAACTATATGAAGATAGCAATGGGAATTTCTTAGGGTTGATTGAAATGTTGGCTGAATTTGATCCGGTTATTCAGGAGCATGTCCGTCATATTACCAACGATGAAACTCATGTTCATTATCTTGGTCCTAGGATTCAGAATGAGTTGATACATTTGCTTGGTTCTGCGATTAAGTCTGAAATTCTTAAAAAAATAAAGCAAGCAAAATATTTCTCAGTCATCCTTGATTGTACTCCTGATGCAAGCCACCAAGAACAAATGTCTTTGATTATAAGGTATGTGGATTGCACTTCATGTCCAATTCAGATTGAAGAATCGTTTATAGGATACTTGGAAGTAAATGATACAACAGGTCAAGGAGTTTTGATGTCCTACAGGAAGAACTCAAAAATCTTGGTCTTGATATAGATAATGTCAGAGGACAAGGCTATAATAATGGGTGAAAATAAAAGGTAAAGGTGTACAAAAGAAACTTTTGGATATAAATCATAGAGCTTTCTATTCTGCTTCTGGTTGTCATAGCCTTAATTTAGCACTTTGTGATATGGCAAAGACTTGTGATAGAGCCAAACAATTTTTTGGAGTCATCCAACGCATCTACAAAAGTTTTGCTAATTCTACTAAGAAATGGCAGATTTTGAAAGATAACATAACCGGAATGACTCTAAAGTCAGTGTCAGCTACTCGTTGGGAGAGTCGTATTGATAGTGTTAAAGCTATGAGGTTTCAGTGTGCAGATATTCGAGAGGCTCTACTCCAAGTTTCTGAAATTGATAATGATCTATCGACAAGTAGTGAGGCTAATGGTTTAGCAAATAACAAACTTGGAGAGTATGAATTTTTAGTGGCAGTAATCATTTGGTATGACATACTATATGCTGTTAATCTTGTAAGCAAAGATCTGCAATCGGTGGATATGCTTATCGATGTTGCTATTGACAAAGTGCACGGACTGATTTTGTGCTTCAATCAGTATAGATAAATAGGGTTTCTTGAATGCATTGGAGGCAGCTAAAGAAATAGCACTTGAAATGGATATTGGAACGACATTTACTAAAAAAAGACAAATTAAGAGAAAGAGACATTTTGATGAGAATCCGGATGACTCCGTTGTTGACACACAATCTGGGGAGGAACCATTTAGAGTCAACTATTTTATACCTATTGTTGATCAAGCTATTTGTTCTCTTACAACCAGATTTGAGCAGTATCAAGGTTTCAAGAAAATGTTTGGTTTCTTATTTACTTTGGATGCATTGCGTTCATTGGATAATACAAGTTTGAAATCTTGTTGTCATCATCTTGAGGCTGCACTTAAACAAGATGGAAAGTCTGATATTGATGCTTATGACCTTTATGTGGAGTTGATTTTTCTCAAAGATTTTATTCCACAAGAAAATAAAGACACAGTTGGAATACTTAATTATTTAAAGCAATATGAGTGTTTTCCCAATGCAACCATTGCATATAGAGTTCTACTGAACATACCGGTCACTGTTGCATCGACAGAGCGAAGCTTTTCTAAATTGAAGCTATTGAAGTCATACTTGCGAACTACAATGACACAAAAAAGACTTAATTCATTGGCAGGAATAGCACTTGAGGGAGGTATGCCGGAGAAGATTGATTATGAATATATTATTGAAGATTTCATTTCAAAAAATGCTAGAAGAATAGCTCTTTTCAAGTGATGACAGGTACAAATGTAATCCCATGTGTATGTCATTTTTTTTTTGTTTTACCATTTTTTTGACAATAGAATTTTAGGCCCCCATTTAGTGTTTTCACCGCCTTCTTCATTGTGTCCCTCTTGATAGTACGATATCTCTATTACTCAAGAACTAAACAAAAAGAAAAGAAAAACTTGGAGCATTGGATTGCCATTTACTTTTCTTTTCATATTTGAGGGGCATCATTTCTTTGCTTGTTTGTGACCTGCTCATAGACTCATTTAAAATTCGCTAGCTCTTTAATCGTTTGTCACTAATCACACAAAACCTACATGGGGCCTAGATGCACTTTCAAATTGGACATATGAATGATATGATATGTTTTCAGATTTAAAAAGTAAATTGTACTTAGATAGATGTTTCAAGGTTTAAAGTGCTAGACATAAAGGAACTGAAGGTACTGCAGGTTAATTGACATAAATTACAAGGGCTTCAATGCAAAAGAGGTATTTTTGGGTTTTCTGAATTTAATTTAAAGAGGGAAAACCTATGGATCCGGTCTATGGGCCTGTGGACCGGGAACAAGGGTGCTGTCCACTGGTTTATGGTGGACCATGGGCGCAGGCGGCTGCAGATGGTGTGCAGCAACTTGAAGCACACGTTCCCGGAGATTGGCTGCGGCTATCAGGGCAACGTTTGTTTAGAAATCTTCATAGATATGTTGCACATGACAATGACATAATTACAAGAGAAGAATGTCAACACAAGGGGAGATGGATCATTTCGATCATAATGACGTCCTGCAGCGGCAGGTGATGGTTGGATCACGTTACTGAAGCCATCGTCGTGGATCTGAGCGCACCCTCCTTGTTCAGGAAGCAAAGTTGATGGAACACGACTTGGGTAGGTGGTGAATCAAATACTGCAAGGAATTGAATGGTGCATCGATTGGATTACCGTCGCGCGCGCTGGGATCGTCCAGAACCTGGAGCAGTGGGCATGGCGAACTAGATCCTGGCTGCAACATTGCAGATCGTTCAATGATCTTCGGATATGTTTTAGGGGTTGAAGAGGCGAATCTCCTGGACAAATTCGACGGAGTTTCGTTGGGTAGATCATTGGAAACGGAGATGGTAAAGGGTGGCTTAGTGGCTGGTCACGAATTGCAGCAGCAAACACGATGACATACGAGCTCTGGAGAATGGGACTGAGAGGGAGGAGGAAAGGAATGGCGTTGGGACTGTAAAGAGAAGAAGAGGAGCCTTGGAGGAGCAAAAGGGTGTGGCGCAGACCTCACCGGCCATAGTGGCCGTGGCGGCCGTTTCTCTTGCATTGACACCCACAAGTGCGCAATTAACTCCAGTAACGGCAGGGAAGGGGAGAGGGGAGACTGGAATTTCCGTTTGAGGGATCAATGCTTCGGTTTGGTTCATCGGAAGGCAGATCGATAGAAGAGAAGTGTGCTATTCGTCATAGTGCGATCGCCACGCTCGAGGCGGCTTATCTGCTGTTGGATGCTAGCAGTTGACCCCCTGGCCGACGCCGCGCGGGCCTCACCAACGTTGACCGTGGCACGGGAAACCTGTCGTGCCAACGCAGACGCAATGAGTAAGTGACCGACTGTCTGGACGCGCACGAAGTGACCGACGAAGTAAGTGACCGACTGGCTCCGTCGTGTACGCCAGCTTCGGCTTGCAATACGCGATGTTGCCGCTGCTAGTGGCGTGCGTGGCGGATGCTTTGGCGCATAACTTGGTGGCGTTCGTCTAGGCTCTGGGCGGTGAGGGGCATGGTGATCCGTGGGCTGGTTTCTGACGCACTGCGGCTAGCATCCGGTGTGGCACTGCTCACGTGGCCGATGGAAGCAGACCAGTTCAAAAAGAAGGCGCGACGGCTGCAGTGGTTGAAGGCGGAAGCTCGCACAGGGGCTTGTAACTTTGTAAGCGTTCGTGCAAATTCTCACTACGGTGTAGTGCTAGTGGTCTATAATGCGTACAACCAAAACTAAAGACTCTACGTCCTACTCTAAGTATAATAGAAAATGCGTGATGCCGTCATGATATTGACAGACTGCAGATTAGTCATTAGGTACTAGTGTAACTGTGTAAGAAACCTACAGAATCGCTTCACACTGAGCTTGCAAAACATGTCCACGCAAGCACAATGGATCCCGCAAATGAATACATTTCAACAAACACAACATTTAAACTTTATATAGATTTGGGAATACATAAATCATCAAGGCCAAACAAAAGATAACATTGTCTATCCTCACCCAACTGAGATCATTTTGCGCGAGCGAAACATTCAGGGCAGGGTTGTAACTGCAAAAATCACAATGGTAGCCCATTCAATAAGACCATTTCAACTTTACATACTAGTAGAAGTAGTTGAGAAGACCGTTTGATAATAGGTACTACGAAAAGACCACGATAACCATACTGCGGTACTATGAGGACCACGACAACCATATTGCAGCAATTTATTGAAGCCGCCTTCCAGGAAGGTTGGGTATATGATACCTATGTAGTTCAAGTATACCATGATACCAATACGTCTCAGGCACAGGCCATCTGCAATATCCAACATATTATTTTCCACTGTAAGTTGGTTGTTGAATAAAGTAGTCTATTATTAACACAAAGTGGGAATGAGAAAACAGAAACAATACTTCTTTCTCTTTGTCTTCACAGTGAATACTTGCTCTGTGATAGCAAGTCCACATCCTCTACTGTCATCCAACATTTTTGACAGTCAGTTCGTAAAACAAATTATAACGGTCCAGTTTGCACAGAGAGATAACAGTAAGGTACCTTTCGGACGGTAGTGGGAGATCAATCACTGTCAATAAAACATCCCGAATCTTACTTTGTGGCAGGAAAGGTGTTACTTCACGTCCATCGTAGAAGTTCATGCCAACAAAACTTCCATCCAAACTAATAAGAGGACCCCCAATCCCAGCCTATTAAAGAAAGGGAAAAAGAAGATAAAGAGGGTAAAAGTTACTGAGAACTAGCAATTCACTGAGGTAAATCAGGTGAACTGGAAACTTTGTAGTTTCCACCACAGTACCTTCTTGATTTTACAAGTACACAACTTCAAATCTTTGCAAAAGAGTTTGGTGTCCTTTTTGTACATCACTTCACCAAATGAGGCCATTAAAAATCCACGGTCAGCATCACGCCCTACAGCTATTACTTCCCCAGAAGACTCTTGCACTTTGCTGACAATGTCCGATGGACGAATAGCACCGAGATTGTTTGCAAAACTGACAACAGCAATATTGTAATGCAAATCATACCATTCCAGTGTCCCACTGACACGATTGTCATGATTTGGCGGCAGAAATACCTCAACCTAGAATTAGAATGGTAAAATGGGCTTAGTTGAAGATCATACAAATAACTCCAAAGACCAAGCAAAAGTATTAGGAGCACATACTCTCAAGCTATTCTCAATGAAGTCTTGATGAGAACGACTTCTAACCAAACAGGCTGAAGTCAGCACCACAGTCCTATTTCTATGCCATCTTATAAGCAAGCCACTGCACGCAAAAAATCGTTCATCTCCTACATATAATAACTTATTAAGTTATAGTGATAATTTTAATTGCAAGAAGCAATGAGCATAAAACAGTTTAAAAGTTACCATCGAATGAAGTAACGGAGACAACACTATAGGATACATTAGTCACAACTTTTTTAGGAAGTCGCGCCAAGACGCCATACTCAGAACCCCTGGGTGGACGAAGAAAAGGATTCCCTTTCCATTCAATAATATCACCAAAGAATTCTTCAAACGTATTGAGCAATTTCCCATTGACTGGTCAAAAGAAACAAACTCAGAAGTTAGCTATAAAAGAAGTGCACTGGGAAACATCAGCAATGCCAAAAGCAGACACGTACGTTCAAGCACAAGTGGTGGTGGTATGGGATAACCACGAGCCTTTACCCAGTTAATGGTGTCCCAAAATCCTGATACGAAAAAGTGAGAATATAAGTACTCATATGATATGTAAGATAACATTCAGATTGTATGATGCAATACACAGGCAACACGTAGAATGATGGCTTGCAGGGCATTTCACACCTGAAGGTACTATTCGTGAAACACCTTTAGGCAACGAGTATCCACGGAAATCAAGCTTTTTATGACTGCATTTGGACAAGGTAATTGTCATGAATAAACAAATACATAGGAACTAGCCAACAGACAAAGGTCAGACCAGCACCACAAGCATATGAGCCATGGTATGAAATAGGACACATAAGTCAGCTTTACATACATGAACTAAAGGCATGAAAGGATCGAACTGATTCAGCAGTCACAAAATAAATGTTGACTTGTCCCTATAGTACAAACGAATTGTTTTAAATATGATTTAGACAAATATAATAGGTTAAGAACTAAGATTGAAAGCTAATTTAACACTGGAACAGCACTGATGGTGGGATCAACCAAAGCGATGTAGCAAGAAACTGTTTTCAATCCACAGAGCACTGTGTGAAAACCTCAGGCTTATCTCAGAGAGAGGAAGTTGAAGGAGACGGAATTTAGAACAAACATAAATATAGCTATAAGCAGTGAAGGTACTAGAAGTGTAGAAGACATACTTGAGTATCCGAAAATGCTTCAAACGTTTACGAAGGAACTCCCGAGACAGGAACGTCATGTTCGCATCACCAATATGTTCATGGTTCATCCCAAGAAATCTCGCTCGCTTCCCTATAATCGGCCCTCCAAGTACAGCCTAGAAGGAAAACAAAGTGGTTTTCTTCGTAAAGGAAACTAAAATTATCTTGTGGTGCAGAGTGATAAATTACACATACCAAATTTTCCATCATGACAAGAGTAAGAAACAAATCAAAAGCATACCTCTGAAAGATTTTGAGTATCAGAAACCCAGGTGTCGGGATGTTGAATGAGAAGGGACCCCTTAGTGGCCATCAAACTCCCTGACTCAAATGCACAACCAACGGCTAGTATACGATCATCATCACAAACATATTCTGCTGAAAGATCGAGATCCACACCAACATCCAGATTGACAGGATTGACATCAAGGTGGCACAGGCATGTGACAATAGCAATGTCTTTATCATATAGCCCCAAGAGCCCAGCGACAGTTTCATTATGAGGAAGGCGCACTTCAACCTAGCGTGATAAAAGCAGTATATCAGAAGCAATGGCTCCAGCAAGCTTGAATAATAATAGAAAGATGGAGAACGCAAGGTCTGGCAGTAGCAAACCCTCAAATTATCATCTCTATATCTATTAGCATTGAATTCAATAGCCAAACGTGCTGAAGTCACAAATCTTGTTTGATCCAGTTTAGTAGGCTTCCTATTATCTGGTAGAGGTATGCCTGAGCATGCAAATAGCATCTTATCTCCTGCACAAGATCGCTAATTCAATCACTAGGGCGATGAGACAATAGAAGTTAGGGAATTCTTAATGAGCATATAGCAGCATAATCACCATCAAATAAAGCAAGGGAGACGACAATGCGAGACAAAACTTGAGTATCATTGGCACTGGTTATGACAGGTTCGCCAAAAGGTTTCTCCACAAAACTACTGCCTGTAACGACTCGATCAGGAAGTCCACCATATCGTTTCTCCTCTTCAGCAGTTTGCTGTTTACGATATTCTGCTAGAGCTGCCCGTCTTGCTGTATCTAATTACCAAATATGACAACAACTGTTAGTGTTCTATCACAGCAATACATGCAGCAAAAGAACCAATACATTAGTAATAACAATGACTCACTTTCTCTCATTTCATTTATGAACACATTAGAACTTGAACGACTCGTATCTGGCAGGCGCCTGTTACTTCTATTTATGGCTCTCTGCTCCCTACTCACACCTCTGGTGCAATCAATAACCCGCTCTTTTCTCTGTGTCTTTGCTGTCCTGAAGCAGATATTTGCAATGTTTAGTTAAGGCCTCATTGAATGGCTTGAATAGACAAGCTGACCAAAACAATCATTATACAGCATAGCAGGAAGTGCAAAGAATATCATCAGGCCGTGTTCCTATCAGCTGATTAAGATTGCCACCGAGTGAGCAACCCAAGAGATTCCAACATATCACATATCTAGAAGGTAGGAATCCAATCAAACCAGCATGGCAGTCGAAAGATGGATCATGTGACCAAGCCCAAAAAAAAACTACATTTTAACTGACCACATGCATCAATATACATGATCAAAAGGCCCCAAGATGGATCTTAAAATTAAAGGCTATTAACAGATCAAAAATAGAGTCCCGTCCAAAAACGGTTAACATAGTTGATGCGATTAGTGAGGGGGTCGTGATGCATCCCAATTTGAATCGCTCCGCAGCATGTCACATAGCAAGCATATAAGAAAGGACCAGACTAATGAGCGAGCAAACCTCAGGTTCAGTCTCCTTCCTTGCTTCCCCAGTGCCGCCGTTGCCTGGCCCTCTGCCCCTCCCGCCGGACTCCTCAACCTCCCAGAGGCTGGCCCGCACGCCGCCACCAGAAAACCCCCGCCCACCCTAACCCGTCCAATGGTCCACTTCCACCCGGACCCTGCCCACCACCCTCCACCACCGTGGCCGTCGGCGTCCTAGCCGCCCCGCCGCGCCCTCCACCACCGTGGCCGCAGGCGTCCTCGCCGCCCCGCCCGCCGCCCGCCACGTCGTCCTTCCTACCGGTTTCTACGGCCGAGGGAGAGGAACCCCTACCGAAACCCGAACCACCCTAACTTAGGTCATGAGTACTGCCTGCCTCCACCACCGGCTTCCGGCGGCGCGGCGCCGCGCCCACACCCCGCGGTCGCTCGCTCGCGTGATGCCTGTCAGCACATAGCTACCAGAAGTTCGATAGATTTATTGTATAAGAAAATAGGCACTTACATCGCGAAACTTGTCCGTTCCGCGCGCCGAGAAAGTAGAGTAACCGGTAGCTGGGGACGAGGTCACGCCGGGGAAGCGACGCACCGTGGACGGATCCGTGACGAGGCCCGCACTCCAGCGAAGACTAAGCAGGCGAATCGACGACGAGGACGACGGATTTAGGGATTTGAGGAATCTGCGACTGCGTGTCGAGGAATTGGCCTGGGGACTCAGTTTTATAGTAAGAAAGATTACTACGCGGGACGAACTGGACCAAATGGGCTAAATGGGCTGGAACCTCGTATATGTCCCACGCTCACACGCGGCCAACCCACGTCGAGGAAGCACTTGTTCGTGGGAGGAAACAACAGTTCAAGCCCGGTAACAACAAGTACACCACGATCAAAGCCTTCACTGACTTTCCCGTTTTCGTAAAAGTACTCTTCACCTCCCTCAATTTTGCAAGTTTCATTTGTCTCCCTCTATTATACAATTAGATATGATGATTCCTTCAACTTTGAAAAGCGTTCGTTTTTGCTCCATCCGTAGTTTTTGAAGGTGCTTTTGCTGATGTGACACGCATCTGTTGCTTAAAAAATTAGTTTGAGGCAAATCACTTATTCCAAAAATCACTAATTTTTTTGTGGTACTTAAACAGAATATAAGAATAAATTTTTGTTATTGTACCAAATCTTAATTACCAAAAATTTGTAAAAAAAAAAGGTTTTACATATAAGTGACCGACGAAGTGAGTAAGTGACCGACTGGCTCCGTCGTGTACGCCAGCTTCGGCTTGCAGTACGCAATGTCGCCGCAGCTAGTGGCGTGCGTAGCGGACGCGCTGGCGCATAACTCGGTGGCGTTCGTCTGGGCTCTGGGCGGTGAGGAGCAACGCCGCTGCAGGCCTTCGAGGAGGCCTCGCGGGGCATGGTCATCCTTGGGCTGGTTTCGGACGCACTGCGGCTGGCATCCGACGTGGCACTGAGAATCACGTGGCCGATGGAAGCAAACCAGTTCAGCAAAAAGGCACAGCGGCTGCGGTAGCTGAAGGCAGAAGGTCGCAACAGGGGCTTCTAACTTTGTAAGCGTTCGTGCAAATTCTCACTACGGTCTAGTGCTAGTGGTCTATAATGCGTACAACCAAAACTAAAGACTCTACGTCCTACTCTGAGTATAATAGAAAATGCATGATGCCGTCATGATACTGACAGACTGCAGATTAGTCATTACGTACTAGTGTAACTGTGTAAGAAACCTGGAGAATCGCACAACATGTCCACGCAAGCACAATGGATCCCGCAAATGAATACATTTCAACAAACATAACATTTAAACTTTATATAGATTTGGGAAAACATAAATCATCTAACGCCAAACGAAAGATAATATTGTCTATCCTCACCTAACCTAGATCATTTTGCTCGAGCAAAACATTTAGGGCAGGGTTGTAACTGCAAAAGTCACAATGGTAGCCCGTTCAATAAGACCATTTCAACTTTACATACTAGTAGCAGTAGCTGAGAAGACCGTTTGATACTAGGTACTACGAAAAGACCACGATAACCATACTGCGGTGCTATGAGGACCACGACAACCATATTGCAGCAATCTATTGAAGCCGCCTTCCAGGAAGGTTGGGTATATGATACCTATCCAGTTCAAGTGTACCATGATACCAATACGGCTCAGGCACAGGCCATCTGCAATATCCAACATATTATTTTCCACTGTAAGTTGGTTGTTGAATAAAGTAGTCTATTATTAACACATAAAGTGGGAATGAGAAAACAGAAACAATACTTCTTTCTCTTTGTCTTCACAGTGAATACTTGCTCTGTGATAGCAAGTCCACATCCTCTACTGTCATCCAACATTTTTGACAGTCAGTTCGTAAAACAAATTATAACCGTCCAGTTTGCACTGGGAGATAACAGTAAGGTACCTTTCGGACGATAGTGGGAGATCAATCACTGTCAATAAAACATCCCGAATCTTACTTTGTGGCAGGAAAGGTGTTTCTTTACGTCCATCGTAGAAGTTCATGCCAACAAAACTTCCATCCAAACTAATAAGAGGACCCCCAATCCCAGCCTATTAAAGAAAGGGAAAAAGAAGATAAAGAGGGTAAAAGTTACTGAGAACTAGCAATTCACTGAGATAAATCAGGTGAACTGAAAACTTTGTAGTTTCCACTACAGTACCTTCTTGATTTTACAAGTACACAACTTCAAATCTTTGCAAAAGAGTTTGGTGTCCTTTTTGTACATCACTTCACCAAATGAGGCCATTAAAAATCCACGGTCAGCATCACGCCCTACAGCTATTACTTCCCCAGAAGACTCTTGCACTTTGCTGACAATGTCCGATGGACGAACAGCACCGAGATTGTTTGCAAGACTGACAACAGCAATATTGTAATGCAAATCATACCATTCCAGTGTCCCACTGACACGATTGTCATGATTTGGCGGCAGAAATACCTCTATCTAGAATTAGAATGGTAAAATGGGCTTAGTTGAAGATCATACAAATAACTCCAAAGACCAAGCAAAAGTATTAGGAGCACATACTCTCAAGCTATTCTCAATGAAGTCTTGATGAGAACGACTTCTAACCAAACAGGCTGAAGTCAGCACCACAGTCCTATTTCTATGCCATCTTATAAGCAAGCCACTGCACGCAAAAAATCGTTCATCTCCTACATATAATAACTTATTAAGTTATAGTGATAATTTTAATTGCAAGAAGCAATGAGCATAAAACAGTTTAAAAGTTACCATCGAATGAAGTAACGGAGACAACACTATAGGATACATTAGTCACAACTTTTTTGGGAAGTCGCGCCCAGACGCCATACTCAGAACCCTTGGGTGGACGAAGAAAAGGATTCCCTTTCCATTCAATAATGTCACCAAAGAATTCTTCAAACTTATTGAGCAATTTCCCATTGACTGGTCAAAAGAAACAAACTCAGAAGTTAGCTATAAAAGAAGTGCACTGGGAAACATCAGCAATGCCAAAAGCAGACACGTACGTTCAAGCACAAGTGGTGGTGGTATGGGATAACCACGAGCTTTTACCCGGTTAATAGTGTTCCAAAATCCTGATACGAAAAAGTGAGAATATAAGTACTCATATGATATGTAAGACACCATTCAGGATTGTATGATGCAATACATAGGCAACACGTAGAATGATGGCTTGCAGGACATTTCACACCTGAAGGTACTATTCGTGAAACACCTTTAGGCAATGAGTATCCACGGAAATCAAGCTTTTTATGACTGCATTTGGACAAGGTAATTGTCATGAATAAACAAATACATAGGAACTAGCCAACAGACAAAGGTCAGATCAGCACCACAAGCATATGAGCCATGGTATGAAATAGGACACATAAGTCAGCTTTACATACATTGAACTAAAGGCATGAAAGGATCGAACTGATTCAGCAGTCACAAAATAAATGTTGACTTGTCCCTATAGTACAAACGAATTGTTTTAAATATGATTTAGACAAATATAATAGGTTAAGAACTAAGATTGAAAGCTAATTTAACACTGGAACAGCACTGATGGTGGGATCAACCAAAGCGATGTAGCAAGAAACTGTTTTCAATCCACAGAGCACTGTGTGAAAACCTCAGGCTTATCTCAGAGAGAGGAAGTTGAAGGAGACGGAATTTAGAACAAACATAAATATAGCTATAAGCAGTGAAGGTACTAGAAGTGTAGAAGACATACTTGAGTATCCGAAAATGCTTCAAACGTTTACGAAGGAACTCCCGAGACAGGAACGTCATGTTCGCATCACCAATATGTTCATGGTTCATCCCAAGAAATCTCGCTCGCTTCCCTATAATCGGCCCTCCAAGTACAGCCTAGAAGGAAAACAAAGTGGTTTTCTTCGTAAAGGAAACTAAAATTATCTTGTGGTGCAGAGTGATAAATTACACATACCAAATTTTCCATCATGACAAGAGTAAGAAACAAATCAAAAGCATACCTCTGAAAGATTTTGAGTATCAGAAACCCAGGTGTCGGGATGTTGAATGAGAAGGGACCCCTTAGTGGCCATCAAACTCCCTGACTCAAATGCACAACCAACAGCTAGTATACGATCATCATCACAAACATATTCTGCTGAAAGATCGAGATCCACACCAACATCCAGATTGACAGGATTGACATCAAGGTGGCACAGGCATGTGACAATAGCAATGTCTTTATCATATAGCCCCAAGAGCCCAGCGACAGTTTCATTATGAGGAAGGCGCACTTCAACCTAGCGTGATAAAAGCAGTATATCAGAAGCAATGGCTCCAGCAAGCTTGAATAATAATAGAAAGATGGAGAACGCAAGGTCTGGCGGTAGCAAACCCTCAAATTATCATCTCTATATCTATTAGCATTGAATTCAATAGCCAAACGTGCTGAAGTCACAAATCTTGTTTGATCCAGTTTAGTAGGCTTCCTATTATCTGGTAGAGGTATGCCTGAGCATGCAAATAGCATCTTATCTCCTGCACAAGATCGCTAATTCAATCACTAGGGCGATGAGACAATAGAAGTTAGGGAATTCTTAATGAGCATATAGCAGCATAATCACCATCAAATAAAGCAAGGGAGACGACAATGCGAGACAAAACTTGAGTATCATTGGCACTGGTTATGACAGGTTCGCCAAAAGGTTTCTCCACAAAACTACTGCCTGTAACGACTCGATCAGGAAGTCCACCATATCGTTTCTCCTCTTCAGCAGTTTGCTGTTTACGATATTCTGCTAGAGCTGCCCGTCTTGCTGTATCTAATTACCAAATATGACAACAACTGTTAGTGTTCTATCACAGCAATACATGCAGCAAAAGAACCAATACATTAGTAATAACAATGACTCACTTTCTCTTACTTCATTTATTAATTCATTAGAACTTGAACGACTCGTATGTGGCAGGCGCTTGATACTTCTATTTATGGCTCTCTGCTCCCTAGTCACACCTCTGGTGCAATCAATAACCCGCTCTTTTCTCTGTGTCTTTGCTGTCCTGAAGCAGATATTTGCAATGTTTAGTTAAGGCCTCATTGAATGGCTTGAATAGAACAAGCTGACCAAAACAATCATTATACAGCATAGCAGGAAGTGCAAAGAATATCATCAGGCCGTGTTCCTATCAGCTGATTAAGATTGCCACCGAGTGAGCAACCCAAGAGATTCCAACATATCACATATCTGAAGGTAGGAATCCAATCAAACCAGCATGGCAGTCGAAAGATGGATCATGTGACCAAGCCCAAACAAAACTACATTTAGCTGGCCACATGCATCAATATACATGTCAAAATCTAACATGATCAAAAGGCCCCAATATGGATCTTAAAATTAAAGGTTATTAACAGATCAAAAATAGAGTCCCGTCCAAAAACGGTTAAAATAGTTGATGTGATTAGTGAGGGGGCCGTGATGCATCTACTAGTTAATTAAGCAACATACACTTACCTCACAAAGAAAATTAAGAAGCATACACATGGATTTTTCACGGAGCAACATAAATGTTGAGATCTTGCATGCATAGCAGGATCCCATCGCTCTGCAGCATGTCATATAGCAAGCATATAAGAAAGGACCAGACTAATGAGCGAGCAAACCTCAGGTTCAGTCTCCTTCCTTGCTTCCCTAGTGCCGCCGTTGCCTGGCCCTCTGCCCCTCCCGCCGGAATCCTCAACCTACCAGAGGCTGGCCCGCACACGCCGCCACCAGAAAACCCCCGCCCACCCTAACCCGTCCAATGGTCCACTCCCACCCGGACCCTGCCCACCACCCTCCACCACCGTGGCCGTCGGCGCCCTAGCCGCCCCGCCCGCCCTCCACTACCGTGGCCGTCGGCGTCCTCGCCGCCCCACCCGCCGCCCGCCATGCCGTTCTTCCTACCGGTTTCTATGGCCGAGGGGAGAGAAACCCCTCCCGAAACCCGAACCACCCTAACTTAGGTCATGAGTACCGCCTGCGTCCACCACCGGCTTCCGGCGGCACGGCGCCGCGCCCACACGCCGCGGTCGCTCGCTCGTGTGATGCCAGTCGGCACATAGCTACCAGAAGTTCGATAGATTTATTGTATAAGAAAATAGGCACTTACATCGCGAAACTTGTCCGCTCCGCGCGCCGAGAAAGTAGAGTAACGCGTAGCTGGGGACGAGGTCACGCCGGGGAAGCGACGCACCGTGGGCGGATCCGTGACGAGGCCCGCACTCCAGCGAAGACGAAGCAGGCGAATCGACGACGAGGACGACGGATTTAGGGATTTGAGGAATCTGCGACTGCGTGTCGAGGAATTGGCCTGGGGACTCAGTTTTATAGTAAGAAAGATTACTACGCGGTACGAACTGGACCAAATGGGCTAAATGGGCTGGAACCTCGTATATGTCCCACGCTCACACGCGGCCAACCCACGTCGAGGAAGCACTTGTTCGTGGGAGGAAACAACAGTTCAAGCCCGGTAACAACAAATACACCACGATCAAAGTCTTCACTGACTTTACCGTTTTGGTAAAAGTACTTTTCACCTCCGTTAATTTTGTAAGTTCCATTTGTCTCCCTCTATTATAAAATTGGGTACGATGATTCCTTCAACTTTGAAAAGCGTTTGTTTTTCCTCCCTCGACAGTTTTCGACGGTGGTTTTGCTGATGTGACACGCATTTGTTGCTTAAAAAATTAGTTTGAGGCATATCACTTATTCCAAAAATCACTAATTTTTTTGTGGTACTTAAACAGAATATGTGAATAAATTTTTGTTATTGTACCAAATCTTAATTACCAAAAATTTTGTAAAAAAAGAGGTTTTACAGATTGGGTCATTTTGTGAATAATACAAGCAAATGCAATACTTTCGTGAAATGCTAAAATTTTGAAAATTTTAGATAATTGTTTTTTTAGGTGATGTGAACAGCCATGAAATCTTTCATCTTTTGGCGTGCACTTTGTTGAAAGTATCGATGAATTTTGTAGATTCTCACATGCTTAAATAATATAAATAATTTGCTAAGATTCTCAACATAAGTGCACACCAATTACTTCACAATTGTAAAGATTACCTAAAAACATAATGTTTCTGATTTTTCAGAATTTTTGCGTTTTCTCGAAAGTGGTGCAATTGACTGTTTTACTCACAAAATGATCTTATCTGTTATTTTTTAATAAATTTTTGGTAGCTGAACCAAAATTTATTCAATAACATAAATTTATCTTCGTAACCTGTTTAAGTAAATCACAAAAAATTTAGCGATTTTTGGAGCAAGTGAAACCGATTTTTTTAACCATGGATGCCTACCATGCAGTAAAGCCACCTTCCAAAACAGCCGAGGGAGCAGAAATGAACGGTTTTCAAAGTGAGTTATCCTAACCAGTTCCCTTCATGATCTTTTTGAAGAGCTCACAGTTTCCACACCACAATGCCGTTTAGGAGGCGGGGACCTAAGAGGAACAAGTCAATGACACCAAGCTCGGAGAATCACTAGTGCTACTAAGAAAATCAATGAAAATGAAGCACTAGATGCTCTCACACTCACAATAGATTAACGAGGGCTCAAGTGTGAGAGAGGAAGGCTCATATGTGAAAGG
This sequence comes from Oropetium thomaeum, assembly GCA_001182835.1. Classification (NCBI taxonomy): domain Eukaryota; kingdom Viridiplantae; phylum Streptophyta; class Magnoliopsida; order Poales; family Poaceae; genus Oropetium; species Oropetium thomaeum. Next base: position 166,791 of record LFJQ01000057.1, read on the forward strand.
TATGCAGTAAAAATGTCCAAGAGAGGTAACTTACACGAGATGAAGCGGGTATTTATAGCCCATACTCTGAAAGCTAGCTTTTATAGGTTTTCTGCGACGTTGGCGGTGAGACCGTGATTTTGATGGTCAGACCGAAGTGAATGACAATGCCTATATTTGATTTAAACGCATAGAGGAAGGTTTCAAACAACGGCTCTAACGTTCAGATCACGGCTCTGTCGATCAGATCGTCATGAAGTCTAGAGAGCAAAAAAATTTTATGTGTTTGGCGGCCAGACTATGAGCGTGGCGGTCAGACCACGAGCCTCTGGCGGTCAAACCCTCAAGGGTCAGACTACGATCCTCGTGGTCAGACCATGGTGATACGTCTTGAACAAAAAAATTCAGCACTTTGCCCTTCATTCATGAGGACTTTTTCAATGATTTTTACGGTTGTTTGACAAGAAAATTGAGCAAAGTGACACTATAAACGCTTTAAGAACATGACAACCGACCCCTCTTAATAGTACGCCACTAATCTATAATCTGGTCAATATCGTCTCTAATCACCTTATGACCCGTAAAACAAAATTCTATAAATTATATCTTTGTCTTGAGCCATCCATTATCCAATATATGAGCTTTATATCGTATTATTCTTGTCATCAATCATGCTCAATCTTTCACATGTGAATCTTTATTATCATAGAATCAAGAAGCGCATTAATCCACAAATATTGATCATCATTAATTACCAAAACAACAACCAAGGGCCTAGATGCTTCAGGGTTGCCACCGTGGAGGGCGGTGTTGACGGTGGTAGACGCCATGCAACAGGAGGCTAGGGTTTGGAGCGGAAGCGAAAAGGTACAGGAGAATCGTAACCTCTTGTAGCATGATAAAAAGGGATGATTATGCAATTAGATGATGTATTAATGTTATGCAGCCGGATTACATATACACACACAGCTGGAGTGTCTGAGTGCGTGATTAGGGATGTCGGTACTAAAGATGGTGGCCCCTGGAGACCTTAGGCGCTCCACTATGATCCAATAGGACAGTACAATAAACTCTAACAAGCACGCGTACGTCTTCTCAGTTCGTTGTACGCATACCCCGTATTGACATTACGCGTTTTGGCAGGTGCGGATAGCAGTAAGTGGAATCAATATACTAGAAAAATCAATTAATAGGCAGTTTAAAAATTCTGTAACAAAAGATACATAATTAGCAGTTATTAGCCTTTGAATTTGAGTTAAAGTAACTTTATTAATAGTGCTATAGAGAAAAACACAAGTGATTTGTTGGATTTAAGTTAAAGTAATATTATTATGGTAACTGTGGGGCTAATGTTAGGATGACGGGATTGTTTTCAGGGGATGGGTGAAAAAAGTAAGTGATTAGTGCAGTAGAGCATCTTAAATGAAGTAGATACCTCTTTCTACACTTGTGCACTCCATGAATATGCTTATCTAGGAGCACCGGTATTTAATTTGAGATATCATTACATTGGGATGACTTTTGCCGATCAGAGTCGTTTACATGCATGGTCTGTTAAAAAGCTACATAGCGAGGTATTGAAAAATAACGAAAGGTATAATTTCTCTTTTAACATAAAAATATTTATCGTAAATGAATATATAATTTTTTTACTATTCAATTTTATATTTGCATGTCCTTTAATTCATTCGCGCCGCCAGGACCGCCCGATCCGCAATCAATGCGCCGTCGCCGTTGATCCTCGGTTTCCGCGCCACATCAACCTTGGCTCCCGTGCGCTATAAAACCGAGATGCCCGCGACGTGCTGTTCCATTTCCCCAAAGCGTCGCCGCCTCTCGTGCCTCCTTGCGTGCTCGCGCCGCCGCCGAAAGTCCGCCGCCCGTAGCAGTCATCGTCCGCCGTCGTCTACCGGTCGCCGGACTCCGACGATTCAAGGATGAGCTTAACCAAGCCGCACCGCCTCCTCCGGGCCTTGGATCGAGTCAGGACATCCACTGGAGCTCCGCTTGGACGCCGCCGAACCCCGCCGCTCGAAGCTCACCGTCGCGCGCCGCGTCCGCTGCTCTACGGCGCCCATTGACCCCTCGATGAGGACCCCCGCGCCCCCCCTCTGTCGTTTGGAACAAGCGGCGACCTTTCTCTTGCACCGTATTGCTAGATCGAGCTAGCTTACTGCCGCCTCCCATGGCGCCGCCGCTCGCCGGCTTTCGCCGCCGCCAGTCGTCTCACCAGAACCCCCTGGGCCGTCGGATCTTTCATCTGCGGGTCAGATTAGATCTGGGCTTTTGGAACCTAGTCTTTGGAGCCCTGAACCAAGTTCATCCAGAGCCATACACCCAGTCCATGCTTTTTCAGTATAAAAATAATTATAATAAAACCTAAATCTGAGGCCCTGCCTTTTTTGCATAAAAGGCTCTCTGCTTTGTTTAATTATGTTGTGGTCTTCTTGTTTGGACAAAAACCCCTGTTAAAATAATTTTTATAACCCGCCCTTGATCTTTTACAGAAAACACCTTAAAAGCTGGCCCTAACCTTTTTAAATCAATGTCCTTGTTCTTTTGTAAAATTACACACAAGTTCCAAAACCCTTGTATCCCTGTTTTCACAAATAAACCCTTGTATCCCTGTTTTCACAAATAAGCCTTTGGTTTAGTTTAATTGCATAGAGGCCCCTCTATTTTTATTTCTATAATTATAAATAGGTTCCTTGTAGTTCTGCTATAGTTTGTAACTTCGATCGAGCACATCTTTTTACTCATAGCTCAGTTCTTAGTGGTTTTTACGTCCACGAATTCGTAGCTATGAGTAGAATCTTTTAGCATAGTTGTTATGTCTAGCCTCTTTTGATGCTGTTTGTTGTACTGTTTTCTAATTATTGTTGTTTGCTTGTCTTGTTTGTGTAGTCTGCCGTTGTGATGTTAGAAGGCTAGCACGTGGAGAAGCCCAAGACTTGAAGTGGCATTTGTAGATATTTTGATTTTGGTACATGAAACACTGTGTTGTGCTCTTAATTTTGGGCTTTCGAATTCTGGTTATGTACATCGTTAATTGAGCCATCTGTTTTGAAATGGTTTTTTAAAGTAGGACATGTGGAATCCAGAAAGCAAGGCAGCTTTTCATGAGGAACTCTTTGATTTCAGTTTATTCTGTCATAGTTTCTCTCTTGTGGCAGTGGTGCTACGTTTGTAACAGCATTTGTAAACCCACTTCACTTTTAACTCAATATGATCAGGATTCCATAATCTCCTATCTGTGTGCCTGTTCTCCACGTACCTGGGATGGACACCAGGGGTGCATCAATAGCCAGTCCCATACACACCCAAGCTTCTGCGCCATCTCCAGCAGATGCAGCAGTGAAAGATCCTCTTTCCTCTCCTCAAGTAAGTCTTTGTTTTCCCATGTTCCCCTCTTGATTTAAATATCCCTTTTAGGAGTAAGTTTAGGGACAGTTGCAAAACTAACCCTGTTTTCTACAGAAACTTTGTGTACCCTGTTTTTTAGCATATGTTCATTTAGAAAAAATAGGGTCAAATGCACAAACCCTGAAAACAGAGTCAAATGTGCATTTAGTCTCTAAAACAAGGGTCAATGGTGCAATTGTCCGTAGGTTTCAAATCAAAGCAAGTAATTGCACTCATCGGTTTGAGAGAGAACTTGAGGGACCATGCATCTTTAAAAAAGTTTATAGGTGAAAACAAAACTTTTATGCTGCAAACCCTCATTCACTTTCAATCCTCTGACACTAGGTCCACATATCACACAAAATATGCACCCAGATCATCATGTTGTCCCTGATTTACACGCCATCCGTGCTTCACACTGAGATAGTGGAGAGATAAGGAATGAGGACCTCAACGCGTGTTTGACCTTAATAGTGGTGCCCAAAATGCAACCTATAGGATGGATGTCCTTCTTGTTTCTATAAAGGTCTAGCGCCATGTCCCACCATCAAGTATGGATCGGCTTGAAAATAGAACGTGGTTTGGAGTCAGGGCCCCTGGTCGTGGTGAATTTAAGCAGCTGCGACCATAAGGCTTATGGTTCATGCTACAGTAGTTTAAAGAGTTGCAAGCAGCTTGCAGCAAACAGGCACAGGGTGGTGAATAGAGCAGAGATGAGTCGGAACTTTGGATAGCGAGAATGGGAGATTAGAGAGGAGGCGTGGGAGAGGATCTGCAAACTTCAGAGGGAAGTAGGATTACAATTTTTTTTGTTTCCTTATTGGTTATACCTAAGGATCAATAGGAAATGACGAGTAGACAAGCTTTGCCATCCAGGCATAGTTGTGAATGTGATGTAGCTACTGTAGATGCCTGATGAAGAGGACCTGTTGCACGTTATAGTCTATAACCATGAAGTGAATTGTAGGTCATATTTTTCAGAAGTCTTGGCAAAGCGCGCATTGAAACAATTTTAGTTACTTAATTGATGTTTCTGGCTATGTTGTTCCGATTATTTTTCTTTCAAATTCAGATAGAAGAAAGGGATCATGTCAGTGACTTATTTCAGAAAGTGTCACCCTCTGTTGTGACTGTTGCTGCTGTCCATGATGAAGAAACCATATATAGAACTGGTTTCAATCTTGTTTCTGAAGAAGGGTATTCTATTATCTTTACCTATATCTTTAGGGATGAAGAACCAGAAAGGTATTTCATATATTTCCAGGGGGAAGAAACCAAAGTTAAAGCTAATACACTTGTTGATACCTTTAGAGGTCGGTTTGCTATCTTAATAGTCAAAAGTGCTAAGAAACGCACTTGTTGATGAGTGGACAATGAGGAATGAGGTGATGCATGTGAGGATCGCTCGCACTGCCCTCTCTCTGTCAACTGCAGACACGATGGTGCTTGAAGCAATACATGAACTGAAGTTGCTGGCCAAGTTAGGAGAAAGAACAGGGAGTTGATGCATAGGATTGGGGCACCAAGTTCATAGCGCAGTTGTTGGACAACCACAATGCACAGATCCGATGTGATACGCTGGAGCTTGTGTTTGTTAGTAGGAGATGAAGAAGGAAAGGTAAGTCGGAACTTTTCTGGCCTAACGGAACTGACATGTAATTTATAACAATTTATACTGAATCGATCTCGGCACCTAAGTTTTTCTTCTCTCAAAATATGGTTACGGGCTATCTATACAACACTCGAGCATTTTAAGGGCTTCCATCGCTTCATTTTTCTTCCAATGAATTTGAAGGTCTATTGTGGCGGACCGCCCCTGAAACGGGGGAGATCCTCCTCCCGGGATCCATTCTGGGCGACGTTCGTCGAAGCGAACGTTCACAGGGTACAACACAGGCAATAAAAAGCACAGGTTTAAGACGGAAGAAAAATATTACATGAGTGAGATTACGGAGTTCGGTTCCACAGGAACAGTTTTCATAAAACAGCGGAAATGATTAAGTCTTACAAGCGGCAGCGGAAATAAAGATACAGACTCCGACTCTGACTCTAAGCATAAGCAAGGGCCTTGCCCAACGGCTCCCTGCTACTAGCAACACACAACAGCGGCTACTCGAGCGGCTCCCACTGAAAGCTACCCCAACCCGGCGACGACTCCTCCCAGAACTGGCCACCTCCACCACCGGTCGCATCGAACCCTCCTGAAAGCCACGAGTCGCAAGGCGTGAGCTTCTAAGAAGCTCAGCAAGACTAACCCGTCAACAGGCTGTCTACAGCCGACACCTAGACATGCACGGCTGACGCTGGGGTAGGATAATTGCAAAAGGACTCGCTTTACTAAGTAGTTCCTATTTTCAAGTTTTAGCCCAAATTAAGTTCGAGAAAAATAACTTTAGTAGGCACTGTAACTAATCAATCATGTTGACAAGCAATGATTAGTATAAACATCACAACCAAATCATCTTTTTCCTCGGTTCACTTATTAACGTATGTGACAGAGAGTTTGAGTAGACTCTAGACTGAGAGTGTCAGCGGTTCGAAACGATTTACACCTGCAGGGTTAACCTGATCACACGACACGTGCGCGTCCCGGACCGCACGTGACAACCGTTCGCTCCAGATCTGGCAAAGCTAATTCCCTCTTACGCTACCTTAACAGTGCCGCGTCCCACCAGATCACCCGTCCCGGACGGTGTCTGTGGAGTTCACACACTGTCCACCCCAGACCGCCGCCAATCAGACACCGTAAGGTAGGTTCAGCTTTGCCTTCTCTAGGCTACCTAGGTTTACTGGTTCCCATAGTTCCAGCATGTGAGCAGTACGTTCAATACTCAACCAACTGTGCCCCACGGATCAGACAGAGCTACTGCACACAGAACCCCGGTCTGTCGCTTTCCTATCACCCTCTGTCTGACCCCGATTTCTTTTCATTAAACCTGAACCTGCTCCATAATTCTCTAGTAAGGTGGAAGTTTTCAATCAACTCCTAACATATCGCGAGCAGGGTCCAATCTGCTCGACTTCTACCGAAGAGAAATCCTAAGCATAGCAGCTACATCGGGCTACCTGTACCAATATTCCATGTAGGTACTACTGGAAACATATGCATCTAGGGTTTCATTCAACTCCTAGTGACCTAAATGCACATCACATGACATCACATATACTATTGCAAAAAGAAAATTTTAAAACAGTAGTGCACCGGGGCTTGCCTTGTGGGTAGTCTTCTGGGTCGGCGACGGTGGTGTCTTCAGAAAAGGCGGGGTCCGCCTCGACAACTACTTCGTTCACGTCGGCGTCTACATGATGCAATTGCAAAGGTGTCAATAACAGTTAACCACTTTCTGCTGATCGAGCAAGTCGCTAACAAGGTAGAGCAATAGTAATTAGGGTTTTGTCGAGTCGCTTTGATTTTTACCTAACCAAGTGTTGACCTAAAGGGTACCCAAAATCAACTCTAACCTATGTTATCGCAATACAAATGAGTGGCCAGGGTTGAGCTAGGGTATACAAAATTTTTCCAAATTTTTAATAGTTGCAAATGATTAATTAGGGTTTTGGACCTTTTATGGTTAATTAAATAATTCCCCAAAATTAATAATTTTATGTAATGAAGTTTTATATTTTTATTAAAAACTACAATTTTCCCTGGTCCCAAAACATTTGGATTGGAAATTTTTGGAGCTAGGAATAATTTTCTATGCTTTATTGAAGTTTCCCGCCGAATTAATGGAATTTTTTGTACAATAGTAAAAGAACAAGGGCCGAAACCCTAGCCAGGGCTCTGCCCTAGCCCGACCGGCGGCGTGCGCCGGAGCTACCGGCGACGGCGGTCGGCGGCGAGCACACCGGCGGCAAGAGCTCGACGCGGGGAACTCCTTTCACTGGCTCACGGCTACCGGCGGTCACGGCATTGCGGCGGCGACGGGAGGCGGTGAGAGGCCAGGTCCGGCAATGGCGCGGCGGCGCTCCGATGAGAGTCCGGCGGCGACACCATGCCTGAGAGACTCGCCACGGCACGGTGAAGCTAGGACTAGAAGGAATCGGGTTGATTCTCACCGGAACTAGGAGTTCACCGGACGACCACCTTCGGCCGAGGAGGAATGGCGGCGGCGGCGATCAATCCGGCGGTGGGAGCCTTGTCCTGGAAAACGGATGACGGTGAGAGCTCCACCATGCTCCGGGGACCTTATTTGGCAAGAAAGTTGGCTCAATTGTGGGGCGCTAGATGGTTCTCACCGGAGCGGGTTCCCTGGCGGCGAGTTCCGACGGCGGCGCTTCACGATTCCGATGACAGAAGCTCTTCCTTGGAGAAAGGGCGGTTGAGTGAGCTTCTCTGAGCGATGAGAATCACGAATGGCAAAGAAAACTTGATCGAAATTGGGCGCTAGGGGGTTCTCACCGGTGGCGGCTCTTCGGTGGCGATTACCGGCGGCAGCGCTTCTCAAAATCCGACGAGTATCGGTGGAATTGGGGAGCGACCGTGTTCGGTAGTGTGGAGTGGAGTCGGGCGCGTTGATTTGTAGAAGGAAACGAGGAATGGCTGGCTGTGCACGGTGAACGGCGGCAGAGCGCAGCGACGGCGGTGCTTCGGATATGGCGGAGAAACAGAGAGGCCGAGAGAGAGACGGGGTCGGGGAAAAAGAACGGAGCGGCCGAGGGAGAGTTGCTTGTGCGCGTCGGAGGCTGGCTCGCGCGATCGCCACGCATGCGCGCTGCGCAGCTCGCGCGCGGCAGGTGGCGCAAAAGCTCTGCCGCGGTCGGGCGTGGGAGGGAGCGCGCGCGCGGGAAGGAAGGGAAACAGAGAGAGAGAGACGGGGAAGGCTGGGCTGGCCGCTGGCCAGTGGGCCGGGGTGGCCAGGAAACTTGCAGACTAGCCCCCCAACTTTCAAATGAATTGAGTACAAGTCCGAAACACTAGATTCTAATAGATTTTGAGTAAAGTTTGAATAGAAAGTTTAAAGTTTTAAACTAATAGACTTCATTTTTGACTAGCTTTTTATTTGAGAGGATTTCCTAGCAAGCATTTAAAGGGTTTCTTGGACTTAACGAGATAATTCAAATTCCTTTTAGCAATTTACCCAAATCTTTTGTTTGCTATATATTATTTAATCTTTACATTTTCTTTTGCTATTTTGCTTAACTTGATTTAATTTCCCTCTTTTTACCCGATGACGGAACGGAGTGCTACAACCCTCCCCCCTAAAAGAAATCTCGTCCCGAGATTTAGAAACAGGGTGGGATAAATTAGTGGTACCTCGGGATTGTGAAAGGACGTCGGGGTAATGGGCGCAGAGGAATTCCTCGGATTCCCACGTGGCTTCTTCCTCCGTGTGATTGCTCCACTGCACCTTATAAAATTTGATGGTCCGGGTTCTGGTAACTCGTTCCTTTTCGTCGAGTACCTTGATAGGCTTCTCGGAATAAGTCAGATCCGGTTGTAACCCTTCTACTTCTGGTACAGTTTTGTCTGACGGGGCCTTCAAACACTTCTTCAGTTGCGACACGTGAAAAACATTGTGTAGCCCTGATAAGTGAATTGGCAATTCTAGCTTGTACGCTACCGGTCCACACTTCTCCAAGATGGAAAACGGACCAATGTATCTCGGAGCCAGTTTGCCCTTTGCCCCAAATCGTTGTACTCCTTTGGTAGGCGAGACCCGTAGATACACCGAATCACCCACCTCGAAGTTTAGGGGTCGTCGTCTCTTATTTGCATAGCTTTTCTGTCGGGATTGGGCGGCCTTCAAGTTAGCTTGGATGGACCTTACTTTTTCTTCTGCTTGTCGAACTAGGTCTGGTCCAAGTATTATCCTCTCACCTGACTCGGACCAGTTCAACGGAGTCCTACAACTCCGACCATACAACGCTTCGAAGGGTGACATCTGAATACTTCCCTGGTAGCTGTTGTTGTAAGCAAATTCAGTCAGGGGTAAGTACTCATCCCAATTCCCGCCATGATTTAGCACTGATGCTCGCAACATGTCTTCTAAAATTTGGTTGACCCTCTCAGTCTGTCCGTCAGTTTGGGGGTGGTACGCGGAACTTCTTATTAGTTTGGTACCCAAAGCCGCATGTAGTTGCTCCCAAAACCTAGCAACAAACTGGGCTCCCCGATCGGAGATAATGGTCTTTGGTACTCCGTGTTGACTGACGACTCGAGCGATATATAGCTCCGCATACTTCTTCATTCGATAGTTGGTGTTCACTGGTATGAAGTGAGCGGACTTTGTGAGTCGGTCCACAATTACCCAAATGGAGTTGTGGCGTCGAGTGGTCATGGGTAACCCAACTATGAAGTCCATGCTCAGATCCTCCCATTTCCAAGCAGGAACACTCAAAGGTTGCAGAAGTCCGGGCTTTTTCAAATGATCTGCCTTGACTCTTCTGCAAGTGTCACACTCTGCCACATACTTGGCAATCTCCCTCTTCATTCTTGTCCACCAGAATTTCTTCCTCAGGTCCTGATACATTTTATTGCTGCCGGGGTGAATGGAATATTTTGACAGATGAGCCTCGTCCATAATCTTTTTTCGAAGCTCAAGATTCTTCGGAACTATCAACCTGTCCTTGAACCATAACACTCCGTCCTTATCCTCCCGGAAGCACTGCATCTTTTTATCGTTTAACCTGAGTCTGATATTTTCCATTCCCTTGTCTTCTCGTTGAGCACTCGCTACCTCATCCTTAATGGTTGGGATTAGAGCGAGATTGTGCAATGACCCATGAGGTAGAACTCGCAGGGCCACTTCTTCTTCTCCTGTGGAAATCCCCTGGTCTAGGTAATGGCAGTGAGCATGCCTGCTCAAAGCATCTGCCACGACATTAGCCTTGCCAGGATGATAATGAATCTCCAACTCATAGTCCTTAATCAGCTCAAGCCACCTTCTTTGCCTCATGTTGAGCTCATTTTGAGTGAAGATATACTTCAGACTCTTATGATTGGTGTACAGATGCACCAAATTCCCCAACAAATAGTGTCTCCACACTTTTAGTGCCAGTACGACCGCTGCTAGCTCCAAGTCGTGAGTCGGATAGTTCTGCTCATGCTTACGGAGTTGCCTGGAAGCATAAGCGATCACTCGACCCTCTTGCATTAATACACAGCCAAGACCAATACCAGATGCATCACAGTACACATCAAATGGCTTGCTCAGATCTGGCTGCGCTAGCACTGGGGCTGTAGTTAGGTGCTTTTTCAGAGTTTGGAAAGCTTTCTCACAACTGTCGGTCCACCTGAACTGGTTGCCCTTCTTGAGCAGCTCAGTGATTGGTTTAGCTATCTTTGAGAAGCTTGGAATGAACCGACGGTAATATCCTGCCATCCCGAGGAAACTGCGTACCTTATGGACTGAGGTTGGTGCTTCCCATTCAAGAATAATCTGCACTTTTCCTGGGTCAACTGCAATGCCTTCTGAGGAGACCACATGTCCCAAGAATTGGACGTGATCAATCCAGAACTCACACTTACTGAATTTGGCATACAGCTTGTGATCCCTCAGCCTCTGCAAGACCGTTCTGAGATGTTCGGAGTGGTCTTCTGCGGTCTGGGAATAGATCAGTATGTCATCGATGAATACGACAACAAACTTGTCTAACTCTGGCATAAAGACAGAGTTCATAAGGTACATAAAGTGGGCTGGTGCATTGGTGAGTCCGAAAGACATCACCAAGTACTCATACAGACCATATCTTGTAGAGAATGCAGTTTTCGGAACATCCTCTGGTCGAATCTTGATCTGGTGATAGCCTGACCGAAGGTCTATCTTGGAGAAGACTTTAGCTCCAGCCAACTGATCAAATAAGATGTCGATGCGGGGTAGTGGATATTTGTTTTTGATTGTGACCGCATTCAAGGGGCGGTAATCAACACACAATCGTAGGGATTGGTCCTTCTTTTTCACAAATAAAGCCGGACATCCCCAAGGAGAAGAGCTGGGTTGTATAAAACCCTTGTCCAACAGCTCCTTCAGTTGTACCTTCAACTCAGCCAGCTCTTTTGGCGCCATCTTGTATGGTCTGCGAGAAATTGGCGCTGTGCCTGGCTGTAGGTCAATCCTGAATTCCACATCCCGATCTGGGGGTAACCCTGGTAGATCTTCCGGAAACACGTCCGGAAACTCCTTCACCACCGGAATCTCCTCTAAACTTTTTCCCGCAGCATGATAGACTTGTGTGGAAGTGGATCTGGGGTGATCTAACCTTAGGGATACGGAGCCGTGGAGTGGTGAGGTTAGGTGGATTACTCGATTGGCTATGTCAAGGATGGCTTGGTGGTGTTTCATCCACATCATTCCAATAATGATGTCGATGCCCTGGCCGTCAAGGATGATGAAGGAAGTGGGGTAGGAACGTCCGCCTAAATTTAGTGGTGTTTCTTTTAACCCTTGTCGTGATATGATACAACCCCCCGGTGATTTTATAAGAAAAGGTGGATCTAGAAGAATGGTGTTGAAATATTTTCCCTCAATAAAGTTTCGACTAATGAAATTATGAGAGGCACCAGAATCGAACAGAACGAATGCGGTGTGACCAGAGAGTGAAAACATACCCGCCAACACCGGTTCACCCTCGGCAATGTCTTCGGTCGTGGTATAGTTCACCCGACCCGATCTGGTGGCCCTCTGCCCCCTGGACTGGTCCTGCCCGAGCCCTGTTGGCGACCCGGGTTACCCTGCTGCCTGCGGGTAGGACACTCACGAGCGAAGTGACCCGGGAGTCCACAAGTGAAACATGGAGCTCCGAGTCCCGGTCGGTTGCCCTGTTGAGGTGGACGGGCGTCCCGATTCTGCTGCGGTGGGGGTGGCGGTGCGCGGTTTCCGCCTTGCTGCTGGTAACGCGGGGGTCGGTACTGCTGCTGCGGCGGGCGGAAGGACGGTCCCGATGGAGGAACGGACCCGTACCTCCTCCCATCCGGCGCAGTATAGACCAAGCGATACTTCGGGGGTGGCGCGTTGGAAGGGCCACCACCGCTTCGCTTCTTCTCGCGCTGTTCCTTCTCGAGGTATTCTTCTGCGATCAGAGTGTTGCTCACGAACTCAGTGAAGGTACCGCCTTGGTTCAGAGCCATGCGGGACTGAAGTGTAACGTCCAGCCCTCCCATGAAGCGGCTCTTACGCTTCGCGTCCGTGTCGACCTGCTCCGGAGCATAAAGTGACAGCTGATTGAACGTCCTGGAGTACTCGTGGACAGAGCGGTTTCCCTGAGTCAAAGCCATAAACTCCTTGGCTTTTCGCTGCATTAACCCAGCGGGAATATGATGAGCACGGAAGGCTTCCTTGAACTGCTCCCACGGCACTTCGGTACCAGGTGGAAGGGTGGCGATGTAGTTGGCCCACCATGCACCGGCGTGCCCATACAGCATCTGGGCTGCGAACAGAGTCTTCTGATGGTCGGTGCACCGAATAAGCCCAAACTTGGCCTCGATGGTACGAAGCCAATTATCTGCGTCCAGAGGTTCTCTAGCATCCCTGAACTCGGGAGGGTGTGTCGCCATGAAGTCCGAATAAGTTCTGTTCTCCCGCGGACCACGGCGTTCCCGGTTCTGGTTCGGGCCCTCCAGAAGGGCTCGCAGCATCTCTCCTTGCTGTAGGGAGTTTTGCATCATGGCTGCCATAGCTTCTGCCAGAGTAGGAGCACCTGGTGGAGGTGGTGGGTTTTGCTCCTCTCCACCATGCGAACTTCCCGCTTCGCTTCGCTCCATGCTGCAATTCATACATCGATGATTCCGTTAGTGTGGTCGTTCAACATGCATTTACCATGGTACAACAAGGAATGTACATATGTAACACACATAGTATGCACATAGAAAACAAACTGCGTTCATTCCCAAAATCATGACAATACATCGGTACCCACATTACAACCCGCATTGCCATGCATTCAGACTTACATCATGCTACGACATAGTGCTACCATGGTAAACCACTCCTACGGGATACAATCGAAACATACTACTACTAGCCAGACACCACTTCGTTACACAACTAACACACGTTGCCAACCAGCAAGCCTACAGAGTTACAACCCTATGGGGTGGCGTTGCCTCCACTGCCCTACTCCTCATCGGACTCGTGGCCCGACACATCTGGGTCAGACACTTCTGACTCAGGCGCGTCCTCGTCGGCTGGTGGCGGGAGCTGCTGTTGCTGTGCCTCTAAGAGTCCAGCAATGTGGTGCTGCAGGTGGTGATTCTCATGAACGAGGTTTTCGACTACTTGCAGAGCCTCATCTCGAGAAATCTCCAATTGGTGGATCTGCTCCAGCAGGGCCTGGCAGTCATCATTCCTGGCCTGCACCAGGTTAAGTCTAGCTGTAGCAAGATGCTCGAGTTCGGCAATGCGTTGCGCCCGGGCATCGCAGCGAACACACGGTTCATTGCTACTGCTCCCTATGCCTCCCATTTTGTCTGGGGTTCGCGCTAGCTCCTTGTGCGCTCGTCCCAGAGCCTGGCGGTCATATTGGGCTGCCATCACTGTGTCCTCATACAAGTTAAGCATTGCTACGCTCAACTTGAACAGTGGGGTCACATGATCTTTCTCTCCCTTGAGAGTCTTGGCAATTGCATTCTTGACGTTCCGACGCCAAACATCATCAACCTGGTCCCGTATCGGAAATAGGGCCGCTGGCTGATCTGCCAGATCGGCTAAATTTCCCTCACATAGCCTTAATAGAGCCTGGAGAGCTGCGGCTTCAATGGCCTCCGTCTCGTCCGTCCCAACTCCAGTGGTGGTCCAGATTTCTCCATTGGCTCGGTGAGGATGAGCGGGCAGTGTAGTTTCGGCTGAACTGCGGGGTAGGCCATGCTGTTTGAACTTCCGGACCCGGAACCAAGGAGTTTCTTCATAGCCTAGCGACTGTAGGGTTTGGTTGAGCAACTGGACAAATCCCCTGCGCCCTGACTCTTGAGTCATCCGAGCAGGGGTGGAGTGCTCAGCCCCATAGTTCCCCAAACCATTGTCAACCGAGTTGCCCGACATCTGCAGATACAAAGACGGAGAAGGATTTACTTCACGGAAGTCACATGTCGATACCTAAGTCAAGCAGGCATGCGACTTCTGGTAAAAGGAATGGATCACAATTTGGGTGCAAGAGTGGACTACACCCCGGAATCAAGGTTACGATGGTTACAACTGTCGCTGATGGAAGTTTTGATCTTGAATGGCTTTAGTATAAGTTTGAAGGATTTTAACGTGTTCTGGTTTAAGATTCAGCAGTTTACCATTTGTGTGACTCTTCGATTTTTACCATGCAATGCAGTCCTTTATCGACCTATACGTCCTCACAAAAACAAAACCTAATACGTTAAGTCGGTGGCAGGATCGATCTCTCAAGTCAGTCGTGTCTACACGCGCTTACGCAACAGTTAGCGTACCTGCAGAAAACACACCACAGGCAATTGCATAATATAATATTAATAGTAAAAACAACAACCCATATCATTGCCATATGGGTCGCCCCGAGTAGGCCACGTACGGGGTCACGTGTCCGACCTTCCCTGCGCGGCGAACAGACTGCACTTTACCTCAGGCAGCGGAGGTATGAGAGTGTTCCGCGAGACCTAAGTCGCGAAGAACAAACTCATCTCTTGTGTACCACAGACACAAGACACCACTGTTGCGAAGGTCTGCATTCGCAACAGGTCCGTAACCCACACCTCGTACGGTAGAGGTCCGCTTCTCTCCCTAAACGGCAAGGGGGTGTACTAGGTTACAGCGAACCTAATACCTCCTTCCATACCACCACGGTACGGAACGCTACTGTTGCTGATGCAACAGGGGTTTCTCGACCTTTCACCGCAGTCGAGCGGCGTACCTTACCTTGCTTACCTTAACGTAGGTGCGTCGTTACAGAAAATTAAATCTAACTGGGTTTTGTTAGACCCTACACTAGGTTAGCTTGCCACCTGATAGAACCTAGTTCTACTAGGGCACGCTACTAACTCGCACGCGGTTTTCGAAAATATGCCCTAAAAAGGTCGTACTCATCCCAGAATGGCTCTGATACCAGCTGTGGCGGACCGCCCCTGAAACGGGGGAGATCCTCCTCCCGGGATCCATTCTGGGCGACGTTCGTCGAAGCGAACGTTCACAGGGTACAACACAGGCAATAAAAAGCACAGGTTTAAGACGGAAGAAAAATATTACATGAGTGAGATTACGGAGTTCGGTTCCACAGGAACAGTTTTCATAAAACAGCGGAAATGATTAAGTCTTACAAGCGGCAGCGGAAATAAAGATACAGACTCCGACTCTGACTCTAAGCATAAGCAAGGGCCTTGCCCAACGGCTCCCTGCTACTAGCAACACACAACAGCGGCTACTCGAGCGGCTCCCACTGAAAGCTACCCCAACCCGGCGACGACTCCTCCCAGAACTGGCCACCTCCACCACCGGTCGCATCGAACCCTCCTGAAAGCCACGAGTCGCAAGGCGTGAGCTTCTAAGAAGCTCAGCAAGACTAACCCGTCAACAGGCTGTCTACAGCCGACACCTAGACATGCACGGCTGACGCTGGGGTAGGATAATTGCAAAAGGACTCGCTTTACTAAGTAGTTCCTATTTTCAAGTTTTAGCCCAAATTAAGTTCGAGAAAAATAACTTTAGTAGGCACTGTAACTAATCAATCATGTTGACAAGCAATGATTAGTATAAACATCACAACCAAATCATCTTTTTCCTCGGTTCACTTATTAACGTATGTGACAGAGAGTTTGAGTAGACTCTAGACTGAGAGTGTCAGCGGTTCGAAACGATTTACACCTGCAGGGTTAACCTGATCACACGACACGTGCGCGTCCCGGACCGCACGTGACAACCGTTCGCTCCAGATCTGGCAAAGCTAATTCCCTCTTACGCTACCTTAACAGTGCCGCGTCCCACCAGATCACCCGTCCCGGACGGTGTCTGTGGAGTTCACACACTGTCCACCCCAGACCGCCGCCAATCAGACACCGTAAGGTAGGTTCAGCTTTGCCTTCTCTAGGCTACCTAGGTTTACTGGTTCCCATAGTTCCAGCATGTGAGCAGTACGTTCAATACTCAACCAACTGTGCCCCACGGATCAGACAGAGCTACTGCACACAGAACCCCGGTCTGTCGCTTTCCTATCACCCTCTGTCTGACCCCGATTTCTTTTCATTAAACCTGAACCTGCTCCATAATTCTCTAGTAAGGTGGAAGTTTTCAATCAACTCCTAACATATCGCGAGCAGGGTCCAATCTGCTCGACTTCTACCGAAGAGAAATCCTAAGCATAGCAGCTACATCGGGCTACCTGTACCAATATTCCATGTAGGTACTACTGGAAACATATGCATCTAGGGTTTCATTCAACTCCTAGTGACCTAAATGCACATCACATGACATCACATATACTATTGCAAAAAGAAAATTTTAAAACAGTAGTGCACCGGGGCTTGCCTTGTGGGTAGTCTTCTGGGTCGGCGACGGTGGTGTCTTCAGAAAAGGCGGGGTCCGCCTCGACAACTACTTTGTTCACGTCGGCGTCTACATGATGCAATTGCAAAGGTGTCAATAACAGTTAACCACTTTCTGCTGATCGAGCAAGTCGCTAACAAGGTAGAGCAATAGTAATTAGGGTTTTGTCGAGTCGCTTTGATTTTTACCTAACCAAGTGTTGACCTAAAGGGTACCCAAAATCAACTCTAACCTATGTTATCGCAATACAAATGAGTGGCCAGGGTTGAGCTAGGGTATACAAAATTTTTCCAAATTTTTAATAGTTGCAAATGATTAATTAGGGTTTTGGACCTTTTATGGTTAATTAAATAATTCCCCAAAATTAATAATTTTATGTAATGAAGTTTTATATTTTTATTAAAAACTACAATTTTCCCTGGTCCCAAAACATTTGGATTGGAAATTTTTGGAGCTAGGAATAATTTTCTATGCTTTATTGAAGTTTCCCGCCGAATTAATGGAATTTTTTGTACAATAGTAAAAGAACAAGGGCCGAAACCCTAGCCAGGGCTCTGCCCTAGCCCGACCGGCGGCGTGCGCCGGAGCTACCGGCGACGGCGGTCGGCGGCGAGCACACCGGCGGCAAGAGCTCGACGCGGGGAACTCCTTTCACTGGCTCACGGCTACCGGCGGTCACGGCATTGCGGCGGCGACGGGAGGCGGTGCTCGGCCAGGTCCGGCAATGGCGCGGCGGCGCTCCGATGAGAGTCCGGCGGCGACACCATGCCTGAGAGACTCGCCACGGCACGGTGAAGCTAGGACTAGAAGGAATCGGGTTGATTCTCACCGGAACTAGGAGTTCACCGGACGACCACCTTCGGCCGAGGAGGAATGGCGGCGGCGGCGATCAATCCGGCGGTGGGAGCCTTGTCCTGGAAAACGGATGACGGTGAGAGCTCCACCATGCTCCGGGGACCTTATTTGGCAAGAAAGTTGGCTCAATTGTGGGGCGCTAGATGGTTCTCACCGGAGCGGGTTCCCTGGCGGCGAGTTCCGACGGCGGCGCTTCACGATTCCGATGACAGAAGCTCTTCCTTGGAGAAAGGGCGGTTGAGTGAGCTTCTCTGAGCGATGAGAATCACGAATGGCAAAGAAAACTTGATCGAAATTGGGCGCTAGGGGGTTCTCACCGGTGGCGGCTCTTCGGTGGCGATTACCGGCGGCAGCGCTTCTCAAAATCCGACGAGTATCGGTGGAATTGGGGAGCGACCGTGTTCGGTAGTGTGGAGTGGAGTCGGGCGCGTTGATTTGTAGAAGGAAACGAGGAATGGCTGGCTGTGCACGGTGAACGGCGGCAGAGCGCAGCGACGGCGGTGCTTCGGATATGGCGGAGAAACAGAGAGGCCGAGAGAGAGACGGGGTCGGGGAAAAAGAACGGAGCGGCCGAGGGAGAGTTGCTTGTGCGCGTCGGAGGCTGGCTCGCGCGATCGCCACGCATGCGCGCTGCGCAGCTCGCGCGCGGCAGGTGGCGCAAAAGCTCTGCCGCGGTCGGGCGTGGGAGGGAGCGCGCGCGCGGGAAGGAAGGGAAACAGAGAGAGAGAGACGGGGAAGGCTGGGCTGGCCGCTGGCCAGTGGGCCGGGGTGGCCAGGAAACTTGCAGACTAGCCCCCCAACTTTCAAATGAATTGAGTACAAGTCCGAAACACTAGATTCTAATAGATTTTGAGTAAAGTTTGAATAGAAAGTTTAAAGTTTTAAACTAATAGACTTCATTTTTGACTAGCTTTTTATTTGAGAGGATTTCCTAGCAAGCATTTAAAGGGTTTCTTGGACTTAACGAGATAATTCAAATTCCTTTTAGCAATTTACCCAAATCTTTTGTTTGCTATATATTATTTAATCTTTACATTTTCTTTTGCTATTTTGCTTAACTTGATTTAATTTCCCTCTTTTTACCCGATGACGGAACGGAGTGCTACATCTATATTTAAGATTAGATCTATTTTATACAAACTGAAGATTCAAGTGTTTTTATAGGCGGCAACACCTGAATTATTGTGTAACATGACTGTAATTCTAGTGTAAACTGACTGTAACTAAGATGTGTAAAAAAAAATCAGGAATTTGGAGGACTTATAACAGTTTGAATTTTCCTTCTCTATACTCCCAACCTCTAAGGCACAAATCTTTACATAAATTTAAGCCAATAAAATTCCAGTGTTGGATTCCTGTAACACACTTGGTTGTGATTATATTTAGCTTTCCCCTATGATTAAATGTTAATCTTCATTGCATGATGTATAGGATATCGTTGGAAAAACTAAGGCCATTGCAAGGACAATAAAGCTGCTTTCAAGTAATACTACTGATGAAAGGCATGCGGCCATCTCTTTCTTGCTGGAGCTTTCAAAGTTGCAGTTACTATTGGAGCATATTGGTTCAACGGCTGGAAGTATCCTGATCCTTACAACTATGAAGATCAACAGTTTAGATGATCCAGTTGCTTCTGAGAAAGCTGGACCAGTCCTTGAGAACCTAGAGAAATGTCCAAAGAACATCAAGTACATGGCTGAAAGTGGCTACTTAGAACCTCTTCAGATTCATGTAGTGGAAGGTGAGATGTAGCAGGAAATCATTTTATGCAAGCATGATAGTTGTTCACAAGCATGTTCATGTTTGAACCAGAGTTTATAAAAATTGTATCACTAAGTAGTTCGATGCCCCCCACCACCACCACCCCAAAAAAGTAGTTTGATCAACTCAAATAACTAGAACACAGTTTCGAAGTCTCGTATATTTTTTTTGGGCGATTTTGTATCAATATTTCATTACTATAACATCCTGAATGTTTCACTTAGTATCCTTAACATCCCTGTAATAATTAGTATTAAGCTGACATGGATATTACAACAGGCTCAGTAGAGACACAGATGGAGATGGCGCGCTGAGGCAGCACCGACAGAACCTCAGAAGTGCTTCTGCATGGTGGAGAAGGCTCTTGGAACACTGATTGATTGTCACTGATTGCATGCGCAGATTTACGGGGAAAAAAAATTCTGTGCTCACCGTTGTGCACAGCATCCACGCGGCAGCAATTTGGGTAGGTTCGCATAGCGGCGCCTTTGCGGACGGTGTGCACAGAATTTTTTTCCTTACAGATTTACAGGTACACAACAAAAAAAAACATGGGATAAGCAGACGAAAACTGAAACTCTCGGCCGTGTAGAGACAACACGGTTGTTGGACAACCACATCAACATATAGAAGTAGCCTATTGCACAGATTATATATTTAGACGTGTACATCGCTAGAACTCCATGAACTTCGTATGCTAGTACAGAGTAGTCAGGCATCACGTGCAGTCGCCGGAGGATGCTCTCGGCCGCGATCACCAGCGCCGCGGGCAGCATCCTGTCGCCCGTCACCTCACTCATGCACCGGTCGTCGCCGTGTTCCAAGAGCCTTCTCCACCATGCAGAAGCACTTCTGAGGTTCTGTCGGTGCTGCCTCAGCGCGCCATCTCCATCTGTGTCTCTTCTGAGCCTGTTTGTAATATCCATGTCAGCTTAATACTAATTATTACAGGGATGTTAAGGATACTAAGTGAAACATTCAGGATGTTATAGTAATGAAATATTGATACAAAATCGCCCAAAAAAAATATACAAGACGTCAAAGCTGTGTTCTAGTTATTTGAGTTGATCAAACTACTTTTTTGGGTGGTGGTGGTGGGGGGCATCGAACTACTTGGTGATGCAATTTTTTAAACTCTGTGTTCAAACATGAACTTGCTTGTGAACAACTATCATGCTTGCATAAAATGATTTCTTGCTACATCTCACCTTCCACTACATGAATCTGAAGAGGTTCTAAGTAGTCACTTTCAGCCATGTACTTGATGTTCTTTGGACATTTCTATAGGTTCTCAAGGACTGGTCCAGCTTTCTCAGAAGCAACTGGATCATCTGAACTGTTGATCTTCATAGTTGTAAGGATCAGGATACTTCCAGCCGTTGAACCAATATGCTCCAATAGTAACTGCGACTTTGAAAGCTCCAGCAAGAAAGAGATGGCCGCATGCCTTTCATCAGTAGGATTACTTGAAAGCAGCTTTATTGTCCTTGCAATGGCCTTAGTTTTTCCAACGATATCCTATACATCATGCAATGAAGATTAACATTTGATCATAGGGGAAAGCTAAATATAATCACAACCAAGTGTGTTACAGGAATCCAACACTGGAATTTTATTGGCTTAAATTTATGTCAAGATTTGTGCTTTAGAGGTAGGGAGTATAGAGAACAAAAATTCAACTGTTATAAGGCCTCCAAATTCCTGATTTTTTTTACACATCTTAGTTACAGTCAGTTTACACTAGAATTACAGTCATGTTACACAATAATTCAGGTGTTGCCGCCTATAAAAACACTTGAATCTTCAGTTTGTATAAAATTAGATCTAATCTTAAATATAGACTTTCAAATTCATTGGAAGAAAAATGAAGCGATGGAAGCCCTTAAAATGCTCGAGTGTTGTATAGATAGCCCCTAACCATATTTTGAGAGAAGAAAAACTTAGGTGCTGAGATCGATTCAGTATAAATTGTTATAAATTAAATGTCAGTTCCGTTAGGCCAGAAAAGTTCCGACTTACCTTTCCTTCTTCATCTTCTACTAACAAACACAAGCTCCAGCGTATCACATCGGATCTGTGCATTGTAGTTGTCCAACAACCGCGCTATGAACTTGGTGCCCCAATCCTATGCATCAACTCCCTGTTCTTTCCCCTAACTTGGCCAGCAACTTCAGTTCATGTATTGCTTCAAGCACCATCGTGTCTGCAGTTGACAGAGAGAGGGCAGTGCGAGCGATCCTCACATGCATCACCTCATTCCTCATTGTCCACTCATCAATTACACTCTTCAGGGAAGCATTGCTTGTCATTGTTTTACTTTGCATAAGCATTAGGTGACAGGGCCACAAATAGGTTCAGAACTGTCTACAAACCTCTCGATGTACTCTTCTATAGCCCTCCTTTCATATGTCACACCACACTAAGTTGTCACAGGATCATTCATCACCTCATTTATCAGAGGACAGAGGAATGCATCGTACAGTGTGGCTCAATGTATTCTGCAACCTCTGGAAGAGTGCTGAATATATGCCCACCAAATTCATGTGATTCATGGTACATTCCCCGCAGGAAGTCCACCAGCCTTGGATTGTCAATATCACGGAGAGACCTCCTGGGTCTGTTGCTCACTACATTCATGGATATATCAACCTCAGAGTAACCCTGTGATTTTATTAGCACATCCATATAAGCATTACTGCCAAATGTAGGGGTCTGAAATGGCTACAGCCTGTCATTTCACCAGATGAAAATCAGCTGAATCCGGGCTTCCGATTTGGTGGACAGCTAACAGGCGGTAGTACCAAATCTGAATCAATTCAGCCCGATTCAGGAGGCCAAATGGGCCCTAAGCAATTTTCTTTCAGCCATCTTCTTCAGTTCTTCCTGTAAGTTAAATTTCGTTTTAGTCTCATTTTAGACAAAGTTTAAAGCATTACAAGAATGATATACAGTTTACTTACTCTCCATTCAGGATTGTCAAACGCTTTTCTAAGGCATGAGATTATGTATGTGCTGAGAAGACCATTTTTTATGTCGCCCCAGGTGCCAACTGAATCAATCAATCCACTAACTTTACCAGTCAAATCAAATACTGGAGCTGACATTAATGTGAATGATGTATGGTCTTTAATATCAACTTTACTGAAAAGAATAATATCATCTTCAAAAGAACATGTCACTTGAAAATAGCTATCAGCTGCCGACCTTTAGAATCAAATCCTTTACACGTTGGGGTGGTTACTAGTCCTCTATAAAACCCAACCTTGCCAATTAATGTAGGAATCACGGGTGCATCAGCATGCAACCGGGTACCAGACATAGCGCCAACCGTGTCTACAGGAATACAACCAACATGATCATCGCTGAAAGTGACAGCTGTGCGTTTCTTAGCACTTTTGACTATTAAGATAGCAAACCGACCTCCAAAGGTATCAACAAGTATATTAGCTTTAACTTTGGTTTCTTACCCCTGGAAATATATGAAATACCTTTTTGCTTCTTCACCCCAAAAGATATAGGTAAAGATAAGAGAATACCGTTCTTCAGAAACAAGAATGAAACCAGTTCTATATATGGTTTCTTCATCATGGACAGCAGCAACAGCCACAACAGAGGGTGACACTTTCTGATATAAGTCACTGATATGATCCCTTTCTTTTATCTGAATTTGAAAGAAAAATAATCAGAACAACGTAGCCAGAAAACATCAATTAAGTAACTGAAATTGTTTCAATGCACACTTTGCCAAGACTTCTGAAAAAATCACCTACAATTCACTTCATGGTTACAGACTATAGTGTGCAACAGGACCTCTTCATCAGGCATCTACAGTAGCTACATCACATTCACACCTATGCCTGGATGGCAAAGCTTGTCTATTCGTCATTTCCTATTGGTCCTTAGGTATAACCAATAAGGAAACAAAAAAAATTGTCATCCTACTTCCCTCTGAAGTTTGCAGCTTCCTCTCCCACGCCTCCTCTCTAATCTCCCATTCTCCCTATCCAAAGTTCCGACTCATCTCTGCTCTATTCGCCACCCTGTGCCTGTTTGCTGCAAGCTGCTTGCAACTTTAAACTACTGTAGCATGAACCATAAGCCTTATGGTCGCAGCTGCTTAAATTCACCACGACCAGGGGCCCTGACTCCAAACTTCGTTCTATTTTCAAGCCGATCCATACTTGATGGTGGGACATGGCGCTAGACCTTTCTAGAAACAAGAAGGACATCCATCCTATAGGTTGCATATTGGGCACCACTATTAAGCTCAAACACGCGTTGAGGTCCTCATTCCTTATCTCTCCACTATCTCAGTGTGAAGCACGGATGACGTGTAAATCAGGGACAACATGATGATCTGGGTGCATATTTTGTGTGATATGTGGGCCAAGTGTCAGAGGATTGAAAGTGAATGAGGGTTTGCAGCATAAAAGTTTTGTTTTCACCTATAAACTTTTTAAAGATGCATGGTCCCTCAAGTTCTCTCTCAAACCGATGAGTGCAATTACTTGCTTTGATTTGAAACCTACGGACAATTGCACCATTGACCCTTGTTTTAGAGACTAAATGCACATTTGACTCTGTTTTCAGGGTTTGTGCATTTGACCCTATTTTTTCTAAATGAACATATGCTAAAAAACAGGGTACACAAAGTTTCTGTAGAAAACAGGGTTAGTTTTGCAACTGTCCCTAAACTTACTCCTAAAAGGGATATTTAAATCAAGAGGGGAACATGGGAAAACAAAGACTTACTTGAGGAGAGGAACGAGGACCATTCACTGCTGCATCTGCTGGAGATGGCGCAGAAGCTTGGGTATGTATGGGACTGGCTACTGATGCACCCCTGGTGTCCATCCCAGGTACTTGGTGAACAGGCACACAGATAGGAGATTATGGAATCCTGATCATATTGAGTTAAAAGTGAAGTGAGTTTACAAATGCTGTCACAAACGTAGTACCACTGCCACAAGAGAGAAACTATGACGGAATAAACTGAAATCAAAGAGTTCCTCATGAAAAGCTGCCTTGCCTTCCTACTGAGCTACCGCCCACCACTGATCTGAACCAAGCACAAATACAATTAGCTGCCACTGAACAAGAAGTATTGCAATAAAGACTAAGTTACACCTATATGGAGGGAAGATATACCATTACACCAATGCCATTGTCCAAACAGTCTAGATACGGATAGGTTTTTACAATTTATAAAAATAATTCAGAATCAGGTTTTACTTAACATCCTATCACATTACAGTAACAAATAGCAAGTACAGTATTGTTCGATTTTGCTACCTATTATATTGCCCAGGCCATTCTATGATCCCTAATGTATTAGCCCATTAAAAACATTAATTTTTGTTAGGCTTGGCCCGTTTACTTTCCTAGTGATTCTGGATTCCACATGTCCTACTTTAAAAGACCATTTCAAAACAGATGGCTCAATTAACAATGTGCATAACCAGAATTCGAAAGCCCAGAATTAAGAGCACAACACAGTGTTTCATGTACCAAAATCAAAAATCTACAAATGCCACTTCAAGTCTTGGGCTTCTCCACGTGCTAGCCTCCTAACATCACAACGGCAGACTACACAAACAAGACAAGCAAACAACAATAATAAGAAAACAGTACAACAAACAGCATCAAAAGAGGCTAAACATAACAACTATGCTAAAAGATTCTACTCATAGCTACGAATTCGTGGACATGAAAACCACCAAGAACTGAGCTATGAGTAAGAAGATATGCTCGTTCAAAGTTACAAACTGCAGCAGACCTACAAGGGACCTATTTGCAATTACAGAAATAAAAACAGAGGGGCCTCCATGCAATTAAACTAAAACAAAGGCTTATCTGTGAAAACAGGGATACAAAGGGTTTATTTGTGAAAACAGGGATACAAGGGTTTAGGAACTTGTGTGTAATTTTACAAAAGAACAGGGTCATTGATTTAAAAAGGTTAGGGCCAGCTTTTATAAATTAAAAGGATAGGGTGTTTTCTATAAAAGATCAAGGGCGGTTATAAAAATTATTTTAACAGGGGTTTTTGTCCAAACAAGAAGACCAAAACACAATTAAACAAAGCAGAGGGTCTTTATGCAAAAAAAGGCAGGGCCTCAGATTTTTAGGTTTTATTATAATTATTTTTATACTAAAAAAGCATGGACTGGGTGTATGGCTCTGGGTGAACTTGGTTCAGGGCTCCAAAGACTTGGTTCACAGTTCCAAAAGCCCAGATCTAATCTGACCCGCAGATGAAAGATCCGACGGCCCAGGGGTTCTGGTGAGACGGCTGGCGGCGGCGAAAGTCGCCGAGCGGCGGCGCCATGGGAGGCGGCGGTAAGCTAGTCGATCTCGCGATACGGTGCAAGAGAAAAATTGCCGCTTGTTCCAAACGACAGAGGGGGGGGGCGTAGGGGTCCTCACAGAGGGGTCAATGGGCGCCGGACAGCAGCGGACGGTGGCGCGCGACGGTGAGCTTCGAGCGGCGGGGTTCGGCGGCGTCCAGGCGGAGCTCCAGTGGACGTCCCGACTCGATCCAAGGCTCGGAGGAGGCGGTGCGGCTTGGTGAAGCTCATCCTTTGAGTCGTCGGAGTCCGGCGAGCGGTAGACGACGGCGGACGACGACGGCTACGGGCGGCGGACTTCCGGCGGTGGCGCGAGCACGCAAGGAGGCACGAGAGGTGGCGACGCTTTGGGGAAAACGGAACAGCGCGTCGCGGGCATCTCGGTCTTATAGCGCACGGGAGCCAAGGGTTGACGTGGCGGAGCCGAGGATCAACGGCGACGGCGCATTGATTGCGGATCGGGCGGTCTTGGCGGCGCGGATGAATTAAAGGACATGCAAATTATAAAATAGAATAGTAAAAAATTATATAGTCATTAACGATAAATATTTTTATGTTAAAAGAGAATTAAACCTTTCATTATTTTTCAAAACCTCGCTATGTAGCTTTTTAACGGACCATGCATGTAAACGACTCTGATCGGCAAAAATCATCCCAATGTAATTATAAATTAAATACCGGTTGACACGACCCGCCCAGAAACCTGGATCCGGTCAGTCGTTAAGCCAAGATCTTGTTGGGCAACGCTCGGCGAAGCAAGCGTACACAGGATACAACACAGGCAGGGATAAACAGCAATAATTTACAAGAAGAGGGAACTTAATACATCATTGGTTCATAAATTTAAAGTTAAATATTACATTGTTTCAGAGTACGCAGAAGTTTTGAAAACGAATACAGCGGAAGACTAGAACTATTACAACTCCGACACTCGGACTTAAGCAAAAGCACGCGCCGTGCCCACGGGCGTCATGCTACTAGCCACTTCAACAGATCAATGCGGCGACTCGCACAACTCCCATTGGAGGTTCCCGAACTCGAGGGGAGGCTCCTCCCAATGGAAGCTACCTGCTGGTTCCTGCGTGACGGCGCCTGAAAACCACAAAACGCTAACGCGTGAGCTTCTAAGAAGCTCAGCAAGACTTACCCGACAAATGGCTGGCTACAGCCGACTCCTAGACATGAAGGCTGATGGGGGTAGGTTTATTGCCAAAAAGGACTCGCAACCTATACTACTCTTGTCAATTTTTAGCACAAGTTAAGTGATTAGGAAAAATAAATTTAGTTAGCACTGAGCTAAGCAAACACAACAGAATCAACAATAGCAGTATTAATATTCATAATTCATTCTCATGGTGTCTCAAACTATTTTACTAAAATGTGGTGCGTTTCACGAGCATGCTCACTAACTGGGAGCGACAGCGGTTCGAAACGATTTTATACCCTGCAGGGGGAAACCTGACCGTACGACACGTGCGTGTCCCAGACTCGCACGTGGCAACCGTTCACACCAGCTCCTGCAACGTCAATTCCAGCCTACGCATGCCTAAGCAGCGCCGCATCCCACCAGACAACACGTCCCAGACGGTTTCTGTGGAGTTCCCACGCTGCCCACCCCAGATCTCCTCCTAGTCAGACACCGTAGGGCAGGTTCGACGTTGCAATCGCTAGGCTATGTAGGTTTACTAGGGCCCATAACACCCAGCATACGACCAGTACGTTCAACACTCGATCAGTCTCGGACCACATGGATCAGACAAGTCTACGGTCACCCTGGATCCAGTCCAGTCGCCGACCTACTTTGTATCCTGTCTGACCCTCAAACTTTTATCTTTCTTACTTATTCACATTCGAGTGGCCCATCTCATGATATAGTTTCAATCAACAACCTATCCTTTCGCGAGCAGCGTCCACTCTGCTCGACTTCTACCGGCAACTACCTGCTAAGCATAGCAGACTAGGGGTATCCAAACAAGCTACCGTCAGGGTTTCCTATGGGAAACAAATGCAACTAGGGTTTCAATCAACACCTAGCACCTAATGGACAAACAAGACACACTTAGTTATAAAAGTAAAACTTTGAAATTCGGTTGTGCACCGGGGCTTGCCTGGTTCCTCTGAGTTGATGTCGACTTCTTCGGCGGGGGTCGAGGAACTTGGATCCGCAGCTACTTCGTGAGCGTTAGAATCTATATGATGCAGTAGGATTATGATAAGTTCAATGAAAATAGAAACTGATTGCTATTATCAATAACAACTTAGGGTTTAGATTGGCGACGCCCAGAATTAGGGTTAACCCTAATTACTCGACGCCGTCGATTAAATTAAATTCTTAATCTGTGAATGGTATTTAAAGAATCTATTAAACTCTCATGAGGTGACTTTTAGTTGGTATGTTCAACATCTTATACCCTGATTAAGTTAATTTGACACTTTCCATTGATTAAGCATTATTTAATTCTTTCGGCTATTAAATTAGGGTTAAAAATGAAAATTTTAATTCTTCCTCAAGATTATTTTTAGTCGGTAGTACTCTCTGAATAAGCATTTTGGGCTTTGGTTGGGGCCTAGATGAATTTTCTATATTTTATAGAAATTCATCAAAGTTTCTGTTTTTAAACCTTATAAAATCAGAAGCACCAGTAAACATTAGAATAAAATTATGAAACTTTTTTTGAGCACTACTGAGAACCAGATCTACAACTTTTATTTTGGGTCTAGCCTTGTAAATGACTTTTATAATGTACTTTAGAAAATGCTATTTAAGCTAGGCAGATTGAGGTTATTTAATAGGGTTAGATGCCGATTCGTATTCCTAAAATCTTCATAAATTTCCAGAGTGTGTGTAGCACTATGGTGTACTTGTAGATCAAGGGTTAGCCCTAGCATTGCTCTATAATGCAATTTAAAATTCATAAACAAAAAGGAGTGTTTCTAATTAATTCTACAAATTTTTGGTGATTTGTTAAAAAGTGTTTTAACAGAAAATTAGTAATTTTCATGAGGGTTCTGACAAATTTTGGTTTGGCATTTTTGGATCTTCCTGTGATTTTCTAGGGTTCTTAGAAGACAGAGCAATAATCTGGAAAATAAATAGGAAAAAGAAAAACAGTGCACAGTCTCCGACGAGCTCCGGCGGCCAATTCCCGACGATGGGGTGGTCGCCGGCCGTCGAACCTTGGCTTTTCATGATCCTCATGACATGAAGAAGCTCGGCAACATGGTATTAATCAAGGTTGGGCACGGCAGAGGGGGTCTCACCGTGGGGGTGCTTCGGGGCGGCGGCGATCGACGAAATTCCGGTGGGGTGGCTCGCCGTCGGAGGATTGGAAGGTGCTGTGAGCTTCACGAGGTGGAGAGGGGGTGAATTGATGAAGGAATTTGACTGAAATTGAGTGAGGGTGGTGTTTCGCCGAGAGGGACGGCGGCAATGGCGCCGGCGGCCGAGAGCAGGAGAATTGGGGGTGCTTCGCGCGGGGGGGAGAGAAATTGGAGGAGGGGGGGGGGGGAGATTGGGGAGGAGTTGCGCGCCATTTTATAGAGGGGCCGGGGGTAGGGGAGAGGTAGGGGCAGGGGAGCGGCTCGGGCGGCAGTGAGGCGGCGGGCATGGCGGCCGGGCGGTCGGGCGGCGCGGCAGAGGAAGAAAGAAAGAGAGAGGGAGGGAGGAGGCTAGGGAAATGGGGAGCGCGGGAGAGAGGAGGGAGGCAAAGGGGGCGGCGCGGCAGCGGCGACGTGCGCCACAAGCGCCCGTGTCGGGCGGGCGCAGCCGGGCGGCTGCGCGCCCCTGTTGTCGGGCGGGCGGGCACTGTAGCCCACCGGCAACAGTTTCTTCTTTTTTTTTCATTAATGCTAGAAAGGTTTCAATGATTCGGCACACTTCCCGAGCTCGAAAAAATTTGAAAATTTTTGTACAAGCTCAGGAATTTATTTGGAACACTTTTCGTTTAAGGTTCAAGCCATGATTTGGCATCTAAAAATTCTTAAATTTCTAGGTTGATTATAGCTTCTGTGAATTTTTAAGAGGTCTAATTCTTTTCCAAAAATCTTGAATAATTTCCCAAAATTATATTTTGAAGTGTAATTAATTGTTATGTAAAAATATAGCTAGGGTTCTGTGGAAGTTTTGATGGTCAAGAGTTAGGGTTTGAATTCTTTCTGTTAACGAGATTTCGACACTTTTAGTTGAGAATTCTCCGGACTTTGCTAAAATGCTCTGTTGTTTGTCAAATTTTTCGTAGTGCCTCCTCAAAGCATTTTAGACAATATTTCTTTTTAGTCCCATGATTGAATTTGCTTTAAGGTGAGTGAAATTATGAATTAGGGTTTATAGTTGTCGACTTTTGCCCTGGTGACACCTGGGGTGTCACAGCCCTCCCCCCTAAAAGAAATCGCGTCCCGAGATTTAAGGAGAGGGTTAGGATAGGCATAGGTACCTAAGGGTTTGGGAGTAGCTCAGGGTAGTTTGACTGAAGAAATTCTGCAGATTCCCACGTGGCTTCGTCTTCTGTGTGGTTGCTCCACAGAACTTTGTAGAACTTGAGTGTCCGTCTTCTTGTAACTCGTTCCTTTTCGTCCAGTATCCGGATTGGACGCTCTGGGTAGGTCAGGTCTGGTTGCAACTCTTCTACTTCTTGAACCACTTGGTCTACTGGTGCCTTCAGACACTTCTTCAATTGGGAGACATGGAATACGTTTTGCACTCCTGATAATCTTTCTGGCAGTTCCACTTGATATGCCACTGGTCCGCACTTAGCTGTGATAGGATATGGACCTATGTACCGGGGTGCTAACTTGCCTCTGATCCCGAATCGTTGAACTCCCTTCATTGGCGAGACCCGTAGGTAGACGTAGTCTCCTACCTCGAAGGTCAAGGGTCTACGCCTTCTATCTGCATAGCTCTTCTGTCTTGACTTGGCTGCCTTCAGATTTGCTTGTATAACCCGTACCTTCTCTTCAGCCTGCTGTACTAGGTCTGGCCCCAATACAACTCTTTCGCCTGCTTCTGACCAATGGAGTGGGGTTCTGCAACTACGGCCGTAAAGCGCTTCAAAAGGGGACATCTGGATGCTGGCTTGATAGCTGTTATTGTATGAGAACTCCGCCAATGATAGATAGGTGTCCCATCCTTTTCCGTACTCCAAAACACAAGCTCGAAGCATGTCTTCAAGTATTTGGTTCACTCTTTCCGTTTGACCATCAGTCTGAGGGTGGTAGGCTGAGCTGTGGATTAGCCTGGTTCCTAGTGACTCGTGGAGTTGTTTCCAAAATCGACCGACGAATTGGGTGCCTCGGTCGGAGATAATCGTTTTGGGCACTCCATGCAGACAGACTATCCGGTCAATGTACAGCTGTGCATACTTCTTCATGGTGCATCTGGTTGAGACAGGAATGAAATGGGCTGTCTTTGTCAAACGGTCTACTATAACCCAAATTGAATCCAACTTTTGAGCTGTCATGGGCAGTCCAACAATGAAGTCCATGCTTATGTCTTCCCATTTCCATGACGGAATGCTCAAAGGTTGCGAAAACCCTGCGCCTTTTAGATGGTCGGCCTTTACTCTGCGGCAGGTGTCACATTCCGCTACATACCGAGCGATTTCTCTCTTCATCCTTGTCCAGCAAAACTTCTTCCGCAGATCCTGATACATCTTGTTACTGCCAGGGTGAATTGAGTACTTGGATAAATGAGCTTCATCCATGATCTTCCTTCGGAGCTCGTGATCCTTCGGTACTACCAGTCTGTTCTTGAACCACAAAACTCCTTCTTCGTCTTCACGGAAACACTGCATCTGCTTCTCTTGCAGTCCTAATCTGATCTTCTCCATGCCCTTATCAAGCTTCTGGGCCTTGGCTACTTCGTCTTTAAGCGCTGGCACTAAGGCTAGGTTGTAGAGTGCTCCGTGGGGTAGAATCCTTACGGCTGGCTCTAGTTCTTCGGTTGCAACTCCCTGATCCAAGTAGTGGCAATGGGCGTTTCTGCTCAACGCGTCTGCCACCACATTAGCTTTGCCCGGATGGTAGTGGATCTCTATCTCGTAGTCCTTGATTAATTCTAGCCATCTTCGTTGCCTCATGTTCAACTCGTTCTGGGTGAAGATGTACTTGAGACTCTTGTGGTCGGTGTAGAGGTGTACCAAGTTTCCCAATAAGTAATGCCTCCACACCTTCAGAGCCAGTACTACGGCTGCTAATTCCAAGTCTTGTGTGGGGTAATTCACCTCATGCTTGCGGAGTTGTCTGGAAGCATAAGCAATTACCCGTCCTTCTTGCATCAACACACAACCAAGTCCAGTGCCCGACGCATCACAATACACGTCGAAAGGCTTGCTCAAATCCGGTTGGGCTAGTACTGGTGCTGTGGTCAAGTGCTTCTTCAAAGTCTGAAAGGCTTCTTTGCACTTTTCTGTCCACTTGAACTTCTGATCCTTCTTGAGTAGATCTGTAATAGGCCTGGCAATCTTGAAGAAGTTGGGAATGAAGCGGCGGTAGTATCCCGCTAATCCCAAGAAACTCCGCACTTTGTGGACTGTTGTGGGTGCTTTCCAATTAACAACATCTTGCACCTTTCCCGGATCAACAGATATACCATCCGCAGACGCAACATGACCTAGAAACTGCACACGCTCAATCCAAAACTCGCACTTGCTGAACTTGGCATAGAGCTTATGATCTCTTAGTCTTTGGAGAACTGTCCGAAGGTGCTCTGCATGCTCATCGGCTGACTTGGAGTATATTAGGATGTCGTCAATGAACACCACTACAAATTTATCCAGCTCTGGCATGAAGACTGAGTTCATGAGGTACATAAAGTACGCTGGTGCGTTTGTGAGTCCAAACGACATCACCAAATACTCATATAGCCCGTACCTGGTGGAGAAGGCCGTCTTCGGAACGTCACTAGGACGGATCTTGATCTGATGATATCCAGACCGAAGATCAACTTTCAAGAAGACCTTTGCTCCAGCCAACTGATCAAATAGAGTGTCTATGCGTGGCAAAGGATACTTGTTCTTGATAGTTACCGCATTCAAGGGACGGTAATCCACGCATAGCCTCAACGACTGGTCCTTCTTCTTCACGAACAATGCCGAACAACCCCAAGGCGAGGTACTGGGCCGTATAAAGCCCTTGCCCAACAACTCCTGCAGCTGTTTCTTCAACTCTGCTAGCTCTTTGGGTGCCATCTTGTACGGTCTGCGGGAGATCGGGGCTGTGCCTGGCAACAGCTCAATCTGAAATTCCACATCTCTGTCCGGTGGTAAACCAGGTAAGTCTTCTGGGAAAACGTCCGGGAACTCTTTAACCACTGGTATCTCGTCCAGACTTTTCCCGACAACATTGCAGACTTGTTTGAGGGTGGCTTTAGGGTGATCTAGGTTTATGGACATGGAACCGTGAAGCGGAGAGGTCAAGTGGACTACACGGTTAGCAATATCAAGGATGGCATTATGGTGTTTCATCCATTTCATGCCGATGATAATATCGATACCCTGCCCATCTAGGATTATGAAGGAGGTAGGATAGGTGCAACCTCCTAGATTTAGGGGTGCTCCCTTTAAGCCATAATTCGATAATATGTTGCCTCCAGGAGATTTTATGATGAAGGGTGGCTCTAAGGGGATGGTGACTAGGCTTTTGCCCTTGACAAAATTTTTACTGATAAAGTTGTGGCTTGCACCGGAATTGAAAAGAACAAAAGCTGAATGGGTAGAGAGCGAAAACGTACCCGCTAGTACTTGTTCGCCCTCAGCAATTTCCTCGGTCGTGGTGTAGTTTACCCGACCGGTCCTGGTGTTCTTCTGGCCCTTTTGCTGGCCCTGTCCTTGGTTTGGCTGCCGGTTGCCTCCGGACTGCTGGTTGGAGGGGCACTCGCGGGCGAAATGTCCGGGCTGCCCGCAGTTGAAGCAAGGCGTGCCTGGTCCAGGGCGGGTGCCCTGTTGAGGTGGGCAGACACTTTGGTTCCTCTGCGGCGGGGGAGGTGCGCGGTAGCCGGCTTGTTGCTGATTCTGTGGGGGCCGGTACGGCTGCTGCGGAGGACGGAACGACGGCGCCTGCGGCGGGGTTGCCTTGTACCTCCTACCATCGGGTGCAGTGTACACCAGACGGTACTTGGGTGGCGGGGCATTTGATGGCCCACCGCTGGCTCGTCTTTTCTCCCGCTGCTCCTTCTCGAGGTACTCTTCGGCGATAAGGGCGTTGCTGACGAGCTCGTTGAATGAGCCGCCTTGGTTTAGGGCCAAGCGACCCTGGAGTGTGATGTTCAGCCCTTCCATGAAGCGGTGCTTCCGTTTAGCATCCGTGTCAACCTGCTCCGGAGCATATAGAGCAAGTTGGTTGAACACATGGGAATACTCGTGCACCGTACGACTTCCTTGCGTCAAAGCCATGAACTCCTTGGCCTTCCTCTGCATGAGTCCCGCGGGGATGTGGTGAGCACAGAACGCCTCCCGAAACTGTTCCCATGGCACCTGGGTGTTTGCTGGGAGAGTGGCCAAGTAGTTGGCCCACCAAGCTCCGGCGTGTCCATGGAG
Organism: Oropetium thomaeum; assembly: GCA_001182835.1. Taxonomy (NCBI): domain Eukaryota; kingdom Viridiplantae; phylum Streptophyta; class Magnoliopsida; order Poales; family Poaceae; genus Oropetium; species Oropetium thomaeum. The sequence continues at coordinate 201,105 of LFJQ01000057.1, forward strand.
CATCTGGGCCGCGAATAGCGTCTTCTGGATCTCCGAACAGCGGAGTAACCCAAACTTGGCCTCGATTGTACGAAGCCAGTGGTCTGCCTCCATTGGTTCCCGGGCATCTCTGAACTCCGGGGGATGAGTGGCCAGGAACTCCGCATATGTGCTGTCCTGGTCGCGGTTCCGAGCCCCTCGATTCGTGCCGCTGCTCTCTAGGATAGCTCGCAGCATCTCTTGCGTTTGCTGGCTGCTCTGAATCAGGGCCGCCATAGCTGTGGCCAAGGTTGGCTCAGCTGGCGGGGGCGGCGGGTTGGAGCTTTCCGCCTCCTGACGTCCGGCTCTAGTGTTCACCATACTGGAAAAGTAAAAGGGATCCTTATTAGAGCAATTCAACCCATGTCCATTTCTCAACATAAGTATGAGCACATCAAAATGCACGGCACGGATATCTCATTAAAAACAAACTTCCTTCATTTCCCCAAAAGATGACAGTACATCCATTGTCCAACTCCTTAGACTGTCAAACCATCACTTTTACATCCAAAGGATCACACGCCACTAAGATAAACTTCTAAGAACACATACTAACTCCAAGACAAAGACAACGCACTCCCTAAGCGAAGCATCTAGTTAAACTGTTACTTCGGAGCCACCTCCAATCTACTCCTCATCTGGCTCTGGCTCTGAAGCTTCGGGATCCGATACTTCTGACTCAGGCGCATCATCGTTAGCGGGAGGCGGCTGCTGTGCCTCCAAAAATCCCGCTAACTGATGCTGCAAATGGTGGTTCTCATGGGCGAGGTTCTCCGCCATCTGAACCGCGTTATCCCTGAGCATCTCCAGCTGGTGAATGTGTTGCAACATGATGTTGCAATCATTCTCTCTAGCATGGATTTGGGCAGTCTTAATCTCGGAGAACGCCTCTAACTCAGTTTTACGTGTAGCGCGCGCGTCGCAGCGAGCACGCAGTGCATTGTTCCTGCTCTCCAAGTCCTGGACCTTCTTCTTGAGTTGAGCCATCTCTACATGAGCCTGTCGCAAGGCCTGACGATCCATCTGGGCTGCGAGAACAGTGTCCTCATGCAAGTTGAGTAACGCTAGGCTCCATGTGAACAAGGGAGTGACATGGTCCATCTCTCCCCTGAAAGTCCTCTTCTGAGCATTCTTGACATTACGGTGCTAGGTACGGTCGACCTGGTCCCGTATCGGAAACAATGCTGCTGGTTTGTCTGCCAAGTCTTCGAGGTGTCGCTCGCAAATCCGCAATAGAGCCTGATGCGCGGCTGACTCGATGGCTTCCGTCTTATCTGAACCAAAGGTGGTGGTGGTATAAACCTCTCCGTTGGCATGCTGAGGGTGCGTGGGTAATGTCACGGTGGCCGAGCAGCGCGGTAAGTCATACTGCCGATACTCCCGGAACTGAAACCAAGGAGTCTCTATATATCCCAGCGACTGCAAGGTCTGCTCGAGTATCTCCACAAATCCTCGGCGTCCTGACTTCTTAGTGACGTAGGTAGGGGTGGAGTCCTCAATGCCTATCTCCTCGATCCCATGCTCGATCGTGTTGGCGTCCATCTGCATCACAGAGATGAATAATATTTTACCAATCAGAAGCCACATGTTGACACATAGTTCAAAGCATGCTAAATCTTCCGATACATAAAATATTTTTCATCCCTGCGTAAAAAGGTGATTCAACTCGATCACTAAGGATACTGACTAGCGACAGCCGGTAGTCCAAGGTGCTTTACCATCTAAGTTGACCTGTCAAGGAGACAATCTTCTCATCGAGGAAGGTTCTGGGAAGGCTCAATGATATACAAGGGTTTGCTCCAACTCGGTTCATTTCACGCAACCACTAAGGGAGGAATGTGTCCAGGTTGACTTTTTAATTTCTGTTGGTGTTATAGCCGTTATTGATGGAATTTTTGCTCCTGGATGGTTTTAGTATAAGTTTGAAGGATTTTAACATTTCTTCATGCAATGCAATCCTACATCAGCCTATACGTCCTCACAAAGTAAAAAGAATACGCATAGGCGGTGGCAAAGTCGCACTCAAGTTAGCCATTACTACACGTTTCTTACGATATCGGGGTTAGCGTACCTGCAGAAAATGACATCACAGGCAGTGCAATAATATATATCAAAAGTAAATATAACAACCCATATCATTGCCATATGGGTCGCCCCGAGTAGGTCATGTACGGGGATCACGTGTCCGACCTTCCCTGCGCGGCGACAGACTGCACTTTACCTCAGGCAGCGGAGGTATGAGAGTGTTCCGCAAAACCGAAATCGTGAGGAACAAACTCATCTCTTGTGTGCCAAAGACACAAGACTCCACTGTTGCGAAGGTCTGCATTCGCAACAGGTCCGTAACCCACACCTCGTACGGTAGAGGGCCGCTTCTCTCCCTAAACGGCAAGGGGGCGTACTATGTTACAGCGAACATAATACCTCCTTCCATACCACCATGGTATAGAACGCTACTGCTGCGGATGCAACAGGGATTTCTCGACCTTTCACCGCAGTCGAGCGGCGTACCTTACCTTGCTTACCTGAGCGTAGGTGCGTCGTTACAGAAAAGTAAATCTAAACTGGGTTTTGTTAGCTCCTACACTAGGTTAGCTTGCCACCTGATAACCTATTAACTAATAGGGCGCGTACCTCACTCGCACGTAAATTTTCGAAAATATGCCTTAAACGTTGTATCGTTTCCCAACGCGGCTCTGATACCGAAGCTGACACGACCCGCCCAGAAACCTGGATCCGGTCAGTCGTTAAGCCAAGATCTTGTTGGGCAACGCTCGGCGAAGCGAGCGTACACACGATACAACACAGGCAGGGATAAACAGCAATAATTTACAAGAAGAGGGAACTTAATACATCATTGGTTCATAAATTTAAAGTTAAATATTACATTGTTTCAGAGTACGCAGAAGTTTTGAAAACGAATACAGCGGAAGACTAGAACTATTACAACTCCGACACTCGGACTTAAGCAAAAGCACGCGCCGTGCCCACGGGCGTCATGCTACTAGCCACTTCAACAGATCAATGCGGCGACTCGCACAACTCCCATTGGAGATTCCCGAACTCGAGGGGAGGCTCCTCCCAATGGAAGCTACCTGCTGGTTCCTGCGTGAGGGCACCTGAAAACCACAAAACGCAAACGCGTGAGTTTCTAAGAAGCTCAGCAAGACTTACCCGACAAATGGCTGGCTACAGCCGACTCCTAGACATGAAGGCTGATGGGGGTAGGTTTATTGCCAAAAAGGACTCGCAACCTATACTACTCTTGTCAATTTTTAGCATAAGTTAAGTGATTAGGAAAAATAAATTTAGTTAGCACTGAGCTAAGCAAACACAACAGAATCAACAATAGCAGTATTAATATTCATAATTCATTCTCATGGTGTCTCAAACTATTTTACTAAAATGTGGTGCGTTTCACGAGCATGCTCATTAACTGGGAGCGACAGCGGTTCGAAACTATTTTATACCCTGCAGGGGGAAACCTGACCGTACGACACGTGCGTGTCCCAGACTCGCACGTGGCAACCTTTCACACCAGCTCCTGCAACGTCAATTCCAGCCTACGCATGCCTTAGCAGCGCCGCATCCCACCAGACAACACGTCCCAGACGGTTTCTGTGGAGTTCCCACGCTGCCCACCCCAGATCTCCTCCTAGTCAGACACCGTAGGGCAGGTTCGACGTTGCAATCACTAGGCTACGTAGGTTTACTGGGGCCCATAACACCCAGCATACGACCAGTACGTTCAACACTCGATCAGTCTCGGACCACACGGATCAGACAAGTCTACGGTCACCCTGGACCCAGTCCAGTCGCCGACCTACTTTGTATCCTGTCTGACCCTCAAACTTTTATCTTTTTTACTTATTCACATTCGAGTGGCCCATCTCATGATATAGTTTCAATCAACAACCTATCCTTTCGCGAGCAGCGTCCACTCTGCTCGACTTCTACCGGCAACTACCTGCTAAGCATAGCAGACTAGGGGTATCCAAACAAGCTACCGTCAGGGTTTCCTATGGGAAACAAATGCAACTAGGGTTTCAATCAACACCTAGCACCTAATGGACAAACAAGACACACTTAGTTATAAAAGTAAAACTTTGAAATTCGGTTGTGCACCGGGGCTTGCCTGGTTCCTCTGAGTTGATGTCGACTTCTTCGGCGGGGGTCGAGGAACTTGGATCCGCAGCTACTTCGTGAGCGTTAGAATCTATATGATGCAGTAGGATTATGATAAGTTCAATGAAAATAGAAACTGATTGCTATTATCAATAACAACTTAGGGTTTAGATTGGCGACGCCCAGAATTAGGGTTAACCCTAATTACTCGACGCCGTCGATTAAATTAAATTCTTAATCTCTGAATGGTATTTAAAGAATCTATTAAACTCCCATGAGGTGACTTTTAGTTGGTATGTTCAACATCTTATACCCTGATTAAGTTAATTTGACACTTTCCATTGATTAAGCATTATTTAATTCTTTCGGCTATTAAATTAGGGTTAAAAATGAAAATTTTAATTCTTCCTCAAGATTATTTTTAGTCGGTAGTACTCTCTGGAATAAGCATTTTGGGCTTTGGTTGGGGCCTAGATGAATTTTCTATATTTTATAGAAATTCATCAAAGTTTCTATTTTTAAACCTTGTAAAATCAGAAGCACTAGTAAACATTAGAATAAAATTATGAAACTTTTTGTGAGCACTACTGATAACCAGATCTACAACTTTTATTTTGGGTCTGGCCTTGTAAATGACTTTTATAATGTACTTTAGAAAATGCTATTTAAGCTAGGCAGATTGAGGTTATTTAATAGGGTTATATGCCGATTCGTATTCCTAAAATCTTCATAAATTTCCAGAGTGTGTGTAGCACTATGGTGTACTTGTAGATCAAGGGTTAGCCCTAGCATTGCTCTATAATGCAATTTAAAATTCATAAACAGAAAGGAGTGTTTCTAATTAATTCTACAAATTTTTGGTGATTTGTTAAAAAGTGTTTTAACAGAAAATTAGTAATTTTCATGAGGGTTCTGACAAATTTTGGTTTGGCATTTTTGGATCTTCCTGTGATTTTCTAGGGTTCTTAGAAGACAGAGCAATAATCTGGAAAATAAATAGGAAAAAGAAAAACAGTGCACAGTCTCCGACGAGCTCCGGCGGCCAATTCCCGACGATGGGGTGGTCGCCGGCCGTCGAACCTTGGCTTTTCATGATCCTCATGACATGACGAAGCTCGGCAACATGGTATTAATCAAGGTTGGGCACGGCAGAGGGGGTCTCACCGTGGGGGTGCTTCGGGGCGGCGGCAATCGACGAAATTCCGGTGGGGTGGCTCGCCGTCGGAGGATTGGAAGGTGATGTGAGCTTCACGAGGTGGAGAGGGGGTGAATTGATGAAGCAATTTGACTGAAATTGAGTGAGGGTGGTGTTTCACCGAGAGGGGCGGCGGCAATGGCGCCGGCGGCCGAGAGCAGGAGAATTGGGGGTGCTTCGCGCGGGGGGGAGAGAAATTGGAGGAGGGGGGGGAGATTGGGGAGGAGTTGCGCGCCATTTTATAGAGGGGCCGGGGGTAGGGGAGAGGTAGGGGCAGGGGAGCGGCTCGGGCGGCAGTGAGGCGGCGGGCATGGCGGCCGGGCGGTCGGGCGGCGCGGCAGAGGAAGAAGGAAAGAGAGAGGGAGGGAGGAGGCTAGGGAAATGGGGAGCGCGGGAGAGAGGAGGGAGGCAAAGGGGGCGGCGCGGCAGCGGCGACGTGCGCCACAGGCGCCCGTGTCGGGCGGGCGCAGCCGGGCGGCTCCGCGCCCCTGTTGTCGGGCGGGCGGGCACTGTAGCCCGCCGGCAACAGTTTCTTCTTTTTTTTTTCATTAATGCTGGAAAGATTTCAATGATTCGGCACAATTCCCGAGCTCGAAAAAATTTGAAAATTTTTGTACAAGCTCAGGAATTTATTTGGAACACTTTTCGTTTAAGGTTCAAGCCATGATTTGGCCTCTAAAAATTCTTAAATTTCTAGGTTGATTATAGCTTCTGTGAATTTTTAAGAGGTCTAATTCTTTTCCAAAAATCTTGAATAATTTCCCAAAATTATATTTTGAAGTGTACTTAATTGTTATGTAAAAATATAGCTAGGGTTCTGTGGAAGTTTTGATGGTCAAGAGTTAGGGTTTGAATTCTTTCTGTTAACGAGATTTCGACACTTTTAGTTGAGAATTCTCCGGACTTTGCTAAAATGCTCTGTTGTTTGTCAAATTTTTTGTAGTGCCTCCTCAAAGCATTTTAGACAATATTTCTTTTTAGTCCCATGATTGAATTTGCTTTAAGGTGAGTGAAATTATGAATTAGGGTTTATAGTTGTCGACTTTTGCCCTAATGACACCTGGGGTGTCACACCGGTGCTCCTAGATAAGCATATTCATGGAGTGCACAAGTGTAGAAAGAGGTATCTACTTCATTGAAGATGCTCTCCTGCACTAATCACTTACTTTTTTCACCCATCCCCTAAAAACAATCCCGCCACCCTAATATTAGCCCTCACAATTACAATAATAATGTTACTTTAACTCAAATTCAACAAATTACATGTGTTTTCCTCTATGGCACTATTAATAAAGTTACTTTAACTCAAATTTAATGGCTAATGACTGCTAATTATGTATCTTTTGTTACAAAACTTTTCAAACCGCCTATTAATTGATTTTTCTAGTAAATTGATTCCGCTTACTGCTATCTGCACCTGCCAAAACGCGTAATGTTAATATGGGTGTCGGTGTTCGTTACTGCCGACGAGTAAATTTATCGTGGGATGCGCGTTTTGGAGTTTCGATGATTCGTAAGAAGACACAAGGGTTATACTAGTTCGGACAACGATGCCCTACGTCCAGTTTCCGAACTGCTCGTGTTACTTGCGACAAAGCTTGTAGTAGGGGTTACAAGCGGGCGAGAGAGGGAGAGTTTCCCAAATCTCTAAGTGTGGATTGTGGATCGTGCGTGTGTGCCTGACTTAGGCTTGAGTGAGCTCATGAGCCTTGTAAGCATGTTCAGCCCCTCCCTTTCGTCCTGGCTTCCTCCTCCTTATATACCGTGAAGAAAGAAGGCCTAGGTCCACCAGGGGGTCGTGGCCGTACGCCCAAGTTGGGCTGCGCCACGACAGATGACGCCCGTGGCGTGGCGGTGCCTCTCCTGTACGATGGAATGACGTGTATCGTCAATCGCGGGTGTCCCGTCCCGTATGGAGGAACACCCCTGTTAGCGTTGGTCGGGTGATGCCATAGTCGTGGCCGTCGCTCGGGGATGTCCTGTCGCAATGGGGCGATGAGTCTCTGACAGGTGCTGTAGCAGCGGCGCCCAATCTTTTGGGCGGTGCACGTCGTGTGCATTTAACGCCCACTTGTCTAAGCGATCGATGGCTCTACCTGTCAGCGAGCGTGGGTGTGTCAGGCATTTATTTCCCAACCGTCACCGTCCCGCCTACCCGTGGTGCGGCGGGCGATTCGTCCGCCTCTGGGGTCGGGCGAGACGGAGACGCGTCCGCTCGACCCCAACGAAGACGGGGTCGAGCGCGCTGCTCGTACGTGGAGGATCCGACCCCCCCCCCCCCTGAGGGGGTCGGACGAGGTGGAGATCGCCTGTTGGAACGGTCTGTCGGGTGTCCGTACAATACAGGGGCCGGCCGAGGCCGGAATTGCTCACACCTTGATCATGTTGTTAAGGCCGAGGGTCATTAAGATTAACCACCTCTGGTATTGACCCTCGACAGTAGCCCCCGAGTGAGGCCTGATCTCCATGTGAAAGGGAGTCTGGGGTCACTCACATCGGGAGTGGAAAACTCGCGACGGCAGGCTCGCTTTGGACCTTGTCGAGTTTTCGCGTTCTGCGATCCCGTAATGGATCTCTTTTTGCGATGCTGTTTCCGAGACTCCCGCTGGTTGCAGTTGTCCGATCGCGGACACGGTTCGACTTGTATCGTTCCTTCAGCGTGTCTGTTCGCCAGACGAGGAGGTTGAGCCGGGCCACGCTTTACCACGGAGGCCGAAGCGTGACGCTCGTCAAGTCGCAAACGGGAGAGTTCGAGTGAAGCCTGGGGTCCATTCGGGGGGAGCCCCGATGGACCAGCTGGTGGTCGACCTCAATATTCCCGGTTGCCGTCCCAATCTGGTACCCAGATGCCGTTCGCTAGGCTCCGAGGGCTCGTTACCTTTCTGCGGTGAAATACCCATGGGTCGACGAGAACCGGGACTCGAACATGGACCGAGATGCCCTCGGTGCACGTGCGCCAGGGTATTGGCCGCTAGCGGGCCCATCTCTATCCACCCCTCACTTTGTTATCGCCCTGAGCGGCTGTTGAACCCGTTCGTTGGGCGAGCCTTCGAACTCTTTGGGCCGTCGGAGCATATTCCAGCCTAAGCTCCTGCCTGCCAAAATTTATTTCATGGCAGTGGTGCGGCAGAGACGTCTGCTACGACGGGATGTGCGGCAGGTATTTTAGTCTTTGGGGCTAATGAGTGCGCGCGCGCGTGCGCTCTCCCGCGCCGAGCGGGCAGCCACATGGGTCCCGCCTACAACGACTTGGAGGAAGGCGCCACGCGGACGGGAGTAAACGTTGCTCTGTGCGAGGCGGCAACATGGGCCCCGCCTGCAGCGACGGAAGGAAAACGCCAAGCGGGCGGGATGTTTTCCACGCTGCGCGAGGCGGTCGAGCGGGCCCGCTGGCAGCGAGCGGGGAGAGAGGATGTCGAAAGGGCGGAGCTGTGTCCGCGCCGCGCGAGGTTGCCAGGTGGGCCCTGCTCGCAGCGAGCGAAAGGAGGAAGTTGAGCGGGCGGTGCCTTGCCCGCACTGGGTGAGGCGGTCACGCGGGCTCTGCTTGGCGGTGAGAGGGGGGTAGGCGCTAGGTGGACGGCGGATATAAGTACGCACCTCGCGCGCCCATTCGTCGCCATTCGCCATTTGCTTCCCTTTGCCCCTCGCGTCATCTTGCCTTCTTGTTCCTTGCCTTCTTCCGCGCTCGCGCGTATCCTTTCTCCCTCCTTTTGGTCGTTGCTGCGTTCCTCGTTCGCTTTCCATGGCCACCTGGTGGAAATCCAACATCCGGGGGGTGCGCCTTGATGGTCTGGCCAAACATGGCCTTCTCATTGCCCTGACGGAGGCGAGGGAGTGGCTGCTCTCGGGCGACGAGGAGGTGCCCGCACCGGCGAATGGATATGTGGTGTCCTTCGCCCACTTCCACGAGCGCGGGCTGGGAGTCCCCGTGCATTCCTTCTTGCGGGGGCTCCTCCATTATTATGGCCTCGAGCTTCAGCACCTCAACCCCAACGGAGTCCAGCACATCGCAGCCTTTGTGGCGTTGTGCGAAGGCTACTTGGGGATCGCCCCCCACTTCGACCTGTGGAGGTACTTCTTCGCCATGTCGCTCCAGACGAAGGAAGGGGCCCTACTCCCCATCGGCTGCGCCAGCATCCACCTCCGCGGGGAGCACGCCGGCTCCTACATCCCCCTGCGGCTGCGAAGCTCTCACAGGGGCTGGCACGGGCAGTGGTTCTACCTCAAGAACAACACTGCTGGGCCCTACCGGAATTTACCGGGCGCACGTTCGATACGGCGCCCGAGCTGTGGAAGTGGGGACCGCCATCCAAGGAGCGGACGCGGCTGGACGATGCCATCGATGCTGTGCGGCAGCTACGGGCTCGAGGGGTGCATGGTGCCGGAGTCATCGCGGCATTCCATGCCTGGCGGGTGCTGCCGCTGATGGCGCGACGGCTCCAGCTCTGGGAGATGGGTCCCGGCTCGGATTTCTCCGGATCGGTGATGTTGACCAAGCCCATCTTGGAATCGGAGCTGAAGCAGCAGCTCCGGGAGTCTCTTGCCACCGAGGACGCCGAGGACTCTCTGGACGACCACCCTCCGATGCGCCCTGCTGAGGGGAGCGCCCTCCTGGTAAGTGAGGTCCCCATCTTGTTTGTATGTCTATCTTCTTTTTTCCTCCTCTTCCGGCCCTGACTCTTCTTCGTCTTTGGACAACAGAAGGCGGAACACGCCGTCCGATCCTCCCGCCCCCCGCTTCCTGATGATGTGGTCGTCCGGGCGGCCAACCGCGCTGTTGTCGAGGCGTACAAGCGGAAGAAGGACGCCCGGAAGGCTAAGCGTGCGCTGAAGATCCGGGCCAAGCTGGCCCGGGATCGGCGCCGACAGAGGTCGGACGATGACAACGACGACGACGAGGAGGAGAACGAGGAGGAGGAGGAGGACGAGGACGAGGTCGTGGAGGTCCCTCGTCCCCCTCGAAGCAGGAGTTGGTGCACTCGCACCCACAGGGTCCGAGGCCAGAATCTCGGGAGCCAGGGGCGACGCCGGCCTCGACCCCCTCGACCCCTGTTGTGCGGCCGGCCCCCGAGAGGACGCCAGCACCGAACGAAGCCCCTGCCCGCCCCGAGCCAGCGGGGTCGGCTCCACCGGCCTCCAGACCCACAACGGGCGAGGCCGCGGGGCTAAGGGCCGGCGAGAAGCGGTCGGCGGAAGAGCAAGGGGGGTCGACCCTAAAGCGTCGTCGCTCCTCATCTTGAGGGTAAGCGCGTCGCGTGAGCTTTGCCCTCTTTTCGCTTGTACTGAACATCCTTTCTTTTGTAGGTCCGCAGCGCAGGCGGGGTCGCTCCAGACGGCACCGAGGAAAGCTCTGGCGAGGCGGTGGCCCGAAGGCATCCCGAAGGGTGTCCTGGGCAGGGCTTCGGAGCCCCCGCGCCCGCCGGCGGCGGAGGCGGAGAGGTCGGGGGCCTCTTCAGCCGTCCCTCTAGAGACAACGGAGGTGGCGATGGCCGCCAACCTGGAGCCAAAGGCGGTGGTGGCGGCAGTCCCTTCGGAGGCGCCGTCAGAGGAGGTGGCGGCGGCCCCAGCGGAGCAGGCGGAGGCTCCAGCGACCGAACCGGGGCTGCCCGTTTTTGGGCCTCCCACGGCGGAGGAGGCGATGACGTTGGACGTACCTACGGGGAAGGGCGTCGGTGAAGTGCCAATGATGGCACCGGCGACCCTGCCGGCTGCGGGGCCGGCGAAGGGAGGCACCTCGGAGCCCGGGAGCGCGCAGCGGGATCTGGAGGAGGCCTTGTCCGCCTTGGAATCCGTCGCGGCCTTGCTCCGGGGCCGACTCGCCAACGAGGGGCAGCTCACCGCTGTTCGCCGTGCGGCGGCAGATGCCCTAGCCCGGGAGAAAGTCACGGCGAGGCGACTTTTGGAGGCGGAGGATCAGCTTCGCGCTGAGCGGGAGGAGGCACAGCGGGTACGGGCGGACGCGCGCCGGGCCTGCGACACCGTGACCGCCCTCACAGTGGAGCAGGCCTGCCAGTTGGAGGCGACGAGGGCCATCTTGGAGGAGGAGACCAAGGCCAGGCTCGAGGCCGAAGGAATGACTGCCTCCTTGGCCGTGGAGGTGGCCCAAGGACGTGCCGAGCTCGAGGAGCTCCGGACCGGAGCGTCGGGTAAGTCTTTACTCCAATCCTTCCCCCTTCTTTCCTTTGACTTGGTCGGGAACTAACCGCTGCGCCGTCGCTTTGTAGTTATGTTCGAGAAGCTGAAGACGAGCGCGGAGGAGTTGTCGCGGCTCCAAAAGGACTTCAATCGCGAAGCTGAGGAGCATGACACTCTCCGGGTCACCGTCCGCTCGGGCCTCATCAACCTCGGAGTCGCCGCGGAGGTTGGGTCGAGCTCGCTTGCTCCCCAAGTCCCCAGACTTGTCACCCGGGCGCGCACCATGGCGGAGGATGGTCGCTACCGGGGGGTGCATCCGGCATTCGCCGTTGCCCGGTCGCACTACATCATCATCGGCCTCGACTATATGAGCGAGGGCTTTGCCCTCGGCTATACCGACGCTGAGCTGGATGCCATCAAGGCGGAGGTGGCCCCCTTCGCGCAGGCGCTTGCTGCAAGGACGGCGGCAGAAGAGGAAGAGGATGTCCTCCCTCCCGCCCCGGCAGAGTAGGGGGCAGTTAGTTTAGTTTGTACTTAGGATGGCCGAGGCCAAAAGCGCCCTGTCTTTTTGTAAATCAGAAGAGTAAACTCGAACATCTTTCGACTACTCAAGGTGTTCCTAAGTTTTTGCGAAGGCATTCCTTCACAAAGTCATGAAAGCATTCGATCCCTTTTTCCTTGTTCTTGAAACTTAGAAGTCTTAGGCCGTGGGCAGAGCCAACGTTCCATCTAGCTGGTGAGCGCCATTGCCGTAACCTTCGGGGGTCGTAGGCGTTGCGCAGTCCGACCAACTAGACTTCACATCTTCTGCTCACAACTTTCCCTTCTAAGCTTTAAACGTGGGACGAGGGGTCGAAGCCTTCGGAAAGGATAAGTGGTGAATGGGATAAGTAGTTGGTTTTTGCCAGTGAGCGTTGTAGCTGTGGCCTTCGAAGGCCCTGAGCGTTCCGCGTTCTGACTGGTCTGACCTCGAACTTTTCTTATCCTCTTATTTATCCTTTCTCGAAGATTTTGCAAGCAAAAGGCAAAATAAGTAAGTGTCAAGGGGCGCGTGCGGTGCGCGTACCCTGTCGTTGTAGCCCCCGAGTGGGGTCCGATTCCCGTGCGATGGGAGTCGGGTGCCGCTTACGTCAGCGGGTGGGAACAATAAAACGACTACGAGTTCTAGGGATAGAAGCGACGTAGCTGTTCGATGTTCCAGGCGTTGGAGATTTCTTGTCCATCCGTGGTCCGCAGCTTGTAGGAGCCGGGCCGAAGGACCTTGGAGACGATGTAGGGTCCCTCCCATGGGGGGGACAGCTTGTGGCGGTCCTTGTTGCTCTGGACACGCCGAAGGACGAGGTCGCCGATGTTGAACGCCCTTTCCTGCACGTTGCGGGCGTGGTAGCGCCGTAGCACCTGCTGGTACTTTGCCGACCGCAGGAGCGCCACGTCTCGTGCCTCGTCGAGCTGATTCATGGCGTCCTCGAGGGACGCCTGGTTCCCTTCCTCGTCGTATGCCCTGACCCTTGGGGCTCTGTAGTCGAGGTCGGTCGGTAAGACGGCTTCGGAGCCATATACCATGAAGAAGGGGGTGAACCCTGTCGCCCGGCTCGGGGTCATCCGCAAACTCCATAGTACAGCGGGGAGCTCGGCTGCCCATCGCCCTTTGAGCTGCTTCAGTCGATTGTAGATCCGGGGCTTCAGCCCTTGGAGGATCAGGCCGTTCGTGCGCTCGACCTGCCCGTCCGTGCGGGGGTGCGCCACGGCCGCCCAATCGACTCGGATATGGTAGTCGTCACAAAACTTGAGGAATCGCTTCTCTGTGAACTACGTACTGTTATCCGTGATGATGGAGTTTGGAACCCCGAAGCGATGGATGATGTCGAGGAAGAATTCGACTGCTTCTTCTGGTCGGATCCTGGTGACCGGTTGGGCCTCGACCCACTTGGTGAACTTGTTGACCGCTACCAAGAGGTGGGTGTAGCCCGCGGGTGCGTTTTTGAGTCGTCCGACCAGGTCCAGCCCCCAGACCGCGGACGGCCACATGATGGGGATGGATTGTAGCGCTTGAGCCGGCAGGTGAGTCTGCCGAGCGTAGAACTGGCAACCTTCGCATGTACGAACGATCTGCGTGGCATCGTTGACGATGGTCGGCCAGTAGAATCCTTGTCGGAATGCATTTCCGACAAGGGTCTTGTGAGTGGCGTGATGGTCGCATACCCCACCATGAATGTCTTGCAGCAGCATCTTTCCCCATTTGATCAGAATGCAACGCTGCAAGAACTTTGATGAGGCTCCTCTTGTAGAGTTCCCCATCGACGATGACGAAGGATTTGGCGCGTCGTGCGACGCGCTGAGCATCCGTGCTGTCCGCGGGGAGCTCTCCTTTGAGGAGGTAGTCGAGGTACGACGTTCTCCAGTCGGTCGGAGGACCAGTACCAGGCACGGGCACCTCGTCGATATCCATGACGCTGGGGTCGGGAGATTTCATGACCGGTCCGACCCCTTCCGCGGGAGACGGCTCAGTGCCGACCCCTGGGGCATCTTGGGGTCGGATTGACGGCCGGCTCTGGTCGTGGGCGAAGACCCCAGGCGGGATCTATTCGCGTCGAGCTGTCATCTTCGCCAAGGAGTCGGCTTCTTCGTTCTGCCGCCTTGGGATGTGTCTGAGCTCGAGGTCCTGGAACTTGTGTTCCAGTTTGCGGACCTCTTGGCAGTAGGCATCCATGGTCTCGTTCTGGCAGCTAGACTCCTTCATGACCTGGCCGACGATGAGCTGGGAATCACCCCGAATTTCGAGTCGTCGAATTCCCAACTCGTCGGCGATCTTGAGCTCGTTAACGACTGCCTCATACTCGGCCACGTTGTTGGATGCGTGGAACAAAAGACGGATTGCATACTTCATACGCACCCCCAAGGGGGAGACGAAGACGAGTCTGACTCCTGCCCCTTGTGCATCAACAAACCGTCGAAGTACAGCACCCAGTATTCCTAGTCGACGGGAGCTGCGGGTAGCTGTACCTTGGTCCACTCTGCTACGAAGTCGGCCAAGGTATGAGACTTGATCGCCGTTCGGAGAACGTATGTGATCCCTTCGCCAATCAACTCGAGTGCCCACTTCGCAGCTTTCCTCGTCGCGTCGTGGTTCTCGACGACCTCGCGTATGGGGAAGGAACTGACCACGGTCACCGGGTGTGATCCGAAGTAGTGTTGGAGCTTCCTTTTGGCGAGGATGATGCCGTAAAGAATCTTCAATATCTGGAGATATCGAGTCTTTGTGTCCGACAGAACTTCGCTCACGTGGTAGACCGGGCGTTGGACCTTGAGTGCGTGGCCTGCGTCCATCCGCTCCACTACCAAGGCAGCGCTGACAACCTGAGTAGTCGCGGTGATGTAGAGGAGGAGTGGCTCTTTGGAGGTAGGAGGCACCAGGATCGGGGGCTTCGTCAGGATAAGATTTATCCTGTTGAGGGCGTCCTGTGCCTCAGTTGTCCATTGAAATCGCTCAGATTTCTTCAGGAGCTGGTAAAGAGGGTGCACGCGCTCTCCGAGATGCGAGATGAAGCGGCTCAGCGCCACTAACCATCCGGTCACGCGTTGTACTCCCTTTAAGTTTTGGATCAGGCCCATCTGATTGATGGCCTCGACCTTCTCCGGATTGGCTTCGATGCCACGCTCGGAGACGATAAATCCGAGCAACATCCCCCTCGAGACCCCGAAAACATATTTTTTGGGGTTGAGTTTGATGTCGTTTGCTTGGAGCTTGGCGAAGGTCCGCTCCAGGTCGGTGACGAGCTGGTCGGTCTTCTTGGTCTTGACGATGATGTCATGCACGTATGCTTCGACGATGTCTCCGATGAGATCGTCGAAGCATCTGATCATGCAGCGTTGGTATGTTCTGCCTGCATTCTTCAGACCGAACGGCATCGTAACGTAGCAGTACGACCCGAACGACGTGATGAAGGACGTCGCAAGTTGGTCGGTCTCCTTCATGGGGATCTGATGATATCCGGAATACGCATTAAGGAAGCAGAGGGCTTTGCACGCTGAGGTTGAGTCGACTATCTGGTCTATGCGCGGCAAAGGAAACGGATCCTTAAGACACGCTTTGTTGAAATTGGTATAGTCAACACACATTCTCCATTTCCCATTCTTTTTTCGTACAAGAACGGGATTGGCTAACCATTCGGGATGGTACGCCTCCTTGATGGAACCGGCTGTGAGCAGCTTGGCTACCTCCTCTCCGATTGCCCTACGCTTCTCCTCGTTGAAGCGGCGTAGTTGTTGCTTCGCCAGTCGGGAGCCCGGCTTGATGTGCAAGGAGTGCTCGGCTACTTCTCTCGAAATGCCCGGCATGTCCGAGGGTTTCTACGCGAAGATGTCGATGTTTGCGCGGAGGAAGCCGACGAGCGCGCTTTCCTATTTGGGGGAGAGGGTCGTCCCGATCTTTGCCACCTTCTTGGGGGCGTTGTCGGGTCGAGCTGGATCTCTTTGGTGTCCTCGGCGGGCTCAAAGGACCCAGTGCTGCGGTTGGAGTCGGGAGCGTCTTCGGTGACTTGCTGCTGAATAACAGCAAGTTCTTCCGTGGACGCGATGGTGACGGAGGATGGTCGCTCGCCGCTCTCCGTCTCGCACTGATAGGCGCGCTGGAAGGAGGCGCCAACAGTAATAACCCCCTTCGATCCAGGCATCTTGAGCTTCAGGTAGGTGTAATTGGGTAGGACCATGAACTTCACGTAACATGGCCGCCCCAAGATGGCGTGGTATGACCCGTGGAATTTGACCACCTCGAACGTGAGGGTTTCGGTTTGAAAGTTGGTCGGGGTCCCAAAAGTGACGGGCAGGTCGATCTGTCCGAGCGGAACGGCTTGTTTTCCGGGGACAACACCGTGGAAGGGCGCTCCGGTTGGTCGGATGAGCGACCGATCGATGCCCATGGCGTCGAGCGTCTCCGCGTAGAGGATGTTGAGGCCGCTACCTCCGTCCATAAGGACCTTTGTGAGACGCTTCTTGCCGACGATGGGATCGACCACCAAGGGGCATTGACCCGGTCGTGGGACGTGGCTTTGGGGTGGTCCGACCGATCGAACGTGATCGGCGCTTCGGACCACCGAACGAACGCGGGTGTCGCGGGTTCGGCCGCAAGGACCTCACGACGCTCGGTCTTCGCGCGGCGTCTTCCCCCGTGCGCCTCCAGACCCGCGAAGATCATGAGGCATCCGTCGGTTTCGGGGAAACCGTCGTTGCCGTTGCTGGTGCCGCCCCCGTCGTCTGCACTCCTAGGGGCTTGTCGGGCCTTGCCTCTCGGCTTGCCCTTCGAAGACTCCTGGGTCAGGAACCGCTTCATGAGCGAACATTCCTTGTAAGGGTGCTTCACGGGGTATTCGTAGTTGGGACACGGCCCATTCCACTTCTTCTCGAAGTGGTCTGAGGTGTCCTCCGTTGGGGCCTTGGCCCCCTCGCGGCCGGCGGCTGCAACCAGTCGCCCTTCGGATGAGGGCGGTCAGTTCTTCTTCTTTTTGTGGGAGCGGTCAGAGGGGCCTTCGCAGGCATCCTCGTCCTGCTTACCTTCGCCTCGTGGGGGCGGTTGAAAATCGCGCCCACTACCTCCTCACCAAAAGCATGGCTGGTTGCGATATCCAAAAGTTCCTTGACCGTTCGCGGACTCTTGCGACCTAGTTTGTGGACCAAGGTGCGGCAAGTAGTCCCGGACAGGAACGCCCCAATGACGTCGGCGTCACCAATGTCCGGCAGCTCGTTGCATTGCCGGGAGAAGCGCCGGACGTACTCCCGGAGGGTCTCCCTCGGTTTCTGTCGACAGTTCTTAAGGTCCCAGGGATTGCCTGGGCGCGCGTAGGTCCCTTGAAAGTTACCTACGATGACCTTCTTCAAATCGGCGCAGCTTGTGATCCGATTGGCGGGGAGGTGTTCGAGCCATGTTCTGGCCGAGTCGGCCAGGTAGAGCGGCAAGTTACGGATGATGAAATGATCATCATCCGTTCCTCTGGCTCGGCAAGCGAGGCGATAATCCTTGAGCCAAAGGCTCGGGTTTGTCTCCCCCACGTACTTCGGTATGTTGGTTGGAGGTCGAAAACGCTAGGAAAACGGGGCACTCCGAATGTGGGAACTGAAAGCCTGAGGCCCCGAGGCGTCTGGGCTTGGACTCCTGTCCTCGTCCTCGTTGTAGCACCCACCTCGGCGCGGGTGGCGGCCCCGACCTGTCTCGGGGGCCTACTCCAGTTGTCAGCATTGTGCCTCCAAAGTGGCGCGGGCGTCGCGGTTCGCACCCAGATGTCCGCGGACAAAGGCTTTAGAGGCCTCATCCGTCCCCGGACACGTCTGTTGGACAGACACGTTCGGGGTGCGCGGTTTACGGACGCGTGACCGCGAGCTCTCCGCTTGCTGTGCTGCCGCTTGTTGCAGCAAAGCCTCAACTTCGCGTTGAGTGCGTCGAGCTTCAGGCGTGATAGGTTCGGGGAGCCCCCGAAGTACCGCTGCTGCTGCGGCGAGGTTCTGGCTGGCCTGCGCGAAGCGTGGGGGTCCGTCACCTTCCTCGATAATCCGTCGGCGCACGTCGCGCGCCATGGAGCAGGCGCGTCCACCGAGCTCACAGCGAGCGACCTCACAGTTGATTTCTGCCTGTTCCTGCTCCAACTGGCGCTTGGCCTTGCGGAGCTCCTCCCTCCGCGCTTGTAACTGCTCGGGCAGTACGTCGCGGGAGGGGGTCTCGGTAACCGGTGCCAGCTGGGCGAGAGGGAGATCACTCCCCGGGTTCAGAGGATCTTCAGAATGTGCCATGAGGCACTCGCGTGAGGGATTGTGACTTCCCTCACTATGTTCCGTGCCCGAAATCTCCGTTCGCCTCGTTGAGGAGGTCGAAGAAGGATTCCAACGCGTAGCCCGTCATTCCCACGAACTCGGTGTCCGTGGGGCACGGGCTTTCGCTCGATGACGTACGAGTCATCGTAGTTTTGCTGGCATTAGCCCGGCCGGGCGAAGGGGTCACGCACGGGTCCTTGCGTGAGGGCTTTTGAGAGCGCGAGCCCTTGCCAGAGTGTCGCTTTTTCCCGTTGGCCGACACGGTCGGCGCGCAACGGGAATCGGGCGCGATGATTGGCGACGCCGAGGCGTTGTCCAGCACCAGGTTGCCCCCGGCTGTGGCAACGAAGTCGAGACTCTCGAAGGACACAATCATGCCGGGGATCCATCCATTGGTGTAGTTGGCCATCGAAACCTGAAAACAATCAACGAAAACGCGCAAAGTCCCCTTCCTGGCGTGCCAACTGTCGGTGTTCGTTATTGCCGACGAGTAAATTATCATGGAATGCGCGTTTTGAGGTTTCGATGGTTCGCAAGAGGACACAAGGGTTATACTGGTTCGGGCAACGATGCCCTACGTCCAGTTTCTGAACTGCTCCTGTTACTTGCGACAAAGCTTGTAGTAGGGGTTACAAGCGGGCGAGAGAGGGAGAGTTTTCCAAGTCTCTAAGTGTGGATTGTGGATCGTGCGTGTATGCCCGACTTAGACTTGAGTGAGCTCGTGAGCCTTGTAAACATGTTCAGCCCCTCCCTTTCGTCCTGGCTTCCTCCTCCTTATATACCCTGAAGAAAGGAGGCCCAGGTCCACCAGGCGGGTCGTGGCCGTACGCCCAAGTTGGGCTACGCCACGACGGATGACGCCTGACGTGGCAGTGCCTCTCCTGTACGATGGAATGGCGCGTATCGTCAATCGCGGGTGTCCCGTCCCGTATGGAGGAACACCCCTGTTAGCGTTGGCGGGGTGACGCCATAGTCGTGGCCGTCGCTCGGGGACGTCTCGTCGCAATGGGGCGATGAGTCTCTAACAGGTGCTGTAGCAGCGGCGCCCAATCTTTTGGGCGATGCACGTCGTGTGCATTTAACGCCAACTTGCCTGAGCGATCGACGGCTCTACCTATCAGTGAGCGTGGGTGTGTCAGGCATTTATTTCCCAACCGTCACCGTCCCGCCTACCCGAGGTTGTGACACCCCAGGTGTCACTTAAAAGGTTATCGATAGATTTAAACCCTAGAAGTCAAATTTCACACGTAAAAGCAAAATCTATATTTAAAATAAAAAGAAATGATGTTTGAAATACTCTAAAGAATCGCTATGAAAATTTTGGAACACAACAGAACACTATAGCTAAGTTCGGATAAATCTCAACTAACAGTGTCGAAACCTCGTTAATAGGAAGGAAATCCAGACCCTAACTTGAGACTATCCAAATTCCCACAAAACCCTAGCCATATTTTTGCATAACAATTAAGTACACTTCAAAATAGAATTTTGGGAATTTATTCAGAATTTTTGGAAAAGATTAGACCTCTTAACAATTCACCTAAGCGGAAAAAATCTTGGAAATTCAAGAATTTTTAGAAGAAAAATCATGACTTGAACCTTAAATGAAATGTGCTCCAAATAAATGTCTGAGCCTACAAAAAAATGTTCAAAAAGTTTCGGATTCGGGAAGCATGACTTTCTTTTGAAATAGGGGGTCAAGCTGGAACTGTAGCAAAAAAAAAATGAAAAGTGCATTTGCCGGGCGGGCTACAGTCCCGCCGCCCGCCCGACCGAGCAGCGGGCGGCAGGACCATGCCGCCCGACCGAGCGGCGGGCGGCAGGACCATGCCACCCGGCCGACACGACCATGGCGCCGCACGTCGCCCTCTTCATTGCCCCGGCCTCTCTCTCTCTCTCTCTCTCTCTCTCTCTTTCTCTCTCTCTCTTTCTCTTCCTCTGTCATACGCCACCCGAGCCGCCCCTTGCACCGCCCGATGCGTCGCTCGGCATGGCCGGCCATGCCGGCCATGCTCCTCTTGTCCCCCCCCCCCCCCTATTTTCCCTCCGAGCCCTTTTAAAGGGTGCACTCCCCTCCCCACTTTTTCCCTTCTTCCACTCTTTCCTTCCCACACGCGCGAGTCTTCTTCCTTGGTCCGGCCGCCGCCCACCATTGCCGACCGCCTCCTCGGTCGACACCACCTCCCGGCCATCCTCCATTCCCTTTTTCTCGACAAATCACTCTCTCTCCCTCCCATGTAGCTCACCGCCCCTTTCCCTCTCCGGAATCAAGCTCCGTTCACCAGAATTTTGACCTCGCCGCCGCCACCGAGACCCTCCATGGTGAGCACCACTTTCCCGGCCAAAACCTCGATGAACGTCATGTTGCCGGGCTTCGCTGTGTTGAGTGGACCGTGAAAAGTCAAGGTCTCACCGCCATCGACCACCCCATCGCCGGCAATTGCTCGCCGGAGCTCGCCGGCGCAATCCCCTGTTTTTTTTCTTTTTCCTATTTATTTTCCAGATTATTGTTCTGCTATGTAAAATCCATAGAAATTCATAGAAAAATCCAAAAATAGTAAACCTAAATATGTTAGAAACCTCGTGAAAAGGAATAATTTTCTGTTAAAGGCCTTTTTAGCAAATAACCAAAAATTTGCAGAATTAATTAGAACACTCTATTCTGTTTTTGAATTTTAATTTGCATTCTAGAGCAGTTCTAGGGCTGATCTTTGATCCACAAATACATCATGGCCACACAAATCTCCTGGAATTTTATGAAGATTTTAGGACCATGAAGTTGTATTCAACCCTACTGAATCACTTCAATCTGCCTAGTTAAAATACTATTTTCTAAAGTACATTGTAAAAGTCATTCAAAAGGTTAGACCCAAAAGCAAAGTTTTAGCTTTGGTGCTCATGAATTCCCACATAAAATTTCATAAATTTATTCTAAGGTTTACTATGGCTTTCTGATTTTACAAGATTTAAAAACAGGAGTTTTGATAAATTTTTATAAAATCTAGAAAATTCATCTAGGTCCCACCCAAAGCTCAAAATGCTTATTTAAGAAAGTGCTATCAACTAAAAATAATCTTGAGGTGGATTTAAAATTTTCATTTTAACCCTAGTTTAATAGTCGAAGGAATTAAATAATGTTTAACTAATGTAAAATGTCGAGCTAACCTTAACTAAGGTTGAAGTTGTGGAACAAGCCAACTAAAAGTCACCTCATGAGGGTTGAATAGATTTCCTTGAACCTCATTCAACAGTTAAGAATTGGATTTAATCGACGGCGTCGAGTAATTAGGGTTAACCCTAATTCTAGGCGTCGTCGATCAAAACCCTAGATCGCTATTGGTAAAAGCAATGACTCTTTTTATTTGACTTATCATAATCATACTGCATCATGTAGATTCTGAAGCGCACGAGGTAGCTGCAGATCCAGTTTCTTCGATTTCCACAGAAGAGGTCGACAACAACGCCGGAGAACCAGGCAAGCCCCGGTACACAACCGTTGTTTAAAGTTTTTCCTTTTATAACTCAGTGTGTCTTGTTTGTGCATTAAGTGCTAGGAGTTGATTGAAACCATAGTTGCATTTGTTTCCCATAGGAAACCCTATCGGTAGCGGTATAGATACCCCTTAATATGCTATGTTTAGCAGGTATTGCCGGTAGAAGTCGAGCAGAGTGGATGCTGCTCGCGAAAGGTAGGTTGTTGGATGAAACTATCATTTGATACATTATGACACCTGATGATGAGTTAATTAAGGAAAGATAAAAGTTTGAGGGTCAGACAGGATACCAATTAGGTCGGCGACTGGACCGGGTCCAGGGTGACCGTAGACTTGTCTGATCCGTGTGGTCCGAGACTGATCGAGTGTTGAATGTACTAGTCGTATGCTGGGTGTTATGGGCCCCGGTAAACCTATGTAGCCTAGTAATTACAACGTCGAACCTGCCCTACGGTGTCTGACTAGGAGGAGATCTGGGGTGGGCAGCGTGGGAACTCCACAGAAACCATTTGGGACGTATTGTCTGGTGGGATGCGGCGCTGCTAAGGCAGGCGTAGGAGGGAATTGACGTTGCAGGAGCTGGTGTGAACGGTTGCCACGTGCGAGTCTGGGACACACACGTGTCGTATGATCAGGTTTCCTCCTGCAGGGTATAAAAATCGTTTCGAACCGCTGTCGCTCCCAGTTAGTGAGCATGCTCGTGAAACGCACCACATTTTAGTAAATAGGTTGAGATACAATGAGAAGAAATCATGATTATTACTATTGCTATGGTTGCTCTTGTTATGTTTGATTCGTATCAGTGCTAACTAAATTTATATTCTAATCACTTAATCTGGTGCTAAAATTTGATAAGAGTAGTATAGGCTTGTGAGTCCTTTTTGCAAGTAAACCCATCCGAGTCAGCCAGCATGCCTAGGAGTCGGCTGTAGTCAGCCACGTTGACGGGTAAGTCTTGTTGAGCTTCTTAGAAGCTCACGCGTTAGCGATATGTGGTTTTCAGGCACCGACATGCAGGACCAAACCGGTAGCTTCCATTGGGAGGAGTCTCACCCTGAGATCGGGAACCTCCAGTGGGAGTTGTGCGAGTCGCCGCAGTAACACCTTGAAGTGGCTAGTAGCATGACGCCCTTGGGCACGGCGTGTGCTTTTGCTTAAGTTCGAGTGTCGGAGTTTGTAATCGTCAAGTCTTCCGCTGTTATTGTTTTCAAAAACTTTTGCGTACTCTGAATCAATGTAAGACCTAACTTTAAATTTATGAAGTAATGTTGTATTAAAAATCTCCTCTCCTTGTAAATTATTGCTGTTTATTCTTGCCTATGTTGTATCGTGTGTACGCTCGCTTCGCCGAGCGTTGCCCAACAGGATCCTGGCTCAACGACCGACCGGATCCGTCCCGAGACGAGGTTTTCTAGGCGGGTTCGCGTCAGCTTTGGTATCAGAGCTAGGTTGGGAAACGGTACAACGTTTAAGGCATATTTTCGAAAATTACGTGCGAGTGAGGTACGAGCCCTATCAGGTAATAGGTTATCAGGTGGCAAGCTAACCTAGATCAGGAGCTAACTAAACCCAGTCTAGATTTACTTTTCTGTAACGACGCACCTACGCTAAGGTAAGCAAGGTAAGGTACGCCGCTCGACTGCGGTGAAAAATCGAGAAATCACTGTTGCGTCAGCAACAGTAGCGTTCTATACCATGATGGTATGGAAGGAGGTATTATGTTCGCTGTAACATAGTACGCCTCCTTGCCGTTTAGGGAGAGAAGCGGACCTCTACCGTATGAGGTGTGGGTTGTGGACCTGTTGCGAATGCAGACCTTCGCAACAGTGGAGTCTTGTGTCTTTGGCACATAAGAGATGAGTTTGTTCCTCACGACTTCGGTTTTGCGGAACACTCTCATACCTTCGCTGCCTGAGGTAAAGTGCAGTCTGTCGCCGCGCAGAGAAGGTCGGACACGTGATCCCCGTATGTGGCCTACTCGAGGCAACCCATATGGCAATGATATGGGTTGTTGTTTTTACTTTTGAGATATATTTATATTGAACTGCCTGTAATGCCATTTTCTGCAGGTACGCTAACCCCGATACCGTAATGAAACGTGTAGTAACGTCTAACTTGAGTGCGATTCGCCTGACCCTGGGGTCGGGCGAGGCGGAGACGCGTCCGCTCGATCCCAACGAAGACGGGGTCGAGCGCTGCCCGTACTGGAGGATCCGACCCCCCCCCTAAGGGGGTCGGACGATGCGGAGATCGCCTGTTGGCATGGTCTGTTGGGTGTTCGTACGATACGGGGGCCGGCCGAGGCGGGAATTGCTCACGCCTTGATCATGTTGTTAAGGCCGAGGGTCATTAAGATTAACCACCTCTGGTATTGACCCTCGACAATGGGGTACGCGTACAATGTACTGAGGAGACGTACACGTGCATGTTAGAATTAATTGTACTGTCCTATTGGATCATAGTTGAGCGCCTAAGGTCTCCAGGGGCCACCATCTTTAGTACCGACATCCCTAATCACGCACTCACACACTCCGGCTATGAGTGTATATGTAATCCGGCTGCATAACATTAACACATCATCTAATTGCATAATCATCCCTTTTTATCATGCTACAAGAGGTTACAATTCTCCTGTACCTTTTCGCTTCCGCTCCAACCCCTAGCCACCTATTGCATGGCGTCTACCACCGTCAGCACCGCGCTCTATGGTGGCAACCCTGAAGCATCTAGGCCCTTAGTTGGTGTTTTGATAATTAATGACAATCCATATTTGTGGATTAATGCGCTTCTTGATTCTATGATAATAAAGATTCACATGTGAAAGATTGAGCATGATTGATGACAAGAATAACACGATATAAAGCTCATATATTGGACAATGGATGGCTCAAGACAAAGATATAATTTATAGGATTTTGTTTTACGGGTCATAAGGTGATTAGAGATGATATTGACCAAAATATAGATTGGTGATGTACTATTAAGAGGGGTCGGTTGTCACGTTCTTAAAGTGTTTATAGTTGTCACTTTGCTCAATTTTCTTGTCAAACAACCATAAAAATTCATTGAAAAAGTCCTCATGAACGAGGGCAAAAATGCTGAAATTTTTTGTCCAAGACGTACCACCATGGTCTAACCACGAGGATGATAGTCTGACCCTTGAGGGTCTGACCGCCACGCTCATAGTCTGGCCACCAAGCACATAGAATTTTTTTGCTCTCTGGACTTCGTGACGATCTGATCGACAGAGCCGCGATCTGAATGTTACAGCCGTTGTTTGAAACCTTCCTCTATGTGTTTAAATCAACTATAGGCATTGTCAAAATCACGGTCTCACTGCCAACGTCGCAGAAAACCTATAACAGCTAGTAACAGCTAGCTTTCAGAGTATGGGCTATAAATACCCGCTTCATCTCGTGTAAGTTACCTCTCTTGGACATTTTTATGCATACCTTGCACATATGAGTCTTCCTCTCTCACACTTGAGTCCTCGT
This sequence comes from Oropetium thomaeum, assembly GCA_001182835.1. Lineage (NCBI taxonomy): Eukaryota > Viridiplantae > Streptophyta > Magnoliopsida > Poales > Poaceae > Oropetium > Oropetium thomaeum. The sequence goes on from LFJQ01000057.1 coordinate 226,367, forward strand.
TAATCTATTGTGAGTGTGAGAGCATCTAGTGCTTGATTTTCATTGATTTTCTTAGCAGCACTAGTGATTCTCCAAGCTGGCGTCATTGACTTGTTCCTCTTAGAGGTTGCTGCCTTCTAAACGGCATTGTGGTGTGGAAACTGTGAGCTCTTCAAAAAGATCATGAAGGAAACTGGGTAGGATAACTCACTCAACTTTGGAAACCGTTCATTTTTGCTCCCTCGGCTGTTTTGGAAGGTGGTTTTACTGTGTGGTAGGCATCCGCGGTTAAAAAATCGGTTTCACTTGCTCCAAAAATCACTAATTTTTTTGAGGTTTACTTAAACAGGTTACGAAGATAAATTTTTGTTATTGAATAAATTTTGGTTCAGCTACCACAAATTTATTAAAAAATTACAAATCAGATCATTTTGTGAGTAAAACAGTCAATTGCACCACTTTCGAGAAAACACAAAAATTCTGAAAAATCAGAAACATGATGTTTTTAGGTGATCTTTACAAATGTGAAGTAATTGGTGTGCACTTATGTTGAGAATCTTAGCAAATTATTTATATGATTTACGCATGTGAGAATCTAAAAAATTCATCAATATTTTCAACAAAGTGCACGCCAAAAGATGAAAGATTTCATGGCTGTTAACATCACCTAATAAAATAATTATCTAAATTTTTCAAAATTTTAGCATTTCTTAAAAGTATTGCATTTGATTGTATTATTCACAAAATGACCCTGTCTGTAAAACCTTTTTTTTACAAATTTTTGGTATTTAAGATTTGGTATAATAACAAAAATTTATTCTCATATTCTGTTTAAGTACCACAAAAAAATTAGTGATTTTTGGAATAAGTGATATGCCTCAAACTAATTTTTTAAGCAACAGGTACGTGGCACATCAGCAAAATCACCTTCAAAAACTGTCGAGGGAGGAAAACGAACGCTTTTCAAAGTTGAAGGAATCATCATACCCAATTTTATTAGAGAGGGAGACAAATGAAACTTGCAAAATTGAGGGAGGTGAAAAGTACTCTTACGAAAACAGTAAAGTCAGCAAAGGCTTTGATCGTGGTGTATTTGTTGTTACCGGGCTTGAACTGTTGTTTCCTCCCACCAACAAGAGCTTACTCGACGTGGGTTGGCCGCATGTGAGCGTGGGACATATACGAGGTTCCAGCCCATTTAGCCCATTTGGTCCAGTTCGTACTGCATAGTAATCTTTCTTGCTAGGAAAAAAAATCTATTCCACACCTCTCAACTATCACGAAAGTCCGAGTTTCACCCTTCAATTATAAAACCGGGTATTCTGAGTCCCTCAACTGTTAAAACTATTTATTTTTCCCCCTTGGACCGTTTTAAAGGTGGTTTTGGGCTGATGTGGCATCCACGTGGCGGGGGGTTCTACATGTCAGTGTCCACTCATCGTCTTCTTCCGTCTCCTCTCTCTCTAGCTCCCTCTTGCTCTGCGCTTCACGCAAGGCGTTCGCTGGGAGACGACACCACCTTCAAGGGAGCCACTCCCGCTCCACGCAACGCTGCTGCTGGGAGACGACAGCGGCATCTTGGGCGACTCGTCACCAGCAGCCAAGTTGAGCTTCTCCATGAAGGTGTCCATGGACAAGCTACGATAATGCTGCGACTTGGCGCGACATCCTTCCGCACCGCTGACGTGGACTGGCTCTCGGCCTCGTTCTCGCTGCTCTCCGCTGCGCTCCCTACGCGTGTGCCGCTGGCACGGCTGTCACAATCGTCGTGGCGATCTTTGGACGAGTTGAGCGGGTCAAGGCCGTCCAGATCCATGTAGACGTTGACAAGGATCATAGAGGGTGGCGGCGTTGCCGTCTGATCTACACGCCTCCGGTGACGTCATGGCCTCCCGCTTGATCGGCGCCAGCGGCGGCAGCAACGGGCTGAGCTGCGAGAAGCCGAAGGGAGTGTCGTTGTGCGAGCGGCGATGACCCGCCTTTTGGGGCGGCAGGCCGAGTGGCGACGCGTCGGAGGTGGAGGCCGGCGGGGAGATCTGGCCGGGCGGCGGCGCGAGCGCGCATGGTGGCCCTCGTCGGGCGTGGGGATCTGGCCGTATGGAGACAGAAAATGTGCCTACGGGTAGATCAGCGTATAGCGGGGTCGGGGAGCGCGGCACGGTCAACTGCTGCTGCTGACCCACGCCGAGCTGCGGCGAGAGGTGGTGCCGCGCAGGGTCGTCCACAGTGTTGGGAATGCCTGTGGCGAGGGCGAGGGCGATGCAAAGGCGCCACGCTGCAGTTGGAGGGGTTGTAGTACGAGCGAGCTAGAGAGAGAGGAGACAAAGGGGAGAGAGAGGAGGAGGAAGAAGACGATGAGTGGATACTGACATGTAGAACCCCCCCCCCCCCCACGTGGATGTCATATCAGCCCAAAACCACGTTCAAAACTGTCCAGGGGGAAAAAACAAATTGCTTTGATAGTTAAAGGACTTAAGATCCCGGTTTTGTAATTGGAAGGTAAGAATTTGTACTTTTATGATAGTTGAGGGGGGGGATATTCTGTACAAAAGGAACAATCTGTGCAATGGTGCAAAAAAAGAATCCCGTCCGTCCAATCTCCATCCGACGACCTGGCTGCCTCCCACCTCCAATAGATGTAACTTTACACTGGACCCCCTACTCTGATTTACATATCGCGAGCGAAGCCCACCTTTGTTTCTTCCTCACGAACGCATCGCCTTCCAGGGCCGATCAAATTCTAGGACAGTTAGGTCTCAAAGGAGGTGGCCATGTCCGTGGAGGAGGAGTTTGATGCTTGGCTCAAGGATTCGGGATTTCAACCTCCAACGCAGTGCAACTCCACCTCGCCTCCAACGCAGTGGACTCCTCCAACAGTATTGTCGCCCACGGTGACGAGTTTGCCATCACCGATGGCTTTCATGCCTGCACAAATGGCCATGCCCATGTTGCCTGCCCCGGCTCCAGCGCTCACAGCTCTTACACCAACGCGGTCAAGTGGATTAACATCGGCAGGTAAGTGATTTGATTATAAAAGATGTTAATTACCTTTGATTCATTGTTCAGTGTTCACGTTCAATTTATTTGTATTTCTTTTAATGGTTTTTTCTCACCTGCTGCTCCATGTCGTATAACTGAGTGTGGTAGCATTGTTGTGCCTTCGTCAAATGTTGTTCCTTTCAAGGATAATGAGTGTCACACTCCACAAAAACGTATATCACCATTATGCGTGAGTATAACTATTTCTGATAGACTTTACAACTTGAAAGGCACAAAATTTCTAAATTAGATAATGATGATATGCAGGGATTAACGTGCACATCATAAGTGCCTGATGCCTTACTGCCAGCCGTGGGTATGGAGTTTGATGATGTGCAGTCAGCCGAGAAGTTTTATAAAGAATATGAACATGAAGCTGGATTTTCAGTTCGGATTGGACAACAAACTGTAGTGAATGATATTGTGATCTGGAAGCGATTTTATTGTTCAAGAGAAGGCTATCGGGATGAAGGTAATAAAAAGTTTGAGGCACCAACAAAAGAAGTTTTCAAAAATCAACAAAAGAAGAGGAAATATATGCAGAAGTTCACTAGATGTGGTTGTGAGGCCATGATCGCTATCAAGCGTACTAAAGAAAATAAATATAGAGTGGAGATATTCCAACCTACTCATGTACACATCCTTGTCTCACCTAAATCACGACATTTGATAAGGTCAAACAGACAAGTAAGTGAGAAGGTCAACACAACATTGTTTGATTGCCACAAAACAAGTATTGGTACATCCTTGGCCTACAGATATCTTCGTGTTAATGAAGGGGGATTTCAGAATGTTGGTTGTACATTGAGAGATGCACAAAATTATCATGGCACTCTTAGAACTATGATAAAGACGCGAGACGTCCAAATGTTTGTTGACAATCTTGCTAAGAAGAACTCCATCAATCCTGGATTTTATTTGACTATGTTGTTGATGAAAATGGTAAATTGGTTCGTGTGTTTTGGGCTAATGCTACTTGTAGAAAGAACTATGCACATTTTGGAGATATCCTCTCTTTTGATTCTACGTATAATACCAATGAGTATAATATGAAGTTTACACCATTCACAGGAGTAAACCACCATGGCAGTTGTGTACTGTTGGGGGCTGCATTGATTTCAGATGAAACAATAGAATCATATGTATGGTTGTTCAATACATTTTTGAAAGCAATGGGAGGGACTGCACCAAGATTCATCATAACTGATGAGGATACCAGCATGAAAGCAGCCATCGCCAAAGTATTACCTACTGCCATTCATAGATTATGCATGTGGCACATTTTGACTAAGCTTCCAAACAAGATCAGTCCACCTGTTAGGGAAAACAAGATGTTTTATGAGCGAATGAACCGCTGTATATATTCCTCTGAAACTGCAGAGGAATTTGAGGCAGAATGGGATAAAATCATTCTACTTTTTGGTTTGGAAGGCAATGAATGGTTGGCTGATCGATACCGCATTCGTGCGTCATGGATACCTACATACTTTAAAGACATATGCTTATCCGGTATTCTTAGAACAACTTCAAGGTCTGAGAGTGCTAACTCATTTTTTAAATGTTTCATTGGTTTCAAGCATAGTTTGGTCGAGTTCTGGGTTCGATTTGAAACTGCAGTAGAAGAACAAAGAGAAAAAGAGCTAAGGGAAGATAATGCCAGCATCCATTCTGAACCTATATTGAAGACAAAATGGGCAGTTGAGAAACACGGCAGTGAAGTGCTAACATATGCAATTTTTTTGGAATTCCAAAAGGAGGTGCTTGCTGCTAGAGACCATTGTATTGTTGATAGCATGAAGACAGAGGGTAACATTAAAATATACTCCATAGCTGATGACAGCCCCAAGGTAAGAGAAGTCAGTTTTGATGTTTCCACCATGATTTTCCACTGTTCCTGCATGTTATTACAAACACATGGAATTCCTTGCCGGCATATTATATATGTCTTACGTAGTGCAAAGCTGAATGAGCTCCCAAGTCCTTATGTGCTTAAAAGGTGGACAAAAGATTGCAAGAAGGAGGCTGTACATGATGCAGATGGAAATTTGCTAGAAGAAAAGAGAATAACTTCTATGGATAATGAGGTTAAAAGGATGGCATCCGATATGCGCAAGGAAATGGATGATATTTTTCAGCAAGCTGGAAGTTCAATAGATACTATGCACACTGTTAGAAGGAAATTTCAAAAGTTTGTGGACGAGATGAAACAAGAGCTTCGGACCAATCAGCAACAAAGTCGGGTACAAGAAATTGAGGGTTTTATTGGATGCTCTATTCCTTCTGAAATAAACATATTGCCTCCAAATGATTTACACTCCAAGGGTAGAGTGAAGAGAATCAAAGGACACTTTGACAAGGGTGGGAGTGACAAGAAGGAGGAGGCTAAGAAAAAGAAAAATGAGAGGGTTCCACGCCTATGCGGGTCATGCAAAGAATTAGTTTTACATGATAAACGAAATTGCCCTAGGAAGGGCACACTTCCTTAAGGCAAGTGTTCACATTTGTTTATCTCTGAGTGTTTAATGTTATTGTGGAGGTTTGGTACTGTGGAGGTTTGGTACCCGAGCCAATTAATCGTATTAGCCCGGAAGAATAAGCCGCGCAGTATAGCCAAACCACCTCCGCTTTGATAGACTCAGGCCCGAGGACGAGTGAGATTACTCCGTCTCGCCCGACCCCGACGTTCGGGACTCGGACGGGCGGTGCCCGACCCCTGAGGTCGGATGAAAGTTCCGCCTCGCCCGACCCCGACCTCGAGGGGTCGGACGAGGGTTCTGCCTCGCCCGACCCCGACGTCGAGAGGTCGGACGAGAGTTCCGCCTCGCCCGACCTCCGGGGTCGGACGAGACTAGGGGACCCAACCACCCCGACGAGACGGGTGTCCGGGGACGGTTGAGCCATTAAAGCTCCACGCTCTAACTCCCGATCGGACAGTGGCGATGACCGCTCCCGTAAACGGAAGAGTAAATGCGCACGACGTGCACCGTCCACGGGATGGGCGTCACTCCAACAGCCCCCTGTCAGAGACTCACCGTCCTGTGCAATAGGACGCCCCGGAGCGACGGCCATCACCACGGCGTCATCAAGCCGGCTCCTACAGTGACGTCTCCTCCATACGGATGGAACCCCTCCGAGCGACAGCACAATACCACTCCGTCGAACAGGAACGGCACGACCGCACCAAAGGCATCGCCATTACAGCTCGGCCTAACCGGAGTACGGCTGCTGTCAAACTCACGGACCAGTCCTCCTCATGCCACCATATAAAAGGGGAGGGAGATTAAAGAAGAAGGACAAGTCTTGAAGACCGACAAGTTCTCCACGCACAAGCACAGAAAAACCACACACACGTACACCCTTAGAGGCAGGGAGCGCCCTCGCTTTCTCCTCTGCTTGTAACCCCCCATTGTAATCTCTGTCGCGAGTAATACAAGCAGCACGAAAACTGGACGTAGGGCATCGTTGCCTGAACCAGTATAAATCCTTGTGTCCTCTCGCGAACCATCGGAGCCTCAAAACACACCCCCCACGATAAATTTACTAGTCGACAGTAACGAACGTCGACAGTTGGCGCGCCAGGAAGGGGTTTTGGTGTGTTTTCGCCGATCATATTTTCAGGTTTCGATGGCAAGCCACGGATGGATTCCCGGGACTATCGTGTCCCTCGGGAGCCTCGACTTCGTCGCCACCTCTGAGGGCGACCTGGCGCTGGAAGGCGCCACGGCGTCACCAGCCACCGCCCCTTCTTCCCACTGCACGCCGGCCGCCCCGGCCAATAGGAAGATCGACGCCCGAACAAAGGCTCGCACTCCCGAAAGCCCTCACGCAAGGGCCCACGCGCAGTCTCTTCGTCCGATCAGGGCAATCCTGGTACAACCACGATGACTCGTACGTTGTCGTGCGAAAGCCCGTGCTCCACGGACACCGAGTTCGTAGGAATGACGGGCTATACGTCGGAATCCTTCTTTGACCTCCTCGACGAGGCGAACGGAGGTTCCGATCCGGAGCGCAGCGAGGGGACCAACAATCCCTCGTGTGAGTGCCTCATGGCACATTCCAAAGACCCGCTCGACTCCAGGGACTCCCCCACGCGACATACAGCCTGACCAGTTAGAAGCGCGGCGGGAGGAACTCCGCGAAGCCAAACGGCAGCTGGAACAGGAGGAGGCGGAGATTGACCGAGAGCTCGCTCGCGCCGAGCCCGGCGGACGTGCCCGCTCCATGGCGCGCGACGTACGACAGCGCATCATGGAGGAGGGCAACGGCCCCCCACACTTCACGCGGGCAAGCCAAAACCTCGCTGCAGCAGCGGCGTTGCTTCGGGAGCTCCCTGAACCCATCACTCCCGAAGCCCGATGCACTCAACGTGAAGTTGAGGTGCTGCTGCAACGAGCAGCGGCACAACAAGCGGAGAGCTCGCGATCGCGAGCGCGTAAACCGCATATTCCGAACGCGTCTGTACAGCAGACACACCCAGGGACAGACGAGGCCTCAAAAGCCTGCGTCCGTGGACGTCTCGGTGCAAACCGCGATGCCCGTGCCACCCTGGAGGCGCTACGACGACAGCCGGAACGCGTTCCTGAGGTGGGCCGAGGACGTCATCCGCGCCGAGGGGGGCGCTATGACGATGACGAGGACAGGAGCCCGAGCCCTGACGCTCCGGGTCCTCGTGTCTTCAGCTCCCACATACGAAGCGCTCCGTTTCCACAGCGCTTTCGACCGCCCACCAACGTGTCGAAGTACGCTAGGGAGACAAATCCGAGCCTCTGGCTCGAAGACTACCGGCTCGCCTGCCGAGCCGGAGGAGCGGATGATGACCGCTTCATCATCCGCAACCTGCCACTCTACCTGGCCGATTCAGCCAGAACGTGGCTCGAGCACCTCCCGGCCGACCGGATCTCGAGTTGGTCCGACTTAAGGGAAATCTTCGTGGGTAACTTCCAAGGGACCTACGCGCGCCCGGGCAACCCCTGGGATCTGAAGAACTGTCGACAGAAACCGGGGGAAACCCTCCGGGAGTACGTCCGACGCTTCTCCCGGCAGTGCAACGAGCTGCCGAATATCGGCGACGCCGACGTCATCGGGGCGTTCCTGTCCGGGACTACTTGCCGCACCCTAGTCCACAAGCTAGGGCGCAAGAGTCCTCGAACGGCCAAGGAACTCCTGGATATCGCAACCAGCCACGCTTCCGGCGAGGAAGCCGTGGGCGCGATCTTCAACCGCCCCGATGCGAAGGGGAAACAGGGGGACAACGTCGGCGAAGGCTCCTCCAATCGCTCCCGTAAGAAGAAGAAGAACCGGCAACAATCATCCAAAGGATAGATGGTTGCGGCCGCCGAACGCAAAGGCGCCAAGGTGCCGGCAGGGGAGACATCAGACCACTTCGAGAAGAAGTGGAACGGTCCATGCCCCAACCACGAATACCCCGTCAAGCACCTCTACAAGGACTGCTCGCTCTTAAAGCGGTTCTTGAACCACGGGCCGCCGAAGGGCAAGCCGAGAGGCAAGCCCCGACAAGCCCCCGAGGGAGCAGATGGCGAGGGCGACGCCAGCGAAGGTAACGACGGTTTTCCCGAACCCGACGGTTGCCTTATGATCTTCGCAGGACCAGAAGCGCAAGGAGGGAAGCGCCGTGCGAAGGTCGAGCGCCGCGAGGTGTTCGCGGCTGAGCCCGCGACGCCAACCTTCCTCCGATGGTCGGAGGCCCCGATCACATTCGACCAATCCGACCATCCCAGCCACGTCCCCCGACTGGGTCGATACCCACTGGTAGTCGACCCCATCATCGGCAAGAAGCGTCTCACCAAAATCCTCATGGATGGAGGCAGCGGCCTCAACATCCTCTACGTCGAGACGCTCGACGCCATGGGCATCAATCGATCACTCGTCCGACCGATCGGAGCCCCTTTCCATGGCGTCGCTCCAGGAAAGCAAGCCGTCCCGCTCGGGCAGATCGACCTGCTCGTTACGTTCGGGACCCCGACCAACTTCCGAACGGAGACCCTCACGTTCGAAGTAGTCGGATTCCACGGATCGTACCACGCCATTTTGGGGAGGCCGTGTTACGCGAAGTTCATGGCTATCCCCAACTACACCTACTTGAAGCTCAAGATGCCTGGACCGAAGGGGGTCATCACGGTAGGCGCTTCCTTCCAGCGCGCCTACCAGTGCGAGACGGAGAGCGGGGAGCTCGCCTCCGCCACCATTGCGTCCACGGAGGAGCTTGCTGTCATTCGGCAGCAGATCACCGAAGACGCCCCCGACTCCAACCGCAGCGCCGGATCCTTCGAGCCCGCCGAGGGCACCAAGGAGATCCAGCTCGACCCCGACAACGCCCCCGAGAAGGTGGCCAAGATCGGGACGTCCCTCTCCGCCAAATAGGAAAGCGTGCTCGTCGACTTCCTCCGCGCGAACATCGACATCTTCGCGTGGAGACCCTCGGACATGCCGGGCATTCCGAGGGAAGTCGCCGAGCACTCCTTGCACATCAAACCGGACTCCCGCCCGGTAAAGCAACGACTGCGCCGCTTCGACGAGGAGAAGCGCAGAGCCATCGGAGAGGAGGTGGCCAAACTGTTGGCAGCCGGTTTCGTCAAGGAAGTGTACCACCCTGAATGGTTAGCCAATCCCGTCCTTGTACGAAAAAAGAATGGGAAATGGAGAATGTGTGTTGACTACACCAGTCTTAACAAAGTGTGTCCAAAGGATCCTTTTCCTTTGCCACGCATAGACCAAATAGTCAATTCCACCTCAGGGTGTGAAGCTTTGTGCTTCCTTGATGCCTATTCCGGGTACCACCAGATCCGGATGAAGGAACCCGATCAAATCGCGACATCCTTCATCACTCCGTTCGGATCGTACTGCTACGTCACGATGCCGTTCGGACTCAAGAATGCAGGCGCAACCTATCAGCGCTGCATGATCAGATGCTTCGACGAACTCATCGGAGACATCGTCAAAGCATACGTTGACGACATCGTCGTCAAATCCAAGAAGACCGACCAGCTCGTCACCGATCTGGAGCGGACCTTCGCTAAACTCCGAGCAAACGACATCAAGCTCAACCCCGAAAAGTGTGTCTTCGGGGTTCCGAGGGGAATGTTGCTCGGATTCATCGTCTCCGAGCGAGGCATCGAAGCCAACCCGGAGAAAATCGAGGCCATCAACCGAATGGGCCCGATCCAAAACCTGAAGGGAGTACAGCGCATGACCGGGTGCTTAGCGGCTCTGAGCCGCTTCATCTCACGTCTCGGAGAACGCGTACACCCCCTCTACCAGCTCCTGAAGAAATCCAAGCGGTTTCGATGGACGCTCGAGGCACAGGACGCACTCGACAGGATAAAAGTCATCCTGTCGAAGCCCCCAGTCCTGGTACCTCCGACCCTGAAGGAGCCTCTCCTCCTCTACATCGCCGCGACGACCCAGGTCGTCAGCGTCGCCCTCGTTGTAGAGCGGACGGAAGAAGGCCACGTCCTCAAGGTCCAGCGACCGGTCTACTACGTGAGCGAAGTCTTGTCGGAGACGAAGACGCGATACCTTCAAATCTTGAAGATTCTCTATGGCGTCGTCCTTGCTAAAAGGAAGCTCCGACACTACTTCGAGTCTCACCCGGTGACCGTCGTCAGCTCCTTCCCACTACGCGAAGTCGTCGAGAACTGCGACGCGACGGGCAAAGCCGCGAAGTGGTCCCTTGAGCTAATGGGCGAGGGCATCACATACGCCCCCCGAACGGCGATCAAGTCACAGTCCTTGGCTGACTTCATAGCGGAATGGACAGAAGTACAGTTACCCACAGCTCCTATCGACCAGGAGTATTGGGTGATGATTTCGACGGTTCGCTAATGCGAAAGGGAGCAGGGGTCGGGCTCGTCTTCGTCTCCCCTCTGGGGGTGCGCATGAAGTACGCAATCCGCCTCTCGTTCCCCGCGTCCAACAACGTAGCCGAGTACGAGGCGGTCGTCAACGGGCTCAAGATCGCCAACGAATTGGGGATCCGACGACTCGAGGTTCGGGGCGATTCCCAGCTCGTTGTTGGCCAAGTCATGAAAGAGTCTAGCTGCCACAACGAGACCATGGATGCCTACTGCAAGGAGGTCCGCAAGTTGGAACATAAGTTCCACGGCCTCGAGCTCAGGCACATCCCAAGGCGACAAAACGAAGAAGCCGACTCCTTGGCCAAGATGGCGGCCGGACGCGAACAGATCCCGACGGGGGTCTTCGCCCACTAACAGAGCCGACCATCAATCCGACCCCAAGACACGCCAGGGGTCGGCACCGAGCCGCCCTAGGAACAAGGGGACGGATCGGCCACGACGCCTCCCGACCCCTGCGTCATGGAGATCGACGAGGCGTCCGCACCTAGTACAAGCCCTCCAGACGACTGGAGGACGCCGTACCTCGACCGACTCCTCAAAGGAGAACTCCCCGCCGACAAGACGGAGGCTCGACGCATCGCGCGACGCGCCAAGTCCTTCACCGTCATCGACGGAGAACTCTACAAGAGGAGCCTCACCAGAATCTTGCAGCGCTGCATCCCCGTCAGCAAGGGAAGATGCTGCTGCAAGACATTCACGGAGGGGTCTGCGGCCACCACGCCGCGCACAAAACCCTCGTCGGAAACGCGTTCCGACAGGGATTCTACTGGCCAACCGCCGTCAACGATGTTGCGCACATCGTCCGTACGTGCAAAGGTTGTCAGTTCTACGCCCGGCAAACCCATCTGCCGGCACAAGCACTACAGTCCATCCCCATCACATGGCCGTTCGCGGTCTGGGGATTGGACCTGGTCGGACCACTCAAGAAGGCACCCGGGGGCTACACCCACCTCTTGGTAGCTGTAGATAAGTTCACCAAGTGGGTTGAAGCCCGGCCAATCACGAGGATCCGACCAGAAGAGGCAGTCGAGTTCTTCCTCGACATAATCCACCGCTTCGGGGTCCCAAACTCCATCATCACGGATAACGGTACGCAGTTCACAGGAAAGCGATTCCTTAAGTTCTGTGACGACTACCATATCGGAGTAGATTGGGCGGCCGTAGCGCACCCCCGTACGAACGGGCAGGTCGAGCGCGCCAATGGCCTGATCCTTCAAGGCCTCAAGCCACGCATCTACAACCGGCTGAAACAGTTCAGCGGGCGATGGGCAGCCGAGCTCCCCGCTGTACTGTGGAGTTTGCGGACATCCCCGAGTCGGGTGACGGGGTTCACCCCCTTCTTATGGTGTACGGCTCCGAAGCCGTACTCCCGACCGACCTCGACTACGGAGCCCCGAGGATCAGAGCCTACGACGAAGAAGGCAACCAGACGTCTCTCGAAGACGCCATGGATCAGCTCGACGAGGCGCGTGACGTAGCGCTCCTGCGATCGGCGAAATACCAGCAGGCGCTGCGACGTTACCACTCCCGCTACGTGCGGGAAAGAGCGTTCAACGTCGGCGACCTCGTCCTTCGACGTGTTCAGAGCAGCAAGGACCGCCACAAGCTGTCGCCTCCATGGCAAGGGCCCTTCATCGTCTCAAAAGTTCTCTGACCCGGCTCCTACAAGTTGCAGATGGTGGGCGGACAAGAACTCGCCAACGCATGGAACATCAAACAGCTACGTCGCTTCTATCCCTAGAACTCGTAGTAGTCTTACCGTTCCTCGCCACCGAGACAAGCGGCGCCCGACCCCCGTCACGCGGGAGTCGGACCCCGCTCGGGGGCTACACCTGCAAGGTGCGCCTCGCGCACGCACCTTGACTCTTATGAAAATTTTTCTTGCCGTCTCATCTGCAACGAAGGACCTAGAACTAACGGTAGTTTGACCCCATGCCAACTGAGATAAGCGACGCCCGACCCCCGTCACGCGGGAGTCGGACCCCGCTCGGGGGCTACACCCTCAGGGTGCGTGTATCGAACGCGCACCCCGAGCACTCGTTAAAATTTCGCCTTTCTACTAAGCGGCGCCCGACCCCCGTCACGCGGGAGTCGGACCCCGCTCGGGGGCTACACCTGCAAGGTGCGCCTCGTGCGCGCACCTTGACACTTGCTAAAATTTTGCTATTTCGCTTGCAAAATTCCGAGGAAAGGGTACGTACGAGCCTCTCCGCAGTAAATCGATACATATATATGCATATATATTTCGTGTGCAGGATTCCACCCTCGGCCGGTTCGACCGGCGTCGTTGCGACCGACTCGATCGGCGCGACGAACGCTCCCGACCTAACCTGACGCCTGAATCATGCCCGCCGTTTCAGCTTTCGCACGGGTCGCGACTTAGTCAGGTATGGTCTATAAGGGCTGAAATACGCCCCAACGGCCCAATGAGTTCAAAGGCTGGCCCGATGGACGGGTTCGACAGCCGCTCAGGGCGTAACTAGAGTGAGGGGTGGATTACGATGGGCCCACTAGCGGCCAATACCCTAGCGCCTGGGCGCCCGGGCGTCAAGGGCATCGTAAATCCGCGTTCGAGTCCCAGTTCGACGAGCCTAGTGATGGTTCGCGCCGACCCATGGGTATCCTATCGCAAGGAGGCAACGAGCCCTCGGAACCTATCGAATGGAACCGAGAACTATATGGGTCGGCGACTGGGAATATTGGGACCGGCCACCAGCTGGCCTACGTCGGGATCCCCCCGAAGGGATCCCGGGGCCCCACTTGAACTACCCGTTAGCAGCTCAATGAGCGTCGCACTACGGCCCCCGGGGTATAGTGCGGCTCGGCTCAACCTCCCCGTCTGGCGAACAGACGCGCGGGAAGGCGATTAAAAGACGAACCACGTCTCCGGATGGGACTCTGCGACGAGCGGAGGACTCGGAGGACGGAATCGCAAAAAGAGATCCGCACGGGATCGCAGAGTGCGGCAGCTTTAAGCCACTGCTCGGTCAGGCGAGGATTTGGGCTGAAACACGCCCCAACGGCGCGTAGAGTTCGAAGGCTGGCCCGGCGAACGGGTTCGACAGCCGCTCATGGCGCGAATAGAGCGAGGGGCGGAAAACGATGCCCCCGTTTAGCGTCCAGGGTGCGCTCTGGCGCCGGGGACACCGTAACCCGCGTTCAAGTCCCGGTTCGTCGAGCCTAATGATGGTTCGCACCGACCCATGGGTATCCTATCGCAAGGAGGCAACGAGCCCTCGGAACCTATCGAACGGAACCGAGAACCATATGGGTCGGCGACTGGGAATATTGGAGCCGGCCACCAGCTGGCCTACGTCGGGATTCCCCCCGAAGGGATCCCGGGGCCCCACTTGAACTACCTGTTAGCAGCTCAATGAGCGTCGCGCTACGGCCCTCGGGGTATAGTGCGGCTCGGCTCAACCTCCTCGTCCGGCGGACGGACGCGTGGAGGGCGATTCAAGACGAACCGCGCCTCCGGTCGGGGATCCGCGACGAGCGGAGAACTCAGAGAGCGGAATCGCAAAAAAGAGATCCGCACGGGATCGCAGAACATCACAATTCGGGAGCCTGAGAACGAGTCATTCACTCCTTCTCAGGCTCGGGGGCTACTGTGGAGGTTTGGTACTGTGGAGGTTTGGTACCTGAGCTAATTAATCGTATTAGCCCGGAAGGATAAGCCGCGCAGTATAGCCAAACCACCTCCGCTTTGATAGACCCAGGCCCGAGGACGAGGGAGATTACTCCCTCTCACCCGACCCCGACGTTCGGGACTTGGACGGGCAGTGCCCGACCCCTGAGGTCGGACGAAAGTTCCGCCTCGCCCGACCCCGACCTCGAGGGGTCGGACGAGGGTTCTGCCTCGCCCGACCCCGACGTCGAGAGGTCGGACGAGAGTTCCGCCTCGCCCAACCTTCGAGGTCGGACGAGACTGGGGGATCCAACTACCCCGACGAGACGGGTGTCCGGGGACGGTTGAGCCATTAAAGCTCCACGCTCTAACTCCCGATCGAACAGTGGCGATGACCGCTCCCGTAAACGGAAGAGTAAATGCGCACGACGTGCACCGTCCATGGGATGGGCGTCACTCCAACAGCCCCCTGTCAGAGACTCACCGTCCTGTGCAATAGGACGCCCCGGAGCGACGGCCATCACCACGGCGTCATCAAGCCGGCTCCTACAGTGACGTCTCCTCCATACGGATGGAACCCCTCCGAGCGACAGCACAATACCACTCCGTCGAACAGGAACGGCACGACCGCACCAAAGGCATCGCCATTACAGCTCGGCCTAACCGGAGTACGGCTGCTGTCAAATTCACGGACCAGTCCTCCTCATGCCACCATATAAAAGGGGAGGGAGATTAAAGAAGAAGGACAAGTCTTGAAGACTGACAAGTTCTCCACGCACAAGCACAGAAAAACCACACACACGTACACCCTTAGAGGCAGGGAGCGCCCTCGCTTTCTCCTCTGCTTGTAACCTCCCATTGTAATCTCTGTCGCGAGTAATACAAGCAGCACGAAGACTGGACGTAGGGCATCGTTGCCTGAACCAGTATAAATCCTTGTGTCCTCTCGCGAACCATCGGAGCCTCAAAACACACCCCCCATGATAAATTTACTAGTCGACAGTAACGAACGTCGACAGTTATCATGCAGTATTTTTCTTTTATCTCACACTGAATTTCTTGTTGTTCCAGGGAATATTTGTTCTTTCATGGCTACCTGAATCACATGACCAATGGAATGTCTGGTCTTGTCCAAGTTCATCTAAGAAATTTGAACCATGTCGATATTAGTTATTTTTGTAGTATTAAGTACTACTTTACTTATATGTATCAGGTCATTTTTCTATTGTCTTCTGGTTGTGCAAACCTGTATCAGGTCAATCACATTGTCAGTTTGTGGAACTCATACAATAGCAACACTAGTTCCAGTTTGTTTCATATCAATCAACAGTTTGTGGAACTAATACAATAGCAAGACTAGTGCCAGTTTGTTTCATATCATTATTGATCTTGATACTCTTCAGAGTTGTACAGAGCAAGATTTCACTGTAAATGAACAAAAGCAGTGGCAGCTCTGTTAATTGAACAGGATGACAGTTCAGAAAAAAAACCGCATGACACAATGCATGCAAGCTGCGATCATGGTGTTTCCATGTGATTTCCAAACGAGTTTTACAATGACATATCAAATAGAATTTCCCATTAAGACTGGTGCAAAACACAATACAAACTTTCATTGAATTGTGAACCAGTTACTGTATACAATGTACAGATAAAATAATGATGAACATATAATAAAGTCCTAATGGCTAATTCAGTATGCACAGAATCTTTGAATCATATCTCTAATCACGCTCCATGCTGCGGCTCTAGCACTCCACGAAATCCATAAGCCCTCCGCATCGTCACCCTTCTTGGGAGGAACGCAGGAGAAGGGGGAGAAGGGGATTGATCCCTTGACTCAACAGAAAATAGATCAGAAAGGGGATTGATTCTTACACTCCGGATTCTTCGCCAATCTAGCAGTGCTTGAATCCCTAGTTGGCATATGGGGAGAGAACAGGGAGCAGGAGCAGAGAGAGAACAGGGGCATCAGGGGATTGAAGACGATGTCGTGAATCATGATTCGTTCGTGAGGAAGAAACATAGGTGGGCTTCGCTCGCGATATGTAAATCAGAGCAGGGGGGTCCAGTGTAAAGTTACATCTATTGGAGGTGAGAGACAGCCAGGTCGTCGGATGGAGATTGGACGGACGGGATTCTTTTTTGCACCATTGCACAGATTGTTCCTTTTGTACAGAATATTTCTCCTAGTTGAGGAACGTAGAGTAGACGTAGACCCCCTTTGACAGAGCTTCACGGAGCTGATTCTCAGATAGAATTTGGAGAGCTCTAACAAACGCCATATTACAAAAGAACTGATTCTTTCATGATTCTGTGAAGTGATTCTCTGAAATGAACTAAGAGGCTGAGTGCTAAAAAAAGTAGCTTCTCTTAATTCTGTGAAGTGATTCTCTGTTCCGATTATAAAAATATATTATATAAAATTAAAAAAAATTAATTTCAATCATAGGATCACTTCTGGCTCATATATTCACTTCTCACTTACCATCGTTCCGCGAGAATCTCTTCCGTCCTTCTTGCTATAAAACTGAGTCCCCAATTCCTCGACTCGCAGTCGCAGATTCCTCAAATCCTTAAATCCGTCGTCCTCGTCGTCGATTCGCGTCTTCGCTGGAGTGCGGGACTCGTCACGGATCCGCCCACGGTGCGTCGCTTCCCCGGCGTGACCTCGTCCCCAGCTACGCGTTACTCTACTTTCTCGGCGCGCGGAGCGGACAAGTTTCGCGATGTAAGTGCCTATTTTCTTATACAATAAATCTATCGAACTCCTGGTAGCTATGTGTCGGCTGGCATCACGCGAGCGAGCGAGCGCGGCGTGTGGGCGCGGCGCCGCGCCGCCGGAAGCTGGTGGTGGAGGCAGGCGGTACTCATGACCTAAGTTGGGGTGGTTCGGGTTTCGGAAGGGGTTCCTCTCCCCTCGGCCATAGAAACCGGTAGGAAGGACGGCATGGCGGGCGGCGGGCGGGGCGGCGAGGACGCCGACGGCCACGGGTGGTGGAGGGCGGGCGGGGCGGCGAGGACGCCGACGGCCACGGTGGTGGAGGATGGTGGGCAGGGTCCGGGTGGGAGTGGACCATTGGACGGGTTAGGGTGGGCGGGGGTTGACTGGTGGCGGCGTGTGCGGGCCAGCCTCTGGGAGGTTGAGGAGTCCGGCGGGAGGGGCAGAGGGCCAGGCAACGGCGGCACTGGGGAAGCAAGGAAGGAGACTGGACCTGACGGGCTTGCTTTGCTTGCTCATTAGTCTGGTCCTTTCTTATATGCTTGCTATGTGACATGCTGCGGAGCGATTCAAATTGGGATCCTGCTATGCATGCAAGATCTCAACATTTATGTTGCTCCGTGAAAAATCCATGTGTATGCTTCTTAATTTTCTTTGAGGTAAGTGTATGTTGCTTAATTAACTAGTAGATGCATCACGACCCCCTCACTAATCACATCAACTATGTTAACCGTTTTTGGACGGGACTCTATTTTTGGTCTGTTAATAACCTTTAATTTTAAGATCCATATTGGGGCCTTTTAAGATCCATATTGGGGCCTTTTGATCATGTTAGATTTTGACATGTATATTGATGCATGTGGCCAGCTAAATGTAGTTTTGTTTGGGCTTGGTCACATGATCCATCTTTGGACTGCCATGCTGGTTTGATTGGATTCCTACCTTCTAGATATGTGATATGTTGGAATCTCTTGGGTTGCTCACTCGGTGGCAATCTTAATCAGCTGATAGGAACACGGCCTGATGATATTCTTTGCACTTCCTGCTATGCTGTATAATGATTGTCTTGGTCAGCTTGTTCTATTCAAGCCATTCAATGAGGCCTAGTAACTAAACATTGCAAATATCTGCTTCAGGACAGCAAAGACACAGAGAAAAGAGCGGGTTATTGATTGCACCAGAGGTGTGAGTAGGGAGCAGAGAGCCATAAATAGAAGTATCAAGCGTTTGCCACATACGAGTCGTTCAAGTTCTAATGAGCTCATGAATGAAATAAGAGAAAGTGAGTCATTGTTATTACTAATGTATTGGTTCTTTTGCTGCATGTATTGCTGTGATAGAACACTAACAGTTGTTGTCATATTTGGTAATTAGATACAGCAAGACGGGCAGCTCTAGCAAAATATCGTAAACAGCAAACTGCTGAAGAGGAGAAACGATATGGTGGACTTCCTGATCGAGTCTTTACAGGCAGTAGTTTTGTGGAGAAACCTTTTGGCGAACCTGTCATAACCAGTGCCAATGATACTCAAGTTTTGTCTTGCATTGTCGTCTCCCTTGCTTTATTTGATGGTGATTATGCTGATATATGCTTATTAAGAATTCCCTAACTTCTATTGTCTCATCGCCCTAGTGATTGAATTATCGATCTTGTGCAGGAGATAAGATGCTATTTGCATGCTCAGGCATACCTCTACCAGATAACAGGAAGCCTACTAAACTGCATCAAACAAGATTTGTGACTTCAGCACGTTTGGCTATTGAATTCAATGCTAATAGATATAGAGATGATAATTTGAGGGTTTGCTATGACCTTGCGTTCTCCATTTTTCTATTATTATTCAAGCTTGCTGCAGCCATTGCTTCTGATATATTGCTTTTATCATGCTAGGTTGAAGTGCGCCTTCCTCATAATAAAACTGTCGCTGGGCTCTTGGGGCTATATGATAAAGACATTGCTATTGTCACATGCTTGTGCCACCTTGATGTCAATCCTGTCAATCTGGATGTTCGTGTGGATCTCGATCTTCCAGCAGAATATGTTTGTGATGATGATCGTATACTACCTGTTGGTTGTGCATTTGAGTCAGGGAGTTTGATGGCCACTAAGGGGTCCCTTTACATACAACATCCCAACACCTAGGTTTCTGATACTCAAAATCTTTGAGAGGTATGCTTTTGATTTGATTCTTACTCTTGTCATGATGGAAAATTTGGTATGTGTAATTTATCACTCTGCACCACAAGATAAGTTTTAGTTTCCTTTACAAAGAAAACCACTTTGTTTTCCTTCTAGGTTGTACTTGGAGGGCCGCTTATAGGGAAGCGAGCGAGATTTCTTGGGATGAATCATGAACATATTGGTGATGCGAACATGATGTTCCTGTCTTGGGAGTTCCTTCGTAAACGTATGGAGTATTTTCGGATACTCAAGTATGTCTTCTACACTTCCAGTACCTTCACTGCTTATAGCTATATTTATGTTTGTTCTAAATTCCGTCTCCTTCAACTTCCTCTCTCTGAGATAAGCTTGAGGTTTCCACACAGTGCTCTGTGGATTGAAAGCAGTTTCTTGCTACATAGCTTTGGTTGATCCCACCATCAGTGCTGTTCCAGTGTTAAATTAGCTTTCAATCTTAATTCTTAACCTATTATTATGTTTGTCTAAATCACATTTAAAACAATTCGCTTGTACTAAAGGACAAGTCAACTTTTATTTTGTGACTGCTGAATCAGTTCGATCCTTTCATGCCTTTTATTCAATGTATGTAAAGCTGACTTATGTGTCCTTTTTCATACCATGGCTCATGTGCTTGTGGTGTTGGTCTGACCTTTGTCTGTTGGCTAGTTCCTATGTATTTGTTTATTCATGACAATTACGTTGTCCAAATGCAGTCATAAAAAGCTTGATTTCCATGGATACTCCTTGCCTAAAGGTGTTTCACGAATAGTACCTTCAGGTGTGAAATGTCCTGCAAGCCATCATTCTACGTGTTGCCTATGTATTGCATCATACAATCTGAATGTTATCTTACATATCATATGAGTACTTATATTCTCACTTTTTCGTATCAGGATTTTGGGACACTATTAACCGGGTAAAAAGCTCGTGGTTATCCCATACCACCACCACTTGTGCTTGAACGTACGTGTCTGCTTTTGACATTGCTGATGTTTCCCAGTGCACTTCTTTTATAGCTAACTTCTGAGTTTGTTTCTTTTGACCAGTCAATGGGAAATTGCTCAATAAGTTTGAAGAATTCTTTGGTGACATTATTGAATGGAAAGGGAATCCTTTTCTTCGTCCACCCAGGGGTTCTGAGTATGGCGCCTGGGCGTGACTTCCCAAAAAAGTTGTGACTAATGTATCCTATAGTGTTGTCTCCGTTACTTCATTCGATGGTAACTTTTAAACTGTTTTATGCTCATTACTTCTTGCAATTAAAATTATCACTACAACTTAATAAATTATTATATGTAGGAGATGAACGATTTTTTGCGTGCAATGGCTTGCTTGTAAGATGGCATAGAAATAGGACTGTGGTGCTGACTTCAGCCTGTTTGGTTAGAAGTCGTTCTCATCAAGACTTCATTGAGAACAGCTTGAGAGTATGTGCTCCTAATACTTTCGCTTGGTCTTTGGAGTTATTTGTATGATCTTCAACTAAGCCCATTTTACCATTCTAATTCTAGATTGAGGTATTTCTGCCGTCAAATCATGACAATCGTGTCAGTGGGACACTGGAATGGTATGATTTGCATTACAATATTGCTGTTGTCAGTGTTGCAAACAATCTCGGTGCTATTCGTCCATCAGACATTGTCAGCAAAGTGCAAGAGTCTTCTGGGGAAGTAATAACTGTAGGGCGTGATCCTGACTGGATTTTTAATGGCCTCATTTGGTGAAGTGATGTACAAAAAGGACACCAAACTCTTTTGCAAAGATTTGAAGTTGTGTACTTGTAAAATCAAGAAGGTACCGTGGTGAAAATCTACAAAGTTTTCAGTTCACCTGATTTATCTCAATGAATTGCTAATTCTCAGTAACTTTTACGCTCTTTATCTTCTTTTTCCCTTTTCATTAATAGGCTAGGATTGGGGGTCCTCTTAGTTTGGATGGAAGTTTTGTTGGCATGAACTTCTACGATGGACGTGAAGTAACACCTTTCCTGCCACAAAGTAAGATTCGGGAT
The DNA here is from genome assembly GCA_001182835.1 of Oropetium thomaeum. Classification (NCBI taxonomy): domain Eukaryota; kingdom Viridiplantae; phylum Streptophyta; class Magnoliopsida; order Poales; family Poaceae; genus Oropetium; species Oropetium thomaeum. Next base: position 247,802 of record LFJQ01000057.1, read on the forward strand.
GTTTTATTGACAGTGATTGATCTCCCACTACCGTCCGGAAGGTACCTTACTCTTATCTCTTAGTGCAAACTGGACAGTTATAATTTGTTTTACGAACTGACTGCCAAAAATGTTGGATGACAGTAAAGGATGTGGACTTGCTATCACAGAGCAAGTATTCACTGTGAAGACAAAGAGAAAGAAGTAATGTTTTTGTTTTCTCATTCCCACTTTATGTGTTAACTAACTAACAGATCAAAACACACACATGACGCAACGCACACCAGCCAGGACCAATCCATATCTATGGTGTGGTTTACTCCAACACACGGAGCATGATTGAGGTCGTCGGAACCTAGTCCCCTAACTACCCTCCTCCAACTCCGGTGCCACGGCTCGCTGTCGCGCCGCATCGCACATCCACCTCTCTTTCTCTCTCTCTCTAGTCGAAGGTAGAAGAAGAAATCTCAACCCTTCACCTACTCTGCACGAATCTCAAACACCGGGTATCAGGTAGTAATCCGGCACCCGTGTGCCATATAAGAATTCTGTTTAAGGTGCCCTCTCCGCCCTTAGCGAGCCACTCCTCGCCTGGTGCAAGGCGCAGGCCCAGCAAGTAGGCCGCTACGTCACTGCCGTCTTTACGGGGTGGATGTAGTCGTTTGCGGCGGAGCTCGCGTGCGCCGCGTCATCTTTTTGCCTTCCAGCACCTTGTACCTTGCCATGACGCAATACCTCTCTGGCGCCACGTGCCGAGGAGGCACCACCCTGATGGGCCGACGAGGTGGTCACTTTCCTGGAGATATCCGGCTCGCCAAGCTTCCCGTGGCGTCACCTGTCTTGGCTATTCCGAAACCACGTGGCCGGCGACGAGGTGTTCGATCGAAGCGACCCGCTAATTTTTCTTGTGTGGAACCAGGACACAGCGTGTGCGTCGTAGTGCAGTTGGATGCTATTCGTCATAGCGCATTCGCCGCGCTCGAGGCGGCCTATGTGCTGTTGGATGCTAGTCATTGGCCCCCTGGCCAACGCAATGCGGGCTTCACCAATGTTCGTGGCGCGGGAAACCCGTCGTGCCAATGGCAGACGAAGTGACCGACTGGCTAGACGCACACGGCGAAGGCTCTATCGTGTACGTCCACTTCTGCTTGCAGTACGCCATGTTCCCGGAGTTAGCGGCTGCGTGGGCGCCTGGCAGACGCTCTGGCGCAGAACTCAGTGGCGTTCGTTTGGGCTCTGGGGGCGGTGAGGAGCGCTGCCGCTGCAGGGCTTCAAGTAGGCCTCACGGGGCATGTCATCCGTGGGTGGGCGCCTTGGGCTGGTTTCGGACTCACTGCGGCTAGCTGACCTCCGGCGTGGCGCTGCTCATGTGACCGATGGAAGCAGACAAGTTCAACAAGAAGGCGGCGGCGGTGGCAGAAGCTCACACATGGACTTGTAGCGTTCGTGCAAATTCTCACTACGTTCGTCTAGTGCTATTGGTCTATATTACGTACTTAACCAAAACTAAATAAACTATGTCCTACATTATAGTGCGAGTTTTTTAACACCTCCTCTGAGTAACTAATAGGAAATTCGTATGTCGTCATGATACGGACAGTGTAAAAGATCTGGAGAATCACTTCATACTAACCTCGCACAACATGTCCATGCAAGCACAACGGATCCATCAATTGAATTAGCAAACCGATGGGCAGCCTAATGGATGTAACTTTACTGCTGTTCAACAGATAGTGATGCATGTAAATGCAATGTAAAAAAAAAAGGTTACAATAAGTTTATAGGAAACCTAATTTCCACCCCATAGTACCATGCATATGTACTTCCTAGAATCGCAAATACTTAAAATGAGTAGCAATTCAAAAAATGACCCGCTTTTGTTCGTGTGTGTGGTCACACTTCTGACTAAGTCACTACAGTAAAATATAGAAGAATTTGAATTCGATGGAAGCTTTTGGCTTGGATGGAGAACGACACATTAAAGCACCTATCATTTTCATTTCATGGTGACCTTTCTTTTTTTTCGGGACATTGTAGTTTTAGTGCTTTTCTTTTTTTCCGGAGCGTCATAATTATATACCATTTCAACCAAATTATTAATAGTATACTCATTATCTTGAAATTTAAAAACAGAAAAGAATAAACATATTAAGACATAATATATAATCCTAGCATACACTTTTTAAGTTATCAAAAATTTATGAAACAATACTAAAAAATATAATATTTTGTATGCTAGTGGATATATGTTTTTCTTATAACGTGTAAAATGCTATACTAATTCTCCTGAAATTTCAAAAACAAAAAAGGATAAACATATTAAGAAATAATGTATAATCATAGAAAACACTTTTCAAATTATCAAAAATTCACGAAATAATACTAATAGATATATGATTTTGTATGCTAGTGCATATATGATTTTTTACATAACATGTATAATGGACTTGTTTAGTTATATTATCTTTATTTTTGTATTTTTAGGTTTGTAAACATTTTCATGTGTCATTTAGATACTAATACATAAACAGTTACAGCCTTATAGTGCATCACATAAAAATATAAAGATCTAGATATGATATAGAAACACAGTTTGTTCATATATTTAGATGATGTAGGAAAACGGTCACATAAAACTATATAACATGATGAAAAATTTCACGGGTCTAAAATATGCAAAAATAGAGGTCATGAACCTAAGAGGGGTGACCGGCTATAACTATTTTTGCACAAACCATCAAGAAGAACGACGAACTCATTGTGCTTTGATGTGTTCCTAAAAGATGTTTCAGCCCATTCCCTCTTTATCAAGGCTCGACAAGCCTTTACATTAGTTCTTTATATAGTGTTATATAGCAATGTTATATTTTGTTTAATTATCCCACTTTAAATGATATGCACATGTAGTGTCACATAAAAGGTTCATAGATCCAATTTAGCTAGATGATTAAAAAAAATGTTCATGGACCTAGATGATATAGAATAACATTCATAAAATTAGTTGACCCGATAAAAAATTTATGGGAACTAAAAATACAAAAGTAAATATTATATATGAACTTAAATGACATGAGTCACAAAAAAAGAATCAAAATGACACAGCAGGTTCATGTGCTAATATAGCGTATTATATAATATATGAACTAACATCTGGTAGTTTTAGAAACCTCCTAATCCAGCTCACCACAGTGTTTGTTGAAACAGCTTCTTTCCAAGCCTTGTTTGCAACAACGTGTACCACGATTATTTCATTATTCTTTATAAGACGGGCTCCATACACGCCTTCTGTTGTTTTGCAAGTATTCAAAAATTTTTCATTATAGTTTCTTCCATCTCTTTTGTATGAATCACAGTTGTACACATACACTGTAAAAAACTAAACATCTTTACGTAAGAACCATGTGTGAGTATAAGTTGAGAATCAAGCAATCATTTGATTTTATATATGTTTTTACCCTATTTTCCCTGGGAGAACTGAAGGTTTTCCGACCATCACCGGCACAACTTGTTGTCCGTCAATAGGTAAATCTGGAGTAACATGCCTAGTTACTAGAACATTGTCTGATTGTTTTACAGAACTCGTGGACAGCTTCAGACAGGGCTTTAGCAGGAAAATTATTCACTGAAAACAATAATAGGTCAAGGTTCTTATCTTGCTCAATGATTCTCTCAATCAGAAGATTTTTTAATTTCATTACCTTCTTGAAACCTAATCATCTTTCCATGCGAATCTCCTCGTTTAAAATTGTGACAGCACATGAGAAACACACTTCTATTTTCGTCTCTATAAATAAGAAAACCATTGCTCAATTTGAGAAAACCACGTGATTCTTCACATATCTTCACAACACTTCCAAGAAGTGGGCTTGCTGATTCAATCAACTCTTTGTGTTCATTTAGGGTCAGTCGTTAAAGAGGTAACCTATATATACAAAAACGGAAAACCACAGTATTACTGTATTAGTATATGTTACTTCATCATTCGAGTATTAATTTCATATAAGCATTTTAACATATCAAATAAATGATCGTCTGTTCACACCTTATATACATTCTATATCTCTATTTCATTATCTTAACCCTATTTAAAATTTCCTTTAATAATATTATTTAACGATCATCATCATAGCCAGCATCTGTATTTATCAAATCGTAACTTGTCAAACTTATCTAGCTGCGATTTGCTAAAATAAACTGTATATTCGACATAGGACATACATCCACGTACCGTGTGATGAATTTCTAACTTACATGATCTAGCTTCAAATCTTTCGATTTCTCTTGTTTTTCCTGTCCTAAAATTGTCAAAACAAATTGTCCAATTAAGCCATCTAGATTAGTTAAGATACCTTTTTCTCAATTCATCAACTTATTACGAATTTTTTATATATGATTAATTAAGACCCACTATATTAGGCATATATATGCAGTTAACCTAAAATTATTGTTTTACACTAGTTAATCGTCAAATTAGTGAAAACCATGTATCGCTTATAGTTAATCACCAAATTAGTTAAAGCTAGTTTAACCGAATTTCAAAAATCAATTTTAGTCATTTTTTAAAAAATAAAAGTACAACCGATTGCCGAATAGTATAAAATTAGCAGTACGTCGAATATGTATGTGTTAGCACAAAACAGTAGAAAACTAAGCAGTGAGAGTTAAGCTTTTAAAGGGACATTTGATAAAGCATAGGCTGAAACCTCTGCAGGATCACCTTAAGGGACTTCTGAAGGAACTAGACAGGTAGTAAAATATTCACTAAAAAAAAGACATGCAGTAAAATAAAGATGAAGTAAAAGACCATTTTGGATCTAGAGTTAATTTACCGGTTCACACGAATGAACGATTTTAGAGGTTGTAAAAGAAAGTCCCTACATAAAAAAAAAGTGGTTGTAAAAAAAAAATTGGATCGCTATATACCTGCAGCTCATCAACTGTGAGAGCGCCTGCAAGGCTGCAACCTCACGTTGTCGCAGCGCTACGGAGAAGCTTCAGCTCCACGTGTTGTCTTGCCGTCTTCCTCCCATACTGTTCTTCTATGCTGGGCAGCTGAGTCCACCAACAACAACTCACGCGAGCGCGCGCCAACCCTAGAGATAATACGCGCATGTAGCTATATAGCAAAGGACGAGAATGGCGGAAGGGTAACAAAATGCAAGGCAAGCAAGAGCGTGTAAAAGCTGCTCCGGCTCCGAGCCGAAGAGGAGCGTATAAGCTACTCCGGCTCCGACCCTCCGACAAATACTAGAATGGCCACGAGGAAGTGGTTAGAGCTCTCCGTGTTTGGGTTTGCCTTTTCTTTTTAGGGTTTTGCGACCACCATCTAGCCCAAAAAGGCAAGGACAAGGACACAGAGAGCTATAACCACTTCCTCTCGGCCACTCCAGTATTTGTCGGAGGTTCAGAGCCGGAGTAGCTTATACGCTCTTCTCTTCGGCTCGGAGCTGGAGCAGCTTTTTACAAGCTCTTGCTTGCCTTGCATTTTGTTACCTCTCTGCCATTCTCGTCCTTTGCTTTATAGCTACATGTGGGTATTATCTCGAGGGTTGGTGCGCCCGCGTGAGTTGTTGCCGATGGACTCAGCTGGCCAACATAGAAGAACAGTGTGGAAGGAAGACGGCAAGACAACGCGTGGAGCAGAATCTTCTCCGTATGAGCGCTGTGACAGCGTGAGGTTGCAGCCTTGCAGGTGCTCCCACAGTTGATGAGCTGCAGGTATATAGCGATCCAAATTTTTCTTTTTTTTACAACCACTTTTTTTGTGCACGGACTTATTTTTACAAACCGTTCATTCGTGGGAACCGGTAAACTAACTCTAGATCCGAAATGCCCTTTTACTTCATATTTTACTGCATGTCTTTTTTTTAAGAAATATTTTACTACTGTCTAGTTCCTTCAGAAGTCCCTTCAGGCGATCCTGCAGAGGTTTCAGGTTATGCTTTATCAAATGTCCCTTCAGAAGCTTAACTCTTACTGCTTAGTTCTCCAGTGTTTTGTGCTGACACACACACACTTGACGTACTGCTGATTTTATACTATTTGGCAATCGGTTGTACTATTTATTTTTTAAAAAAATGACCAAAATTATTTTTTGAAATTTAGTAAAACTAGTTTTAAATAATTTGATGATTAACTACAAACGATATATGGTTTTCACTAATTTGGCAATTAACTAGTGTAAAGCAGTAATTTTAGGTTAATTGTATATATATGTCTAATATAGTGGGTCTTAATTAATCATATATAAAAAATTCGTAATAAGTTGGTGAATTGAGAAGAAGGTACCTTAACTAATCTAGATGGCTTAATTACACATTAATGGATTTGTTTTGACAATTTTAGGACAAGAAAACAAGAGAAATCAGAAGATTTAATCTAGATCATGAAAGAAAGAAGTTCATCATCACACGGTATGTGGATCTATGTCCTGTGTCGAATATACAGTTTATTTTAGCAAATCCCAGCCAAATAAGTTTGACAAGTTACGATCTGATAAATATAGTTGCTGGCTATGATGATGATCGTTAAATAACGTTATGAGGGAAAATTTTAAAAAGGGTTAAGACAGTGAAATAGGAATATATAATGTATATAAGATGCCAACAGACTATCATTTATTTGATCTGTTAAGGTGCTTATATGAAATTAATATTCGAATGATGAAGCAACATATACTAATACAGTAATACTGTGGTCTTCTGTTTTCCTTCCATGTATATGTAGGTTATCCCTTTGACGATCTAACCCCAAATGAACACAAAGAGTTGATTGAATCAGCAGGCCCACTTCTTGAAAGTGTTGTGAGGATATCTGAAGAGTCACGTGGTTTTCTCAAATTAGACAATGGTTCTCTTATTTATAGAGGTGAAAATAGAAGTGTGTTTCTCATATACTGTCACAATGTTGAACGAAGAGATTCATATGAAAAGATGATTAGGTTTCAAAAAGGCAATGAAATTAAAAATCCCCTAATTGAGAGGATCATTGAGCAAGATAAGAACCTTGACTGTTGTTTTTCAGTGAATAATTTTTCTGCTAAAGCCTGGTCTGAAGCTGTCCACAGGCTCAATAAAACAATCAGACAATATTCTGGTAATTGGGCATGTTACTCCAGATTTACCTATTGACGGACAACGAGTTGTGCCGGTGATGGTCGGGAAACCTTCAGTTCTCCCAGAAAAAATAGCGTAAGAACATATATAAAATCAAATGATTGCTTGATTCTCAACTTATACTTACGCATGGTTCTTACGTGAAGATGTTTATTTTTTTTGCAATGTATATGTACAGCTGTAATCCATACAAAAAAGATGGAAGAAACTACAATGAAAAAATTTTGAATACTTGCGAGACAACAGAACGCGTGTCTGGAGCCCCTCTTATAAAGAATAACGAAATAATCGGGATACACTTTGTTGCAGACAAGGTTTGGAGGGAAGCTGTTTCAACAAACACTGCTGTGAGCTGGATTAGAAGGTTTCTGAAACTACCAGATGTAAGTTCATACATCATAAAATGCATTGTATTAGTACATGAACCTGCTGTGTCATTTTGATTTTTTTTTAACTCGTGTCATTTAGGTTCATATATAATATTTACTTTTGTATTTTTAGTTTCCATAAATTTTTTGTCGGGTCAACTAGTTCTATGAATGTTTTCCTATATTATCTAGGTCCATGAACATTTTTTTGTTTCATCTAGCTAGACTAGATCTATGAACCTTTTATGTGACACTATAGGTGCATATCATTTAAAGTGGGATAATTAAAATAAATGTGACATCGCTATACAACATTATATAAAGAACAAATATAAAGGCTTGTCGAGGCTTACTAAAGAGGGGATGGGCTGAAACATCTTTTAGGTACACATCAAAGCATAATCAGTTCGTCGTTCCTTTGGATGGTTTGCACAAAAATAGTTGCAGCCGGTCACCCCTTTTAGGTTCATGACCTTTATTTTTATATATTTTATGCACGTGAAATTTTTCACCATGTTATATAGTTCAATGTGAACGTTTTCCTATATCATCTAGGTGTATGAACAACCTGTGTTTCTATATCATATCTAGATGTTTATACTTTTACGTGATGCACTCTAAGGCCATAACCTTTTATGTATCTCATGTATCTAAATGACACATGAAAATGTCCACAAAGCTAAAAATGTAAAAATAAAGATCATATAACTAAACGAGTCCATTATACATGTTACATAAAAAAACCATATATCCACTAGCATACAAAATCATATATCTATTTGTATTATTTCATGAATTTTTGATAACTTGAAAAGTGTATCCTAGGATTATAATTATTTCTTAATATGTTTATCCCTTTCTGTTTTTCAAATTTCAGGATAATGAGTATAGCATTTTACACGTTATATAAAAATCATATATCCACTAGCATACAAAATATTATATCTTCTGCTATTGTTTTATGAATTTTTGATAACTTAAAAAGTGTATGCTAGTATTATATATTATTTCTTAATATGTTTATCCTTTTCTGTTTTTAAATTTTAGTATAATGAGTATACTATTGATAATTTGCTTGAAATGGTATATAATTATGACGCTCCGGAAAAAAAGAAAAGCACTAAAACTACAATATCCCGCAAAAAAGGAAAAGGTCACCATGAAATAAAAAATGATAGGTGCTTAATGTGCCGTTCTCTATCCAAGCCACAAGCTTCCATCGACCTCAATTCTTCTATACTTTACTGTAGTGACTTGGTCAGAAGTGTGCCCAGACACACGGGCAAAAGCGGGTCATTTCTTTAATTGCTACTCATTTTAAGTATTTACGGTTCTAGTAAGTACGTATGCATGGTACTATGTGGTGGAAATTAGATTTTACTGTGAACTTATTGTAACCTTTTTTTTTTCTTGCATTGCATTTGCATGCATGAGTATCTGTTGAACAGCAGTAAAGTTACATCTATTAGGCTGTCCATCGGCTTGCTAATTCAATTGATGGATCCGTTGTGCTTGCTTGGAGATGTTGTGCGAGGTTAGTGTGAAGTGATTTTCTAGATCTTTTACACTGTCAGTATGATGACGACATCACGCATTTTTCATTAGTTACTCAGAGGAGGTGTTAGAAAACTCGCACTGTAATGTAGGACGTAGTTTCTTTAGTTTTGGTTAAGTACGTAATATAGACCAATAGCACTAGACGACCGCAGTGAGAATTTGCATGAACGCTTACAAGGCTCCAAGTCCCTGTGCGAGCTTCTACCACCGCTGTCGCCTTCTTGTTGAACTGGTCCGCTTCCATCGGTCACTTGAGCAGCGCTAAGCTGGAGGTCAGCTAGCCGCAGTGAGTCCGAAACCAGCCCACCCATGGATGACCATGCCCCGCGAGGCCTCGTGGAAGCCCTGCGGCGGCGGCGCTCCTCAACGCCGCCAGAGCCCAGACGAACGCCACCGAGTTCTGCGCCAGAGCATCTGCCACGCGCCCATGCAGCCGCTAACTTCGAGGACATCACGTACTACAAGCAGAGCCGGACGTACACGACGGAGCCTTCGCCATGCGCGTCCAGCAAGTTGGTCACTTCGTCTGCCGTTGGCGCGACGGGTTCCCCGCGCCACGAACGTTGGTGAGGCCCCCTGGCCAACGGCTAGCATCCAACAGCACATAGGCCGCCTCGAGCGCGGCGAACGTGCTATGACGAATAGCATCCAACTGCACTACGACGCCCACGCTGTGTCCTGGTTCCACACAAGAAGAATTGGCGGGTCGCTTCGATCGGACACCTCGTCGCCGGCCACATGGTTCCGGAATAGCCAGGACAGGTGACGCCACGGAAAGCTTGGCGAGCCGGGTATCTCCAGGAAAGTGACCACCTTGTGGGCCCATCAGGGCGACGCCTCCTCGGCACGTGGCGCCAGAGAGGTATCGCGTCATGGCGAGGTACAAGGCGCTGGAAGGTGAGAAGATGACGCGACGCACGCTTACGACTGCGTCCACCCCGTGAAGACGGCAGTGACGCGGCGGCCTACTTGCTGGCCCTGCACCAGGCGAGGAGCGGCTCGCTAAGGGCGGAGAGGGCACCATGAACGGAATTCCTATATGGCACTCGGGTGCCGGGTTACTACCTGGTACCCGGTGTTTGAGATTCGTGCAGGAGTAGGTGGAGGGCTCAGATTTCTTCTTCTATGTTCGACTGGAGAGAGAGAGAGAGAGAGAGAGAGAGGTGGCTGTGTGATGCGGCGCGGCAGCGAGCCGTGGCACTGAAGGTGGAGGAGGGCAGTTAGGGGACTAGGTTCCGACAACCTCAATCATGCTCCGTGTGTTGGAGTAAACCACGCCATAGATATGGATTTGTCCTGGTTGGCGTTGCGTTACGTGTGTGTGTTGATCTGTTAGTTAGGTGCAGTGCAGGCGAGAGGAGCGGAAATCCAGGCATGGCTTGCGACCAGAACGGAGGCACCTGCGTCGTGCGGATCGAGTGATGGCTCACGTACATGCCCACGAGTGATGGCTCACGTACATGCCCAGGCCGGGCCACTAGGGAATCGTGCATCCGTTGCACGTGAGTAATCGTAGGAGGGAGTTGCTGGACCCAGACTATAAAGACGCTTGTATCTTGGCACTATTGTCTCTATACGATTCATGCAACAAAACCTAACACGTCAGCGTGCCACGTCGCCGGTTGCTCCCAGCCGTCGGATCGGGCTGACCGACGGTCCAGATCGCGGAACGATTGGCATGTTTCAGAAAACCCCTCGCAATTTAGAGAAAACAACCCGCCCGAACCCCTCTCTTAGTTCGTTTCGATAAAAAAACCCTCGAACTTTGTCAAAATGAACCCGCCATCCAGATCGTGTGAGGCCAGGCTGTTTTACACCAAACCTCTCGAACTTTAGCTACATCAACCCGAGGTCTAACCTCCTCTCTCAGTGTTTTAATGTAAACACCCTCAAACTTTACTAAAATTAAAACACGGTTCGGATCCTTTATAATCCTTTTTTATAATTCTTTTACAAATAAAATTTGCTGAAACTTTAAAATTGCATCAAAAAAACAATCATAAAATAGAAGAATAAATAGTTTCGGTTTTAACTGTACATTACTACCTATATCTTCAAAGAGCAATATGAAAATCAAATAAAAAACAAAAAATTAATCAAGTCAAATCCTATAAATTCATACCCTTGTTCTATAAACTTTGTTTCCTGATTATTTTTCTAATACTTGAATACAAATAATCGCGTATATAAATATACATAGTATAATACTTCACCATTGGCTTCACTTATCTATTAATCTTTTTCTTCTACGAATATAATTTGCTAAAGCTTTGAATTGCATAGTAAATCATATAAACAAATGTAAAATATAAATAGATTCATGCTGTTCATCCAAAATATAACATGTCGTAGTAGAAAATTCTTAACTTACATTTTTTACGTATCGTTTTAAGGGGTAAATATGAAAATCAAATAAAGAAATAAAAAACTAATCAAGTAAAATCCTATAAATTCATACTCCTTTTCCATAAACTTTGTTTCATGAGTTCCATTCACCCTAACACAATGGTCATACGCGGCGTTGCCGCGATCATTTCTAGTATTCTCTAGACCCAAACCGCTTAGCTCAGATGGATGTCTGTCTAATCTTTCCTTGTCATATGTCCTGTCAAAGTCGTTTATGAATAAGTCTCCTTGCATCATAGGCATGATCATTTTCCTCCAAATCTTAACTGCTAAAATCGTGCTAAAATAAATAAACTAACGGTGGTGATAGACTGCATTATCTGCATATGCGTGTTGTAGTTGGTTGCTACCTGTCCATATAGTTCGTGGACGTTGGTTGATTGAAGAATACACAAATTAAATTCATCTGCCGTCATGATACAATGCTTAGCACATAGGCTAACTACTCTCTTTTGATCAAGTAAAACAAGTCAATGTTTAGTAAGTTGTAGGCCATATAATCTTACAAATATGAAGCAACGATTAGTACCATCAGAGTCAAAGCGTCCATATATGTTCACCAAGTTAAAATGAAAGAGATTTATTGCTAACATCTACGGCCAAATTAGAAGTTAAAGAAGCTTAGGCTAAATATGTACCGTCATACATACTACGTGCATATTGCTGTGGTGTATTACTAAAAAATCTGTAATAAACAAATACTAAAATATAAAAATCTGTAACCAAATGCATCTGTATTCCTAAATTAAGTATTATATTATATAAAATGTCAACTGCACTATGCTACTCTCTGCATATGTCTCTTATAATATGATGTGGCGGTAGCAATAAAAATACACATTGCCCATAAGAAATATAATCCCTCCAATTTTCTTTTATTAACGCTTCCGATAACTTTGTAGAAAATAAGAAAACGTCCAAATGACTAATCTGCCCCTAATCTTGGTGCATGCCGCGGCTCCTGACTTCCCTGCTCGTGTGGCTCCGCGGTAATCCCAGTAGATCGGCTGCTTTCTAGCCGAAGACACCGCACCGAGCCGTTACTCGAGGGCAGACACCGGAGATTAAGTTTCCTTACGCTAGCAACGTCAATAATTAATACACATTTTCATTTAAACTACAGCGTCAATAAATAAAAATCGGAGAGGGAGTAGGTGTTTTCAGTTCCAAATATTAAACACGTCAGTTGTGTTTTCTCTACAAAAATACTACACCAATCATCGTGCTAAATTATTATTTGCTCAAATATAATCCTCGTGCAAGTCTCTATATCAACCTATGCACGTGTGTCCATATGGACGCCATATCGAGCTAGCAATGACGATGATATTATTTTCTGCATGCTTGTTCTATCTAAAAAACCACTAACACGCACCATGTTATATCAAACTGGTGTATGCTAGCAAAATCCCAAATTAACAAATTTAATTAAACAGGAATCCCTACTGCATACATATATGCTAATATGTAGTGCTTTGCCAAAATAATAAAAGATCATGATCCTGCCTCATATGCAGAGACGCTGCTAAGTCAAACACCATGCAGGCTAATTAAATCATTCTGTATGCACCTAAATATGCATGCTCACTATATTCCAACAAAGAAATACATCATGCTAAATTCTTCGGCAAGTATCCATCTACGGCGACGAGATCATGTAATAGAAAGCCATATATCATAATCATGTAGTTTTCTTTTTTTTTGTTGAAATTTTTAATCGGAGGTATTCTCTACAGAGATGTAATAAACATAATTTTTATGTAAATATAAGAATCATAAAAGTATGAACTTACATCTTAATCTTCTTGTACTTTTGTATTTTAAATTTAAGTTATATTTCAAATTTATCTCTTTTGGTGAGGATGTGCATCACCTCGACCGTTTTCCCGTCATTAGTGGTAGTGGTGGAGGGCGAGCCACGGCGACACTGTACGGGATGACCACGTGGCGGGTAGTAGGTGCGGGCCATGGCAGCGACCAAGGTATATTATTACAAATTATATAAAAAGTGATATGTTTTGATAATTGGATACATGATGAATCCGCTCAGATCATTCACGACCACATCAAACAGTCAATGATCCGTGCAAATTACGCACCTTGAAACAAAGTTTTATTTCAAAATCTCTTGATGGTGGATTACCGATCTGCGCCACCCAGCCGTGCAGCAACTACCTCCGCGGCAGCGACCTCGCAGGTCACTGCGCCGGCCGCCTTGCCGAGGCTGACAACGACGACGACCTCGGCGCGGCAGACGGGGCACGCGCGGCTCTCGCGCAGCCACGAGTCCACGCAGTGCGCGTGGAACCCGTGCTCGCAGCCCGGCAGCACCCGGCACCGGTCGCCCGCCTGGAACGCCTCCAGGCACACCGCGCAGTCTGCGCCGGCTCCCGCGGCCTTGCGCTCGTGGCTCGGCAGCTCGCCGAGCTCCTCGGCCGACAAGCAAGCGAGAGGAGAGCAGCTCAAAAGCACCTGTGACTGAGTGGCAGTAGAGCCAGCGCGCAAACCAGCTACTTTGTCTGTTCAGGTCCAGGGAGCGATCAGGTCCAGGTCGACTAATTCATCCTCCATGTGTGTTCCGTTTCCCCTGCCTCTGACAACGTTGCCGCCGCATAATAGTACAAATTCGTAAAAGCGACGCCATGTACCGATGACCCCCTACAAATCCTCATGGATATTCTAATCTTCTCTTTCTCAGCCGCAGCGGCCGGCACGGGCACGGGAGATAACCAACTTGCAATTAACAATGCTCAATCATAATAAGAATGTTACTAATGTTCATGACATCAGTCACTTAATGCTGCCGCTGTTGCCGTTGGATGGCCATGTTAACTCATGCCACTAAATTTGTTGCTGAAAACGATAGGAGTCGGAGGTGTCTGTGCTGGTAGTTTGCTTTGCAAGATTATTAGGAGCTAGGAGTGGCCGAGTGGGACTCACACACTGCTGAGATGGCAAAGTGGCTTGTACAAGCGTGAGTTACCCCCACGCTATTAGTACTGCTTTATTTTTATTTTTATTTTTATTTTTATTTTTTACGGCGACCGCGTTGCCGTCACGTAGTATCTTCCATATTTTCAAGTGAACCGTTGCGTAGAGATGCTGACACACAGCACGAATATATTATCTTATAATAAGGTGTACTATAAGACATCAGCAACGGCACGACTGCGATATGCTCTTTAGCATCAAAACGGAACTTAATGGAAACAAAGAATGGAAGCAAGACAGAACATCTTAGTTTGATAGTAACTAAAACCCAAGAAGTGCCAAACAAATAAAGTGGGAAGAAAAAAAAAAAGCAAGACAAAACAAAAGGAGGCCTAGCAGTCAGGCAGTAGTGGACGATACATAGAAAAGCTTCAGCTCACCCAAAGCGATAGCAGCTACTCAGTGTACTGTTGTTTTTTACTTTACTTTTCAGAACTTTTGCATCAGGTTCGTGTCAGTGTGGAGTGCGTTCAGTTTCACAATGAACAAAGTTACTAGAATTACTAGTCGTTTTGAATCGTAAGAATAGTCGTACAAGCTTGTTGGGCTCCAGCCAACCAGTTCACACGGCGCATGTACATGTATTGGGCCCGGTTGGGCTTGGCCCGCTTGCGCCACTGGTAAACCCGCCATCTTGGCGCGAACGGGCGTCTGTCTTGGCGCGAACGCTACAGTTCCCGCAATCGTACCCACGTGGCACTACTCCGGGCCTTCGCGCCATCTCTCGTTCCCGCCAACACTTTCGCGCCATCACCTACTGCCCCCCTGCATATGTAACCTTCCATATATATACGTTTCACTCCCCAGATCGGCGTCGCCTCAGTTACCCTAATCGATAACCCTACCATCCCAACGCCGCAATCCTTCCACCGATGGACGCCGCCACGCCGTCCAAGAGGGCTAAGACGGCGGCGTTCGCTGCCGGTACGCCGGAGAAGTTGAGGAGGGCCGATCTGGCCGACCAGGCCATGACGCCCGAGAAGCCCACGCAGAACCTTGCGGCGGCGGCGGCGGCCGCCGCCGAGGAGATCTGGACGCCCGAGAAGCCGGAGCAGCGGTGGCCGACGGCACGTGGCCGAAATGTGGCCTTCTCCGTCAAAGGGGTCCGCCGAGCGGCGCTCGGGCTGCGGCCGCCGGAGAAGGGCCCGGCGGAGGCGGCGGCGGCCAAAGAGGACGAGCTCCAGTCCCTCGAGAGGGAGCTCGGTGTTGGTACTGGGGCCGGCCGGAGCCCGGTCAAGCGCAAGGCGGAAATCAAGATGCCGGAGAGGTAAAGATTTGTAATCGATTTCAGACCTAATTCCGTCCTGTTTATATGCCTAGAATCGAAATGTACCAGATCTACAACAGAGCAAATTTCTTTTTCGCGGCAGTGCTGATCTGAAAACTAATTATTTAAATCTTGATCTTGGAAAGGTTAAGAGTCAGTATTCGTTAGTGAATCTAATATTAGGAAATATTTTTCGGATCCGAAATGCGTTATGCTAATTTATGATTTGTGCTGTATGTTTACTTCCGTCCGTGATCAGCTATGAGATGCTCTCTGAGTTCTTCAATTGCCTGGAGAGCTCCACTCGCCTGCTCCGTCTGAAGGGATCCAAGGCGACCTTCCCCAACATATGCGCTAGTATCCAGCATTTGTCTGAACGGTACAGATCTTGTCTTTTTGATATTCAAAAAGTTGCTGCTATATGGGCCTGAGATTTTTCAGTATATAATTCTGGTATTTCTGTCCACAGGAGGTTTACCTACAGTCATCTTGCCCAGCTCAAATACATAATGCCGGAGTCGATTGTTATCAATAAGATCCTTCTGCGTGATGAGACAACATGCTGCATGAAGCCCGATCTTCAGGTGAACCTTCTGGTTGATGCTGTGGACAGTGCCGCGAAGCAAAAGGGAGAAACTGCGTACTCAGCTTTGAGAAGGATCTTTAGGCAGAGGCTTGTAGATTTCTTGAGGGATCATCCTGAGGTATGGATTCTTGCATGCTTTGCACTTGTAGCTTCGTTACAATCACAATATTATACCATTACCTGTATGATCGGCAGTTCAACGAGGGCTTGTTCACAGTGCCTCTGTTACCTATTTCAGGGAGATGACATTCCAGAGCATGAGCTGCCACATCCATTTAACCAAACAAGATTGAGCGTGCCCCAAGCAACACCAAGAAATGTTCCTGAATCCACTTCCCCAGCTGAATCATCTCAGTTCAATGGACAGCCTGCTGTGATGTCACACATGTCAGTGTCTTTCAAAAGAAGATTTTCACGGGGATCTCCTGTCACTTCTGCAACAGCTAGCACTACCAGTCCAGTCGTGAAGGTTGAATCCATTGTTTCATCACCACTGAGCAGGAATTCTCTGTTAAGCTGCGATGCTTCTGATAGCCCTTGCATAGATGCGGTATCAAATGCTAAGAGAGACCAAGTACTAGGAGACGATGACGAAGCTGAAGTATCCAAGTCTGCTATTTCAGAAAGCACCCCTGCAAAATTTGTCTCGACACCACTGAGGTTAATGGCGTCCACACCAGCCCTTAAGACACCTAAAAGACCAATTTCTGCTACTGGTGATCACACCTCCCCTCTGAAAACCGTCAAGAGATCAGCTCGTGCCAAGTTGTTTACTACTCCAACAAAGGGTGCAAGTGGCATGGATGGTGCAAACCTTAGTCAAAGTGAGCCTGCTGTCGATAGTGATGATGAAACACTTAGTTTTCTTCCACGATCCCTCCTGCAATCGGTAAGTGCTTGCTAATGATCACAATGATTTCTGCAACTGACAGTTTGCTCTATTATGAACAAAGAATAACATCTTTGTCTCCTGCAGGTAAAAGCAAAAGAACAGAGAGCTTTGGAGGAAAAGGAAACAGGTTTTGCTGATCAGGTTAAAAGGGAGAAGTTGATTGCTTCCCTACCTAGCACCTTTGACGTTGTATTCCTTATCTATCAGTCAAGGCAACGGTCTGTAATGACAAAGCAGGAGTTAATTCACAAGATCATTGCGAGCAGTCCTAAGATCGTGGACAGAAGTATGTGAACACTTTTATTTCTATGTTTGTCGCTACTAACTATTGTCTGAAATGTGGATTCTGACATGAATAATTGCATCTATAGGTGAAGTTGAGGAACAGCTCACACTTTTGGAAGAGTTCATTCCAGATTGGATCACTGAGAAGGCTGGACGAAGCGGTGATGTTCTATGCTGGTAAGCACATTGGACCCTGCACCCAATTTTGTTTCTCTAGGACTTGCTCTGTCATATGAAGTTCAGTGCCAACACGGTTTTGGAAACTGAAAGCAGCTGCGTTCTGAATGCAATATAATACGTAAACATACTCTGGGAAATTGTATTATCAGTACTGAACTAATTGCATTGTTCATTTTCAGCATTGATGCAACTCTGAGCCAATCAGACCTTCGACAAAGACTCTATTCTGCCAAGTAGAGAGAACACATGTAATTTGGAGTATTTTTGGTCCAAGGCAGGAAATTGAAATGCACAACTTGACAGTTCTCTCCTCCCAACAGCTCATAGGAAACATATTCTGGTAGAAACCTTAGCTAATCGAGATGTATAGTGAAACCATTTTAACAACTGATGTTTGTATCATCTTGCCTTCCCTGTATGTAAATGTCAGAAGTCTTACGTTGCCTGTGCTGATGCCAGTCTGTGGTGTTTCAACCACGGTACATGTATGCACACTGAAAGTGCATGTTTTGATAGTAACATCTCCGTCAGAGTAGTGTTTTACTGCTGCTGAAGTTAATAGTTTTTGAAATTAAATTATTAAAATTGGTTGCATCTTCTTAAAGGTGTGTTTGATAGAGATTATTAAGTTGATTATACAAATGGATTATAATCTATAAATAACTATGATTACCAAATATTTAAAAACTATATAATTTAAAAGTAGATTATGAATGATTGTGATCATAATTCATGTTTAGACACACATGATCACTATAAAATATAATTTGTTTGCATAATTAATTTTATAATACCTATCAAACACACTCTAAGTAGTAGCAAGGTTTATCTTAAATTCAATAGCATACTGTTCTCAGCCCTCATGCGGAAAACCTGTGGCAGATCATCATAAATTATCGATGCAAGCGGCAATGTAAAACTTTAAATTAGACGAGGCGGATTGTGCTTAGGTTCGTGGACATTTTGGAGTTGGTGGACAGTATTTCGTCGAAATGAAATGCAGGATCTGAAGACTTGCCACGGTGGTCGGCGCTGGGCTTGGAGAGCGAGCGAGTGCACCGGACGAGCAGGGGGCCGGCGTCGCGCCGACGTCCATGTCTGGCGGGGTGAGTCAGCTCGCTCCGGTCGGTGAGCCTAGCCGCCACGCCACCACGAGGAAAGCGGTCGGTGTTTCATTCCCCTACCACCCAAGGCCCAAGGGTAAATACTAGCAGCCGTTGGTTACGGAACGAACGGCAATATCCGTACGGGCGAGTGACACAGCCCAGTTAGCCGATTCATTTTGTTTGGACCGTTGCGCCTCGGCGTTGAGTCGAGGGAGACATGGGCCGATCAATTGGTCCGGAGGTGTTTTGCCGAGCTGGGACGGATCCGCCAATTTGCAACTAGTACTGTGATCCCTATGAAGTACGTCCACGCACTGTCGGCACCAGGCGCTGCCGAAGAAAAAAGCGCATGGCGGCAGCCCAGCTGGATAACGGATGCATCGAAGTTGAAAAGACGAACGAGACGAACACAGATGGTGTCCTGCACTGCACTGCGATTCAGTGGGAGCCGTCAGATCATTAGCTAGATTGAACTCAAAGCCTGGCGCCCGTATT
Organism: Oropetium thomaeum; assembly: GCA_001182835.1. NCBI lineage: Eukaryota > Viridiplantae > Streptophyta > Magnoliopsida > Poales > Poaceae > Oropetium > Oropetium thomaeum. Next base: position 267,029 of record LFJQ01000057.1, read on the forward strand.
TAGCCTCTCGTTGTCGAACACATGGTTGTCTGCGCTGCAGCCAGCCAGCAGGTGCACCCGCGCGGCTGCATGCCGTTAGGATAGGTCGATCTGAATCTGATGGCACGTGGTGGCGAACCAACCGCAGCAGCAGCAGCAGCCAGCCAGCAGGAGGCAGCTACACTGATTGTGGGGAGGAAAAAGATGCCGATGCGCGCGGAGCCTGTGGGTTGGGGGACACGGAACATGGCTAGCGAGCGGACCAGGAGCTCATCAACAGCGGCCAAATTGAAAGCCGCCAATCAGACGCGACCAACGCGCCCCTACTATCTACTGCCAAAGGGCTGACTGTTGTACTGATTCGCCTTTGATTGCAGCGTACCGCTGACTTTCTGGTTGCACGTACGGACAGGCGGCTGCCTAGCTAGGTGCCTAGTGCCTAGTTAAATGCTTAACAATTGACATCGACTTAACTATTGACTTTTTTTGTGTGTACTCACCGAACTCGTATGACGAAACGGCCGACGAAGTAGTATATATTACAAATAGAAAAGCGTACCCTGGGTCCGGCTATGCGGCGCCGCGCGTCAGCAGACTCGTAAGTTAGCAAGGTCGGGCGTCTCGTCGGGGTCCTGGGCCGGGAAGACGAATGAATAGCCTTCCCGGGTCCCGGCCGCGGCGTCGTCGGCAGGGCAGCCGATCGAGAACCCAACGAAGACAGCTACCTGGGCAAGGCGCCAAAACCCGCCGTGCTGTGCTGGGACTGGGACTGGGACTGGGACGGACGGACAACTGCAGCGGCCTGGCTCCGCTAAGCAGCAGTGACCTTGGAGTAAGAAACAAACGGTTGGTGGCGCGGAGCCCACCGCGCTAGTCGCTAGCTAGTCTGATCGAGGAGCTCTTCTTGCTGCTTGTTCTCTTCTTCCTCTCCATCTCGATCTGATCATTAATCCCCGTCTGCGGAGTTAATCGAGAGAAACCGTGTGCTTATCACCTCGCTAGCTCCTACCTGAACCTGATCGATCCGTTGCCTTCTCCCTCCCTCCGCCGTTAAGTTACGTCCCTCTCTGCCTTCCACCGCCCCCCCTCGACTAGCTAGCTTCATACTCATCATTCCCCCCGCCGGCCGGCGGTCACCTTCGGAATCGAAAACTACCTTTGTATACGCACCTTTTCCCGTGACACGACTGATGGCGACCCCGAAAGATGCTTGGGACGGCGAAATATTCTCCTCTCTCCAACCCTCCTCCAACCAGATGTTTTTTTTTTGTCCCCCAAGCACCACCCGATTAAGCGATGGGAAAATAATCAATTGTTCCACTTCCTCCAATTTTTTTTTATCGTTGACTTTAACTAATAATTTTGATCATTCGTCTTATTAAAAAATATAAAAAATATTAAATATTTTATTAAAATTTAATTTATTACTAAAAATTTTTTTAATCTTAATTTTAATTTTACACATTTAAACTAATTTTTTAAATAAAACAAATAGTTAAAAAATTTATTAAGTCAATAATAATAAGAAAAAAACAGAGGGAGTATTAAGTATTTTGGACGGGCCCTGGGCCAGCCCTCACACAGCGCATGATCGATCTCGATCGCTCGCAGCTTTTAAGTCTCCGTCACGGTGGCGAGGTGGAATCTCTTGGCTAGATAGGCTATTTACTGGAGCTGAAAGTGACACAAAATACATAGTAGAGGCCAATCAACAGGCTAAGCTAGCTAATTAAATTGCTTTTCTAAATCAATGCATGCTACATCCTATACAGGCTTAATTAGACCTGGCCAGACCCCTGTTAGTATAGACATGTGTCAAAACTCAAACGAACGTCCATATATAGCTACTACGTGACCTCTTGGCTAAAAAAAAAACAGTTTAATCATCCTCCTTATCACGGATAAGATTTCATTCTCCTGTCCTGCTGTGTGTGTGAGTATACAGCAGCAACATGCAGGTCAAACCACAAATCCATCAGAACATGTCGTAGTGATGATGACTAGGCCAGGAAAAAAAAAAGGATTTTATTTACTGTTTACAGCAGGGACGATTGTAATGGGGAAACAAGTGACTAGCTAGTTTAAGCCTGTGTTTATGGCGTGGTACTAATTAAGTACAAACAGAGCAGATAAAGGCGACTTCTTTCTTGTGCGTAGCCGCTCAACTTTATTACTAACAGTGCTACCAACGATGGTACAGTAGTGAGAGGGGCGGATCACCTTAGAAACAGTAAAAAGTCATAGGTGACAGCGATAGCCCGCCGCGGGGGAGTGATTGGTGGTGGCTAAAGACAATTCTCTTTTTCAAAGGATTGGATCGAGCCGGCCTTGGCTTCTTTTTACCAGCATATATTTGCTCTGAATTCATCCACGCACTGTGCACTACGCAGAGAACAACTTTCAGTTCCTGTTGCTCTCCGAAAGCATTTTCAGATATATTAGTGGAAAAAGACGTTTATTATAAGACGGGGAAAAGCAGAATATATACTGTGGTAAAGCACAATAATTAGCTGTTCTCTGCACACTGGTGATGGTGAATATTCTATCTCTCACATTAGTCGGATAAGAAAAGAAGAAAATTTACCACCGGTGCCATCTCGAACAAAATTACCTCTATAGGAGCTAGTTGGTCTGAAATTGTATTTTGACCGTAATTTTCACTATGTACGTTTATGAAACGTTATCTATTTTCTCATATTCAACTACAATCGTATTTTTGTGCGTAAAGAAGAAAGGGAACAAAAGGTGCATTTGTGTCTCATCTCCATCTTCCAACAGTCAAGTTAACTAACCTTTTCAAACGTTATATGCGCACTGATGTATATACATACATAATTCGGTATCACTAGTAATACTGTATTATCTTTCGACAAATTGAGCAGTACAAGCACTATACTGCGCCATGTTCCATTTCGACTGATTGAGCACTATACCATCTCCATCTCTAAACTGGCAATCGAGTGACTAAACTGATCATAAACTAATGAAGACCACTTCCGATAGGGCACTGAGTTTAGCAGATTCAGGCACAGCAGCACTTCTTTTTTCTTTTCGTTTTTTTGGGGAGAATTGGCAGGTGCTCTGCCTATGCATTAAATCTTTTCTATTATTTTCTTTGAAACGCAGAACTGGTGATCATGCCAACACCAGCGTGCACACACAGTAAATAAACGACGATTCCAATTTATCTTGACGAGAATTGATGACATGATGATGATGACTTTTGTGTTTGTATATCCAGGGGACTAATCTCATTTTTGATATAGGATGCATTAAAAGAGTTCTTGCCTCCATGCACTTAATTTCTCCAGCCACTATTTTTCCTCTAGTAACCAAGACAGGATCGGGCTTAACGATATATTAACTACCCAGTTTTACCCTACCATATGCATACAGCAACTTCATAATCGTCATAGCTAGGAGTTCAAGATTACAGCAACGTTGCGTAAACAGTAGAAAGACTTTTTTTTAAAAAAAAAAAAAAACATAGGACTTGATGAAAGATGGATGTGCCGAGCGGGCAGAAGATTGCATATGCTTAGTTCCACATCCACCAGCTGATCGGGCCGTCGTCCTCGTCGTCGTCCACGTGGTGGTGCGCGTGGCCGGTGAAGAACGCCGCCGCGGCGGCAGCGGTGTCGTCGGGGTAGTAGCTGCAGCCCTCGTCGCTGCCTGCGCCATCATCCTCCTCCGACTGAAATTCCGCTGCGCAGTGGTGGTCCACGTGCCCCACCCCGCAGGCGTTGTTGTAGTGGTCGTCGCCACCGGGGAAGTACGACTCCACGCTGCTGTCCACGGCGGGGAGCCCGCCGCCGGCGCCGAGCAGCGCGTCCGTGTCCACCACGGCGCTGCCGCCGCTTCCCGTACTCAGCCTGTCCTCCGACTTCACCTGCTGCGCCTGGAACGCAACCTCGGCAGCTGCTGCGTCTTCAGCGTCAACGGCCAGGGCGGAAGATTTGACATCCGCCGCGAACTCGGTGGCGTCCGCAGCAGCGCTGGCGCCGCCCTCGGCGTTCTCCTTCTCCTGCAGCTTCTCGGTCAACGACACCACCTAAATAAGTACGCAGCACAAATCAGGGAACGAACGAAGACGCGAGAAGAAGGATCGGAAAAAGGAGGTGATGATGATGGTTTCTACCTGTGAGCGGAGGCGGTGGTTGTCCTGGAGCAAGGCGTCGTGGTCGGCGCGGAGCGCGTCGAAGGATGCCTTCAGGCGATCGAAGTCGCGCTCCAGCTGCTTGGTCTTCCAACGTGCGCGGCGGTTCTGGAACCAGACAGCCACCTGGCGCGGCTGGAGGCCCAGCTTTCGTGCCAGCTCCGTCTTGCGCTCCGGCTCCAGCTTGTTCTCCTCTTCGAAGCTCTTCTCCAGCAGATGCACCTGCACGTGCGCGTATGTGTCATGCTTATGCCATACAGATACGCTCATCGATCCTTCACGAGCATCAGTTCGAGGCGGCGCGCAATAATCATTTTTGCTAGCAGCCGGCTATTACCAAGTTATTATTACCTGCTCTGGGGTGAGGCGGCGCTTCTTTTCCGGCAGCTGCTCGTCGTAGTACTCCTCTTCGAGGAGCTCGTCAGGCGAGGTGAAGAAGGGACGCTTTATGCCGCGCCCTTCTTCAAGGCCGGACACCGGTCTCCCGCCGCCTTCATCACTCCCACAATAACGCAACTCCAATCAGCACACACGAATCCAAGATCGATCGAAGCACCGCGAGAAAAGATGAAATTGAAAAATAAGAAGGAGTAATTTAGATGAGACTAACACCTCGATGAAACATGCCGCCGGCTTGACCGCCCATGCCGCAGTCCAGGAACAGCATCTGCCCGGCGCCGGAGCCCGTCGTGTTGAAGATGAGCCGGCCGGAGTCCATGGTGGCGAAAGCTTCGAGAGATTTGCCTTTACTTACTGATGAGGGGGGAAATTATGTATGTACAGCTAGCTGATGACGGCGGTGTGGGTGATCTATAAGAAGCAGGAGGAGTTGGCGATGACGATGGCCATCTTGTGGCGGAAGAAGCTGGTGCTCCACAGCAGCCTCGTCGGAGTCTTCATCGGCATCAGCGAAAACCCCATCATGCCGCCCCAACTCCGAGCACCTGCGGGATCTCCTCAGCAGCGCACGGAGGAGAGCGCTAGCCTGGAACAGCGTCTCGCCGGCCGGAGAAGCAGGCGAGGTGGCGGAGCTGGAACAATTCGGCTACGCTATGGCGGCCGGAGGGAGGTTGGTGGGACGGGATAGTAGTTAAAAAGGGGAATTAATCTTTTATCCGGCCTTGTTTTCTCGGATCCTGTTTTCTACAAACACGGAAAAAGCCTCTAATTTTGTTTTTAATACTAAGTTTTTTCCCTTGTGGAGGGCTCTGGAACGAAAGTTGGAAGGAATGGGGAGGGGTCTTCTTATAGGCGCGGGGAGAACTGAACTGACGGTTCTACCCCTGGGTGGCAGCGGTGGGTGGCCGGCGCCGGAGACCAACGGAGTTAGCGGTGGGCCGGTAGGAGGGATCGGATCTGATCTGATCCTTTGCGCGGAAAGGCGAAAAATGTTCAGCCCACTTGAGGGCACAAAAGACATGGTCAAGACCCACACAGGATCTTCTGTAAGAGATCCATAAACGCCGTATGCTGAGGTCGTCACTCCTCTCTGCTCAAATATCTTATGCTGGACTTTCAACTCCTCTGTATTGTTTTATTATTTTCAGCCCGGGTGCATAGTAAGTACTACTCTAAGACAGCTCAAGTTTTTGTTATGACCATATGCATAAAGTTATAACCAGTTGCATGTATTTGCTGATCATTGGACCAATTCCATTACAGGAAAATGTTGTGCACATATACATACTTACCAAATCCATATGCTACTTGATTTAATCAGTATACTTGCGTTTGTACATTCCATCATGCATGACGAATATATTTCTACTAATCCAGAAGGATGCAGTTCTAACCCATCTCTTTCCATGACCACACATTACTAGCAAGATATACTAGCCTGGTGATAGTGACTGAGCACCGAGTAGTTCCCGTGCGAGAAACCAGGTTTAATCCATATTTGTTGATCGCAGTACAAGTTAAAAAATTTCCACCGGCACAGGGTACAGCGGATCCTCCCACTGCTAGATCCAAGGCGAGATATATATGAACAGGCCATGGATAACCAACCGGCGATCAGTCCATGCCGTCCTGTCGGGTAACTGTCCAGTGACAGGGATCCCCGAGTTATCCAAACCAAACGGGATTCCGTCAACCACGCCACGGCTTCAGTTCAGTTCAGGGGCCTTGCTTGACGTCCATCTCGACTCGTCGCACCGCCCGCCAACAAAACGACCGCTTTCCCAAGACCCCCTGAAAAGTTGTCTCGTCTCTTCTACTGCTGCTCCCTCCTCTTGTTTTTTTTTTTTTAACCGCAACCCATGTCCACGTGATGTGAAGGCCTGAAGAGTCGACACCCAAATGTGGTGGGGCGCCGCGCCGCGCCGGAGCCGGTCCATGTGGTAAGGCTACCGGCCACGATTTGCACAAAGATTCCATCAAGCCATGTGTGTGTTTAGGTTTCGGCATGTTAACATCCCATGTGGAATTCCTAGGTGTAAACTTGTATTTTTAATTTTCTGATTATATTTATGTTTTCTTCTTCTCTTTTCCTTTTCTTAAAAAAAATGTGAGAATTCCTAGGTGTAAACTTGTATTTTTGAATTTTCTGATTATATTTATGTTTTCTTCTTTTCTTTTCCTTTTCTTAAAAAAAAGTGAGAGAAGTGGTACGTGTGGCTGCTGTGTGGGGGAAGGAAAAGCTGGCATTGGCTGGTTGTGACACAGAAGAGTACTAGTCTGTTGGGATGCTGGTGCAGTTTCGTTGTTGTCCAGTGATTCAAAACTCTTGCTAGCCTGGTCCAGGAGCATAGATTGGGGGACACTACATGATGGTGAATGGGGCTGTCAATGTCAGGAAATAGTTACTAGGGTCTATTATATGGCAGACATGCTTATATCAATATCCAGAATTTGTTAGATTAAAAAAACGGCACAACTATATTTCTGCTTAGATGAAAGAAAAAAAAAAGTACATTTTGTGTGGTCATGGTAGAGAAAACTTTCCCTGCAAAAAAAAAAAGGATTGCTGAGGGGAAAAAATGCACTTTGCTGATCATGTGAAACATATCGGGACCTCAAACATATATGTAATGTAAAGCGTGTAAAAGTTGATCCACTTCTTCGACACTGTAAATTAAAAGCGGCTATTAGGAGTAAAATACAAATACCTGCCCACTAACCTGTGATGTGAGACCTACTGTAGATAGCACCTCTAGACTTATGTTTTTTTTATTAGTGACCAATTTAATTAATTGTGAGAAGCGGCGCCAGTAGATAATAAATTCAAAAGTGTAGTTACCTATATGGTAATGGCGCTATCAGCCTACGTGGCAGTAGGCATCCAGAGAAAGCTGCTGTTACCCGCTCCTTTGAAAAACGGATCATTTTTTAAGCTAACAGAAATCCTTGTTATCACTAGCCTAAAATCACAGCTCTCTTCGCTCAACGAAGGAGCGTTTGATCTATTTTAATTCCATCTGCTTGATATTTGTTTTATATAAGATTATGTGTATTGACCGTGTAGAAAAAAATATACTCTTTTGTTTTGTTTTTCATTTATGCTCAGACAATAAACCTCAATGCATTTTTTAGTTCAATTTTCAGTCCAGAGTTTGTAGCTATCCGATATGGATCTAGGGGTTGTGAACAATTGAGTGGAAAAAATTAAACGACGACATTTTTTTGTTAGATGATTGAAAATTAGCAGGCCCCTTAAATAATGAACAATTTGATGCTATCACCATCACTAGGTCACTGTAGACGATGCTGTAAGCTACTACCAACCTATAGCTAGATTATTGTTTGTTTAATCAAAACCGTCCATATGGTTCTAGTGCTCGTAATAAGATTAATTTATTTGTGCGCTGAGATGAAAAAAGACTGACTCGCCACTCATCATGTAAGACCGTGCTTTCATTGAGAAAGTGTGCTAGGGACCGAACCAAAATATGGAAGTGTGGTCGTTAACTGTTGTTCCTATATATGCATGGAACCATGGTTAAGGTTCCTGAATTTCGTGTAGTGAGAAAGAATGGAGCATGCTAGTACTAGAGCTTTGTTGTTTAATTATGTGGTTACATAGATGTTAACTTGTGAAGGACCGGCGGCGGTTGCATTTTGCATAAAGGTTAGTAATACATTTCTAGATATTTTTAATAATGAATCTGAAATCTTAAAAAGGAGCTCCAAATATAGTACTGTATTTATTTCAGTCTAAGCTCCAAATAGCGGTATCCATGCTTATCTATGACCACAATGAAAGTGTGAACCCCTGCACGGCTGCACAACTCACAACTGGCTAGTAGTACGTAGAAAAGAATTCGCTTGGACCTGAACAAAAGCAAAGTAAAACCAAAACTGCTGGACCCTCGCGCAACTGGAAACACAGACCGTCACGTCACGTCACATGCACCTCGCCCATGCTTTTGTGTGCGCGCGTGTGTGCATACGGGCTCCTGTGTGTTTTTTAATTTCTAGACGAAGCTGGAGGAAGACCAGGATGAAGGAGCACAGGGTCCCACTATTGCGGGCGTGGGCAGCGCGGTAATCTCGCGGGCGGAGCTGCCGGGCCCGCACGCAGAGGAAGGTGAAGTCACCCTGTCACGGGCCGCTCGTCTTGACATGCACCGGACGGGCCCCGCCACCCGCCCACCCGTCGCCGCACGTAGCTAGACGAACATGGCCAGCGCGCCCACGTCATCCTCTGCACGACGCCGGGCTTCCTGATCTCTCTCGTCTCGCCTGCTCCTGAGGGTGCGCGCGCGTACTACCGACGTTGCACGGTAAACATGTTTCTGCTCTCAAAAACAAACTTTAAAGGACCAGCTCATGAGCCCTACGTAGTCTTTTCAACAAATAAGTGAATAGAGTATAGGTCAACTGAGTGGGAATTGCGTTCCAGGCAGTACGTTACAAATACGATTAATTGGTTGGACCTGGCCTGTCCCAGTAGAAATGAAAAGGGTATTTCAGTAGTTTGCTACTACCACGGCGGAACGTCGTAATCTCGGAAAGTTTATTCTCACGTAGGAAAGACAAGCGTGCAAGGAATGAAACCCAGCCAGAGACGGATCGAGATTACTACATATCCCAGCCTTGAACCGAATCAAAACCTCACATCAGTCGCGTTCTTTCTATTCTTTTTTTTTTTTGGTGGGGGTTCCAAATTCTGTCACGTACTCACGTCTGCTGCTGCGCTGCGTTCTCTTCTATCTACCGTATCAAAAGCGAGCAGAAAGAACCCCGTGTGGTTCGCGCGTGCGGGAACAATAAGCAGCTACTAGCTAGCTCTCTTTCGATTCGTTTCTTCCTCCTGTCCTTCCTTTCCTTGGGTTGTGGTCTTGTGGACGGCCGTCTATGGATGGAAGAAAAAGCAGAGCAAAGCAGGGGTGAGCAAAGGAGAAAAAAAAAAGGCGCTGGTGTGTTGATCACTCCTTTTTTTCTCCCTCTCTCTCCTCCCCCTCGAAAAAAGCTGAGATTTTTATTTGTGTGATGAGGGAGGGTGACTCCGACTCCTCCACAGCTCGCGCATTCGATTCGCTCTCGCAGAGTTTGATGTCGAGTTGTGCTCCCTCTCGCTTGTCAAAAAGGACCGCTGCACATTGGCAATTACTCCTAGCTTTGCACGAAATCCCTCTCTCCCGCTCTTCCGTAGCAGCAGTATACGAGCAGCAATTTGCTTTCCGAAAGTCCGATCTTATTTTAAGTACGTACTGTATCTGTATGTAGTTTTGAGTGCATGGGACCATGAGACTATGGGACGGGATTACAGCTTCAATCATCGTAGACAAATTTTGCTCTACTCGTCAAAGCAGTTTCACACTTGGACCTGAGGCTGAGAGTTGCATCGGCTATGTATTGTCCTTCCTTCATTTTTTTGTATTGTTTTTGTGAGGTTCTTTTTTTTTTTGGTATCTAACCACTGCATGCCTCTTATTTAGCTCTCACCCGACACATTTGCTGCTTAACTCTGTAACTGAGCTCCGTGTCTTGTCTGATGACTGACACAAATAATATGAAAATCGCTTTCAAGCATAAAAATTACGGATTGGACAGCTGAAAGAAAATTGTGCTTATCCACCTTTATGGAAAACATCATCAATAGTATAGTACCACTATTCCCTATAGACGCAACTAGTACCAAGTTGTGGGGTTTTGCATTTTTGGATCATCCGATCAACAACTGAGACGACACCGATCGAAGGACCACAAGGCAAAATAGTAGTATGAACCCCACCACCTTAAATTTTAATTAGTTCAGAAACAACATAACTAGTCCCAATTATTTAACTCCTGGACGATGTAACTATAGATAATACCACAGTAGAACCCAAGCACATACTGTATATAAATTGGGGGTGAACGCAAGTACTCATATGGTAACCCTATGTGAATTTGAGGGTGCGCCGCGTATGTTCGTGGCCGGGTCTCTGCTCTCATCGGCCGACGAAGAAGACTGACTCAAGTTGCATTTCGACGGTGCCAAAAGTCGCAGCATGTTCTCGAGTATTTCAAAAAGATGAAGCCACTCCTGTCTACTCTCTCTATCGGCTGGATGGAATATTTTTTTAATATTATTCGTGTAGTCAAAACTCCACAAGGATTTTTTTTTTCAGTCCAGCAGACCTACACGGGTATCTCACCATGATGATTGATGACTAATAGCTAGACTGAATTCCATGAGCCAATGATAATTCAGGTGCGTCGAGGGTGTAGTATGCTCCAATCAGAATTAACCTGTTCTTTTCATTGACAAGTGACACGTTGTCCACCACCCAACCCAAAACCCCCAGGTGCATGAATCGCCGTCGAGTGCGCTTTCAGAGATGCAAAACAATTCTCTCTCGGCAAGTAGCGCCCCCCTCTCCCGCCTTGCTCATCATCTTCAGCGACGGCCATGCTTTGCATGCTCCTCGTATTTATCAGCGCTAACTAACCAAGCTTGATTGATTTGATTTGTTTTGCTGGTGCACAAACAATTGATGGTGATCGCGCGGAGTTTGAGGATTCAAATTGGAAGGTTTAGATTCCACTGAAATTTCGCAGGCACGTCATACATTTATATATTTATAAATTATTTTTATGGATGATCTGCTGTGTTTTAAGCGTAGTGCTAAGCAAACAAATCATTTTTTTCAGAAACAAAAAAAATAAAAAAAAAGGAAGCTGGCGTTGGAAGCCTGTGGGTGGACTACCGCGCGCCGAGGATGTGCTTGCCACTCACCACTTGGCACATGCCACTCCGTACACTTAGCACTTTGGACGGATAGAAATCGTCTCGCCACATGCCAGTGTTTCCTTCCGCCTCTTGGCTAGGTTGGAAGGCGCATGCATGGAATGGAAAGAGAGCGCGATGTAGTAGACAGGGAAGGGAAGTGAGAGAGGAGAGGGGGGAAAAACCAACTCAAAAAGGTCAACCGCAACCAGTAGCACAGCAACGAAAGAAGGCAGCAGGCACGGGCACGAGCTCGATCCCCGTTCAAAACCAAGCAACCTGATTCGCTAGCTGGATGTGTCTCTCATCCGAGTCCGTGTGCGCCTTTCCTACAGTGCATGCCACTACAAGGATCCTCTCGCTAATCTCTATAGTGGTAGGCACTATCGCTCGGCTCACTCAGCAAAGCGCCTCCATTGACCTTGCAAGTTTTTCTTTTTCGAGCTTATCTGCCCATCTCGTCAGAATTCAGAAAAATAATAAACACAGTTGCTAATTGAAAAGAAGAAAAAGAAAATCTCAGTTGGTGACGTGAAGAATTACGGAATTAAAATGGCCCTGAATCTTAATCCATCTACTCCAGCTGCCTGACAAGAAGGTTTCAACCGACATATATAGGATTAAAATTTGTTCTCTCCCTCTGAATAGGAAAACGAACCTTATAGTTCAGGTTGATAAGCAATTCGAAATGTCCGAATGTCGATGATGCACATCGCATGAGGCCGACAAGCAAGGAATCCAGCAGTGGCCTAGATATTTTTTTTTCTGACACCTATTGTTGACACACGATGCTTCCGGCTTCGTTCTCCCCTCTCATTCTCCAATTCCCCCCTCCTAAAAATCACGCATGTTGCACGATGATGCCTACGTATCAGCGCAAGAGAAAACACTATTTTTGTAGCAAAGTGCTTACCTATTCTCTAGTCTGCGTCGTTTCCATAATCCTTTTTCATTAGCGACGACATGAGAGAGAGGAGGAGGACGAAGATTTTCCATCAAAGCCGTGGCGCACCGGCGGCGGCCAATTTCCTTCCCCCAGTCAGTCCTCGCTTAATCCACGCGCCTTTCTATCCGCTCGCGATTCCGTGCCCGATCAAACAAAGCTAAGGCAAGGCTGATCAGATGTGGGAAGCAGGCAGGGAGTGGGCGGGCGATGCAGTGGGAGTGGCGGCATCGATCGTGCAACAGCACTGCCCGTTTCCGAAGAGAAAACCGGAGCAAGTGGGGAGCAAAAGGCGCCTGGCGCAGCGAAGCAAGTGCTCCCCGCACTAGCAGCAAGCAAATCTGACGCTCGCATCGGCCACCAAGCACACTGCTAGCTGGTCTGCTTCTTGATCGGCACTTCAGAGCAAAGCCAACCCAGCTGCAGGGTGAGGGCAAGAGCGTTGAGCAGTACCCAGATGCGGCGATTGCAGATCGTAACGCAAATAATGTGTTTTTAGCATATCCAAAATACAGGCTACTTAATATTCTTTTAAAACTGAGTAGTAGTAATTATCACTAGGGATCCCTTATCAATCTGTAGGCGCGGGTGAACATGCGTGGGCGGCTACATGGTTTGTCTTCTGTTGAGCAGGCGAGGTACCTGCAAAGTTGAATTGCAAGGTTGGCATCGTCACCAACCGTCTCTTAGGTAAGGTCTTTGAATATATGGTTTAAATCGCTCCAACTGATAAGATTCGATTCCGTTCCATGTTACTTTTCCTTATAACAATCCATTTATTCTCAAGTGTCTCCGCCTGACCTGGCGTAAATCACTGTTAACTGTTCAAAAAATTGATTCACGCGTACAATTCACTTGTCTGACCTTGTTCCGATTAAATATTTTGATCTCTTTGATTGAACCGTAGTGATAAACTCTTCAGAACTGACTGACTGCGAATCAGGAATCCACGCTGGAACTGCAAGCGTGATCTGATAACCGCTCCTGCTTAAACAGATAAACTTGTACGTACTACTATTCACTTCGCTGACAGTAACGGCACAGACAGAGAAAAGTATAACGGCCGCAACTGGTGCACAAATAAACTTATTCAAGCTAATCCTGTTTTCTTAAACTGACAACAGACACTTTTGCTTAGCTGGGAAGCAACAGTGACGTCCCTTTTATATATTTTGCACTGCATTTGCCTCGAAATGGTGGTGGTGGTGGTCTGGTACTCTGGTGGTGGTGAATCTTCGGAGTGGAGAGTCAAGGTGGACTCTGAACTTGTAATAAAGCGTGCGTGATGGAATGCTGATGGGACTGGACACCCCCAAAGCAGACGGGTATAAATACTCTCGTTACGGGATAAAAGTGGGCATGTGGGGGGCAGAATCGTCAGATAGGCATGGTGGTGCTCCAACTAACAAAGCTAGGCCTTTTTCTACCTCTTGTTTAGACTAAATTTGGGAATCGGTAAAGGCGCCGGAGGAAAAAGTGGTGCAAAAGATACTCCTGGTTAAGGTAGGTAATTTGATCCTCACTCTCCTAGGATGACTGGACCTTCACCTAGCTTATTAGTAGGGTATTAAGTAAACTACTAGCCTATCTAAGATGATACTCCATCCATATTTAAATTGTCATCACTGTTGAATTTTAACGAAAACTTTAACTATTAATTTTATTCAAAAACTATTTTTTAATATAAAATTGTATGTTGTGGTTCAGATACTCTAGTGACAAAGTAAATTATAACTAAAAATGATGACCACATTTTAAATACAGAGGGATATAGTAGAATAAAGGTTGATCATTTTAGGAGAGGTGTTAGTTCTGATTATTTAATAGTGTCCCACGTAAACCACATTCCTTGTCCTGTTGGGGAAAAGCACGAACCTCTTATCTAGATTCTAGAAGAACATATCAAAAGATTCTCCAGAGTACACGCGAGGAATAATAAGGGAACAAAGTGTTGGTAGAAAAGTCATGTGAAGGAGCTGTGTCTCTCGCTCTCTGAGAAATCAGATTCAAGTAGTAACTGAAAATCATATAAAGAATTCTTGGGCAATTAAATTTCTTGATTCATCGTTTCAAAAGAGTTTCTTTTTTTACTTAAAAAGAGTGTTTCTTAGCAGCTTCAGACGAAAAAAGAGTGTGTGTGGTTTGGAGAAGTCAGAAGAGTTTTTAATAGGGAGCATCATCAGTTGATGGGCTGATTTATAACCTAACGAAATTCAGGGCCTAGCCCAATATCTTTCAATTTGATTGTGTCGGCTGAATACTACCTCTATTTTTATTTTGTTGACTCTTTTTATTTATAATAGAAAAAGTTAATAAAATAAAAACGAAGGTAGTAGCAAATTAGAGGGAGAGGGTTAGACTGTCCACGGGCCAAGTATTTCTGATCCATGCCCGTGAAAAATGCCTCTGTCCTAGGCCCAACTTGCACAGCTTGCATTCCATCATTCCATCTCAGCTCTCTGCCGACCACCTCGCCGCCACCCAAACGACGTGTGTGGCCCAGATTTCGCGCAATTTCGGAGTGCCATCGGCGTTACAGCCCGCACGCGCACGTCATGTGTGGCCGAAATCGCATTGCGGGTGGGTAGACTGAGCCGAAGCCATCCATGGCCCCCATGTCGGTGTCGGCCACCATCACGCCGCTCCCGCCGCCGCCGTCAAAGGCCACATCGAGGAGCCAGGCGCGACGCGCGCCGGCTAATGCCGCCGCGGTAGTCGCCACCGCCGGCTTGCTAGGAGTGACGACGCCAGCCGCGCAAGCCGCGGCGTTGTCCAAGGAGGATGTCGTTGGCTCGCTGAACAAGGTACGCGAGCCCCGTGTGCTGTACCGGCAGGGCGCAGTGCCCGGGTGTTTAACGTATTATGCCGAGGGATTGCTGATGAGGGGATTCGTCGCGCAGGTGGTGGACACGGTGGACCAGGCCATCGGCGTCGGCGGCAAGGTCGCCGAGAAGTCCGCGGGCGTTCTCAAGGCGCTGGGGGAGGCCGCCAAGCCGGCGCTCCCCGTCCTGAAGAGCGCCAGCGACGAGGCCGTCAAGCTCGCAGCGCCCGTGGTTTCCGGCGTCACCAAGCAAGCAACGGAAGCGCTAAAGAGCGCTGGTGTCGACCCCGCTCCAGTCGTGTCCGCCGCTAAGGTAGGCCGCCGGATGCCGTAAGGCACCTTTTCCAGTTCTCTGTGTCATCTTGCAGAGATCATCGGCGACTGTTCCATTTGGTTTGACGACACTGATCTGCTCAGTAGACTGCAGCGGAGCAGAGCACCAAGGTCATCGACGCGGCCAAGCCTATCGCCTCGGCGACCGTGGAGACCATCACGTCGTTAGCCCCCGGAGACTATGTAGTGGCCGCCGGGGCAGGGTTTCTCGCGTACCTCCTCCTGCCGCCGGTCTTGTCCCTCATCTCTTCCAACCTCCGCGGTTACAAAGGTATATCAATGTCACCGTGCATTGCTTGCTGTGGTTCTGCATTGTTGTGCTGCTCACTATGTTGCTGCTGTATTGCGTCTGGAAAGGTGACCTGACTGCTGCACAAGTTCTGGACAAGGTCACCACGCAAGGCTACGTTCTGATTGACGTACGGAGCGACAAGGACAAGGCCAAAGCCGGCGTTCCGCAGCTGCCCTCCAACGCCAAGAACAAGCTCATCTCTGTGCCGTACGCATTCCTTCCTTCGCTCAAATGCTCATGAGTCATAAGCTCGCATACAGTACAATGCGCTGCATTTTTTTTTTCTTCAGTTCCAAATGTAGATCATAAATCGGGTGCGCCTCGATCAGGATCGAAGAGCTTCCAAGCAAGCTGAAGGGCATGGTCCGCAACGCGAAGAGAGCTGAGGCGGAGATCACCGCCATGAAAATCTCCTACCTCAAGAGGATCGGCAAGGGCTCCAACATCGTTATCATGGACTCGTCCGTGCTCCGCACCATCTCCTTTCTCGATTGATTGAATTCACTATTCAGACGAAAAGAGGGAGCCTTATTGACGTTCGCGCGTGATAATGGACCTCCATCCTGCAGGTACAACGACAACTCGAAGATCGTGGCGAGGACACTGAACAGCGTTGGCTTCAAGAACTGCTGGGTCATGTCCGGCGGCTTCTCCGGCCGGAAAGGGTGGGCGCAGAGCCGCCTCGGGATGGATTCCTACAATCTCTCTCTAGTGGAAGTCATGACGCCGTCACGGGTGATCCCCGCAGCTGCTGCCCGTCTTGGGACGACCTCATCGACGACGACGACCACCCGAGCGCCTCCTCGCAAGCTTCTCCCCGGCACCATGGATGGATGAAGGGAGTTGTGAAGCGCCGGGAACTGTAAATTCAGTGTTTGTTACTTGCATTCCGACTTCCGAGCTGCAACTTTTTGCACCGTGTATTGCTTTCTTCTGTACTTCTGTTACAGTTACAGGGTGCCACACAATAATGCTGTACGTCTGGCAAGGATTGTACAACTGTTTCGTCCGAGCAAACGGCGAGACAGATTTGCTACGTTGATACGTAATAAATTAATAAGGAAACTGTTCGTAATTACGTAGGATTTGCTCGTGGTCGTACAATGCATAGGACTCGTGCTAGAAGACTGAAACCGAGTCTGGCTAAAGGTGTGGAAGATACTCAACTTTCAAAAATAATGAATAACAATTTTGTTCAGAAAAATATACAATACCACAATATTAATATCAAGATACTCATGGTGTGGAAGAAATTAATATCCAAATATTCAAATTTTTTAAATGGCGATTAAAAAAATTATTAATTATTTAAAAACAAAAATAAATTTTATTTTTTATATTTAATTAGAGTAATTGAGTATTCGATTGTCAAATAAAATAATACATATATTGATTTAGATTCCAAATTCACAGGAAGTTCACTCCACATTGCCTATATTAGTGTATGAAATCATAACCTTCTAGCCATCTCCGACTTCATTGAGCGAGTGATCGACCTCATCTGTGATTTTAGCGTGATTTCTCTAATCTGGATGCTTATAATTGGATCTCATTGTTGGTTCAAGTTTTAATTTGATTTGTTTATTAGATCTATTATAGAGTTAATTAGATCTATACCACTCAACTATTGGAGGATTGGAAAATATGTAATCAGACTTCCCGCATCTGATATGCCATTACAATTTCAACTAAATTTAGATCTGGCAAGCTCCTCTGCTAATGACGAGTTTCGTTTCTTTTATCCGACTATGGCTCCACCACCAACACAACACTCGGGCAATGAGCTTGAGATTCAATGTCAACGTGAGCTAGAACTGGCCAGCCACATTTGTGCACTGTAAACAGGAGATAAATCAAATAGAAGCACCCATAAAAGAATTTGCATTCAGTCATATGTAAGCAGTAACACACATTTTTTCTTGGTCTCGTGGTCTTATTGGATTTTGATTAAAGCCCTCTGGTGCATCGAGAGGGACATCTAGTGAGCTTGTCACCTTTCCTCCATTGTCACCGCAAGAGATCCTTAGACACCATGTGCTCACAAGAGGAGAAGAGCAGAGTTGAAGTAAAACAATGACGGCAGGAACATCTTCGTCCAATACATTTAAAATATAGACATTGTATGTACATCAGTTGTATGGTTCAAATGTAAGTGAAATTATAATAGGATGAAAACCAATAAATAATTTTCAATGATATATTTATGTCGAGGTTCAATACTAGACGTAATTAACCTTAATGACCCACGGCCTTAACAACACGATTAAGGCAGGGATGATCTCCCCGTCGACCGACCCTCGTGTCATGCGGACACCCGACGGGCCGGGTCCACAGGCGATCTCTGCCTCGCCCGACCCCCCCCCCCCACCAGGGAGGGGTCGGATCCTCCATAGCACGGCTGGTGCGGTCGACCCTATCCGTGTCAGGGTCGGGCGAGCCACCTACCACGCCGCGAGTAGGCAGGGCGGTAGCGGTTGGGTAATAAATACCTGCCGCTCTCACGCCCGCTGACAGAAGAAGGCATCGATTACTCGAGCAAGTGGGCAATGAATGCACACGAAGTGCACCGGCCGAAGGACAGCCACTGCTGCTACAACTTCTGTCAGAAGCCCACTTTTCTCACTTGGACGCGACACTCTTGACCGACGGCGCCACTCTGCCGACCCCCGCCGAAAGCCGCTCCTCCATACAGACGGAAAGTTCACGATTGACGGCACACCCCACGCCGCAGGACCAAAAAGACAACACCATGCCGATGACGACATCCACAGCGACGAAACCCAACTCGGGGCGTACGACCACCACTCCGCCATGACTCGCCCCGCGTCTCATCCCTTGCGATATAAAGGGAAAGGCCGGGATGAGAAGGAGGGGGATCGAAGGCAGATCAACAGACCGCGAACACTTCTCCATTCACACGCTTTCATCCAGAGACTTGGGAATCCATCCCTCTCTCGCCCGTTTGTAACCCCTTACTACGAACAAGTCACGAGTAATACGAGCAGCTTGAAGCTGGATGTAGGGCTTCGTTGCCCGAACTAGTATAATTTCTTGTGCCCTCTCGCGAACCATCCGAACCCCAAAACGCGCATCCCACGATAAAATTACTCGTCGACGGTAACGAACACCGACAGTTGGCGCGCCATGTAGGGGTGCTTGCGTGTTTTCATCGAACACCTTTTCGGGTTCAGATGGCCAATCACGCCAACGGCTGGGTTCCTGGCACGATCGTGTGCCTCAGGAGCCTCAGCTTCGTCGCCACATCGGAGGACAACTTGGCGCCTGTCGACACACCGGCTTCGCCAATCGCTGCCCCGATTCCCGTGATGCATCGGCACGCAGGGCGACGCGATCATCGGGCAAGGGATCGCGCCCCAAAAAGCCCTCCCGCAGGGGCCAGCGCGCAACCGCTTCGCCCGGCCGGTCCAGCTCCAGTGGAGACGCGACGACTCGCATGTCATCGCAAAACGGCCTGTGCACTACGGACATCGAGTTCGTAGGGATGGCGGGCTATGCATCGGAGTCCTTCTTTGACCTCCTCGACGAGGCAAACGAAGACTCTGGCGCAGAACACAGCGAGGTGAGCCAGAACCCTTCTCGTGAGTGCCTCATGGCATATTTGGAAGATCTCCCTAATCCGGAGAACAACCGCCCCGCCACCCCTACCGTGGCGGCAACCGAAACTCCGTCCCGCGACGTACTGCCCGAGCAGTTGCAGGCGCGAAGGGAGGAGCTCCGTGAGGCCAAGCGCCAGTTGGAGCAAGAGCAAGCAGAGATCGACCGTGAACTCGCTCGATGCGAGGCCGGTCGACGTGCTCGCTCCATGGCACACGACGTGCGCCAACGAATCGTCGAGGAAGGCGACGGATACCCGCGCTTCCTGCGGACCAGCCAAAACCTTGCTGCAGCGGCAGCATTGCTTCGAGGGCTCCCTGAGCCGGCCACGCCTGAGGCCCGACGCACTCAACACGAGGTTGAGGCGCTGCTGGAACGAGCGGTGGTGCAGCAAGCAGAAAGCTCGCGGTCACGAATTCGCGGACCGCGTACCCAGAACGTGTCTGTCCAACAGACACCTCCTGGGACAGACGGGGCCTCGAAAGCCTACGTCCCTGGTCTCCTGGGGGCGAACCGCGACGCCCGCGCCACGTTGGAGGCGCGCCGGTGCCAACCAAAACACGGCTCCGGGATGGGCCAAGCTCGTCACCCACACCGAGGTGGGCGTTACGACGAGAACGAGGACAGGAGCCCGAGTCCGGATGCTCCGGGTCCTCGGGCCTTCAGTTCCTACATCCGGGGTGCCGTGTTTCCCCGGCGCTTCTGTCCTCCCACTAACGTACCGAAGTACGCTGGGGAACAAACCTGAGCCTTTGGCTCGAGGATTACCGCCTCGCTTGCCGAGCCGGAGGAGCAGATGATGATCATTTCATCATCCGCAACCTGCCCCTCTACCTGGCCAATTCGGTCAGGACGTGGCTCAAGCACCTCCCCGCCGATCGGATCGCGAGTTGGTCCGATCTGAAGGAGGTCTTCATGGGTAACTTCTAAGGGACCTACGCGCGCCCAGGCAACCCCTGGGACCTTAAGAACTACCGGCAGAAACGGAGGAGACCCTCCAGAAGAACGTCCGGCATTTCTCCCGGCAATGCAATGAATTGCCGGACATTGGCGACGCCGATGTCATCGGGGCGTTCTTGTCTGGGACAACTTGCCGCATCCTAGTCCAGAAACTGGGTCGCAAGAGTCCACGAACGGCCAAAGAACTCTTGGACATTACAACCAGCCACGCTTCCGACGAGGAAGCGGTGGGTGCGATTTTCAACCGCCCTCACGAGATCAAGGGCGAGCGGGACGGGGACACCGGCGAAGGCCCCTCTAGCCGTTCCCACAAGAAGAAGAAGAACCGGCAGCTCCCATCTGGGGAGCGGATGGTAGCGGTGGCTGACCGCAAAGGTGCGAAAGCGCCAGACCACTTCGAAAAGAAGTGGAACGGGCCGTGTCCCAACCACGAGTACCCCGTGAAGCACCTACAAGGACTGCTCACTCATGAAGCGGTTCTTGACCCTGGAAGCTAAGAAGGGCAAGCCGAAAGGCAAGCCACGACAGGCCCTCGGAGCTGCCGACGACGGCGATGACGCGAGCGGCTACAACGGCGGTTTCCTGGAGACCGACGGGTGCCTCATGGTCTTCGCAGGGTCGGAGGCGCACGAGGGAAAACGCCGCGTGAAGATTGAGCGTCGCGAAGCCTTCGCGGCTGAACCTGCGACACCAACGTTCCTCCGGTGGTCAGAAGCACCGATCACGTTCGATCGGTCCGACCATCCCAGCCACGTCCCACGGCTGGGTCGATACCCTCTGGTAGTCGACCCCATCGTCGGCAAGAAGTGCCTCACCAAGGTGCTTATGGATGGAGGTAGCGGCCTCAACATCCTCTACGTGGAGACCCTCGACGCCATGGGCATCGACCGATTGCTCATCCGGCCAACCGGAGCACCCTTCCACGACGTCATCCCTAGGAAACAAGCCGTCCTCCTCGGGCAGATCGATTTGCCCGTCACCTTTGGGACTCTGACCAACTTCCGAACTGAGACCCTCAAGTTCGAAGTGGTTGGCTTCCACGGGTCTTACCACGTCATTTTGGGACGGCCATGCTATGCGAAGTTCATGGCCGTGCCCAACTATACCTACCTGAAGCTCAAGATGCTAGGGCCAAAAGGGGTCATCACTGTCGGCGCTTCCTTCCAGCGCACTTATTAGTGCGAAACTAAAAGCGGCGAGCTCGCCTCCGAGACCATTGTGTCTGCAGAAGAGCTTGCTGTCATCCGACAGCAAGTCACTGAGGAAGCGCCCTATTCCAATCGTAGCGCCGGGTCTTTCAAGCCCACCGAGGGCGTCAAAGAGATCCAAATCGACCCCGACAACGCCACTGAAAAGGTTGCGAAGATCGGGACTTCCCTCTCCCCCAAATAGGAAAGCATGCTCGTCGACTTCCTCCGCGCGAACATCGACATCTTCGTATGGAAACCCTCGGACATGCCCGGCATCCCGAGGGAAGTTGCCGAGCACTCCTTTGCACATCAAGCTGGGATCTCGACCGGTGAAGCAACGATTATGCCGCTTCGATGAGGAGAAGCGCAGGACAATCGGAGAGGAGATAGCCAAACTACTGGCGGCCGGTTCCATCAAGGAGGTATATCACCCCGAGTGGTTAGCCAATCCCGTTCTCGTACGAAAAAAGAATGGGAAGTGGAGAATGTGTGTCGATTATACTAGTCTAAACAAAGCGTACCCAAAGGACCCCTTTCCTTTGCCACGCATAGACCAGATCGTCGACTCGACCTCGGGGTCCGAAGCCCTCTGTTTCCTTGATGCGTACTTCGGATACCATCAGATCCCCATGAAGGAGTCCGACCAACCCGCGACATCCTTCATCGGCGCTGTTCGGAATTTACTGCTATGTCACAATACCGTTCGGGCTGAAAAATGCAGGCGTAATGTATCAGCGATGCATGATCAGGTACTTCGACGAGCTCATCGGAGACATCGTCGAAGAATACGTGGACGACATTATCGTCAAATCTAGGAAGACCGACCAGCTCATAGCCAACCTGGAGTGGACCTTCACCAAGCTCCGAGCAAACGACATCAAGCTCAACCCCGAAAAATGCGTTTTCGGGGTCCCGAGGGGGATGTTGCTCGGATTCGTCGTCTCCAAACGTGGCATCGAAGCCAACCCGGAGAAGATCGAGGCCATCAATCGGATGGGCCCGATCCAAAACTTGAAAGGAGTTCAACGCATAACCGGTTGCTTGGCAGCTCTGTGCCGCTTCATCTCGTGTCTCGGAGAACGCTTACATCCCCTCTACCAGCTCCTAAAGAAATCCGAGCGATTTCAATGGATGCCCGAGGCACAGGACGCCCTTGATAGGATAAAAACTATCCTGACGAAGCCTCCGATCCTGGTGCCTTTGACCCCTGAAGAGCCGCTCCTCCTCTACATCGCCGCGATGACTCAGGTCGTCAGTGCCGCCGTGGTTGTAGAGCGGACGGAGGAAGGCCACGCCCTCAAGGTCCAGCGCCTGGTCTACTATGTGAGCGAGGTCTTATCCAACACGAGACCCGATATCATCAAATACTAAAGATCCTTTACGGTGTCATCATCGCCAAAAGGAAGCTCCGCCACTACTTCAAGTCACATCTGGTGACAGTGGTCAGCTCCTTCCCCCTACGCGAGGTCGTGAAAAACCGCGACGCCACGGGGAAGGCCGCAAAGTGGACGCTCAAGCTGATGGGCGAAGGGATAACATACACTCCTCGAACGGCGATCAAGTCTTAGACTTTAGCCGACTTCGTGGCCGAATGGACCAAAGTCCAGCTACCCACAGCTCATGTCGACCAGGAGTACTGGGTAATGTACTTCGATGGCTAGCTGATGCGTAAGGGAGCAGGGGTCGGCCTCGTCTTTGTCTCCCCCATGGGGGTGCGTATGAGGTACGTGGTCCACTTGCTGTTCCCTGCTTCCAACAACGTAGCTGAGTATGAGGCGGTCATCAACAGGCTCAAGATTGCCGACGAGTTGGGAATTTGATGACTGGAGATTCGAGGTGATTCTCAGCTTGTCGTCGGCCAGGTCATGAAGGAATCCAGCTGCCACAACGAGACCATGGACGCGTACTGCCAGGAAGTTCGTAAACTAGAGCACAAGTTCCATGGTCTCGAGCTCAAGCATATCCCGAGGCGGCAGAATGAGAAGGCTGGCTCACTAGCAAAAATAGCGGTCGCACGGGAACAAGTCCCGCCTGGGGTCTTCGCCCAAGACCAGAGTCGGCCCTCAATCCGACCCAAGGATGCGTCAGGGGTCGGCACCGGGCCGCTCCCAGTAGAAGGGATCGGACCGACCTCAAAAACCCACGACTCCGGTGTCATGGAGATCGATGAGGCGCCCGCACAGGCAGCCGACCCTTCGACTGATTGGAGGGCGCTGTACCTCGGGTGCCTCCTTAGAGGAGAACTCCCAGCAGACAAGATGGAGGCCCCGCGCATCGCCCGACGCGCCAAATCCTTCGTCGTCGTCGGCGGAGAACTCTACAAGAGGAGTCTCACAAGGGTCTTGCAACGCTGCATCCCGATCGAACAGGAAAAGCTGCTCCTGCGTGACATCCACGGCGGGGTCTGCGGCCACCATGTCACACACAAAACCCTGGTCAGAAATGCATTCCGATAAGGATTCTACTGGTCGACGGCCGTCAACGACGCCGCGCAGATCCTCCGCACCAGTGAAGGTTGCCAGTTCTACGCCCGGCAGACCCATCTGCCAGCGCAGGCACTGCAGACCATCCGTGTCACATGGCCGTTCACGGTCTGGGGGCCGGACCTGGTCGGACCCCTCCAAAAAGCACCCGAGGGCTACACCCACCTGTTGGTAGCGGTCGACAAGTTAACCAAATGGGTCGAGGCCTGATCGGTGGTGAGGATCCGACCGGAGGAAGCAATCGAATTCTTCCTCGACATCATCCACCGCTTCGGGGTACCGAACTTCATCATCACGGACAATGGTACGCAGTTCACGGGGAAACGATTCCTCAAATTCTGGGACGACTACCACATCCGGGTCGATTGGGCAGCCGTGGCGCACCCCCGCACGAACGGGCAGGTTGTGAGAGACCCGTCCAATTTACATTCAAGTTTACCAAATTGACTCGCAGCCCACGCACGCTATGCGAGTAATCAACCCGAATAAAAGGAATGTAAACCCAGCAATCCCCCGACATGCTTCTCAAGCAATGCCCAAGATCCAAGCACGTCGGTATAACAACGGTTGATACACCACATAGGTCACAATATTTCAATTACATTAGTTTTAAAATATCTTACAGACCAAGGTTCAACATAAAGTCCTGAAAACTCAAATTGCGGAAGCGAATCTAAGGAAGAGCACGGTCGCAGCGATTGCAATGATAAAGCAGCAAAAGATTGCGATGCCCAGCCCACGAACATCGCAAATCACGGTCACTCGAATGTTCGGACTACACCTCGCCCTCGCAGGCATCGGCGGGGACAAAATAGCCGAACACCAACTCATCCTCACGTGCAAAAACTTAAGTAACAAACATTGAGTACGAAGGTACTCGCAAGACTTAACCTGTTGTGAGAATTATTTCCCGACTCCAAGGATAATGCAATATGGCAGTAGCAAGATAAGTAAGGTATAAGGATAGACTGGATTGCTTAAAGCTGAAACTAAGCATATGTGAATAAGCATAAAGTAAAGGACTCTGCAGGCGTAAACACCTACAAAATACCCATGACCATAAGTACCATGTAACCAATAAACCACATATACCATCAACCTTACTCCATTTCTCATCATGTTATTTGTCAACTCTACGATATTATCCAAAGGACACTGAGCTTGATCATAACCGAGATCACGACGAATTCGAACCGATTATACACCCTATAAGGGAGTCCAACTATACCCACACGACTGAGGACCATATTGCTCGTGCAACCCGCTAAAGTTACACAAGGGGGTACTCATGTCAACCTTTTTCACACTCATGACCACACGGTTAGAAAATCCACACGGTGTCGAGTATCACGGCCTCGCAGGCACACGTGAGTCCCTCGTCGAGTATCACGGCCTCGCAGGCACACGTGAGTCCCCCGTTCCACGCACCGTGCAGTCATCGACTAAAAGTTGATACGCAGTGAGATACTCAGCTTGTCTTACCATTATATTCGACATGTGGTATGAACGGAAAGTGCTCAGACCAAAATTAACATGGCCGGGTCCTAGGTCAATCCAGACGGGGCCTACGGCATACAAGACCTCCATGTCTTGCTGCACTCCTATCCTACCGTCTGGATTTCAGTTTAACACTTTCCAACTTTTATCCACATATGAACTTGTCACAAGTCCATAAGTAACTGAGGCGAATCCTATACATGCGAGTGGGACTTACCACTCGACTTCTACCGGTATTCTAAGCATGGCTAAGCATTTCGTGGCTCGAACAATGACACACTACCCAGTTGACAAGGTGATGTAATCAATATCAAGGAGGGGTAACATGCAACAATAATAGGATTTCCCGACAATTACCACTATGCCCGACTTAATGCAATCTTATACGTAAGCATATTTATTAACTGTAAATATTTACTTAGGATAGCAATATGAGGTGCTTGCCTTTAGTAGCAGCGGTGGTGTTCTCTTCAGCAACTTGATCAACCTCTCGTGCTCCTCCCTCCGCAGCACCCGTGTCACTCTTCACCGGATCGTATTCTATAAAGCAAAACGCGTCGGTATAAGAAGTATGCCATGATGCTATGATGCAACAATGATGCGATATGGTGCAGGAAGGTAGCTACTGAGACTATGAATACAATGCAAGAAGAAGCACGTCAAACGGAGATCTACAGCTCGAGTTATGCTGAAAACAGTTTTACCGATTCCGGAAACGGGTTTCCGGTTCCTGGGTTCTGGTTCCGATATCGGGTAGCACGCGGACATCGTTTTCGGTAAAAGTCCCAAAACAAGTCTCATGCTGGCTTCACTAAGTGGCTCGGGGTTACTAACACACTAAGTTTGAAGGTTTATGCTTGCGTTATCAGAAACACAAGCCTACCGACTATCGTTGCCCGTTTACAACATCGGTAAATACCGTAAAACACCGTAAAAGTCGTAACGACTTTCCAATGAAAAATCAAATTTAAGTTATGAGCAGGGACCATTTTTAGTTCAAATTAGCATCCAAAATAAGATGTTTGGCACTGGTTTGGGGTCAATTTGAGCTTCCAAGATTTTATTAAAAATCTAACAATGTTCTGTTGTTTAAAATTATAAAATCAAAAACATATACTAAAACTTAAGAAAAAATCATGAAACTCGATGGAGGCACCAGTGAGCATCTAATATAAAGTTTTGGTTAAGGGTTTGGACTTTTGGAAGACTTTCTTAGTGTATTCTAGAAAAAGACAAATTAACTAGACATTTAGGAGTATGATCAATGACATGCATGAACATTTGTTACTGTAAAATCCTGGTAAAAATGCAGGAGATGCACAAAGTCATGAAACACCCATGGTTCAAAAATCAACCCTAGCACCCTTCTGGAATTTCAAATAAAATTCAAAAACTGAAAAGATTCATCTAATTATGGAGGAAATTCTAGGAACATTTTGAAATAGTACTTCAACAGAAAATTAGTTCATTCTACAAGGATTCAAATAAAATTAGGTTTAGCATTTAGGATTTTTCTACTATTTACTATACTATTCACAAACACTGGCTAAATAATGGAAAATGGAAAATAAAAAGGAAAAACAGGGGAACAACAGAGGGCAGGGCAGGCGGCGCTCCGGTGATGGGCTCGTCGGAGGAGAGGGCTAGGAGGAGGATTGAGGGGTCGGAGAGCTTCACCGTGAGACGAGGAATCGATTTGAGGAGGATGAAAGCTACGGGAGCGACGGGAAGGGGGTCGGCGACGGTGAGCTCCGCGGCGGCGTCAATGGCGGCCGAAGGGTGGCGCGGCGAGTTTGTCATCACGGCGATGATCTGTGGCCAAGGTCTTGTCAAAGCGATGTGCAAGCATGAGATGAAACCAGCCGGCGAAAGGAATTGGAGAGGAAAGGTACCGGGGCGACGAATTTTGAAGATGACGGTCGGCGGCTGCGCTCTCGGTCGAAGGAAGAAGACGGCAGCGTTCCGGGCGAAGCAGTGGACGACCGGGGGCCTTGATGGACGGAGAGTTGAGTGAGAAGAGAGGAGCTCAGCCGGCACGGTGGCGGGGCACGGGGATTGCCGGAGCGTGCTGGCGACGTGGAGGCAAGGTCGGCGGCAATGGCGGCGTGTGACCGTGCGTGCGAAGGAAGAAGAAGGCAGGGAAAAATAGGGTGCTTCATCCTCGGCTGGGTGTCGAAGGGCACGCGCGCGTGTGGAGTTAAGGAGTGGCGCGGCGGTTGGGGCAGAAGAGCGGGGAACGGCGGTTGGCGCGTGTGGGCGGCGGCTCGACAGAGGCGGTGGCGTGCCGTGCGGAGAAGAGCCGGCGCGGGGAGAGAGATAGAGGAAAGGAGAGAGAGAGGAAGATCTTTGGCGAGATTTTGCTGCCGGAGGAGTGAAGGCGCAGCGCCAAACGGGGCGTCGGCCCGGCATATGCCGCGTTGCCGGCCGCGGCGGGGATTGGCCGCGGGGGCAGTGCCCTGTTCTTCATCTTTTTTTTTTGATTTTCATTTAATTTTCAAAAATTCCCAAGTTAAGTCAACTGAAAACCACAATTACCGAGCTCGGAATATTCTGAAAATTTTTGAGGGCCCTAAGGAAATTAATTAGAACAACTTTTGTCTAAGAAAGGTGTCCTGATTCTGCTTCTAAAAGTTTGCAAATTTTCAAATTAGCTCAAGTCGGTTTGAATTTTAAAGGGGTTTAAACCTCTACTAAAAATTCTGATAAAATCTCCAAAACTTCCATTTAATGTGTAGTTAATTAATATGCAAAAACTTTGGGGTGGTTTCATTATGAAAATAGAAGATTTTGCGAAAGCACAGGAAGGGTTATCGGTAAACGAAAATTTTGCAACCCAGACCCACAACTCTCAATAACAGGAAAAGTCAAAAACAAATTCAAGGCCAGTGAGCTCTTTTTCAACTGGAAAAAAGATTAAAACTTTGGGATGTGACACAGGTCGAGCGCACGCACGGCATAATCCTCCAAGGGCTGAAGCCCCAGAACCACAGTCGACTAAAACAGTTCAGCGCTCCTTCGATCAGCAAAGTACCAGCAAGCACTACGTCGGTACGATGATCGAAACGTGCAGGAGAGAGCGTTTAACGTCTGCGACCTCGTCCTTCGATGCGTCCAGAGTAACAAGGACCGCCACAAGCTATCGCCGCCATGGGAGGGCCCCTACATCGTCTCGAAAGTCCTCCGACCCGGCACCTACAAGCTGCAGACCGCGGATGGACAAGAGATCGTCAACGCCTGGAACATCGAGCAGCTATGTTGTTTCTATCCCTGAACTCGTAGTTGATTCATTGTTCGCACCCTCCGAAACAAGCGACGCCCGACCCCCCCCCCTCCCCCCGCCCGCACGGGAGTCGGACCTCGCTCGAGGGCTACACCTTCAGGATATGCGCACCGCACGCGCACCCCAACACTTGTTTTGCTGCTTATTTGGCAAATCAATGAAAAAGAATAAGTAGAGGATAAGAAAAGCACGAGGTCGAATTGGTCAGATTGCAAAACGCTTACGGCCTTCGAAGGCTACAGCTACGACACTCACAGATAAGACCGAACGCTCATCCTAACCGCGGCTTATCCTCGCTAAGGCTTCGACCCTCCGGCATTTAGATCTTAGAAAGGAAGGTCGTGGGCAAGAGGACGCGAGAAATCGAGCTGGTCGGACTGCGAAAACACCTACGACCCTCGTAGGTTACGGTAACGTCGCTCACCAGCAAGATCGAACGACGACTCTATCCATGTCTTACGATTTCTAAGTTTCAAAAACAAAGGAAAAAGGGGTCGAACGCTTCTCTTAGTTTGCAAAGAACACTTTTGCATTGATAGTCAAAACACTTAATTGTGCTTTTGGTTCACAAAAGGACTGGGCACTTCGGCCTCGGCCCCCTAATTACATACTAATCTAACTACTTACTACTCTACTGGGGCGGGGGGGGGGGGAGTCTGCCCTCTTCCTCCTCTTCCTCCATCCTCGTAGCCAAGGCGTGCGCCAGGGAGGTCACCTCCTCTTCGATGGCATCCAACTCGGCGTCGGTATAGCCGGGGGCGAAGCCCTCGCTCATCAAGTCGAGAGCGATGTTGGAGTAGTATGACCGGGTGTCG
Source organism: Oropetium thomaeum (assembly GCA_001182835.1). Classification (NCBI taxonomy): domain Eukaryota; kingdom Viridiplantae; phylum Streptophyta; class Magnoliopsida; order Poales; family Poaceae; genus Oropetium; species Oropetium thomaeum. The sequence continues at coordinate 296,546 of LFJQ01000057.1, forward strand.
CAACCCCGTCCGATAAAATCGTACGGTTGCTCATCCAGGATCATTTTGGGGTGTCGTTTGCTGAAGCAAACGACCATACAGTACAGGAATTAACGAGGACACGCAAACACGATTTAAAGGGTACATTAGGTCTGAAGGTTACATCATTAGGTTTAGAGATTTAAAGTGCGGAAACGTAGTTTTGAAAACAAGCGTAGGACAGCGGAAACTAATAATTACAACTCGACGGTATAATTAAGCACACCAGCCCGAGGGTGCTTAATCTTCATGGGCCGGAGAAGCGGGAACCCACTCAAAAGGTTCACTCCGAGGGTCCTTCCCCTTCCCACCACTACAACCAAACGAACCAAAGTTAGAAGCATCACCTGCAAAACAATTAATCCACAAACCCTGAGCAACTAATACTCAGCAAGACTTACCCGTCAACATGGCCATCTAATGACCGACTCCTAGAATGCAGGGAGTATTTGGTGGAAGTTGACCGGGTATTACGAAAACAACGCTAATTGTCTTTCCTATTTTTCCAGGTTAACAGGGTTCGTTATTAACATATTAAGTGTGCCACTATACTAAACCAAACAAACATTCAACGCGACCAATCATGGGCGAATCAGTCACTTTCATCATTAATCCACTAGTTATATATCGTTGCGGCAGAAAGGAGCAAGTGGTACTCTTAACCATGAGAACGGCAATTATAATTGATTTACATCCTGCAGGAGAAACCTAAATGACACGACACGTACGCACTCGAAGAACTCACACGTGGTCACCTTTCGCAACATCGTGACAGAGTTGGCCCAACATCCATCTTTCCAAGGACATGGTCCTCCAGACGATGTCCTGCATCCCTGTACGGCCCCAAGCCTTTCCCACTAGCACGAGCCCAAGAAAACAAAGTACGAATTCATCCACCTTGACGGTCCATTCATCCGGAAAGAGATGGCCAATTGTCCAACAAAACACAATGAGCTACGTCAGTTTTCTGGTCCCATTTACCAGTATGCACTCGATACACAACTCACACTTGACCAATGCAACCACATCCGATGAAGTTTTAAATTTTATTCAATCGTTAACTCCCATTCCTCGAAATTGTTTCTTTGAGCAAACATGAATAGTCTCCCTACTACTCATATTCTACCGTTTTTCTGCCCTTAATGCGTAGCAGTCTAACGTGATGGCTCTAACAAGTATCCCCATAGGAAAACCTACCAAGGCATGCATCTAGGTTTTCATGGCAAATTCCTTGAAACTTAATGCACAAGCAACCCTACACACAAAGGGCCTTCTTCGGTGCCGTCTCGAGCTCCGTCGCCTGCCCTCCGACCCTGCGCAAACAATTACGGTGAGAGGGACTAAGGGAAGAAACAGAGAAAGGGCATGGCGCACTCACCCTCGGGACATGGAGCGGCGACGCTTTGGAGTCCGCCCCCCCTGCTCCACCACAAGGTGCTTCCCGGCAACCCTTAGGGCCACAGTCTCGCCCGGGGTAGGCCGCGGCGCCTCCACACAGCCTAGGGGCTCGGAGGTCGGCGGCCTCGACCCCGCCGTTCCGGGGTGGGCAGAAGCCTGTGCCTTCGGCGGCGCCGGCAGCCTATCCTCGGGGGCCGGCCGCATGGCAGTGCCTGAGGGGGTGGAGGCCAGCGCCCCCTCCGACCTCCGAGGCTCCGGCCTCGACTCCTGGGCGCGCGGGCGCACCACCGGCGCTCCTTGGCCAGGATGGGGGATTTCAGCCACCTCGTCCTCTTCCTCATCCTCCTCCTCCTCCTCGTCCTTGTCCTCCTCCTCGTTGGACCCCTGGTGACGCCGACCTCGGTCCAATTGGGCCCGGAGCCTCTTCGTCTTCTTCGTCGCCAGGGCGTCCTTCTTCCTCTTCTGCACCTCGGCCGCGAGGCGATTCGCCGCCCTGACGGCCGCATCTTCGGGGACGAGGGCGCAGGAGGGTCGGATGAGGAGCCGACCTGCAGCCATCCAAAAGAGGGGAGGAGAGAAAGGGTCAGAATCGAACGAACCAAGAAGAAGAAAAAGCTACAAAGGAAGGCGCGACAACTTACCAGTGTGATACTCCCCTCTGCGGGGCGCATTGGGGGATGCCCGTCGAGTGGGGCATCGGCGTCTTCCGGCGCGAGGGTGTCCCACAGGCGCTGCCTCAGCTCCGAATCGGAGAGGGGCTCGAGGGACATCACCGACCCGAAATGATCCGAGCCGGGCCCCATCTGCCACATGCGGAGTGGGCGCGCCATCAGCGGCAGCACCCGTCGGGTGTGGTACGCGGCGATCACACCAGTACCGCGCAATCCCCGAGCCCTCAAGTGACGGACCGCACCCAGGAGGTCGTCCAGCCGCTTTTTCTCCTTGGAGGCCGGCACCCACTTCTACACCTCCGACGCCGCGTCGAAGGTTCGACCCGTGAACTCTGGTAGGGGGCTGGCAGCGTCATTCTTCAGGTAGAACCATTGCCCATGCCAGCCCCTGTTGGAACTCCTCAGCCGGACCGGAATGTAGGCGTTGGCGTGCTCCTCTCGGAGGTGGATGCTGGCGCAGCCAACGAGAAGCGGGGACCCCTCCTTCGTCTGGAGGGAGATAGCGAAGAAGTATCTCCACAGATCAAAGTGGGGGTCGATCCCCAGGAACCCCTCGCACAACGCCACGAAGACGGCGATGTGTTGGATCTCGTTGGGGTTGAGGTGCTGAAGCTCTAGGCCGTAGTGGTGGAGCAGGCCCCGCAAAAAAGGATGCGCGGGGACTCCCAGGCCGCGCTCATGAAAATGAGCAAAAGACACCATGTAGCCGTCCGCCGGCGCCGGCGCCGTCTCCTCGCCGGGGAGCATCCACTGCCTCGCCTCCGTCCGCGCAACGAGGAGGCCGCGCTTTACTAAGCCATCCAAGCGCGCCCCCCGCACGTCGGATCTCCACCAGTTCGCCATTGCGGGAGGTGTGGGGATGTGAAGGAAGTGGACGAGTGAGAGAGGATTGGGGGGCAAGGAAGCGCGAAGAGCAAGAGTAAGGAGGCGAAGCGACGCGGGGAGACAAAGGTACGCAAATGACAAGCAAAGGCGAACGGGCGCGCGAGGTGCGTATTTATATCCTCCTGCCCGCTTGGTGTTTTCCTCCCAACCGCTGCGAGCAGGGCCCACACGGCCGCCTCGTTCAGCACGGACGGGCACACGTGCACTCACGCGGCCCGAAGACCAACGCTGCCACGCGTCCCATCGCAGCAGGCGCCTCTGCCACGAATAAATACTGGCAGGTGGCGAGATCGGCTGAAATATGCCCCGACGGTCCAAAGAGTTCAAAGCCTGGCCCAGCGGATGGGTTCGACAGCCGCTCAGGGCAAAAATAAAACGAGGGATGGAAAGAGATGGGCCCGCTAGTGGCCAGTACCCTGGCGCTCGAGTGCCAAGGGCGTCACGATCCACGTTCAAGTCTTGGTTTGAGCCAACCCATGTGTATTTCACCACAAAAAGGCAGCAAGTCCTCGGGGACTATCGAATGGCTTCGGGGTACCAAAATGGGATGACAACTAGGAAGATTGAAGTCGACCACCAGCTGGTCCATCGAGGTCCCCCCGAAGGGACCGCGGGGCTTCACTTGAACTCTCCCGTTAGCAGCTTGACGAGCACCACGCTTCGGCCCCGCGGTAAAGCGTGGTCCGGCTCAACCTCCTCTCCGGCGAACGGACGTGCAGGAGGGACGATACAAGTCGAACCGTGTCCTCGAATGGATCACCACAACGAGCGGAGGTCTCGGGGAAAGGAATCGCAAAAAGAGATCCAATAAGGGATCGCAGAACATGTCGACTCAATAAGGCAGAAAGCGAACCTACACTCCCAAAATAAGCCTTCCTCTCCCGATTTGAGTGACCCCTGACCCCCTTTCGCGCAGAGGTCAGGCCTCACTCGGAGGCTACTGTCGAAGGTCAATACTAGAGGTAATTAATCTTAATAACCCTGTCGAGGATCAATACCAAAGGTAATTAACCTTAATGACCCACGGCCTTAACAACACGATTAAGGCAGGGATGATCTCCGCCTCGACCGACCCTATCCGTGTCAGGATCGGGTCCACAGGCGATCTCCGCCTCGCCTGACCCCCTTAGGGAGGGGTCGGATCCTCCATAGCACGGCCGGTGCGCTCGACCCTATCCGTGTCAGGGTCGGGAGACCGCCTCTCCGCCTCGCCCGACCCTACCGCCCACCACGCCGCGAGTAGGCAGGACAGTAACGGTTGGACAATAAATGCCTGCCGCTCCCACGCCCGCTGACAGAAGAAGGCATCGATTACTCGAGCAAGTGGGCAATGAATGCACACGACGTGCACCGGCCGAAGGCCAGCCACTGCTGCTACAGCTCCTATCAGAAGCCCACTTTTCCGACTTGGACGCGACACTCTTGAGCGAAGGCATGGCGAGGACGAGGACGGTGACGACGGCGCCACTCTGTCGACCCCCGCCAAAAGCCGCTCCTCCATACGGACGGGACGTCCACGATTGACGGCACACCCCACGTCGCCGGACCAAAAAGACGACGCCATGTCGATGACGACATCCACAGTGATGAAACCCAACTTGGGGCGTACGACCACTAGTCCGCCATGACTCGCCCCGCTTCTCATCCCTTTGCGATATAAAAGGGAAAGGCCGGGATGAGAAGGAGGGGGATCAAAGGCAGATCAACAGACCGCGAACACTTCTCTATTCACACGCTTTCATCCAGAGACTTGGGAATCCATCCCTCTCTTGCCCGTTTGTAACCCCTTACTACGAAGTCGCGAGTAACACAAGCAGCTCGAAACTGGATATAGGGCTTCGTTGCCCGAACCAGTATAATTCCTTGTGCCCTCTCGCGAACCATCCGAACCCAAAACGCGCATCCCACGATAAAATTACTCGTCGGCGGTAACGAACACCGATAATTTACAATTAGGTAAAATTTTAGTGTTATGGATCTAACTATGTCTAATTTTATTACATAAATACGATATATTTATGTTAAATTAAATTTCATCTCGAATAGATACAGAAACATTTTACATTATTAAAGTATCTCCAAACGTTATCTAAAAAAGATTCTAAGGCCCTGTTTGGATCCACCCTATTAATTGTTAGCCGGTTAAAAATTAGTTTCTGGATCTCCAAACAAGCTGGCTAATTCAAAGAACAATAATTAGCCAACCTTCTAGCTAATAGGGACTAATTGTTAGCGAGGAGTAAAACTAATTCTATATATCAATAATTAGTTAAGACTCCAAACAGATATAAAACTAATTGTTAGCTGGTTAAAAATTAACCAGCTAAAAATTAGTCAGGACTAACAATTAGCCACCTGATGCAAACAGGACCTAAATCAAATTATAGTATATGCTTCAAAACAAATCTACATAAGCCTACACGATGCCTTACTGCATGCTTAGGGATTGGATATCCATACCCATCCTTCATGCTCCATGGCTGCTTGCCCGCAGGTGCCCCCGGTTGGATGTCAGGTGGACGGCCGGGCCAGGGAAAGAGCAGACAATGAGTTGACTCCCACTGCTGTCGGTAGTACGTGAGGGATCAAGGTCCCGCACATTCTTGCACGTTCGCGCAACATAACTGGATGGTCGGCTGGCAAAAGGTACGAATACACGAAAGAAAGCATCGGCCCCTCATTCCAAGATGAAGCCGAACGCCAACAGCCAGGCCGTCCGGCGAGCAGCTTCCACCACCGGCCTCGTCGTGATCCTTCTGCTCGTTGTCTTCACCGTGTCCAACAACTACTCATCGCTCAACGTCGACCGCTTCATCGACGTCGTGCCCGCCTCCGCCGCGTCGACACGCGTTAGGACGACGACGGCGTGCGACGTCGCGAAGGGTGAGTGGGTGCCCGACCCGACGGCGGCGCCCTACTACACCAACGCGACGTGCCCCTTCATCGACAGCCGCCAGGACTGCATGAGGTACGGCAAGCCGGAGCTGGAGTCCATCCTCCGGTGGCGGTGGCAGCCCGACGGCTGCGACCTCCCCCGCTTCGACCCGGAGGCCTTCCTCCGCCTCGTCCGCCACAAGTCCCTGGCCTTCGTCGGCGACTCCGTCGCGCGCAACCACATGCAGTCGCTCATGTGCATCCTCTCCAAGGTGGAGCTCCCGCAGGAGATCGACCCCAGGGACTGCATCCACTGCACGCGCAGGTACCGCTACCGGGCGCACAACTTCACCGTGGCCGTGTTCTGGGCGCCGTTCCTGGTGCGGTGGAACCTGACGCGTGCCGGGGCGCTCCAGTTCATGGACCCGCACAACGTATTCCTCGACGAGCCCGACCTGGAGTGGGCTACCGCGCGCGGCGGCGTCGCCGGCTACGACTACGTCGTGCTCAACGCCGCAAAGTGGTTCACCCGCCCCGTCGTGCTCCATGACCGCGGTAAGGTCATCGGATGCAGCGACTGCGGAGTGCCCAACTCCACCTACGTGCCACCGCACCACGCGGTGCGCGCGGCGTTCCGGACCGCGCTCCGGGCGCTGCGCGGATTCCGCGGCAGGGTGGTGGTCCGCACGGTTGCGCCCCCGCACTACGAGAACGGCAAGTGGTACGACGGCGGCAACTGCCTCCGGACCCGCCCCGTGCGGAGCGACGAGGCGACGGCGAGACTCCCCGAGACGGAGGCCGCATTCCGCGCGGCGCAGGTCGAGGAGTTCCGCGCCGCCGCCGCCGCCGCCGCCGCGAGCGCCGCGGAGGAGCACGGGCGGTTCGTGCTGATGGACGTCAGCGAGATGATGCAGAAGAGGGGCGACGGCCACCCCGGCCAGTACGGGCATTGGCCGCACGAGAAGGTCGGCTTCGGCATTGACTGCGTGCACTGGTGCCTGCCCGGGCCGATTGATGCCTGGAGCGAGGTGCTGCTTCATTTGCTCACTAGCTAATGGCCTAGTTAATTAACCGAGCACGTTTCTGTTGTATTGTTGTACCTGCTGCACCGCAATGGATTGGATGCAAAAGTGTGGTATTCCCTTCATTTTGTATATGCCATATCATTGTGAATTTTCGACGGCATTTGAGCAAATCTTTCAAGTCCAAGCATTCAGGTTTACGGGTCCATTGTCATCTCATTTAGCTCAACTATGTCCCGGAACTAAGCTGGACGGGGATCTCTGGTTGGTTCATGATGGTTCTAATTTCCTCCTTAAAAAGTAGAAATGTACTCCCAACATCCACGAATATTTGACTTGTTAGCTTTAGAGTCATTTTTGATCATTTGTTTTATTATAAGCCGTGTTTAAAGTACCTCAAGTGATAAAACAAATTATAATAAAAACATATGATATTTTTTCATAGTTTTTCAATAAGAACAAGTAGAAGTATCTGACAAATTGACTATCTGATGTCAACCACATGCACCATGTGGTGGGTTTACGAACAAGGTCCACTACAGACAGATGGTATCACTTACTGTTTCTTTTAGCACCCTACGTGCCATCCATTACGGGTTTGCTGATCAGGATCCAGGTTGGTCCGGGCATGAAAGCACCGGTTGTTTCTAGCATCAGCATCTCAATACTTTGGTGGTTGGAATAGAGAAGAAATCTACAACGATTATAACGCCTGGAATGAACAGGGAGTTTCGGCATTTCCTATGGCTGTTAAGCTGAAAGTCATTGAAAAACTGAAGGTGGCTGTAGCAACTGGAACGGGCATTTCAATCCATGCTGAGCAACATCACGAATTAATGTTTCAACATTTTGGAAGAAGCAAATGAAACATGCAATGGGGATGTTCCGAACGCCTTGTAAATGTGATTTTGTAAGCAAAGCCAATCAAAATATAATAATAATTAAAAAAATTGTGTCGGCCTGCAATATCTGCAAGTCAAGGCTATGACCCTATAATATGGAGTGCACGTTCCAACGACACGTAACACGTCGACACCTTGTTACAGTGTTTTTGTATTCGATTTCGATCCATGTTCGATGATACCCTGCCGGTGAAGAGTTATCTGAAACTCTAAGCAAAATGACCTTAAAGTAAACTGCTGGTGCAAGTCAACGAGTTGGCAGCTTCCCTTGCCCTAAAAAAGACAAGGGAGGGTCATACAAACTTTTTGCTTGCTTTTTTGAACACTATGGAGCGATCGAGTTACTTTCCTTCAAACAATAGCGAAACAAAACTTGAATTTACAGAGGAGGATCATGTCATTCCGATTGATGCATTTGCAGCTCGCACAATATCAAAATGCTATTAATGCGGAGCAGCTAAAATCTGAAACAGCAGCTCGTTCCACATGTCGATCGGCCCAGGCAAGCACCAGTGCAGGCAATCCACCACGAAGCTCCCTTCTACGCTCCCGCCCGGCGGGTGGCCGTACCGGCTTGGGTGCCCGTCGGGTCTCAGGTCCATCGCCTCCGTGATGTCCAGCACCAGCAGCTCCGCTCTGTTCCGACGGACCGCCGCCTTCGTCTCCCTCACCGCCTCAAGCTACCAGCAGAAGAGACACCAACCGTTAGATACATACTACTGCTTTTCGCATCGCCACGAAATTTTCAGAGAGAAGCTTTCAGGAAGCAGCCGGGCGGCTTGTGCTACCTGCGCGGCGCGGAACTCGGCCTCGACGGCGCCCAGCGCGCGCTCCTCACGCCGGAACGGGCGCGTGCGGACGCAGTCGCCGCCGGTGTTCCACTCGCCGTTCTCGAAGTGCGCGGGCGTCACCGTCCGGACGACGACCTTGCCGCGGAACCCGTCGTTGGCGGTGATGGCACCGAGAGCCGTGCGGAACGCGGCGCGCACGGCGCGCGGCGCCGGCACCTCGGTCAGGTTGGCGGCGCTGCCGTCGCCTCCCGCGGCGCTGTTGCGGCCAACGACGCGCCCGCCCTCGTGGAACACCGCCCGGCGGAGGAACCAGTTGGTGTCGGACAGGACGACGTAATCGAACTCGGCGACGTGCGCCGCCCACCGGCTGTCCGCCGTGTCGAGGTGGACGTCCCACTGTCCGAGCGTCGCGTTCGTCAGGTCCGCCTTGACCAGGAAGGGCGACCAGAAGAGGGAGGCGGTGAAGCCGTGGTTGCCGTAGCGGTAGTCTCGCCGGACGACCCGCCCCGTCGGGTCGATCTCTGGCGTCGACCGGATCTCCACTGGCTGCGCCTCCTGCGATATACGTGCACGCCCGGCCCACCGGCGCGCCGTCGTCGCATCAGTAGCAGAGACGAGGACTCGAGGAGCAAAGAAGCACGCCACTACTAACTGATGCTTACCGGAGACAAGAGGCAGAGCAAAGACTTGAAGTGATTCCTGGCCAGGGAGTCCCCGACGAAGGCCACAGATTTGCCCCTCATGGCCTCTAAGAACCGCTCCGCGTCGAAGCGGGGGAGGTCGCACCCGTCCGGCCGCCACCTCCACCGCATGAACTCGAGGCTCGGCTTGCCGAACTTCATGCAGTTCTGGTGGTCGTCGACGAAGGGGCACGTCAGGTTCGTGTAGTACGGCGGCGCCTCGGGGTCCGTCGGCACCCACTTGCCGCGCGTGAAGTCGCATGACAATGGCTTGGTCACGTTGGCCGGGGACGACGTCAACGACTTCGCCGCCGAGGAGGAGGAGGAGGATGAGACGGCTGGGCGGGCTATGCGCGGGTAACTGTTCGAGAAGGTCAGTTCGTAGACGGAGACGAGGGCGAGGGCTATTAGGACGACGATCGGTTTTGCAATGGCGGCCGAGCGCTTCGGAGAAGACGGGTTACTCTTGTGGGGCTTCATTATCGAGGGATAAGATATGCAAGGCGATGCAGATCAGGATGCTTAATTGCTTGGGGACACGACACACGGGATGAATGCAGGGTGTGCAGTAGAGCGTACTTTTTGTATTGCCTTTGCGGTGCCTCCCTCTAGGTCAAAGTGTGCGCTGCACGACTAACCTACTCCCTCCGTTTTGTAACGTACCTTCTGTAAATATAAAGAATTTTGAGATTTGATCACAGGAAAACGTATTTTTTTGACTAATTATACCTCTATAAGTAAATCATTTTAAATGTAAATAGTTGCACTTTATGACAAGTTGTTGGTTGATGATGAATCTCATAAGACCATTTATACGAGGTTAATATTCATGATTTTTATTATTATTACTGATCAACTAAACAAATTTTTTTCTGATCCAACAAATCTTTATATTTAGGAAAAAAAGAGTATTTTCTCCTTTTTAAAATTGTTATTACCGTTGACTTTGACCGCCAACTTTGATTATTTTTTTTATTCAAAAAATTTGCTTAAATATATAAAATTAAAAGTTATGTCTGAAGAAACTTTAGTGATAAATCGAATCATAACAAAATATTTGATATTGCTCATATTTTTTTGAATAAGACAAATGATCAAAGTTAACGGTCAAAATTAACGGCGACACCAATTTTAAAAAAGAGAGAGTATTGCTTTGTTGTAAACAATGTGACGAGGAATCAAACTTGTTCAGAAGTCGAGGTAACAAAAATTCCCTTTTATCAAAAAAAAAAGAAAAAAAAACTGATGCAGCCGCCACGGTATGCATGATTTCTGAGATATTGGAACAACATGGTACGTCAAAGAGAATGGCAAAACAAACTTCAGTTTACAGAGATGAAGTCATTTTAATTCGTGGATGCTAACGCTGAGCCGGCGGCTGCAGCAGCATGTGGGACAGCAGCTCGCTCCACAAGTCAACTGGCCCTGGCAAGCACCAGTGCAAACAGTCGATCACGAAGCTGCCTTCCACGGTCCCGCCCGGCGGGTGGCCGTACCGGCTCGGGTACCCGTCCGGCCGCAGGGCCATCGCCTCCGTGATGTCCAGTAGCAGCAGGTCCACGCCGTTCCGCCGCGCCGCAGCCTCCGTCTCCCTGAGCGCTTCCACCTGCGGCAAAGCAAAGCAACCAACCCGGTCAGTGCGAAACCGCGAATCAGTAATCGTCGCACGCACACGCTCTTCCCATTTTGGCAGGAACGAGATGTCGGCACGGTACGTCTTCTGAAAGTAGGGTCTGAGGTTCGCATACCTGCGCGGCGCGGAGCTCGGCCTCGATGGCCCCAGCGTGTACTCGCCGCGCCGGAACGGGCGCGTCCGGACGCAGTCGCCGCCGGTGTTCCACTCCTCGCCCTCGAAGTGCGCGGGCGTCAGCGTCCGCGCGACGGCCTTGCCGCCGCAGAACCCTTTGCTCGCCGCGACGGCGCCGAGCGCCGTGCGGAACGCGGCGCGCACGGCGTGGGGCACGGGCATCGGCTCGGTCACGTCGTCGCCGCCGCCGCCGCCACCGTTGCGCCCCACGGCGCGGCCGCCCTCGTAGTATACGGAGGGCCGGAAGAACCAGTTGGTGCCGGAGAGGACGACGTAGTCGAAATCGGCGACGTGCGCCGCCCACCGGGCGTCCGGCGCGTCGAGGTGGAGGTCCCACTGACCCATCCCCCCGAGCCACGCGTTCGACAGGTTAGCCTTGACAAGGAAGGGCGACCAGAAGAGGGAGGCGGTGAAGTTGTGGTGGACGTAGCGGTAGTCTCGCCGGACCGCCCTCCCCGTCACGTCCATCTCCGGCGCCGTCCCGACCTCCACTGGCAACGTGACCTGCATTTGTTTTTGTTAAATAATTTTGTTTATAAGTTTAACCGTGACGAGCAACATCGTAGCCTACTCACACGTACGTGACTTGCTACGAATGTGTTATCCGAATATCACGTACGTACGTACCTTGGACAGGGTGCAGAGCAGAGACTTGAAGTGGTTCCTGGCGAGCGAGTCGCCGATGAAGGCCATGGACTTGCCCCTCATCGCGTCCAGGAACCGCGCCGCGTCGAAGCGCGGGAGCTCGCACCCGTCGGCCCGCCACCGCCACCGCAGGAACTCGAGGCTCGGCTTGCCGAACTTCATGCAGTTCTGGAGGTAGTCGATGAACGGGCACGTCAGGTTCGTGTAGTACGGCGGCTCGTCGTCGGTGTCCGGCACCCATTCGCCACGCGTAACGTCGCAGGTCCCGACGGCGGCGGCGGCGGACTGCGGCGGAGGAGACGTCGTCTTCGTCGAAGGCGATGAGACCACCAGAGGCGGCGTCGGCGAAGGCGAGTTGAAGTTGAAGGAAGAGGCGGCGCGGCGTACGTACCAGTAGCGATCAGCGACGCTGGCGGCGTAGCTCACGTTGTAGAGCGAGACGACGGCAAGGGCCAGCAGGACGATGACCGGCGCGGCAATGGCTACGGAGATCTTCGGAGATAACCGGTGGTTCGCGTGGAGCTTCATACTGGACAGGATCACAAGATTGGTGCAGAACGATCAGGAGTCGTCAGGATGCTCTGCTTTTGCTTCGTAGGAAACACTCAGAACAGGCCGTGGGCGAAGAAGAACGCAGGCATCTCATTACTCACAACATCGTGGTGGTGGTGGTGGTGGTGGCAACCGGCGGAGGAGCCCAAAAGCGCGAGCAAGCCCCCGATTTCTCATCCGCGTTAGTTACCATGATCCTCTCTTCATCGTCCTGCCTTTCTGGTGAATCATTTTTTTCTAGCTCTTGTTTTAATCTCACTAGTACTACTACGTCACAAGTCAAACTCAGGTTGTTCTAAAAGAAAGAAACCGTCAAATTCAGTTTGCCGCGGCACGACTTGGGAAGGGATTCCAAGTGACGAGACACTGTCCCAACAACCCTTTGTTTCCCACCAAAGGTATTACGCAAGCAACACCGGAAGAACTGGCCAGGGATTGGACAAAGAAACACGTAACATTGTTCTCATCGTCATCATATCCCGCAGCTGCTTTGCTTTAGCACCTTCACAAATCACAACGTAACCGCCTTCTTTCTGCTTAGACCCAATCTGCAACGTGTCACAATCCGGGTACTGCAGCTGCTACGTTATAACTTTTGAACATTACATTTGTCAAATTTTATGATAGATCCAAATAACTAGATCGTCCATTTGTATAGATCTCGAGACATATGATGAAGTCTTACACCCTAAGGTGTAATAGTTAGTTGATAAATTAAACCCGAATTTGATATTCTAATTTCTATTTATTGATTCCTCACTTTCCTTTTTGGTTTTGTTATCTTTTCTCTTATATTTAATAATTTTTTTTTATAAAATCAACGGTCCAAATTTGTTATTTTATCTTACACTTCAGGGTATAAGACAACAAGAATGGTCTACTTTAAAAAGACTCTTACATTTAACTGCTACATAAACCTCATGATTCCATACAACACCAATCAATTTGTACAAAATTCCTAAAGCATATATAGAGTATCAATAAATAACAAAACAACAGTGAACAGATGTGAACACAGTGCAGACTAACCTGAAAAAAATTCTGAAAACATACTGAATCCACCCGCTAATGAGAGAAACAAAAAGAGAATTTAGCGCAATGGATCGATCGATTTCGATCAGTATCGCTGGCGCCGGTGGTTGCTGCGGATGGCGCAGCAACTGATGGAGTAGACGAGCGTGAGGACCACCAGGACGGCGAAGTTGAAAACGATCACGGCCTTCCAGTTTTTCTCGGCGGTGGACAGCACGCCGGCCTTGCACGCGTTGCACTGGAAGCACAGCACCGGCTGGTCGTTGCTCCACGCGCGGCAGTCGACGGCGTCCGCCTTAGCGGCCGCCGGACCGGACGCCGGGGGCATCCAGAACGTCGAGTTTACGGGCTCCAACCCGCAGTACGCCGGAGGCTTGCAGCAGCCGGACTGCACGGTCGCAGGTACAGAAAGTTTTTCAGGTGAACAGCTTTGGAAACGTGTTGATGATGCTGGCATGCTGTTCTCTACGGTTCATGTTTTTTTTTTTTTTTTGCAGTTCCAGCAATTCCAGTTATTCAGATGAACACCAGTCTTACTCTGTAGGCATGCTATAAGTTAGTCCATAAATTAACCAACATATTGACAACATAATTCACTTAAAAAGAAAGATGCAAAGTGGAAAAAGCTGATAAAAATGGTCGCATAGTGTCCCAACAGTAAGTATAGGCCGGCCACCCAACGCAACTGACGGATCGCGTGCTGCATGCGTACCTGGACGAGAGGCAGGTACGCCCGGTAGAACTCGCCGGCGCGGACCCCGCCTTCGACGCCGCCGAGCCACCCGCCGCACACGCCGGCATCCGACATGCAGCTCTCGATCCGCCGCCACGTCTCGTAGTCCCCGACCCTGTCGCGCAGCCACTCCGAGTAGTCGCCGATCCGGTACTCGCCGAACCCCGCCCCGGCCGCGGCGGCCGCGGCCGCGCTGTTGGTGACGGCGAACACGAAGCCGGTCGCCACGAACATGGCCACGATGAGGAGGAACATGGCTGTCGCGTACGCCCAGAGGAGCGGCGTCGCGCGGCAGCACGCACCGGCCAGAGCCGCGAGCGAGAGCAGGAGGAGCGCACCGCCGATCGCCATGGCGGGAAGCCGGAGCAGGCGCTGGCACTCGGTGGCCGGCTGCGCGAGGGCGTAGGCTCCCGCGGCGATGAGCGCCGTGGAGACGAAGAGGGTGACGGCGTTCAGGGTGCCCAGGAAGCCATTGGAGAGGCTCACCATTTGCGCGCCGAGTGGCCTTTCCCTACAAACTGCGTGGTCTTCAATTCTCCCGGGTCAACAAATGGCAGCAGCGGTTCGCCCCACTCTAGCTGCAGCGGACATTTGCCAGCCCTTGTTCGTCTCCGTCAGGTTAGGAGTGTGAGACTAACGGAGAATGCAAAGAGAAGAATGGGCTCAAGTTGAGGTTTATCTTGCCCTCTCATGGGCCACAATGGCGGCCTTTAAATCCGGCAGATGCGTTGGCTGCTTCATTCCTACACCAGCATGGCTCATTTTGGGTCAGTTCACGACAATTTTGTACCCACAAGGCTACAACCACGAATAGTAGTACATCATGTTACTATAACAGTGAAAAGATGGCCGATGCAGACTTGGCAAACAGTGAAAAGGTGCACAGACAGCAATAAGAATGATCCACCGAATGCATCTGATCATAGCTTGATTTTAAACCAATACAACGCCACTATATACGCAAAGCGTAGAGTGTACAACTGACATGGTTTCACTTCATAGACAACATACATTCCAGAGAATGTCCAGGGAAGCAAAATTGATTGTGGGTGAAGGTGAGGCGAATGAGTGCCAACAGCAACCACAGCTTAGGCATCCTCGAGGGTTGAGCTGAATTAGTACGGCTTGAATTTCCTCCGTGCCCTAATCTCCTGTATCCTTTTCTTGTCCTGCTCAAACTTGCTTTGCAGCATTGCGATTTCTGCACGATATAACCAAGGCTTTTTGTTAGCATCAATCAGTTACCACAACCAATCGAGTTCAAGAAAGAAGAACATCATTTGGCACAGATGGTTGAAAGAAAATTTGACAAAATCCAATCAAGATGCAAAATAACCATGGACTTGTAACTCCAAGTAAAACTGATAATGTAAAATGATGAACTTCTATGGGTACTACGGGTTTCAAATTAACCATGCTGAAAAAAAATAAACTGTACAGATTGCCCATTTTTTACAGTTTGTTCGGGTAAAAGAAGTCTAAGCAGTCCAAGCATGTAACTAATAACTATAACTATGTGGTGCCTTGTGCTTACTCGCTTACTTCACACATTCTGGGTTCTATAATGTGTTGTGAAACTGTTTGAAAAAGGCATTGACATACCACTAAGGTGGGCTTCTCGTTTCTGGAATCTATAGAAGTTTGGAGCAACTTCCTTGGGTTTCTTGTTCGCCATTTTCTCTTGCATTGCAGCAAGAGAAACAGAGCCAACAGCTGTTCCAGTTTCCGCATCTGTGGACTTTTTCCTGCCCTTGTGATGGACCACGACTGTCCATCCTTCTTCTGCCGCACGTGCTTCCTTTTCTTTCCTCTCCTGATATATCAACAAGGTGTAAAGTAACAAGCCAATTACATTTTTGGGGGTACAAAGAGTAAATTTTGCTATATCGGACATTAGGAAGAATCATGTCAAACATAATAAAAAATACAGATACACATGGTAATGTGTTGATGTGTATACTTTGATATCAAGCAGTAAACTTATATTTTGCCTCTTCAGATGATATAAATCATAGAGCAAACACTCACCTTCTCCTGTTGTTCCTCATGAGCAATTATAAATTCATCTATTCTTTCCTGCAAAATTTTCAAGCCCGGCCTCTTCTGTTTGTACTCCATGATCCATTCTGTAAAGACATCAAAGATAAGTTTTGAGAAATCTTGGATAACAACTAGTTTAGAACCCTGCATGTCTGCAACACATACTACATCTTTTTATATTGCACGGCAACAAAGCTAGACTAACAAAAATCTAGATTCCTATATCCTTTGCCAAACTGGTTTCATATGTAGTCCCACTAACATAATGATGATTATATAATAACCCCATCACTAAACAAAGGTGCTGGACTTATATAATTATAATTTGCTATCTATATGTTCCTGCAAGCAGATTTGTCTCTAAAAGCACTCTCACCATTTTACACAGAGTTTCCAAAATACGTCACCACACAAATAATCTTCAAAATTGTTTTTCAAACCAGGTTGATGTGCATAGTGAAATCTTTAAACGGTATTGTGCCAAGCACATTTCATGAAGACTTTGCACTTAGCAGTGTAAGGTTAGCAAAAATGTATCTCTGAGATGAAACTCAAAAGTGAAAGTATTACTCTTCATTCCTCTGGAACAGTCTTCATCAACTGATTGAATCTCATCTACATCTGCAGGTTCATCCACATTTGCAGTACTAACTTCAACATGACTCTCCATGTTGTTCCCTTTACTTGCTGCATGCTTATCTGTCTTATTGGCCTTTCCAGATTTTTTAACTTTCTCTGTGGTGATGAACATAGCACGGTCAGGAAGTATAAATATTTATGTGATAGTTTAACTGTTACTTCAGAACAATTTTGGTTTAGGAGAGAAATATAAAAGTAAAACCACACTTGTGTTTATTTTCTTTCCCCTCTTTGTTTTTTCAGCGTCCCCATCCTCACTATGTGCTACATTGTGGTTGACATCATCTGCATATATACATGCATTTGACTGTTAAACAAAATATAAATAGAAGAACTGTTAAATAATGACTTATTGAGAACAATACGAGCAAAAATGGGATGTTGACTGGTTCAAACATTAACTCATTACTTTAAATCATTTCATAAGAAAAATATAAACATTTGATCATCAGTGTGTTAAAAAAAAGCTCAATCACCACTATAAACTTGTGAAGCAATCTTACCTCTTTGAGTTTCTTCAACTTGATTTTCATGCAAGATTTTCTCTGCATCATTTATCCGAGCAGTGCTCTTCCCTTCCTTCACTTTCCTTTTCTTCTTCTTCATGTTAGGAGTTTCAGCATAATCACTAACAAGTGAACTTTCATTAACCTTGACAGGACTGCTACTTTCCGTTGCCATCTTTTTTGTTT
This sequence comes from Oropetium thomaeum, assembly GCA_001182835.1. Taxonomy (NCBI): domain Eukaryota; kingdom Viridiplantae; phylum Streptophyta; class Magnoliopsida; order Poales; family Poaceae; genus Oropetium; species Oropetium thomaeum. The sequence goes on from LFJQ01000057.1 coordinate 313,927, forward strand.
TCTTCTTCAACTTACTCTCTGAAAGTAATTCCATGGCGTGATTGCTCCTCACTTTGGCGTGCTTATTTTTCTTCTGCTTCGTCAATACCAGTTTCTTGTGCTTTGCTATTTCTTTACCTGGCATTTAACAACGAAAATGGAAAATATTGTAGCTCCATTCATACTTTAAACAGAAAAAAAATCATGACTGTAAACAGAGCATAGCGAGCAACCCAAGAATTACAAGATATGGCAGAACCAATAAAACACCATTGCTGATGGCTCCCATGCTAGCTGTGTCAAGCATACAAGATGCTTATGCTTATGTTCATAACTTGGTCATAAAAATGGTGACAAAGAAAGCCAACAGACAGGTAATGCATAAGACTAATCACACAGCAATAAAACATCATTCCTATGAAAATTTTGAACATTGATAATTGCAACATCCACCCCAGCTACTGGTTCACCTCATGCTAAACTCAAGCTGTAACACTTCAAATTACTTGGTAATGGATTTTTTTGTTCCACCTATGCAGGGCCATGGAAGTGACAATTTAAGGCCCCCTTTGGCAGAGATTTTCGTGGAGCGATTCTCAGTGAGAAGTGATTCTCTGAGTCAGAAATGATTCTGTGACTGAAATTGATTTTCTTTGATTCTCCATAATATACTCTTACAATCAGGACAGAGAATCACTTCACAGAATCAGGAGAAGCTACTTTTTTTAGCTCTCAGCCCCTCAGTTCATTTCAGAGAATCACTTCACAGAATCAAACAAGAACACTTCTCCTACAATACGGCATTTGGCAGAGCTGCCCAGTCAGCTCCGTGGAGCTCTGCCAGAGGGGCTTAAGATCATGATTTAAGCTAACACCACTGATTCTGAAACATAAATAAAAAGAAATGAGAAAAATGACGATGAAGCGATTACTAATATTACCTTCCTTTGCATCATTCTTTGCTGTGGCCTCACCCTCGACGGCGCGATTTAAACCTTTGTCCTTCTTCCTCTTCAGCTGCTTCCTCTTCACTCCAAGCGCCAAATTCTTATCTTCCTTGGCCTCCCGCTTAGCCTTCTTATCTGTAAGAGAGCAAGCTCTCACATTGCCTCCCCAATTCCATACAAATCAATCAAGAGATACGGGATTCAGAGAGGCAAAAAAGCCGTAGGTGCCGCACCTTTGGATTTCCCCATGAAAACAGACGAGGAGACCCGCGCCGCACGCTTGCCTGCCCTGCTGCCGCGCCGCGCGCCGTCCGCCCGCAGTACTCCGCACTGCGCTCCCGCTCGCTTGCAGTGTCGCGCGCCGCCGCCCAGTCGCTCGCTCTCGCTCAGAGACGACGACGCCCCGCCCGCGCAGTCAGCAGCGAAGCTGGAAGTTAGGGTATGGAGACTGGTAATGGGCCGAAAGGGCGAAAGTGTTATGGAGTTTTCTGTGGGCCTGATTTGCACAAAGGACTTTTTAGACAAATTAGCCCACATATTGGCCCAGGCGCGCAGACAGCTCATCAGCGCCCCCGTGTCCCCCAATTCATTCCTGCATGGGCGACAACCCGCGAAGGCTCCCAAAACCCTAGTTCCAGAGCCAACTAAACCCACAAAGGCTCGAGTCTGAAGGCGGCGGCGATGGGGAGCGACACGGAGACGGAGAAGAAGAAGACCCCGGCGGCGCTGGCGCCCATTGCGAAGCCTCTCGCTGGAAAGAAGCTCTGCAAGCGAACCCTCAAACTCGTGCGACGAGGTATTGGGATTTTCCTCTTGACCCGATTCCATTCTGTGTTTGCCCTTTTTTGATTCGTTGTTTCCTTACATTTGGCCGTGATTCGGTTCCACGTATTCTCAGCCTCGGAGGCTAAGTGCCTGAAGCGGGGAGTCAAGGAGGTCGTCAAGAGCATCCGCCGTGGGAACAAAGGGTCAGTACCTTTCAGTTTGTTTCCTCTGCCTCATCCGGTGCAAGATCCTTTTAACCATGGAACGGCCGTTTTAATATTCCTGCGATAGCTTAGCAATCAGCAAGAGCGAATAGTTATGTACTACCCCCAGATGTCCCGAGTTTCTGTATATATTTCCTTCTACAAGTTATAGAGATACCATGTGGAGAACATACGTGACATGGATCCAATACACATGTTGATTCCTGTTAGGTGTTGTCATTGATTTCTGTTTCTTTCACTTGTGCAGGTTGTGTGTGATTGCTGGAAACATTTCTCCTATTGATGTGATTACTCATGTTCCAATACTTTGTGAGGAAGCCAACATTCCATACATATATGTACCATCAAAGGAGGTAAAGAGTTTATACTTTCTGTTTGGGATTGTTTATTCTGCAATACGTCTGATAAATCTTTTCATTGATATGCTAGATAATTAGATATTATGAGATTACAGTAAATTTATTCATTTGACCAATAATGCTAATAAATAATGTCAATCACATGTCAAACATTATATTTTATTTTTATTTTTCTGTGGTAACGGGTCCCCACCCCACCTGAAGTCAGTGAAACTAGGGTCGAGCAAAAGCTCTTCCATCAATTGACATTTGAGCACAACACGAAGCCAAAAGCAATGATATCAACACACGTTTCACTTCAGAGTGGAAATTCTTATCACCTTCCTGTTTTAGGTCTGTGGTCACATAAGTGCAGAAATAAGCCACATTCCATTTGTGATTTCACTTGTATGGTGAAACCTTAGATTTATTGGTGTGTTTTGATTGCTCCTCTACAGGATTTAGCAACTGCTGGAACCACAAAGAGGCCGACATGTTGCGTCTTGGTTCTGACCAAACCAACCAAAGGAGAGATCAGTGAGGAGGTGCAGGAGAAACTTAAGTCAGAGTATGACCAAGTTGTAACGGATGTTGCTGAGGCTACATCTGCAATGTTCTGAGAATGATCCCTGGACTTCAGTATCCAGCATCTCATGCACATCTATCGTCCTGGTGCAAAGTATGTAACATGATCCTCCTCTTAGTCTTGCCTGCTTATCTGAAATGTACTCGTATTTTTGCTAGGGTGGCTGGAATGCCACCAGTTTGATGTCCTATAGGTGGAGTACCATTGTCGGAGTACTATGCTATTAATGAATTTGATTTAGATATTAGTCAAATCATATAATGAATTTTATGAGCTGATGGTTTCCTGTTAGCCAATCTTGGTGGCCGTGTGCAGTGTGCACTGTGGCTTACCATCCAGTTCTGTTGAAGAAGAATTGTTCCAAAATCAGCCTGTGTATTATGTGCCCATGTAATGCGATAACTGAGTGCCCTAGCCCCATTTATGGGTGAATACATTTATAAGATATTATAATAGACTGGCAGTGCAAAAATGGGATTACGGGATCGTTTCCCATTAGCCAAGTATAGAAGAGTGCAGGAAGGGTCTTACAACAGTGCAGTACAGGACTGAACCTTCAGAGTCCAGAGCTGTTTGCGTGTGGGAAGAGAAACAGCTGCACTTTCGTTCCTTGCTTGTGAACGCGGTGCTAGATTTTGTTTCCAGGACCCCTTGTTTGGATTTTTGTGACCAAACGTAGGATAAAGTTGGGCCTGAAACTTTCAGGATGCTTACTGCAACACCATAAGAAGTGGCACATAACTTTTTGTTTCATATGTACATATCGTGTGTGGTTAAATCAGATTACACGAGTCCAAATTCTTGTTGAGGAAAAGAGCTAGCGGCCACTTTGCGCTTACCTAGCAAAGTACTGGTCGAGGGGGGCTCTATGGTGGGGACAAAAGGATATTAATCACTACAATTTTGATATTTTGATTTTTACGTGGTGCCAGTTGGGTGCACCCACTGGTGCGCCTACCGTAGCTTTGCCTCGGGGAGAGACGATTATAAAGAAATTCAGACACGCCCCTCGAGTTACCCAACTACCCCTTCCAATCCGGACCAGACAGAGAAGAGGGTTTCTAACGCATGACCAAACTTGTGGAATGTATAGATTCTCTCGGGATAACCATGCCGTAAACTCGGACAAGCAGAAGATCCAAGGGCAAACGGCCTCAACTTTACAACAGCTACGTGATGCGCTTGTCAGTTTTATTTTAATATATGCAAAATCAGACAACTCAAACATCTAGCCGTTATACATGTAAATGCCGGATTGATGTGAAAATGGGTACTACTCAAACATCTAGTAGTATGTTTTCCAAGTACACAATGCTCGGTCTGTGTCTCTACAGTTTATTCATCAGCAGTAGTACTTGCAGTAAACCTTTACCGGTCAAAGATACCGGACCATGGGTGAATGTGATGATAACTTGCGCACAGAAGAATGCGAGCGAACCTTTTGTTCATGCCTGGTCATTGTACTTGAGGGCTTAGATCACCCGGTCAACACTCATACAAAGATGCGTCATACTACTGCAATGGCTGTGCGCAGTGGATGGGGAGGCTCAGCTCTTTCTACGACCCGTATCCTGGCAAGCATGACACTGCGGCTCTGTGCCCTGCGCACGCATGACATGGGTTCTGTTGGATCTCTCTTGAACTAATTCTCTTGATGGTTGCCACTAAGCACATCATCGAGTTCATGACCGTACAGAAGTTTAACATATTTACACAAAAGGCTGTCCAAAGCTCTCTTATAAAACTAATTAACAAATCCAATTATGCAGTCTTGAAGAAGAAGCTCAGATTTGGACTAAATTAGGTAGTAGTAACATTATGAGCTTATGCCCCCGTGCTTGAAGCTTTTTCATCGGGCATGCTCAATTCTGCTGGCGCACAAAGTTTGCGACTTTCAAGGAAGCAGAAACGCTTTGCACCCAAGTTATGATGGCTGTCTACACACCACACGGACGGGACAAACCTACACAGTTCTTCGTTCATGTGTTCATGGCCCCATACTCACGTCTTTCACTGTCTCTGTACTCGTTCTGTACGATCTGCTATGCCATACTCTTTCGCACGCACATATGGACGCAAAGCAAGCGCGAGTGCAGATGAAAAGGGGGAAAGGCGAAGGGAGGGCAAAGGCACCAAAGCATCCCTCATTTCACTGAAAAGAGAGGTCACGTCTTTCATGCAAGGTAGGCTTACAATGATTTCTTCCCAAAGGGAAAAAGGGAGCTTGGCCACCCTTCTTCGTCTCGTTGGCAGATCAAACCAAGCAAAGGAAGTTTACATTAACAACATGGCCCCTTGGAGCATCATCATAATACTGGCAACAATCTCTCCTAACACCATCAATCGCTCAAACCTGTTTCCTTAAGCACCACTCTACGTACACATGTACTTTAAACAAAACCAACGAAAAAAAAAAAGAACTTATTTTCCTCAGAGATATACCTGGAAGTATGTAGGTAAGCACCTACTGGGCTGCTTGATGCCAACTGAATCTGTACAGGCTGTCGTCGCGCAATCCTTCTACTGTTAGTTTGTTCAATAAACAGCAGAAACAATACACTTCTTTTTTTGTGACTGGGATTGCATTGCATCACTTTATTTGGTCCTTGATTCTTCATCCACGCTGCGTGAGGTCCAAAATTCCCTTGTCCATTCCCCCTCAACGCCTCCACTTCAGGTCAGGTAAGAGCCACTTCCTCCCTGTCATTATCCTCCCTTCCCTCCAACTAAAGGTTCCTTTGCTCATATGGTCTTGTTTAGTGTTCCCACCAGAACTCTAACACACTTCCCTAGCTAAATGTCTGTCCAACTGCCCATGCTTTGGAGAATTCTTTTGTTACAAGAATCCCCAATCAAATCAAAGGTGCAGCTGTGACCTGTCACAGTCCTGCTCCCCTCCACTGCTGCCTGCAACACACCCACACACTCCAATAAAGCTGATGGCTTTCCTGAGTGGGATCAATACTAATCTGTTCGCTTTAGACTAGATTAGCCTAGTAGCTCCCTTCAGTTAACAATACAGCGTTCACTGTTTTTCATAACCTGATTTTCGTTTTTTTTCTCTCCCTGCAGTCACAGATGCCAAGAACACACAACGGGGAGAGAGAAGGAATTTTCGTGCTCCTTTTGTTCCAATTTTGTATTCCGAGCAGGCTCAGGTGGCAGGCACGTTTGTTCCCCCTCGCCCCCTCCTTTTCCTGCTTTTGCTTGTAGCCAGGACACAAGCATCTTCTTTTGTGTCATTTGCTACTGACAGGGCCGCAGCCCGCAGAGGCCTCTCCCCCTTCCACTGCCACTGGCAATTGGTTCGAAGGCTGCTCGCTTCCTTGCCTTGGCCTCACCCTTGCTTTGCTTCCATGTTTGAACGCCGAACAAGCTCCTAAATCTCTTGGCAATGGGGGCGGCGTCCACCATGGTGCTGGCGCTGCTCCTGTTAAACGCTTTCAGGACGGCAAGCGCCGTCCTCTCTCCCAAGGGCGTAAACTATGAAGGTTAGTGTTCCTGCCTCAAATCAAAGCTCTGTTTGGTCTCGTTTTGTTTCTTCTTGAATTTATGCTAGCAATCCTTTCTGTAGACTCGCTCAGATGAAGAAATAGTAACTCTGTTCTCGTCTCTTCGCTTTTTTTTTTCCACCTTTCTGCTGCATTGGTGTGTGACGACCTCTTCTCCGTTTGCAGTTCAAGCGCTCATTATGATCAAGAACTACCTTAAAGACCCTCATGGCGTTCTAAAAAACTGGGACCAAGACTCTGTCGATCCTTGCAGCTGGACAATGGTCACTTGTTCACCAGAGAACCTTGTCACTGGCCTGTAACTAAACAAACTGCCTACCAATTTTTCATTGCCTCAAAATCAATGTCTCTTCAAGATTTTCTCCTTATCTTAACTTCTCTCTTTCTGCGTGTGTGTGTTTGGCAGGGAAGCTCCAAGTCAGAATCTTTCTGGCCTACTCTCCCCAAGCATAGGGAATTTGTCAAATCTTGAGACAGTGTAAGTTTTGATGCCATATTCAGCTCCAGCAGTCTACAGTATTTTCAGAATTACTTTGCTCCGGTAGTAGGAAGAAGTGTCATATTTTGATCTTTATGTTCCGTTAGTCTTCTGCAGAACAACAACATAAATGGCATAATCCCAGCAGATATCGGCAAGTTAACAAAGCTCAAGACACTTGACCTGTCCAGCAACCATTTCTCTGGTGAAATTCCAAGCTCTGTGGGCCACCTTGAAAGCCTTCAGTATCTGTGAGTACAATCCAGCTCCATGTACTAGCCTCGAAGTTCTGTTTCACTGTACTTGTCATGAATGCAATTCTAAAGGTTTTCTATTCATTGATTATTCCTCAGTCATTCAATATCTGTTCTTATTATTTACTCTATTGTGCTCTTCTTAGGAGGCTCAACAATAACACGCTGTATGGTGCCTTCCCTTCATCATCAACTAATTTATCACATCTCATTTTCTTGTAAGTATATTTTTACTTTGTTGTCCTGGGATATGTGTATTCATTGGATGTGTTCTGATCACAATGAAATGCATTTCTTAGGGATCTGTCCTACAATAATTTGAGTGGCCCAATCCCAGGGTCTCTGACGAAGACATTCAAGTAAGGCCATAGTATTTTGTTTTTATCTTTGACCAAAAGTACAATTTGAAATGGAAAATGGATAAATTCAAAAACTTATACCTTTATGTTTTGATTTCATTTGAAACAATTTTTTTGAATACCTCGTGCAGCATAGTAGGGAATCCTCTGATCTGCGGAGCAAGCATGGGACAAGATTGTTACAGAACCTTACCTATGCCGATGTCCTACAGCCTGAATGACACGCAGGGTATGCAGTCAATTTGTTTATCTGGTGCCAGCTTATCATATAATTGGTGCTCTATTAGCACAAAGCTTTCAAATAAAAAAATTGCATTATTGCATTAGTTGGTCTAATGGCAGCTTTTTTCAAAAGGTACCGCAATCCCTGTGAAAACAAAGAGCCACAAAATCGCTTTTGTATTTGGTGCTACAACCGGCTGCATTAGCCTCCTTTCCATTGCTGTTGGCTTGTTGTTCTGGTGGAGACATAGGAGAAATAGACAAACTCTTTTCAATCATGATGGTAAGTAAAAGACCGAAAACCCATCAATTCATAGACTCAGTGACCAAATGATCATGGGTCTTATTGGCATCGTCGTCAGTTAACTAAGGTGACATACTTGTTTGATGTTACTGTTTTGGCCACTGCAGAACAACACATAGAGAATGTCAACCTTGGAAACATGAAGAGGTACCAGTTCAGAGAGCTACAAGCTGCAACAGAAAACTTCAGCAGCAAGAACATATTAGGCAAAGGTGGCTTTGGAATAGTTTACCGTGGTCAGCTTGCAGATGGGACTCTTGTAGCTGTCAAGAGGCTCAAAGATGGTAATGCCGCAGGCGGGGAAGCACAGTTTCAGACTGAAGTCGAGATGATCAGCTTGGCGGTGCACAGGAACCTCCTTAGGCTCTACGGATTCTGCATGACTGCCAACGAGAGACTACTGGTCTATCCATATATGTCAAATGGAAGTGTTGCACTACGGCTGAAAGGTATGGGTATTATTAGTTTAAGATTATTTATTTATGAAATTATAAATGTATACATATGCCTACCATTTGGGAGACCAATTACTTTTATCAAGTAGTAACCTTTTGTTAGAAGAACAGTAGGGAGGACCCTACGCAATTTGCAAATAGAAGTATATTCATAGGAGGTCTTTGAATGCTGAAATTACAAGGATAACAAGGTCCATAAGACCAGACTGCAACACCTAAAACATGGAGTACTACTAATATTAATAGTCAACCACTGATATTCCAATATAGCAGCTTTCCAGACGAGGGGAAGTAACTGAATTTGGGATTTACAGGACTGGTTAATACAATTGAAGAAGCATACGATCTGATAGGCTTACAAAGGATGTAGAATTGTATAGTTTTTCTTTAACTCCTTTGAGCAATAACAGGGAAGCCACCACTGGACTGGATAACCAGAAAGAGGATAGCACTTGGAGCAGCACGAGGTTTACTATACTTGCACGAACAGTGTGACCCTAAAATCATCCATAGGGATGTAAAAGCAGCGAACATACTGCTTGACGACTGCTGTGAAGCAGTCGTCGGAGATTTTGGGTTGGCAAAGCTCCTGGATCACCATGACTCACATGTCACCACAGCAGTGAGGGGCACTGTTGGTCACATTGCCCCGGAGTACCTCTCCACTGGCCAATCGTCTGAGAAAACTGACGTATTTGGTTTCGGAATTCTGCTTCTGGAGTTGATCACTGGCCAGACTGCATTGGAGTTTGGGAAGTCATCAAATCAGAAAGGAGCAATGCTAGATTGGGTAAGTTAATTCACTGTCAGTTTCATAACATGCCTCTATGGAAAAGGTTAACTGAACATTTCTGTCTGTCCAGGTGAAGAAGATGCACCAAGAGAAGAATCTGGACATACTTGTCGACAAGAGCCTGAAGAGCAACTATGACCGAATTGAGCTAGAGGAGATGGTGCAGGTGGCGCTGCTGTGCACCCAATATCTTCCTGGCCATAGGCCCAAGATGTCAGAGGCGGTCCGGATGCTCGAAGGCGACGGGCTCGCAGAGCGGTGGGAGGCATCACAGAACCCCGAGTCACACAACTTCAAGGTGCCAGAATTCACCTACGGCCGCTGCTACTCTGACCTGACGGACGACTCGTCATTGCTGGTGCAGGCAGTTGAGCTATCTGGGCCAAGATGAAAACCTATTACAGACGGTGGAAGGCACGAGGCATCACCATTTATTCCATCTGTAAATAACACAAAGTGAAGCAACTGATGTTGCCCAGAAAAAGAAACAAAATCTCAGTCAGACGTAATGTACAAAGAGAGATCAATGAGGAGCACAACCTAAGCTAGGCATGGTATATTAATACATTCACATATTCTAACTCTCGGTAGTGGAAACATATTTCAAGCTGTAAGGTTTTGTTTGTATGTTTTTCTTTATCTTCTGGTAGTCCTTTAGTTCTAAGAGAGTTAAAAACAGTTGTCATTCGATGGCAAAAACCTGTAGATTGATCAGTTCTATCTAATTGTTTAATCAAATTTCTATCTACTTTAATGTGAACTGGTCTTCAACAGAAATATACTATGACGGCGATTAATTAAGGCCTATTCAGATCTGGTTTTTTAGAGCAAGTTTCTAGAAAAATAGTTTGTAATTATTTTTAGAGAAAATTGCATGGTTACCTCTGTTTTATATTCTAATTATGATTTTCTCCCAGTTTTTTTTTAACTTAGCATGGTTGCCCCTGTTTTTTTTCTAATCGAACGATTTACATACCCTTATTTGTTGCATGGTTGCCCCCGTTTTGACATGAAATAAAGGTAAGTGGATTATTCGATTAAAAAATACAGGGACAACCATGCAAAGTTGAAAAAGCATAGAGAAAGTCATAATTAAAATGCAAAACAGGGGCTATCATGCTTACATCTAAAATATATAAGTGGATTTGGTTGGAGCCAGTTTTCTAAAATATGGATTTTAGCTTTTTTAATAGTTAATGATCTTTTATTTTTTTTAAAAAAGCGACAAACTGTTATAATTATCCCTAAATAAACATTGCAGGATTTTTGTCCAGCAAAGGTGGGATGGGTTGGGCTAGTTTCTTATTGATTTTTAAAAACTAGGAACTTATTTTAAAACTAAAAGAAAAACTCATTCAAGTCATGTCCGTTTCTAAAAATCAGCTTTAAAAAATTGAAGAGATCCAAACAGGATCTAATTTCACATGTCCGCCTAAAGAAAATATTAAGATACATAATCATGTTATATGGCAACACGTCTAAATATTAATATGATGAAATTAGTGCACTTTGATTATAGAGATTACGAAATCAGTTAGTAGTATTTTTTTAGTATATAATTCTAACAAAGTTATGAAAAAAGTGCCTCCCTGTCATCAACCACGGCACTGAACGTGGCACCAAATCAACCGCGCCAGAGCTATCCCCCACCTCCTTCACTTCCGACCCCACAAACCATAGACCTGGTCACCAAACTCCAACACAGCACAATCTTCCGCTTCCAATTCCTTTCCCTCTTCCCACTCCACTCCACGAGTCCACTCCAGACTCCACCCATCCCCTGGCGCCGTGATACCGCGACGAGACGACGAGGGCTCGCCGCCTCCCTCTCCCCTTCCAGAAGCTCGCCGGACAATGGCGAGGCTCCTCGTTCTCCGCGCGGCGCCGTACCGCCACTCCTCCCACCTCTCCGCCGCCGCCCTCCTGGTGCCCCCCCCTTCCAAGCATCGCCACTACGCCTCCTTCCCATCCTGCTCGGCGGCCCCCACGCGCCGCATCCTCCCGTCTCCGCTCCACTTACCAATCGGCGCCGTGGAGTCCTCTCCGGGGCCGACTAAGGAGGAGCAGCCTCCCGCCTCTGATAAGGCCCAGGAGCCCCTGCCCGCGGCACCTTCGTTCGAGGTTGAGGAACTCGGGTGGGGGACCCAGCTCGCCGTAAAGCTCCGCATGCTCGTGGAGCCACCGTGGAAACGCGTACGAAAGGGCAGTGTCCTCAACATGAAGCTTCGTGGCGAGGTGCTTGCTTCCCTGCGGCACGGAGCATCACTATTTGTGCTCCTGTTAATGCCATTATTTCGTGCATTCTGATTGCTGAAGGTCTTATCCTGATATGTGTATTATTATTTCCATGCTGTTGTTTACGGTTGCTATCATAAAGATTTTCTTAAGTCTCTTTCCACATGCACTGCCTTTCTGTTATCTGTATAGGAGTACTTCGTTTGGACTGTTATCAGTATTTATCAACTTTGGCTATGCATGACGTGTCTTTGCATTTCTGTTGCAGATTTCTGATCAGTTGAAAACACGCTTTGGATCAGGATTGTCATTGCCGCAAATCTGCGAGAATTTTGAGAAGGCAGCATATGACCCAAGGATATCAGGGATTTATCTGCACATAGAGCCACTGAGGTGTGGGTGGGGGAAGGTGGACGAGATCAGAAGGCACATTGTGGACTTCAAGAAATCTGGTATTCATAGGATCTTTTTGTCCTGGCTCCTCACCTGCAGTCATGCATACCAGATGATATATTTTGAATTACTTTGCAGGTAAGTTCATTGTTGGTTATGTGCCTGTCTGTGGGGAGAAAGAGTACTACCTTGGTTGTGCGTGTGGTGAGCTATATGCACCGCCAAGTGCTTATGTTGCTTTATTTGGTCTGACTGTCCAGCAAACATTTCTCAGAGGTAATTTCTCAGTTCATAATGGCATAAATTACTGCTTAGCTAGTATGTTTATGGGTTAAATGCATCTTGAACAAGAATATTATGCTCTTTGTTAAACCTGCTTCAAAATTTCTCTTGTTAAATAATGGAACTGGTTTAGTTTATTGTTGTGGACTAGTGGCAGTGCTTATGATGCAACAGAACTATCAACATTGTTGACTCTGGTTTATCAAATTTCATGCATAGAACTCTGGATGAACTTTCTGATTGTAATTTTTCATTCTTCTGTTATTAAATGTTCCACTCCTCGGTCAAAGACAATTAAAGCTTTGAAATACGTGTATTTAACATTGTTAAACATTATTATATTTATGCCAGATTACTTAGATTTGACAAGCTTCACTAACGTCCGTAGATCCATCTCAAAAAATACTTTCATACTATGTTTTATATATCTAAAGGTACGCAAGTGAGATGGCAAAATTGTGTTTAAAGTGACAATATCAATGTACAGAGTGAGTAATATTGCATTGTGAATAATACACTTCTGATTGTTTAACTGCCCATTCCAAACCCATGAGGCAGCCACACAGTACGTTATATTGTTCCGTTCCACAAACAAATAACCTGAATGCAGTTAAGTTTCTTCCATGTCATCTCATACTTTCTAATTCAATTGTTAAGGTGTTCTTGAGAAAGTCGGAGTAGAACCTGAAATTCAACGAATTGGGAAATATAAAAGTGCTGGAGATCAGCTTGCACGCAAGAACATGTCAAATGAAGTAAAGGAGATGCTGGCCACTCTGCTTGACAATATTTATGGCAATTGGCTTGACACAATATCTTCACTACATGGTAAACTCAATATATCTCTTTTACATATTTAAAATAAATCATAACTTGAGAATTTCTTCTATAGGGAAGGAAAAGGAAGAAATCGAGGCATTTATTAATTCAGGGGTCTACCAGGTTGCCAGACTTAAGGAAGAAGGTTGGATAACAGATTTACTGTATGACGATGAGGTACAAACTCCCGCATTAGCAATTTAGCAGTGTGCAAAGCTCATTGGGTACTTTATATTATAGTCTGCTCACACCAATTATTATCGAATATTTTTTTTGGTTGGTCTCCATAATTTTATGTGTAGGATCCTTAGCTTTTCGTATGCCCTGCCGAGCCCCTCTCTTTGCGACGTGGCATCATATGCTTTGTAAGTCGTTTTGTAAACTATCTTCGTAGCGCATACTTGTGCACTGCAATCCCTGAAATGAGAAAAAAAAACTAGTATCCATTCAGACAATGATATGGTTTTTGTCAAAGGAGAGAACAGGGTGGAGAAGATTTGATTTCTGGTATATGATCGCATTGCACCCTGTACATGTCGTGATACTCGTGAGCTCATCCCTATCCTGTGATGAGGTGCTAACAGCGTAGTAAGCTATAGGAGAGATTATTCATCTGATAGTCAGGAGAAGACTCCTTGTACAGAGTATTGCATGACAATCTTTTTCTAACACCCACTCTAAATGTTTTTCAGACACTCGATGTTTCATTATTCTATCCCTAACAACTGCAACTCCTACATACAATAGTTAAGACCTTCCAATCTATCTCAGTGCGTGATGCTTATGCATGGATGCCGCTGGTGCTATGGCCCATGGGTTCATAGATGAAATCCATTCTTTATTGATGGAACTTTATTTTCCCATTCTATCTGTTCTTATCTTATTCAATAGGTGATGGAAATGTTGAAGGCGAGAATAGGACAGAAAGACAAGAAAAATCTGCGTATGGTTGACTACAGGTAATTCAGATATCTCTGCTACAGCAGGGATGAAATATCTGTCAGATTTCTCTCGGTAAATGTTCTGAAAAACTGTTTGTATTTTCTTGGGCCTCCTTTGTTTTATATTTGTGCTTTTCAAGTATAGATATTTCAAACATACAAACATACATAGTGAGTATTTACATACATACTATGGGCAACAATCTTAAATAGTGATACCGGTCAGTCAGACGTATTATTTGATGTCGCTTCATCTTTGAACTCACCATTCAATTTACCAAACTGGCATTGATTCTCTTTACCAGTAAATACTCGCGTGTGAGTAAACGGACTCTTGGGTTACAAGGAGGAGGAGAACAAATTGCCATAATCAGAGCATCAGGAAACATAACACGCACTCGTAGCCCATTGAGTATTCCTAGTTCTGGCATTATTGCTGAGCAGTTAATTGATAAGATACGCACTGTTAGAGGTAGCCTTTTCATTTTCTAATCTTGTGTAATCTTCCACACACATTCGGTTATCTATAAATTTGAATCATGAATCCTTTTTATTGTTCCAGAATCAGATAAGTATAAAGCTGTTATTCTCCGTATAGACAGCCCTGGTGGTGATGCTCTTGCATCTGACCTGTAAGTTATGCTCGAGGCATTTGAGTTTTATCTACCCAATACTAGCAATAGAGATTAATTATGTATCGGCTATTCCTTTTTTAACTAGGATGTGGAGGGAAATCCGACTTCTAGCTAACTCCAAGCCTGTGGTTGCTTCCATGTCTGATGTTGCTGCAAGTGGAGGATACTACATGGCAATGGCTGCACCAGTAATTGTCGCTGAGAAACTTACCCTAACAGGGTCAATTGGGGTTGTTACAGGTATATTAATCATATTGTGTTGTAATGTCCTCTCTAGACTAGAGACAAGTCTTCTCCATCAAAATTATATATTTTCCTTCTTTGAATTTTGGACTAACATTAACTCTGCTGTGTTAAGAGTTCAATCAATGAAGAAAGTTGTTGGTATTTATTTATTACCACTTTAATGTTTTTATATGCAAGAACAGGGAAGTTCAACCTTCAAAAGCTTTATGAGAGGATTGATTTCAATAAAGAAATTTTATCGAAGGGCCGATATGCTGAGCTTAATGCTGCTGATCAACGACCATTAAGGTAAGATTTGTGCTTTATACATCAAAGAACTAGATGATTCACTCATAATGATAACAACAATAAGAGTCCCAGAAGTAGTGCTTTGGAGCTATGGTTGGGTTTGCAGTCATTAAATGTGTTTTGAATATTTGAGAAATTGAGGAACTGGGATTTTTCATGCGAATGTATCATAGTAAGAGTATACATTTATTCTATTTTTTTGTTTACTTTTTATCATTCTTAGCGTGTTTCCAACCCTCAAGTTTGTAGATACTAAATAATCTAATGTATTTTATTATTTTTTATTTATTTTATTGGATTTGCTCTCAGTTGCTGTTTATAATTAACTGTAATATTCAATAGGCCAAGTAATCATTGGTTTTAGAATTGATGGTTATGTACATGATTATCTATACTTTGGTTGCAAATTGGGGAAAAAGGAAGAAAAAATAAATCTATGTCTAGCATGGTTGTTTAGGTGCAGAAAGAGAGGATGGTCCAGGATGTAATTCCTTGTTTAGGTCCAACCAGGATTTTTAGGTACTTTGTTTGGTTTGCTTGGAGATAATTGTTCTTTCAGCATTTAAAATTTTGTTTCTCAGCCAAATGGAGCATCACTGCTGCTGTATCATACTGCCGATGGGCCTGTCTGTCTGCAAGACTAGAACATTTTTATGGCTTCTAGATAATTTCCTATTATATTTTTCATGCTTAGCTATCCTATTGTTTGAAGCTGTGACATGTTTCCACAGACCGGATGAGGCAGAACTTTTCGAAAAATCAGCACAACATGCTTATGCGTTGTTTCGGGATAAAGCAGCCATGTCCCGGTCAATGACCGTAAGGATTTGTCTTCAATACTGAATTGGTCACATGTTTCTTCAAGTTTGTGACAATTTCTTCTGCCACCAGGTTGATCAGATGGAGGTTGTTGCACAAGGTCGGGTATGGAGCGGCCAAGATGCATTCTCGAGAGGGTTGGTTGATTCACTAGGTGGAGTCTCACAAGCTATTGCTATTGCAAAGCAGAAAGCTAACATACCAAAGAATAAGAAGGTTAGTTTTTTCAAAAACAATGTATTTCAATCAAACTCATGTTATGATGCATATATATGTGTTGTATTTTGAGTGAAGTTCTGTCATCATGTATACATGTGTTTAGTTTTATGAATAATATAGATTTTGATTCTGCGCTAGGGTTCTAGGTGTTTTTTTTTCCCTGGTCATTTCACATTTTCATCTCTAACCTAGCCCAACTTGTTTGGGACTAAAATGCTTGGTTGTTGTATGGTAGGTATTTCCCTTTTCTGTGAATGCTGCTACTTTGTTGCATTTCAGAGGGGTGTATATGGAAACATTCACCTTCCATATTCTGATTGTTAGCTGAACATTGCAGGTCCAACTAGTTGAAATCTCAAAACCCTCTCCAACATTACCAGAGATCCTATCAGGCATCGGGGGTTCGTTGCTCGGAGTTGACAGAACAATGAAGAGAGTGCTTCAGGATGTGACCTCCCAAAGTGGAGTCCAAACTAGAATGGACGGAATCATATTTGAAAGTTTGGGTGATATGTCTGGAGGAAATCATCTATTCTTGCTCATTAAGGACCTCTTAAATTATTTTGATTGATTCTACTATTGGGTAACTCATGCTATTCAAGTAGTATGATAGTTTTTTGCTTGAGCAGGCATGAATGTAACCTGAAAACTATAGTGGTGTGTGTAGGTGTGAATAAGTGGTCTGTATATGGGTTCTTGTCCCATTTTTCTTCTTATTAGTATAACGATACACAGCTCTCCTGTGTGTTCGAGAAAAAACTCATGCTATTCAGTATTCAAGCAATTATATGTAAAGCCCAAGGAGGGAAAAAGTTTCAACATGTCCTTGTACAATTAATTTAGCACTGTATCATGCTATTTTGTTCATATGTTCTTATGTCTGAAAATATTTTGATTTCCATATTGAATTTCTAGAAATCTTTGTCGCATCCTTTTCTTGGTATTGTTCATATTATTCCTGTTGGTTTGGTGTAGTCTTAATCTGTGTTGTACCATATTATAGTTTGTTGGTTTTATTTTTTACTTTTTTTAGGGTTTATAGGATGGTTTCCAGGTAACAATAGGAGGTTTCTTATGATTCAAAATCCTGGACTCTATCAATAGGAACTTCAACAATCTATGCTATTTACTGTGTGGATCAGTTCTTTAGGTCATTGCGCTGATCATTTGGCAGGTTGGATTTGTAATATAGCTGGCTCAGGATCTGTGAAAGCATTTGAGTTTTCTGTGGAAGACAGGTAATTCAGTTTACACTTAGTTATGCTTCGAGACAGTTATTTTTCATTTATGAGAATGCTCCACAAGCTATCGTCACACAATGAAAGTTTTATCTGAACTTGAGCGGTGTGATTGAACATGAATCTCGAGTAACACTGAATACGGTTATCTAAACATAGAGCAGCAGTGCAATTGAACATGAATCTAACTTGCACATAAATGCTTCATATCCTTCTTTTGAGCAACACATTGTTACTGCATTGATTCGGTTGTATCAGTTTTTGCATTTTGACCACACGACATGGTCCGTTTTTGGTTAGAAACTAGGACTTTCATAACAGGTTTTCTTACTCTTGTACTCTTCCTTCTGTCATTAAGAGATTCTTGACAGACATTTCGCTGTAGGTTATTGCTGTGCTTCCAGTTGAATTTATTTTTACTATCTAATCAAGTTCCTTTGATTGACTCATTGGTCAGTTATAGCCAACAATCGACTCTTCTGATAACTTTTTGGTCTGCTTTGTTATCCCTACTTTTGAGATAATAGAATATGATGCAAGAAACCGAAGAACTCCCATCAGCAGTTGACTGCTACATACTAATGCGGAACATATAACGAACATATTAAAATGAAAGCCTTAGAATTAAATGAAGCCTCTTAATTTAACTCTCATATTATCGCATGTAATTGCTTGTTATTCTGGATACTTCAAGACTCGGTTCCCATGTCGCTACCCTCTGCGGTCTCTTCAGGGAGCTTCTCAAGCTGCTTCTGCAATTTGATTTGTTCATCTCTCAGCTGGGAGTTTTCGTGGAGGATACGATTGCTGTCCCTGATGACATGGTTCAGCTGATCAAGGAGTTGGCGATTGGTACTGCGGAGGTGGACAACCTGGGACCAGAGCTCACTCAACTGCTTCTGCTTTCTCATGCGTGATCGTCGGGCAGACTCCCTGTTGGATATCATCCTTCTCCTCCTGCGCTCTTCTGCAAGGCTGCGTTGATAATCATCGGATTCATCTGAATTGGATTTGTTACCAAGGGGAAAACTTGCTTCATGGACAAGGTCTGCAACATCTTGGTAGGATATAGGGTGCGGTGTGAGAAGGTCGCTATATTGGAAGAGGAAGTCATCTGTAGCTACATGGTAATGAGGGTTGAAAGATGACACACTTGCAGGAGATAAGTATGGAATACTAGCAATCTCAGCAGGGTACATGTTCATTCTGAGCTATGAAATGGAGGGAAGAGAGGCCTGTGAAAGGAAACAAGTGGGTGTTGGGGTGAATTTATAGTGTGCAAGGATTGTGGAAATGCACAGGACCCACATATTCAACTTAGACATGGCTTTTTCTGCTGCTTGGATGTAAAGAAATCAGGGACGACGGAAGAACTTGCACATATACATGAGACCGAGATTACCAAATGTCCTGATGGACATCATGCATTGTTTATTATTTTGCCACCTTTCCGAAATGTAATGGCCCAGCATGCTTCCAAAAGTGCGTCCATCGAGACTGTCCATTTGCGATCAAACAAAAGATCATGAGAATTGAGATGCAGGCTCCTGAATAACATCACTAGCACCAGGTGCTCTAGCCATTTAAAGAGATGGTGGTTGGCTAACAGTGACAGGCATTTATGAAATTGTGGAACGGATATGGACTGTAAAGTGAAAGTTGTATGGCTTGAAAGAGAAATACTGAATCATGGATCAGCTACCATACTGTCACACCGAGTATTATACATGATGAGGTTGATATTTTCTCGAAGAATGTTGTATTTTGGCTTGCATGGTGTACTTCTCACCAGCAGTATCAAGAAAGAATGATGATGGCTGTGGTGATGCTGGGGAATGTTTGTTAGAGCTGATGCATACGGCGAATCATTCAAGAAAAGGAAAACAGGAAGCAGGTACTAAGGTTGGTATCTTCTGCCAGTGCTGTTGTTCCCGTTACAAATTTTCTTGGATTAAAAAGAACGTGCACTTCTGAAATTGGCAACTTGGCATGATTATTTTCTCGTCAACTAAAGAATAAAGCCATATCCACTATCGAGTCTGCACGACACAGATATTGCACAATCACTGACATCTGTCACCTTTATTATTCAATTGAGTTTTATATAAAGTAAGTATTTTACTTGAATCTAAACTGCTTTGATACATGGTGTTTTTCCATGGGATTGTCTATTAAACTGCAGGATCTTGACACAGTTTGAAATAGCCACCTGCTGAAGTCAACCGGTGTTCTTTAATTCGCTAATGTTGCTCTTACGTTACACAATTCTTATTCGCTAGAGTTTGCCCATTTAGTAGCTTGAAACACCAATTTATTCCTCACAAAAGAAAATCCTCTATCGTCTAACATTATGACTCCAATATTCTATTTTTCATAGGCGTACAAAATTGCAGCTGAGGACCTCCGGGTCATGGTGGGCTAGGAACAAAATGATAAAGCCTGAGTTTGTTTTGCAGGGCGTTCATTTCCTTGTTTCAGAACAATGCGTGGTGGCATGGTGCTCTTCTAAACTTTGAATTGCTCGGCTACATAATTAATACTCCCTCTCTTTTTTAAATTGTTGTCGCCGTTGACTTTGACTGTCAACTTTGACCATTCGTCTTATTTCAAAAATTTGCTCAAATATATAAAATTAAAAGTTATGTCTGAAGAACCTTTAGTGATAAATCGAATTATAACAAAATATTTGATATTGCTCATAATTTTTTAATAAGAGAAATGGACAAATTTGATGGTCAAAGTTAACGGCGACAATAATTTAAAAAAAGAGGGAGTACATGTTACGCTCACGTGCGCTACTGCAACATCCATGAGTTAAAGAGTGTGGAGATGTCTAGGTTAGTGTATAAATAAGACGTGCGTATATCCATTGGTCAAGCTTTATTATCTGGAGCTGAGTATGTTGCTGACCGAATCCTGTGCTCTGTTGTTGTCTGAAAATTTGTTGTGTTATATACTCCTGCAGCACAAAAGTAATGATTAATTAGCAACTGGAAGGAAAGAGAATTGGTTGGCAGACGGAAGCATCAGGCCTTACAGGGAAAGGTCATGTTCGATTAGATTCAATTTTGGGATTCCAGGAGCATGTCAAATCATTTCCGGACTAGGACAGCCTTGTTCATCTTTCAATGGCCTAGGCCTACGAGGCCGTCGTCTTTGGAGGACAGGGAAATCTTATCCCGTTCTTTCTTCGGATCCTTGATCAAAAAATGAGGCGGGAAACGTGCAAAGACGATCATGATCAGAGGTATCTAAGAAGACAACCTTGTGTTTTTACATGGTTTCCTTTGCTTCCACGAATGGTTCAAGGTGATAACAGACTCTATGCTTCTTTATCTAAAAAAAAGGTGATAACAGACTCTGTCAAAGGTGAGGCTCCGACCAGATAAAATTAAGATCACTCCTATCAGGCCGTCACCAAAGATGAGGTAAGTGTACTAGCCCACGCTTGCTATATTCCCGTTGTCATCGATATATCGTCGTCCCTTTGGTTGCACCGTGAGTTCGTTCTTGCAATGTTTTGGAAAACATGGCTACAGCTGGATAGTGGCGCGATAGGGTCAACTGGCGATGATTTTTGACTGGATCGGACACGGTTTTATACCGATCTCTATGGAGAACAACTCTGGCTGTCTGGCAGTGAGCGACTACCTCGATCAATAATGCCACTGAGAAAAGCCACGCAGAAAACCGAGACCCGTTGGCCTACACGGAGATTGGCTCATTTCTTTTCGTATGAGGTGGAGAGATTCGTGTCCGGCAACTCCCATCAAGCTGCACCAATCCTGCCCGTAAATCTACCGACCCGGACACAGAATCTATCAGCCGTTGGATCGCCCGTCGAAGCTCTCTCTCTCTCTCTCTCTCTCTCTCTCTCTCTCTCTCTCTCACTGTCCTGGGAAGACAACAGGAGGGGGTCGCTGTGCCCTGTCCTGCTCTTTTGAAGACGCTGGACCCGTGCGGTTACCTAATTTGGGACGATATGTTGTTTGTAGACTCCTAGCTAGACTGTACGGGGCCTACGGAAAAACGAGGCAAAATCTTTTGGGAAAAGTCGGTAGTACCTGCTAGTGGTGGTGTATATCCTACCTAGGGTGATGATGTATGCACACTCACGGAACGGAGTGCTGTCAGATCTAAAAGCGGTAACGCAGCACGGTCACGTACTCACGGCCAAGTCGGCCGGTTAATGATGAGCGTGGTAGCTTTTTCTTGAACCTGCGAAATCTTGAACCAATTAGAAGGTACTAGATCATCTCAATACCGCTATGGTCAAGATTTTTTCTTTATTTTCGAATATACTACGGTGAAGATATTGAGCATATATAGACGTGCAATATACATATCCCTGCGCGTATGTGGGAATAAGAATTTCATTTCTTTTCTCCCACTTTACAGAAGGATGTGCAAATGCGCAAACATGGTGGTAGCGCCAAAGTATTTTCAATTTACTTGCGATTCCCGACCGATTTTTTTGGAGTAACTCTCTTTGATTCCAAACTTCCGATTCCTCTTTCAGCTATCATCAGATTCAGCGACAGCCAAATTAGATTCAAATTGTTTTATAGCGTCATATAAAATAATCAAAAACTGAAGTGGGCAGGCTATATCTAAATTAACCTAAGCACCTAATTTTCATCCCTGACATATTGGGAACATGCATAATATCGTACGAGACCATACAAAGTACTAACGTAACGAGAGCAGCTAGTTAATCGTCGACACGTGAACGCTCTATGAGCATAGACAGGTTACTAATCCCTGCAAATACATGTCCCCTGGCAGGACAAAAGAAGATCGAGGCTTAAGTTGCACAGACAACAAATCGGCAAGATGATCGTAACGACGAGACGAAAATAAAGCGATATGGATGGATAAAGACGTCGTTGAGGTTTGCGATTTGCGAGGGTGCAAAAGGGCCGGCGGCCGTGTGCTTTGCGATTTCGTCGTCTGTATTGCCGCGGCGCCGAGCGAGGGGCGCGATGATTGCGGGCACTCGATCGATCGCCAGCTGAGAGGGGACTCCGCCAGCGAGCGACAAAGGGGGTCAATTCAAGCGATCAATCGATCAGGTGTTGGCGCGGGAGGAGTCAGGGGTCAACACCCCACCCGTAGAGCCCTCGAGAGGACTAGCTCTATAGGCGCACCGGGGCCGGCCACACGAACGCACGCACGCAGCGAAGACACCGGACGGGCCGGGGTCGCCGCCGGCCAGGTCTTGCCGGCCACGGAGGGGCACACGCACACGGCCAGTGGGCGTGGCGGGGGTCCCCTAGAGCGCGTGTCGCGCCCGCGCTGGTGGTGCGCCCCCATTTTGCGGCCGCCGCGCGTGGCGCTCGCTGTTCGTCCCACTTCCGCCACGCCACGCGCTTCGGATATTTGGCATTTTGGCCTGCCTGCGGCTGTGTACGACTGTGGTCCTGCATCATCTTAGTATATCCTCAATCATGGAGATGGAGTGTGGATGCGCACTCGTGCTCGCGCTCGGTCGGATGAAAGGGGAGAGAGACAGACACACCACACGCTCGCAAGGTACAGCCGACGAAACTTTACACGATTGGTATCAAATCAAACATTATATAACAAATGGGTACAGTAGTCACCAACATCAGAGTGGCGCAGCGGAAGCGTGGTGGGCCCATAACCCACAGGTCCCAGGATCGAAACCTGGCTCTGATAAACTCAGTAGGGCTTCCGCCAAACATTTTTTATTTCTCGTTTCTTCGAATACTTACTACAGTGGAAGCAGAAAAGCTAACGTCCGGATTGTAATTGACTGGATATTGTGACTGCACCGCCCGATAGGGAAAAAAAAACCTTGAAAGATAAGTTACTATTTCTATTTTTTAATTGTTACTCTTTTTAGCCATCTAAACGGATCAACAATTAAAAAACGGAGGTAGTAATGGTTTACATGAAAGGTTAATCAATCTTATTGGTTGCGTACATGGACCATGAACTGTTATCCGCCTAATCAGTGAACGGTGTGAAACGCCTCTTTATTAGTACTAAAATTGTCATTCCACTAACCAGCCAAATGCCACCTCGATAAACTGAAATTCAATATACAGCCTTTTTTTTTTTTTGAGATGCAAATATTGCAATGTAGTACAGGTTCGGTTCGGTATAATGTGAAAGCAGCGTCGCTTTGCTTAGCCTTTAGCAACACATCAGCAGTACGGCACACTATGATTAGTTAACCATCAGCTGGCCGTCGTCATCTTCATGGTGCTTAATGCCGGCCGGTCTGCGGCGGGGGCTCAGCTCGCGCGTGCTTACGTCGGCCTCCCGGAACAAAGGCGCCGCCGAGACGCGGATCGCGGCGGATAAGAAAGGCGGAGATTTTCAGTTGGAATCCACCGCTGTCCGCCGCTCTCGTCGCGACTCGCGACCACCATTATTAGCCGTTTTATACTAGTTATACAGTAATAATCTTTCTCGGAGGACAGCAGTGGGCGCGACCGGTCACGTACGCTCGCGACGTCCGGTTGATGGTTCCCCACGAACATCCTGCTCACCGCTTCGCTGTTTCGCGCCCGTGCTCGGCGGCGCGGTGTCGAGCCCCCGTCGTCCGCCGCGTCGCTTTCTCCTGCCCTCATTCATTGCCTCGTCTGGGTAACCAATCTTTGGCTCTCCTCACCACGGCGGGTAAGTGGAGCGATGCTCCACCGCGGCTTGCCGCGCGGTGCCTGTCCCTATCCGTCGTTCCTCCGTGCCCCTGCACGCGCCGCCGCGCTGGAGCTGTGACCTGTAGTGCAGCGCGGCTGTTTTGTATTGTGTCGTACCGAAGGTTCACCTTATGTTTTTATGGAGAAAATCGAAGTCGGAAAAACCAAATCGGTTTACAAGAAAAAAACTGATAATTAAATTATTTCTGCTACAGTAACTTGGCTTGGTGTTTACGATAGACAGATCATTCGATGTAACTAGACTATTCAAATATTTTCTTTTTTTTGAAAACCATAAAAACTGGATCAATTTTGACGGTTTTGTAAATCCTACCTAACTTGTTAGGGGCCACCTGTCAGGAAGCAAGCCCACAGATTATTTCTTTTTCTTTTAATAAAGTGAAATACAACTGCACAACCACTGAATGGATCTTGTAGGAGTTGGAAACGGGTTTGTACCCTTTTACCTCTACAATGTGACCCAAATCAAGTTTGGTGGAGGTGGAGAGTGGGGTGTAGGACAAAATGACTTAGCCAGATAAGATTAGACAGTGAAATACTCATTTAAGAGGGAGACAAAATGATACATCCGGACAAGTATACTTTACTATTTTTTTACAAACAAGCCCATGGACTTGGGATATGCATGCATAATTGCATATGCAAGCGAACTGAGCACAAAGATTAGTGGGGTTCATGAAGAAGCACTTTTTCTTTACGTCATGTGCGCACAGCGCACCCGATCTTCCAGTTCCAGAATAAAACAATATCATCGGTGGTGCTGGCCGAGTGGCCGTGCTTTGGAGAAGAAGATCAACGAGACAACGACGACGTCGTCGGCCTTCCTCGTCACATCCGCGCAACCGCGATTTCGTGGTCGGCACGGTAACACGTGTGCCCGTTGTTCTTCAGCGCGTGCTTCTACGTAAACAGAAGCTTTTTGAGCTGGGAAGCGCATTATGGTGCTTTCTAGTGCTCATGGTCCTAATTAAAATTGTTTGTTGGTTAAAATATTTATTTTCGTAGATTATGATAATTTTTTTTTGGTCGTGCTGGGCATTGCCGCAGTTGCTGGTACTAGTAGATAAAAAGAGTCTCGTGTAGATTGTGCAAATTTGTGGGCACAAAGTTGCAAGTATATATATTTTCCTTCTTCTCTTCTTTTTTTTTTAAATAAAAACACATACCGAAAAGGGAAGAGCACTATGAATGTTAAATGTTTTATTTATCCAGCTAGAAAGTTGCCACACAGCCACATACTTTAGCTTTATGTTATTTGTGTGGACAGGAAGCTTGTTCTGTGACCATAAGCAACAGCTCGTATGGAACGAACTCGCATTCTTTAAGAATAAAATAATGACACTGCATAACAATAATCAAATGATGAGCATGTCATGTCTCCCTTACACCAAAGAGAAATGTTGCAGTACCCCACACACCGGTGTTCTTCTTTCCGGAGGGGGATTTTAAGCCCAGTGGGCATGTACATGATGGGCTTGACCTGGTACAGTCCATTATGAAGCTTAGGAACATTTGAGCCCACTAAAAGTCGTACCAACCCTCTTAATTCAAACATTTTACATTTTTAGAGGTTGGCAGGACAAGAAAATTTTTTCCCACTTTTTACCTCCCTATCTTCGAAGGCGATGTCCAAGGATTTCAATATCTATTGAAGAGTTTCAGGTTTAATGGTTTCTGAGTTCCAGAAAAGAGGCATTTGCAAGAAAAGGCGGATCCAATATTCCAATGGTTGTGGATAACAACTGAGGATAACCAGTGGTTCCAAATTTCGGGTGCTGTGAAGACCCCTCAAATTCGAAACACTCGAAGCTGCCGTTACACAGTTCCTTTCATAAAAACAAGAGGATTGATGTTCCCTTCTCTTCAAATAAGCGATAATGACCTTCACAAAGAAAAAAGAAAAAAAAGAGATAATGAGAAGTCAAGAAAGATAGGATAGGACGGGCGGACATGGGACCGCTGCGCGTAGATACGGGCACACCAGCGGAAGCATTGGAACGCACGGCAAAGCTGGACGAAAACAATCTGACCGAACGCGAGAGCTTTGCAGGTCATATGATTCACAGCTCCCAAGTCCCAACAACGACGACGAGTCGACGCGCCAACCAGGCAACCGTGCCCGATCACGCACGCTAACCAACGCGACGACGACGGGTCGACGAGGAGGAGGAGCACGATTTCTTAACAAACGCCTGTAGTACTACCAAAGAATCGGCGAACCTTCCTTCCTCCACTGAAAAAATGGGATGAAAATCGACGAAACAGAAATAATAATAACAAAAATATATATAAGAAAAGAGATCTCTCCAGTGCATGCTATCAATCGGTAGATACCCTCCCGTCGTTGTGGCATGCGTGTGCTCAACATCAACATGTTATATGCACGACTTCTTTAAGATAAAAAAAAATTGCTTCGCCAATTATATGTGCAGGTTGCAACGGACAAAATGATCATTAGGTTTCAGAAGTCGCACAGCCCCACAATGATACTAACAACGCCTGCGTAGATAGAGTTGGGCAAGGTTTTGAAAACCGTTCGGTTTTCGCTCAACGCTTCGGCTCGATTTTTTAAACTGGACGATTTTCTTTAAAACTCGGTAACTGTGTATTATAGCAAAAATATATTTTTCTCGATTTTTATGATAAATTACTTATTTTTCACGCAATCGGTTTTCACGGTTTGAAACCTTAGAGATGGGTGATGGGTCCGTGGGTATCGATTCCATTCTTCGCACCCACCTCACTTTCATTATCGACGACGGCTGCCCTGCAGTCATGTGCTGAAACCCCCCCTTTCATTATCGACGACGGCTGCCCTGCAGTCATGTGCTGAAACCCCCCCCCCCCCCCCCCCCCCCTGCTTCCAAGCTACGGAAAGCTCGCCAGGATTGTGCTCCCTTGCGCTGGTTGCAGCCACAAGCCACGTATAAGACATATAGCTGAGATTCCAAGATATCCGCAGCACCACCCGTGAAACCGGAACAAGCTGTGGAAGCACTGTTGACATAAGCTGCTGTGCACTTTGGTTTTCGCTGCAGCGTAAATTTGGAAATCCCCGATCGCAAGATCGGTAGTTCAAATGCACAGTGCAGCACTGCAAATGATATTGTGTGCTGAACTACGAAGATGACAATGCACATACAGTACTGTGTGTAACGAAAGGATTTAATGATTCTTTTTCCTCTGTTTGTCCCGCTGTAAAGAACAACAAACACCATTCAACAGTCACTCGACCAGAGATATAATCAAACTAAAATGCAACCACGATCGATTTGATCTGATCTGTACGAAAATCTTTACGACACCCACCAAATTCACATTCATTTGATACCCTCACTCTTGATCGAAAAGGAATCTGCATCCAATATCTAGCTACTTGTTGAAGCAAATGTGCTCTGTTCCTCCTGCACCTATATCCATTCGTCAAGGTAGCCGGACGAAGTAACCGTACCTGTCGCCGCGCCGCGGAGGCGGAGGTCCACCTCGCCACCGCCGCCGCCGGCGGCCTGCCTCGCCTTCCACTTCTCGTACTCGGGGTCGTCGGTGGGCAGCTCGTGGCGGCAGAGCGGGCAGGTATTGCGGATGGCGAGCCACGGCAGGATGCAGCCGTCGTGGTAGAGGTGCGCGCACGGCAGCCTCCTGGCGCGCTCGCCGGCCTCGACGCCGTCCTTGCACACCGCGCACGGCGGGTCGCCGTCGGCCACCACAGTCGGGAGGCCCTCGACCGCGGACTTCGCAGCGGGTCGCCCGCCCTTGCACGGCGGCTCGCGGTCCGCCGCCTCCGCGGCGGTGAGCTGCCCGAACAGCACGTCGTCGGTTTCGTCGAGGAAGTACGTCTCGACGCCCCCGTCGAGGTCGAGGTCGTCGTCCACCGCGAGGCTTCCCAGGCTGTTCGTCGCCAGGAGCACCTCCCACTCCAGGCCCCTCACCGCAGAAGCCGCCGCCGCTTCTTCCTCCCGGCCGGCGACCTGCTCCCACTCGTCCGCGTCGCTGACGCCCACGTCCCACGCCTGGTGGTCATCCACCTGCAAGCAGTCCCAGCAGAGCGGCAGCTCCACCTCGTCATCGTCATCGGGCGGCGCCCACTCGTCGTCACCCAAATCGTGGAAGCCGAGCCCGAAGAACGCCAACGCTGCAGCGCTCTCGCGGGAGCGGTCCACCATGCGTGAAGGCACCAAGCTGGGGGCGTCCGAATCGGAATCGGATGAGAGGGACGGGAACGGCGGCCAGAAGGAGGGGAAGGCGACGGTGGCAGGCCCAGGCCCAGCGTCGTCGTCAGAGCAGTCGTCGGCCGCGAAGGGGAGGAGGAGGTGGTGGGCGAGGGAATCGTTGGCCATCAGGTAAAGTTCGCGCTCTCTCTCCTCCGCTCGCTCCTCCTTTTCCTTCCCTCCTCCACTTTCCGTGCGCTTTAAAGCTTTGGTTGGGTTGCCTTGGGTTTGGTGTACCGGACGCCCGGCGCCGCCGAGCTGGATGGACGAGAAACGAGGCGAGCGTGACTTGCGAAGCGCGGTGCCGGCGAAGATGGTTGCTGATGCTGGGCCGAAGTGAAAGGCGATGCATCCCAACAATGCCCTCGGCCCGCGGCATGATTTAATTCAAAGCATTTTATGCTTTGTATTTAGCAGCCATTCATTTTTTTTATATATAAACTTTATCTGCATATTATTCATTTTTCGTAGCGAATGCCATAGATAGATGCCCATGCAATACTGGCATAATTTAATTCACTACGCAACATTAGGGGTGGATTATGGAAATACATTATGCTTGCATTTAATTGTCGCATATCCAACAAATCTACTAAACTTAGCCAGCCGTCAATTAAATAATCCCGACTATAAAAGAACTCTTGACTGCACACAACCAAGAACACATCTCGCGGACCTGAATCTCTGAGCACCCATCAGAACCTGCGAAAACACAGAAGAGATTCAATGGACACCATTGCTGCCCGAGTGACGCTCATGGTCCTCGCTGCTCTGCTCTCGTCCTCGGTGGTCGCAGCTGCGGGCACGACGGGGACGATGCCCGCGGCGGCGGGCGGTAGCGAGGCGGGCCACCACAACCCCAACTGCAGGAGAGTCCTCGAGCCGACGCCGGGCGACTGCGAGCCGGACTCGTGCAAGGCAGGTTGCAAGTTCAGGTACCACGGCAATGGCGTGTGCGTCCCGTCGCTTGGGTGCCAGTGCGACTACTGCCCACCTGGCATTCCCCCTACCTCAGTTAGGCGGATGGCAATGCATCATTGATGACAGTAGTCAGGTTTTTAGAACGACAGCCAGTGCAGCCTTACGTCTGCACTGGTAATTTTGTTATTAAACAATGGAAAAGGAGTATATCAATAAAAGTTTATTGTTCTTTGAGCACTGCTAATCTGCTATGCATACCACTCATTTGATAGATCAGAAGATCAAATGGCTAAAGTTATTTGTTATTCATATAAAGTATTGATCAAAGAGATAAGAACACACTTTTGTTTTTTAATATAATTTACAAAATTTCAGGGGAGGAAAGAATGTATATCCATTTACATTGCTATAAAAGGGTCGGATCGAAACCCATCCATCAATCGTTACAAAAGTGTGGCAGACAACAAATTATATAAAAGCAACTACAAACAAACTCTAAACACAATACTACACAAGAAGAGGAGTACAACAACACAAGAAGAGGATGGCCTACAGATACTCCACATTAGAAACTTGTCCCCGTGCACCAATTCTTGCTCCGGCCGTCCTACCAAACACCACCAGCACCAATGATCACCATTTCAATGTCCTTTGGAAGAGGAGTACACCAATTCTTTGCCCTACGACAACATGAAGCATTTTCCTTGTTTGTTTGATATGAAGGGAATTTTGGTGAGATGGAAAAAGGGAGCTGAAATTAAATATGTACATTAATTATGACTTATACTAAATCACTTCATTGCTTGTACAATGGAATGTAAAATCTGTATTGAATATTTTTTTTCAGTCTTAACATGTCAATTAAATACAAAGACTATTCTTTTCGTTCAAAGATATTGATCGTTCTTCAAATATCTTAAAAATAATATTATTCTACAAATAATTTATTAATAAACTTTTTGTTGATTTAAAATAATTTAATATGTTTTAACTAAAAAATTGTAATAATTCTATCTTATTATTAAATTGTTAATCAAACATGTTATCACATATTCAAATTGTTATTAGATCTCTAATCTTGTGTTCTTTTTTGAACCGAGTAATTTAGACGTCTTCTGGCTCGCTGTTACATGGTTCTTTTCCCCTTGTCAATATGGCAACATGCTCTTCTTTGTTATTCCATCGTGTACCGTTGAGCCTTGTAAAATAGGCTCAGCTCGCGGAACCTTTCACAACTTAAACTGGAATAAGAGAAATAAAATTGAAGACCTCAAACAGTGCTAGTTAGATGATTGGAGTCAACCAAATTAAATGATAAATTTGGAAAGTTAGTTTCAGTTAGATTATGGGACACATCACAAAAAATTATAATGGTACAAATTGTATCCAAATAACAAATTAAAAGCTGAAAGATTTTATCACTAATTTTGACAATTACAGTGTCATAAACTACTTTGAAACAAGTTTTACTAGATTGTGATAAAGATAATTATTACACATTAACATTATTGTTCATTACATTTACTTGAAGCCGGATCGAAGTATAATATAGACAAACAAATAATACGCAAAATTTTGACCTTTAAATTTTTTAAATTTCAGATTTTGAAATTTAATGTTGAAAGCAATGTCATAATTAGTAAACTAACTCTACTTATTTCTGTATCTAAAGTTCGTAGAGTTAAGATGGTTGACTAGTAAATTTGAGAACAGAGCTGAAAAAAATAGAGTAGAGCTCTTTCAAATAGTTCCTAAGTCTTTTACGAGCCGTTTGGATCAGAGGCTAAAAGTTTAGCCCTTGTCACATCAATTTTTAAAAAATTAATTTAAAATATTAAATATTAATTATTTACAAAATTAATTTAATAGATGGAGGCTAATGGACGAGATAAATTTTGTAAGCCTAAGTAATCTATAATTTGAGAATTTGTGCTACAATAATTATATGCTAATTATGAATTAATTAAACTTAAAAAATTCGTCTCGTTACTTACCATACTACTATATAATTAGTTTTATAAATAATCAATATTTAATTTTTTTAATTAGTATCTAAATATCCGATGTGACACGAGTTAAAATTTTAACTCTCAATCAAACACCCCCTTAATTATAAAGAACATGAAGTTGCACGTGATCTTAAAGTCGGAATAAAATTAACAACCACTACCACCGAACATTAAAACCGATTTTTATTCTTTTCTCTCCAAACTCACCGTCCGTCTCGGTCTCCTTCCCCTCCCTCCTTATTTCTTCTCCGGCTTTCTCTCTCTATCTTCTCCCGTGCGCTGGAGAACCAGAAGTTGCCCATCACCCGTCGGAAGAGCTAGCCCTCGCGCACCGCCCGCCCATCCGCGCGCGCACGCGCCGCTCGCTCCCGCCCGCCGCTCGCTCGCGCTCCGCGCCAGCCCCTTCGCCGTGCTACTTCGAGTAAGGTTCGATTCATGCCCTGTTTGTGTAATATAGCAATGCAAAGTTCGATTCCCTTAATTTTGGTTTATGTGTTGTTCGATTCGTGCCCTATTTATGTCATATAGCAATGCAAAGTTCGATTCCTTAACTTTGGTTCATGGGTTATTCAATTCATGTCCTGTTTTTGTGTTATAGCAATGCAAATTTTGATTCCTTCAATTTCGGTCAATAGTTGTTAGATTCCTACTCTTTGAACACATGTAGTATTATTTCATCAATAATCAGACTACAAATAGCTTGAAGTTCCAATGGATTCTTATTATAATTATGTCAATTGTTTACGGAACTAAGTTGCAAGAGGGAATCGTTCAACCACTAAGAAGTCTTTTTAACCTCTCTTAACTATTATTAAAGTTTGATTTACCTCTCTTAATTATGAAATCGAACATAATGACTCTTTCAACATGGAGAACCGTTCTTTTTTCTCCTTGAGCGGTTTTGTACATCGTTGTGCTGAGGGCTGGTTACTGACGTGGCTGTCCACGTAAGAACAAGTATGGTTATATTGCTCTACAAATTGGTTTAAGATATTTATTGTATTCTAAAAATAATTAATTTTTTATATCTAAAATGGTTATGACGAGAAATTTTATTATTGTATCATGTTTTGATTCAGCCCCAAAATTTTTTAATAAAAATCTCTAGGAAAGACCGATTTGAGAAAAAACAGTCCATGCACCACTTTCAAGATGTATAAAATTTATGAAAAAAATTCACTATAAATTGCACCACTTCCGAGATTGTGCAAACTGTTTTTAAAAAATTAGAAATTTTGCACATCTTAAAAGCGATGCAATTGATTGTTTTTTCTAAAATGGCACTCACTAGAGTCTTTTTTTATATATATTTTTGAGAGCTAAATCCAAACCTGATAATTAAAATTTGTTGCCACAATATTTTTAGATATAAAAAATTTAATGATTTTTTAAAATATTATAAATGCTTTAAACTAGTTTTTAGAACAACACACGTGTACTCGTGTCAATTTGGATAGCCACGTCAGTAAAACCACTGACCACGTCAACAAACCGGTTTCTAAAACCACCTAAAGAGGAAAACGAATGCTTTTCAAAATTGAGATAGTCATCCTGTTCAGTTTTATGATTGAAGAAGATGAATTAAACTTCAGTAATAGTTGAGGGAGGTTAAAAAAAATTTAAAGAAAATTTGGATACATTCGAAATTTTAAGCCGAAATATGCTCCTCCTTAGTTATTTCCACTTTCGGCCCAGTCCAATAACTACAAACGCTATATAAGCAAGTTTATTAGACAAGCCCTAAAGTTTTGCTCTCGCTCCACCACGGCAGCCGCCCCTCGCCCTCTGTGCTGTGCCGCAGCTGCTGCGGAGCCGGCGCTGCCCCTTGCCCTGCGCGCCGTCGCTCTCGCCCCACACGGATCGCAACCGCCGTTGCCCCTCCGCAGCGTCCCGCCGTCGCCCTCGCCCCACACGGAGCGCACAGCCGTCGCCCCTCTGCATGCCGGAGCCGCCGCCGCCTAGCTAGCAGCACACGATCGGGCAGCACCCACCAGCACTGCAGCAGCGGCGAGACTCGCGGTCGCGGCAACCCGCTACCGCCGTCTTGATGAGCCTTTGAGTTGGAGTTCTCGGAGTAGAGGAAAAGTAGGGATTCTCTAGGCCAGATTTTAGGTATGGCGGCTGCCCTACCTCGCCATATTGATCGATCCGCCACTGACAGTGTTCGTGTTGCAGCGAGATGTCAGAATACCAAAATGTTGTTGGGGGGAAGCTGAAGCTGAAGGGGAAAGCGCTGGATGTGAAGGAAGGTGGAGTCAAGAAAAAGAAGAAGAAGAAGCAGCACCGCGAGGAGTCGTCTCAGATTGGACACGACGAGCTTCACGAAGGTTTTTCACTGACCTATTCTATAACGGTTGTCCAAATTTCTTACAATTGACCTAAGCATCAGTTACCTTATATCATTATATGTGAAGTTACACTGTTCAGGTTTTTGGTGATGACGTGATGTGCACCCCACTAATAGTTTCTTTCATAAAAAAAAAAAACTACTCATAGTTTCTGCGTTCATGTGCTCTAATTGTTGATTACACTGTCTGTTTGATTACTTAGGGTGTGTTTGGAACTTTTCCAGAGCTTTGTTTCTCCACTAACCTGGCTCGTGAGAGGGCCAATTTGGCTTGCTCAGAAAGAGAACCATTTACCCCTTTAATTGATAGAATACCTTTGCCTAGATATTTCATACTTAATTTCTGAACATTGGCTGCTAATTAATATATAGGCCTGCCATATTATACATTTACACTATGTTATACCTCTAATGTGAATATGCACCTGCTACAGATGGAACCTGGTTTCCCTAAGCTTCAGTCCTGTGTAGGGTATGCGTAATTTGGATATGATGCTATGTAGTTTGTCTTGATAATTACTTTTGGTTCCTGGCAAACCTTTGTTCTTTGACCTGATTATATCAGAATAATAGTTAAAGGACTTACTGACACTGCTAGAGGGAATTGCGTTTTAGATTTTGTGATGAAAAGTGTAATTGGGGGCTCTGATTGTGAACTTGAGTTTATGCAAAGAAAACAAAATGCCATGTGTTCCAACTATCAGTAATGTACAAGTGTGTGTCATTTGATAATTCCCTTTACTGTTCCTTCATAGGAGATGTATGTTTATCTCGTGCTTTTCGTTATCAAATATCAGTTTTAACTATATTCTATCAGCAACTTTGGTTGCATTCTGGATAAAATAAAGGCTGGATGGTTTTGCTGACTTTCTGAAGGGAACTTGTTCACTCTCTGTTAGTAAATCTGTATTCATCTTTTCTTGGCTTGGTTCATCTGTGCAAAAAACTTTTTGCACCTTCCTGTTTGAGTATCTGGATTCCATGAATCTAAAACTGCTTTCTGCTGAATGTTATATGACTCTGACTCAATTGTTATTCTTCAGGTGGAAGCTCTGAAATACCACCTGATCCTAACAATGAGTTGGCTGAAGCTAACAAGGTGAGGGAGGAAGAAGGGAACCCACATCCTGATTACGACCACCTTACACCAGCCGAGCGACGATATATGGAGCAGAAACAGAAAATTGACATGCAAAAGCTGGCTAAAGTTGCCAACAAGTCACACAGGGACCGCATCCAGGACTTCAACCAGTACTTGGCAAATCTCAGTGAGCACTACGACATTCCAAAGGTCGGCCCTGGTTAGTGGGGCAAAATTGCAACGTTTTCACAGCGGGGCCTGTCGTATGATAAGCCTACCTAGCCTTATGTCAGCATGTTATGTGTTATCCGTTTGTAAAACGGTTCATGGCTTGGCAGTTGAGAACAGAGTCTTTAAGTCAAAACCATTTTTGAAGTATTGTGCTTGTGTTCATGTTCAGGTGTTAATGATGTGCATGTTGGTTTTAAGCTTCATTGTAAAACCCACCCCGTATCTCACTCGGTCTGATTCTTCCCTCAAAAGCTCGTTTATGGCATAACCACACCCCGTTGGTTGCTTCGTGTATCCTGCGCAGGGTGCAAAGACAATTCGCTTGCATACTGTGATGTGATGTACCGGGAGAACAATTAACAAACCAAAGAAAAGCATTCTGCGCTAAAATCATTTATCATCTCCCAAATACAGAGCATTTCAAAAAATGGAAAAATGAGTACAGTAGAAAAATGGGTCTCAGACATACAAAACGGCACGGTTCAGATTCAAGTGAAATTTAAAGTCCACGTGGCATATAGATAACTTGTAAAGAATCTTCTCATGACTAGAAAACATAAAAACTATTTTTAAGAACCGTAGCATAGCACGGGCGCTTGGCTAGTCTTAAGTAGATGAAGGAAGCAATCAGATAACTTTGAAGACCATCCAGACATTATCAACAGCTAGTCTGAAAGATGGCATAGCTTCGCTTCACAACTATCACATATTAATTCTTGAATAAACAAATAGTTAGACATGAAAGAATAACTCAAACATGATGCGATCAGAGAAGTTTGAAGACCATGTGTGTTATCCACATCAAAACTTTCAGATGTTTCAAACCTCCTCATTTCACTTCTAACTAAAGACAAAGCAGGTTATACTTAACTAGTTCTGGTGGCGCTCCGCCGCGCTCGGCTGGATATCATATCTATGTTTTTACATTGTTTAGTCTTAATGACATATGTGACCGACAAATTTTTAAATGTGTGGATGTTTAAAAACCATAAAACCATTTATCAAGCAATTATAATTAAATTTGATAGTTTTCAATTGTGTCAAGTGTGGTTAAAGCTATAGAACAAATTTAGAACTAAATATAGGTAATTTCTGCAAAACGTCGGGAGGCCGTAGTATTCTGGTTATATCAAGTGTGGTTAAAGCTATAGAACAAATTTTATTTTGTCAATATCAATCTTACAGGGACCTAGAAGGAACTCTACCGCACTCATTTAATTATTTTAAACTGATAAATATTCATAGTGTTTACTTTGGAATTTAAAAAGGGTCGCAGGCTGGAATATTATAAATTTTTTATTTGACACAAACCGAAACTAATATGTTCTAAATTAGAGGACGTATACATATAGTATGAAAACACTATAGGAATTACATAAAAACCAGGGGGGCAAAACAAACAACGAAGGGACCGAATTGCAAAACTGCAGGTAAATCCTTATCCCCACTACCCATCGCTCGTCAGTCGTCACCTTCCTCCCCGAGAGAAAAGCTTCGGTGGTCTTTCATGGTGGCTTATCTCTCCGCAAGATTCGCAGGCTAGAGGCACAGCGGAGCAGCTGGAAATAGAAAAACTGTAAGGTGTCGGCCAACGGTCTCCACTCCTCCGCACAGCTCCTCGCATCGCGCTGCCTCGTCTCCGAACTGTCCCGCCGTCATGTCCCTGTGTTGCCATTTTCTTTTTCTTTTTTTTTTTCTGCACAAGCTGCGTTGCCTATTTGCCGTGGCTGTTGCCCAATGTGCTGCCATGCCTGATGTCTTCTCCTGTACTGTCACGGAAGGCGATGGCTGAGGCTTACTCCGTGTCTGCGCCGGGCCTCTGCCCGTCCCCCGCCTTCCGGCCGTGCTGCATCGCGCCTCCGTCGGCCCTGGCGCCTTGGCTGCCTCGCACACTGCAGCTCGGCTCGTCGCGCCGCATCGTGCCCCGCCCCGCGCCTCCGCCTCCTCATGCCATGCACCGCCGGCCCCTTGCCTCCCCGTGCCGTGCCGCATGAGTCGTAGAAAAGAGGGAGAAAAAGCTGGAGAGGGAGGAGGCCACGTCCATAGAATGAGCGTGTCGGTAGGAGAAAGAAGCCACGTTAGTTACAATTGACGTGACTCTAGAAGAAGGTGGCCACGAATGCTAAAATGAGGAGGATGCAGTATTTTCTTTACAATTCAACTTTTGTGTATATAAGATGATTTGAAGCCAGCAAAAAAAAATTTGAGTGAGTAAGCAATCAACTACATACTGACAGACAAAAACATAAACAACTAATAAATTATTAGTTCGATAAAATGTGAGTACATGAAGCAATCAGAGAACTTTGAAGACCTGAATATATCAGCATGTTGTACTTCAGATCATATGACCTCCTCATTTTGCTTCACAGTGACTTATGATATATAATTAAGACTCATGCATCTCCCAAATGTTTTCTATTGGCATATCTTATCAAAAGGGAATCTGAATACTTCTGACGGCAGAACTCAAACTTTCGGAGAAGAGAAACGCTCAACAGCGCATTTTAGATAAGACAAGGAAGCAATCAGAGAACTTTGAAGACCATCAAGAATATCAACAGCAAGTTTCAGATGGTATAACCTCCTCATTTTGCTTCACAACTGCTATGCGCTGATCAAATTAGCGGGGTAGAAGGAATATGTCGTGCTGGATAAGAAAAAGAAGAAAAAGAAATTTGAACATGATGCAAGAATTTTTGAAAACTATATATATGATTCATCCACACGAAACCTTCAGATGCAGATGTTGTGCGAAAAAAAAGACCTTTCAGATGCATATGTGAGTCTCTTCACTTTCACTTGTTTACACATTGGGCGAAATAAAACGAAGAAAGAGCAACACATCGAACGAAACAGCAGGAAGGAAGACGGTAACATATCCATGTGGGCAGAAGATATGAAGC
Organism: Oropetium thomaeum; assembly: GCA_001182835.1. NCBI lineage: Eukaryota > Viridiplantae > Streptophyta > Magnoliopsida > Poales > Poaceae > Oropetium > Oropetium thomaeum. The sequence goes on from LFJQ01000057.1 coordinate 351,650, forward strand.
TGAGCAAAATCACTGGTTTCCTCAGAGGTATAGAGCCTGCCCAGACCATGAATCTTGCACCCAAAGATACCCTTTTCTCGCAGTTTTCCCTGCATCCAACCTCAACAGAGCAGGGGGCTAATGGTGCGAGCTAATCGTTACGAAAACCACTGAATTAAGAAAGACACAAGCATGCTTAATAAGAGTAATGAAAATAGATAGAGTTTGCTGTTGGCGGCGCGGGAGCCGGGAGGAGGGTGGCGGCCAGGAAGAGGAAAGGAGGAAGGAGCAGAGGAAGAGGCAGCCACCTTCTCCTATATATAACCTGGGCTCAGCTGACCTAATGTGTTGACATTGGCTAGGCCCATCGTAAAGGGTAGAGGAGACCCGGTATTGGACCGGGCCTAGTTGTCCTGATATTCTGGACTGGACTAGGCGAGTAGCCCATTTGAGTTTCCCTCCAGCGTCGACGCCCTCCGCCACCGGCGACACCACGCCGGCCTCCGCGACCTGCCACGCGTTCTGAACTGGTCCGCTTCCATGGGCCACGTTAGCAGCGCCACGCCGGAGGCCGCCGCCTCGAGCACGAAGTTCCATTCCCGGCACAGCGACAGGCCCATCTTCGACGTCTGAACGCCCTAGTTGTCCAGTGGACCAGTAATTTCGTTCCAACCCCAATCAAAATATATGTCAAAAAAAAAAAATCCCCAATCAAAATATTACAGTACTACAACACGGCATTTAGAAAAGGAAAAGGTTGTACTAACACTCTATCCCCAATATCTCACATAGATCAAAGTGTGGAAGTACTAGACGACGACAGTAGTGATCACTACCAGCAGTTGACGACAACAGTAGTGAGAATGTGCACCAACTCTTCCAAGTCCCTGTACGAGCTCCCGCCTTCCGCCACCGTCGACGCCGCCTTCTTACTGAGCTCCACGGCACGGTCCCTCACGGGATTCCCGTCCTTGCCCATCGCCGCATCGATCGCTCTTGCCACCTTTTCCGCGTCGGGTACAGCGTCGGCGCCTCCGCCACCGGCAAAGCCACGCCAGCCTCCGCGACCTGACACGCGTTCGTGAACTGGTCCGCCTCCATCGGCCACGTGAGCAGCGCCACGCCGGAGGCCGCCGCCTCGAGCACGGAGTTCCAGCCGCAATGCGTCAGGAACCATCCCACGGAGCGGTGGCGCAGGATCCGCACCTGCGGCGCCCACCCGCGGATGACCAAGCCCCGGGAGGCCGTCGCCGCCTCGAAGCCCTCCGGCCGGACGGCGCCCTCCTCACCGCCCAGACGAACGATGCCGAGCTCTGCGCCAGGGCGTCGGCCACGCAGGCCGCCAGCTCCGGCGACATCGCGTGCTGCGACCCGAAGCTGACGTACACGACGGAGCCCTCGCCGTGCGCGTCCAGCCAGGCGGTCATCTCCGCCGTCGGCACGGCGGGTTTCCCGCCACGGTCAACGTTAGCGAGGCCCGCGGCGTCGCACAGCGGGCCGACGGCCAGCACCCGCTGCTTCTTCGTGCTCACCGTCTCGTCGGGCTGCTCCGACTGCAGATAGGCCGGTTCGAACGCGGCGAACGAGTTCACCACGACGCACGCGCTGTCCTGGTTCCACAAGAAGAACTGGCGGATCGCTTCGGACACTTCGTCGCCGGCCACGTGCTTCCGGAACAACCAGGACAGGTGCCGCCACGGGGACCTTGGCGAGCCGGGTATCTCCGGGAAAGCGATCACCTCGTCGGTCGGCACGTGGCGCCAGAGGTACCGCGTCATGGCGAGGTACAAGGCGCTGGACGGCGAGAAGACCACGCGGGGCACGCCGAGCTCCGCGGCGAGCGGCTGCATCCACCCCATGAAGATGTCGGAGAGGACGGCAGTGACGACGCGGCGGCGTCCCTGTTGCTGCTTGGCCTGCTTGCACCAGGCGAGGAGCGGTTCCCCAAGGGCGGAGAGGGACACCATGAACGGGCGGAAGAGGTGGCCAGCATCGGGGAGGTCCATGGCGTTCTCGCCGCACCCGGACGGGGAGGAGAGGCGAGGAAGGGAAAGGCAGCACGAGCGTGCCCACCGACGGGCAGGCCGCGACGAGGCGGTCCAGCAACGGGGCGTTGCCGGCGGTCACGGCGACGGTGATGGCGAGCCCCCTTCCGGCAAGCAGTGTCACCAAGTCCAGGAACGCGGGCATGTGCCCTTGCGCTGGGAACGGCACGGCGAGCACGTGTTGCGGCTCGCCACTGCCGTCGGTTGCGCTTGGGCGCGCGTGTGGCGATGATGTCTCCATAGACAATGCAATTGGTATTCATGGTGCACCGAGGGAAGACTCGAATGCCCTAAGGCGTCAAAACATATTCGCACGCAAATGGACATTATTTATTTTAGGGATTCCCTTGTGCATTGCACGGGTAGATAAAAGGAAATTCCTCCCGTTGACTTCTAGAGTCATTTGTTTTATCATTCGTCAAATTTAAGAAAAAAGTGTGACCATGTGCATGAATGAACAATGCAGGTCGAGCATAATGAAAAAGATAGGCTTGAATGTAAAGTGATAGCGGTATATTGAAAAGAGTAAAGTGCACCGTAGGTCCTTAAACTATTCACGACTTGTCATCTAGGTCTATAAACTCTTAAACTAACTATCCGGGTCTCTAAACTATTTTTGTTGTGTTAAATAAGGTCCAAATCTATTTTTACTGTATCAAGTTAGGTCTATTTTTTTTAAAAAAAATATCATATAAGAAAAAAATCAAAGGGTCTCTAGCTGGATGGTTAGAGCGTTTAAGTGTCACTTCTCAGGTTCTAAGTTCGATCCCTCATAATACGAATTTCTGATTAAGGTTGAAAAAATCTTCACGTAATAGCCCACGTCAAATCATAGATTAAGAACCGATCTAAACTCACATCGGTCACGGATCCTAAGACCCTTATTATAAGGGCAGAGTAAAAAAAGTTTTAAATTTTTTTTACCTCCATAAAAATATCTTTTTTTTTAATAAAAATTTCAACTGATCATGTACGTTATGTATTGAGGATAAAAACTACGTTTTTTCAGTGTCATACTACAATATCGAGTTGCAGTATTCGTCGACAAAAACCAACTTTTTAAAAGTATCATACAACAATTTTTTTTAAAAAAATGGTCACAATATATTTTTAGCTTTCAAATAGAATTTAGACCTTACTTAGATACAACAAAAATAGTTTAGGGACCCAGATATTCAGTTTGAGAGTTTATGGATCTAAGTGACACAAGGTGAATAGTTTAGTGACCTACAATGTATTTTACTTTATTAAAAGTAACAGTTTTTACCAAACTCAACTTTGGAGACTTGCCTATATCACAGTAATGTGTCCAAGGTTGCAACTAACCACAAAGTTCGGAAATCTTTGCACAATTCTTGTGTCAACTTCTAGTATTTCTGCCGGAGTTAGGTCTGTCTCGCCACGTCTGCTGCAGGAACGCTGTCTCTATGAAAACGCGTTGCACATGATTTTGCGCCATCGTTACCATCGAACAAATATACAGTTTTTTTCAGAGGAGCACTACGGTTGGAAATAAACAGACAAAAACTGAAACTCTCTATTCAGACATAGGAGTAGCATATATGCACAGATTTGATACACAGTACAACTCCTCGGAGGTACTGTACGTACATCGCTAGAACTCCATAGACTCGTATGTTACAGAGTAGTCAGGCATCTTGTGCAGGCGCCGGAGGATGCTCTCGGCCGCCTGCTTGGTGCTCGCGTCCCCTCGGTGGAAGGCGCTCACCAGCGCCGTGGGCAGCATCCTGTCGCCCGTCACCTGGCTCATGCACCGCTCGTTGCCGTGTTCCAGGAGCTTCTCCACCACGCAGAAGCACTTCTGCCACAGGAGGTTCTGCCGATGCTGCCTCAGCGCGCCAAGCACACGCCTCACAGCATCAAGCTCGACAAGCACGGCGACGCTCTTCTCAACGTCCACCCTCTCATCAAGAAGCGTGCACAGCGCTCCAAGTGCGGCCTCCACCACCCGAACGTTGTCGTTCTCGAGGCAGGCCAGAAGGCCCTCTACAGCGCCGGCCTCGAGGAGACAGAAGGTCGTCCCTGGGGTGCAGACTCCCCTGTGCACAGGGCAAACGTTGAGCTGGTGGGTCAAGTTCTTCTTGCTGTTGTTGTGCCCCTTTGAGTCCTTCCGGAGCTTTAGTATGACTGTCTTCTTCGACAACAGCTCTTCAGGTGGTGGCTGGGACAGTTTGATGGAGATGTAGCTGAGGTTCTCGAGCCCCAAAGCAGCTAGTCGTTGCACCTCGTCGCTTCCAGCTGCCCCTCCAAGCAGATCAGTCAGCACCGACACCAGGTTGTGATCCATGGCTGCCTTCAGCACTTCTGGGCTGTACAGAGTTGCGGTGAACCGCACTAGCGCACCAACGAGGCCTTCCATGAATGGCACAGCATGCCTGCTTGTTCTCCCTGTGCCTTTCTGCATCTCCTTTACCGCACTCAAGATTGTTGGCACGGCATGCTCCTGCACAAGCGCGACGTTGAGCGAGGTGTTCCGGTAAGGTAGCCTTGAGAGCAGAGTCGCCGATGCAGCTTGCCGTTCGGTGACGCGCCCGCGCCCGGTGTGGTTGATACTTTTGATCAGCCTGCCCGGCTGGCCCTGCGTCTTGCAGAGCCTTTCTGCAATGGTGTGACCAATGTGTGGGGACAAGGTGATGAGTAACCTTGTCGCCGCGATGCTGAGTGCCTCCGTCGGGGAACTCATGAGCTCGACGATGGCGTGACCCCGATGGTTCTCCCTGATGACCGAGACCACCGTGGCCAATGGCTTTGCTAGAGAAGTGAGTGTGAGCAGGATACGGATGATGCTGAGGTTGAGGTCATCCGGCATGAAGCACTTAAGCATATGAATGAAGTTGTAGATGGAGTACTTAGAAGTGAGGACATGACCTTCCTTGTTCACCACTGTGGTGTCCGGATCAATGCCTGACTCAACAATGTTGGCAAGGACGGTAGCAGCTTTAGCCATGGAGTTTGCTGGCTCGTCATCTACTTTCCGGATAAAGAGTTCCTCGATCATAACAGGGACAGCGCCTGTGTTGACAAGCATCAAGCTGTTGGGGTGGTGTGAGGAAAGCTGGACAAGGACGTTGAATGTTGCCTTGCGGACCATGGGGTTGCCACTGCGAGTCATCTTGATGAGGATCTCGGACGTGCTTCTGGTGATGTCAATGGCGAGTTCCTGTTCGTGCACCAGCTCACTGAGGTAGCTGACCATCTCCATCTGTGTCTCTTCTGAGCCTGTTTGTAATATCCATGTCAGCTTAATACTAATTATTACAGGGATGTTAAGGATACTAAGTGAAACATTCAGGATGTTATAGTAATGAAATATTGAACCAAAATCGCCCAAAAAAGGATACAAGACTTCGAAGCTGTGTTCTAGTTATTTGAGTTGATCAAACTACTTTTTTTGGGTGGTGGTGGTGGGGGGTATCGAACTACTACTTAATGATGCAATTTTTATAAATTCTGGTTCAAACATGAACATGCTTGTGAACAACTATCATGCTTGCATAAAATGATCTCCTGCTACATCTCACCTTGCACTAGATGAATCTGAAGAGGTTCTAAGTAGCCACTTTGAGCCATGTACTTGATGTTCTTTGGACATTTCTCTAGGTTCTCAAGGACTGCTCCAGCTTTCTCAGAGGCAACTGGATCATCTGAACTGTTGATCTTCATAGTTGTAAGGATCAGGATACTTCCAGCCGTTGAACCAATATGCTCCAATAGTAACTGCGACTTTGAAAGCTCCAGCAAGAAAGAGATGGCCGCATGCCTTTCATCAGAAGTATTACTTGAAAGCAGCTTTATTGTCCTCGCAATGGCCTTAGTTTTTCCAACGATATCCTATACAGCATGCAATGAAGATTAACATTTAATCATAGGGTAAAATTTATTGGCTTAAAGTTATGTCAAGATTTGTGCTTTAGAGGTAGGGAGTATAGAGAAGAAAAATTCAACTGTCATAAGGCCTCCAAACTCCTGATTTTTTTTACACATCTTAGTTACAGTCAGTTCGCACTAGAATTACAGTCATGTTACACAATAACTCAGGTGTTGCCGCCTGTAAAAACACTTGAATCTTCAGTTAGTATAAGTTAGATCTAATCTTAAATATAGACCTTCAAATTCATTGGAAGAAAAATGAAGCGATGGAAGCCCTTAAAATGCTCACGTGTTGTATAGATAGCCCCTAACCATATTTTGAGAGAAGAAAAACTTAGGTGCTGAGATCGGTTCAGTATAAATTGTTATAAATTAAATGTCAGTTCCGTTAGGCCAGAAAAGTTCCAACTAACCTTTCCTTCTTCATCTTCTACTAACAAACACAGAAGCTCCAGCGTATCACATCGGATCTGTGCATTGTGGTTGTCCAACAACCGCGCTATGAACTTGGTGACCCCAATCCTATGCATCAACTCCCTGTTCTTTCCCCTCAACTTGGCCAGCAACTTCAGTTCATGTATGGCTTCAAGCACCATTGTGTCTGCAGTTGACAGAGAGAGGGCAGTGCGAGCGATCCTCACACGCATCGCCTCATTCCTCATTGTCCATTCATCAATTACACTCTTCAGGGAAGCATTGCTCGTCATTGTTTTACTTTGCATAAGCATTTGGGTAACAGGGCAATAAATAGGTTCAGAACTGTCTACAAACCTCTCGATGTACTCCTCTATAGCGCTCCTTTCATATGTCACACCACACTCGGTTGTCACAGGATCATTCATCACCTCATTTGTCAGAGGACAGAGGAATGCATCGTACAGTGGCTCAATGTATTCTGCAACCTCTGGAAGAGTGCTGAATATCTGCCCACCAAATTCATGTGATTCATGGTACATTCCCTGCAGGAAGTCCACCAGCCTTGGATTATCAATATCACGGAGTGACCTCCTTCTGGGTCTGTTGCTCACTACATTCATGGATATATCAACCTCAGAGTAACCCTGTGATTTTATTAGCACATCCATATAAGCATTACTGCCAAATGTTGATGCTGATATCCTTCCAAGATCATCATATATGTTCTGCAAGACATTTTCCAGGTCTTGTGCTATGTTTTGTGTCACATCATCTGTGAGTTGCAATACTCTGTCTTTGCACCTTGCAGCAAGGTCTTTAGCAAAAATGACACTGGCAAAAAGAGATTCAACCATCTGTGACACGTTGGTTTGGGTCCTGCGAGCTGTTTGACGCTCCATTATTGCCCTGCCTGGGTCCATGGAGTCCTCTTGGCTGTTGACGGCAGCTACTGATAACATTACTGCATACATGAAGAAACAAAAGTTGGAAGACACATAGAAATGATTGATCAAATAGCCAGAGACAGTGGTACAGAAGCTAAATCATAAAGCGACACTTCAAAGACAAATAAAAACCAGAGCATAAGTAGAATACATAGCTGTTAAAACTGTATTTAAACTATATAATGATTCATCAAGAACCACGATAATCAAATACAACATAAGGCAGGTAAAAATAGAAGTCTTTCTTCTAGAACAAAGGCTAACACCATTTCCTTGGATGCAATTACTGCAAATTCTTGTGCAAACCATCTACACAAGATCTAGAACATTAAAACAGAAAAGAAATATACCTGTATTGCTTTAGCTGAAATCTCCGACAAATCAATTATACTAGCACTGGCACTGTGTTTACAAGAGTTACAGGAGTATTTTTTGCCTCCAGCTCTAGCACAGAACCTGGCCTTGGTTCTATGCAGTGAACTCTTTAGTAGATGAATATTAATAGGGAACACCCATCACGATGGTTCAATTTATAATATCTCCTTTGGGTATTGGTAAACCCCCATCAGACATTGCAACAATTTATCAGCAAGTAGACCTGATTTGTGTTGACTTCACGCTTCATCAGAGTGCTATCCTTCAACTGTAGCTTAATAAGATTTTAATTAGTTTAGACTATAACACAAGAAAAATATAAACATATAGTAGGAACAAAGTTAGGTTAGTGGTGGGCTGGTAAGCTACCCAAAAAAAAAATCCACAAGAATCATATGTTTTAGGATGCCATTGAAAGCTACATGACCGAATAGACAAAAGGATGGTACAAATGATATCACTTCTTAGGTCATATTGAAGGTGCTAAACTATAGAAAAGTACTCTGAACACCTGGCAGGACTGCGATGTAAGCATGGTGAGAAGTAGAAACCATAATCACAAACATCTCACCACAATGTGCTAGTCGTAAGTATTTTAGTCTATTCCATTCTTTGCAAAATGATTTTCTGGTTCAGCAACCTTTACCATACAATGCATTTCTGTAAAAGTGCCTTTAACAGAGGCCCTGAACTCAACATCAAGATCAACCACACAAGCTACCTCCACTCATAGTTTGGTTTCTCAAACAAAGGGACAATGGGAAGATGATTGATACTACTGTATTTCTTTTCAGGGAGTGATTTGCACAAAAGCATAATGACTAGTGACTAATAATGACGCCCAGGGTGGTTAGGAATGGATAACAATAAAGCATTACAAAGAGATCAGGACAAGGGGACTGAATCACCATGAACGTTGATTGTTGAACAACCATACAGTCAGGACGTGTATGGAGTGACAAAACACTGATGCCTTGGGTTTGGCATATCAGAGTAGCATTGACCATTTGTACGCATCTTAATGATTGTATTGGGTCAAACTTTCCCTAACTAAAAAGAAAATCGAGCGAGTGACGTGCATCTGCGTGAGACAGCTACCGGTCGCCAAATGCGCTGCGCTGCGTTGTGATATCCTTCCTTGGCCGCCGGTGCTTTGGCCCGTCCGGCGCGCGCGGGTCGCGGAGACGGCGGCGGCGGTGGCGAGAACGCGGGATGACAGTGCGCGAGGATACAGAGATACCGGAGAGCGGAGAAGGAAGGAGGGCAAAAAGAGGAGTACCGGTGTTTAGCGAGGGGAGCGCACCCGGGCATCACCACCGGCGACGGCAGAGGCGGCCGGCGGGGAGTTCATCTTGGTCCAACTGCTGCAGGCTGCTCCGGGACCAAGCGACTGGGGCCAGATTCTGCCTGCGTTTCCTCGCTGGGAAACCGTGGGCCGTAAGATTCTATCTCAACGGACCAGGCTGAGCGACGCGACAAGCGAGAGCGAATCCTCGCGTTGCGTGCACTCCTTGTAGTTTTCTGTCTGTTTCATTCGGCCCGTCTTTCTTGACTTGATGGAGCCCCATCATGAGCCAGCAAACAAAGGCCCAAACAGGATGCTTTCCGATCCAGCTCGCGAGCGCGCGCGCTCGAGGGAGATAGCCGTTGCCATGGCACCTTGCAGGTAGTACATCGATCGGTGCGCGCGTGTCGGCGCTCCCGCCACCGCGGCCGCCGCCGCGCTGACACTGCTGTCGGGGCTTCCAAAATTTGCTTGTCCGACGCCGCACAGCGTTGCGGCACAGGGAACTGCGCCCGTCCGTAACGGATGCATGGCCTCACGGTCGCGACCGACCGGACCGGTGCCTAAACGAGGGGCGCTCTAATTATAAGCCGCCTCTTCTCCTCCGACCAAAAGCTTTTCCACACTCCACTCCTTCCGTTGCCGTTCTTCCTTAATCCCTCGCTGCGTCCCCGATCAGAACGGAGAATCTCCAACCTATACGTGCGCACGTTTTCAATCTATAATCCAACAAACTGCTTAACCTGCTGCACCCGCGTTCCTGAGCAAGAGCAAACAATTTTACATTTCTTCACAATAAGGAGCTAATTAGAGTAATAATAATGATCGGTCAGTTTTGGAGCATAATAAGTTATTAGAAGCTGGAATTCCGTACGCGCAGATCGTACCAGTCCAGGAAAGAGCCGGGCTTCGGCGGCTCCGCGAGGATGGTGATGCCGATCTCGACCGGGGGCGACCACGACGACGAGGTGGCTGATGAGGGCACCGAGCCACTCCTCTCCAGCAGGAAGCAGCAGCGCAGGGCCGGCGGTGACGGGGAAGACGACGACGGCTTCCACGGCGCCTCCTTCTCCGGGGCGGTGTTCAACCTGTCCACCACCATCGTCGGTGCGGGCATCATGGCGCTCCCGGCCACCATGAAGGTGCTCGGCCTCGTCCCCGGGCTCGTCCTCATCGTGCTCGCAGCGCTGCTCACGGAAGCCTCCATTGAGCTCGTCGTGCGGTTCAGCCGCGCTGGGGGCGCCAAGTCATACGGCGCGGTCATGGGTGACGCCTTCGGGGCGCTCGGCAAGGGGTTCCTCCAAGCCTGCGTCGTCGTCAACAACGTCGGCGTCATGGTCGTCTACATGATCATCATCGGTAAACGTTTGGTTTAAAATGTACGCCTTCATAAAATAAAATTGTTCTGAAGAATGGATCCACTTTAATTTGCACAAGGTGATGTGCTCTCCGGAACATCTTCCAGCGGTGTGCACCATCACGGTGTACTAGAAGGATGGTTCGGCGAAAACCGGTGGAACGGACGCTTCGCCATCCTCATGATCACAACTCTCGGCGTGTTCACTCCGCTGGCATGTTTCAAGCACATTGGTAAAGCAATGCAATGCTGCAACAAGCTAGTTATCCGTTATCTGAACATTTTTTTCTCGCAGTCTGTCTGATGGATTTATTTTCTTCTACAATTACCCCCCTTCTTTCTGTGCGAACCATTTCAGATTCACTGAGATACACGTCTGCTATATCGGTCGCCCTGGCCGTCGTGTTCGTCGTGCTCACTGCCGGAATCGCGATGCTCAAGCTGGTGAGGGGACAGATCCCGATGCCTAGGCTATTCGCTGATGTACATGACCGGTCCTCCGTATGGAGACTTTTCACGGCGGCACCGGTTCTTGTCACCGCTTACATTTGCCACTACAATGGTCTGTGAAATCTGAACTACTGAGCTGCCGTTACATTTCTAATTTCTCTCGAACAATGAGACCGAACAAATAATTCATTGACCGGGAGATACTCTGCTTTGCAGTTCACCCTATCGACAACGAGCTCAGGGACTCCTCGCAGATCAGGCCGATAGTGCGCACGTCGCTGCTGCTGTGCTCGGCGGTGTACATCACCACCAGCTTCTTCGGTTTCCTCCTCTTCGGCGAGTCGACGCTCGACGACGTCCTCGCCAACTTCGACTCCAACCTCGGCATACCCTACAGCTCCTTCTTCAACGACGCCGTCAGGGTGAGCTACGTGCTCCACCTCATGCTCGTCTTCCCCATCGTGTTCCACGCGCTGCGACTCAACATGGACGGACTCCTTTTCCCCTCGGCGCGGCCGCTGTCCTGTAACAACCGAAGGTTTGGCGCGCTGACGGCAGCGCTCCTCGCGGTGATCTTCCTCGCTGCGAACTTCATAGCGAACATCTGGGACGCCTTCCAGTTCACTGGAGCGACAGCTTCTGTCTCTGTTGCCTACATCTTTCCAGCGGCCATCGTACTAAGGTTACATTCATTAACATTCTTTTATTATTACAAAGAAGAACACAGAAAAAAAATGATTTCTTTTGTCTTCATGTACCAGAGATCGCCATGGAATAGCGAAGAAGAAGGACAGATTCCTAGCAGTGTTCATGATTGTTCTGGCGGTGGTGTCAAACGCAGTGGCTGTGTACAGTGATGCTTGCTCATGACCTTTTTTTGGCGCTGCCAATGCTCTTTAAAGTGTCAATATCGCTCCTCTCCATGTGGTTGTGTAATAATCGCCCATTAAACTAATGTGAAGTGAAGGATCTATAGGACACATGCTGCCCTCGAAGTCCTGCAGCAAAAATGTTACACGATTGTTAAACTATAGTTTTAATAGGAAGCCGCCACACACACTTTAATGATCTACTAGAAAATCGTTACATCATTTACCACAGGCTCCAGAACATAACTAAAGGGTTACTCAACCCGGATATAACAAGGTCGTTTCAAAGATATAAAGCTACTCTCGCCTAACTTTGTGGTTTCAATCAAATTCTTCCCTGCCTCTGATCTATTCTTACCAGGATCCATCATCGTGTGGGATATTCTAAACTGTATTATTAATACTCATGGTTCAATTTATCGTTTCTTCTCTTCTTTTCTTTTTTCCTTTTGTGGGTTGTGACTTTGATTTTGGTTTCAATGGACTTTGTCTTTTTGCTTCCCTTTTGCTACATTTTTCTTTGTCATTATGTGATAATTAATTTTTATTTCTCACGTAATCTAATCAACATAATTCAAAATATATTTAACTTGTCAGCTTTAGTATTTTGTTGTGAGATTGTCAACTTCATTTACAACACTTCAAACAAAATAAAACACTTTGAATTATTTTTTTCATTTTAAATATACATTTGAAATTCAAACAAAATTAGTCTAACTAACATAAAATCACTCATAAATGTTATCACCACATATATGAAATATCCTCTTCTGTACAAATATCTTTGTGATTGGTAAGAATTGCCCCACATGGAGGCAATGGTCCTCTATATATTGCATTGTTTCTCTAAGTTCCCCTAGTCTCACTTTTAGTGCCATACTTTTGAACATATATGTTGCTCAATTTCACTGGTAGAGATGGATCAAAATCTAAGGGCATCTACAATAGTTATTTGGCACATAGAGAAGGGTGAAATATGGAAATCTAACATAAGCCTCACATATTTTAGTATTAAGAGTTCTAACAAGCAAATATAGGATCCGTAGTGTTTTAGGAGGGGGGGGGGGGTGGTGTTGTAAATTTAGGAAGTGGATGTAAGTAACTGTTAGATGGATGGTTATTTTTTTTAATGACACCTTAAATATTAGTTTTGAGAATGAGTTTACATAACTATTGAAGATGTTCTAACTAAGGTGACATCATACTTTTGATTAAACTGATTTATATGATTATTAGCTGCACATCTAATAAGATGCTTCATTTTATTTGACCGAAGAGTTTGTTGTTGAATTTTGGATCTACTAATGAGCTGGAATCTAGAGGTTGTGTGGAGCGTGTTCGATTGACGTAAAAAGTGTGAGAAAAGTAAAATCATGCTGAAGGTAGATTGTGATAATGTAGCAGCGAAAATAACAGGTATCACAAATAATAAGTCATGTTTAGTTTTTACAGTTAATAATGTGAAAAGGATTTCAAGTATTTTGACAACTTTAAGTTTAAATCTGTGAGAAGAGAGCAGAGAATAGAGTTGCACATGAACTTGCACAACTATCGAAATAGACTCACACTGTGATGTGTCGTTTACATGTTCTCTAATGCATTTAAGAATATGTCAGCTAAGTAATTAATAGAGCTCTCTTTCTTATGAAAAATGTATTAGTTGCACATTTTAATCGGCACAATAGAACTTTTTAATTCATAAAAAAAGAGTTAATCGGATGTATATATATATATATATATAAATATATAAATGAATGATAGTATGCTGATCAGTTGAGTGAGTAATCAACCATTTGAATGAAATTTACATATATCAAATAATCATTCAACGATACAAAAATATTACCATGAAGTTTCAATAATTCTAGTTTATCTCAATCAATGCAAGTAGTAATGTTACTTTAATTACTTCTTACAGATTGTTAGTAGTCAGACGATTTACCTACTTGTGTTGTAACATGAAACTCTCTATGCGGTGAAGCTAGGTCGTTTTTTAATTACATGATACACCGTGAACGCTCACAACGCACGCATACTCATCCTTTATACATGCATACATAAACTCTATCTATATGAGCACATCTAAAGATATAAATTTTAACACTAACAAAGTCACACAGGTGAAAGTTCGTTATTAATTATTAAGTGGAAGAAGAATAAGAGAGAAGTTCATGTGACGCGTGCGGCGTGCCAGGCCAAGCTCTCCTGGTGTCACTCACGTGCCGGCACCCACGGGCATGACAGCGACAACGGAGTCCCAAAAGCCCCAAAACCCACATGCTCCGCCCCTAAAAAACAGATCCGTGTCCCGTAACCTACCTCCTGGAAACGCAGAGCCCAAATAAATCATCGTGTGAGCTCTCGCGTCCGTCTCTCTGTCTCTTGATGGGCTGTTATCACCAGACACTAATCGCGCGACAGTAGCTACCAAAGCAGCTAGCTCGGCGCCGAAGCGGTGGCTGCCGATCGATGCGTTGGCCACCACGTGATGCCTTATCATTAGGCTCAGATCGATCCGACTCCCAGCGTCGAGCACGACGGCGACACGCTCTTGTTAAATTTAATTCACCAGGCCTGGACTGGGGAGGGGTGATTAAACAAACAATCGGATGGGGACTTGTTTACTGATCCCTAAACGGATCTTTCATCCGCTGTTGCAGAGTGGTGGCAGAGGGAATGTTCCGACGATCGATTATGAGAGAGAGAGAGGGAGAGAGAGAGCACCGCCGTGCCGTGTGCGGCACCACCCGTCGTCCACTGAGACGCCTCGCTCGCTCAATGATTTGATCCGTCTGATCCCATCGATTTTAAAAGATGGATCAAGAGAAAGAATATCATGAATCGTCTCCACCACCACACGGAAGAGGCCATGCAGCAGCAGCTACTACTAGTACTACTGTCCAACAAGAGGAAACGGACGCGAAGCTTCCTCAGTTGTGCGACACACATGCCATGAGCGCGGGGCTCTTCGTCGTTTTTATCGGGGCTCAACGACGACTTTGAGACTCTTGAGTTGAGCCGGCCGGTGACTAGCTAAACTGCTAGCCGTTCAGTGCTAGACTAGACTACTTTTTCACGCCTTCACCTAACTTGTTGGTGATCATCAGGGCCAGGTTCCTGAACGATCCCTCCTCCCTACCTTAACTTCGTCCAGATTTGTTGTGACGATGATGTTACGCGAGGGGGGCAACAACGACGCAACGGACGAGATATGCACCGCCGAATGGACCACGACGATGGCCGTGTGGCCATAGCAGGCAGGATATTGCAGAACGAGTAGGTGCGGCCCCGGCCCCACTGCTGGCACGTGCAACCGCGGTGGCGGATGGTAAGTACCTCTCCTACGTACTACTAGTAGTACGTACCCGCTGCTGACGGCGGCGACGAGAGCAGGGACGACGGTTAGCTACATCGTACACGCGTCGTTGATCCGCGCGTCGCTGCTTTGGTTGATCCTCCCATCCCATGCGAGCGCTCGTGCCCTCGGGGTTGTAAAGGCCTGGAACGCACGCGGCACGCAGCAACGTGGCAGCAGATCGCGGCCGGCCAGGAAGGAAAGAGAAGGAAGGAGCAGAAGCGCGCGGATCGTGCGTGCCGCGGTGTCGCTCTGGATCGATTGGTTGCCCGGCGCGGGCGAGCACATGACATGAGCATGAGAGAGGATCGAAGGCGCGCGCGCGGCCGCGGGTGGTGTCTGGCCAGCCTAGCTCATGTATCGATCGGCAGCATGTGCGCGCGACGGGTGGCTTTGCGAGATGGAAGGAAACGGAGGAGAGAGAAAGAGGGAGGGGGGACATGACAGGCCAGGGAAGGGAGGGAGGTCGACCGCCACCGCCGGCAACGCGGCGTACAGGTTCGGCACCGGCGGGTGCACGTGAGCGATGAGCTAGCTAAGCCAAGCTTTTCTCGGCGTGTTGGCCACCTCTCCACACTGCTGTTAGGTTTTGTAAAGACTCATTTTCCGCAATCAGCGGTGATAATCATCTACCCCGCGCGCTGTTACCATCATCATCAAGCGACGGACATGTTTATTACCGGTCGAACTGACACCACCTCGCCCATCGACATGCATGTAACTCTCTGCGTGCTACACAAAAGCTACTCAGAAATTATTAATAACGTCTCTTCGCATTCTTCGCTTCATGTCTGCGTGAGACTTTTCTCGATGACACACACACACACACACACACACAGAGAGAGAGAGAGAGAGAGAGGTGGTTTGAACCCCTCTTGTAAGATACTAACAATCCATGTTTCATAAGCTCACTAGCAGACTAGTACTATGAAACTATATAAGCTCCAACCAGACAGGTAGGCCTTCGCCCCCTTTTCTCCACCTGACTATAATAAACCTCAGAGTCGATCGACAGCCACATTCCCTCCTCCGTCGGTACGAGCTAGTAGCAGCAAGATCCGAGCCAGGCACCACCTTTCTGCTGCTGCAGCGACCAGCGGCAGAGGAGAGGAGATCTCTCGGTTCCCGTTTCGCCTGCCAATGCAGCTCTTCCAAGGTCAGAGACGATCTTGCCGTGCTCGCTTCTCATGTGCTTGTTACTATAGCTGCTTGGCCTCATCTCTACTCCGTTGAAGAGGCTGACGGCTTGACGCTCTCTTGTGCTGTGCCCGTGGTTCGCAGGTGAGAAGCCGGCGCATGACTTTCTCTCGCTTCACACGGGAGGTGGCGCTTCGTCGCCGGTCGAGCCTTCCACCCAAGGTACAATAAGCAGGCCGTCTGGCAGTTTCGATATGGTTTGTATGCATCAATGACCTGCTAATTAACTTCAAACGCAGCCTCAGTATACGATTTAGGGGTGCACAGCACACTGAAGCCTCTGAAGCTGTCCAAGCAGCGCGGCCGCGGAGCGATCGCCGTGGCATCGTCGGGTTTTGTGGAGGCCGACTCGGACGAGCATCTCCTTCCGGGCGGCGCGGGGACGTTCAACATCAGGACGGTGCCATCTTCTTCTGGCCTTCATGGCTCCAGGACGGAGGGCGCACACGGAGCCGAATCCGGAGCCAGGGCTCACAGTGGCCCGTCCACAATGTGGCAAGATTCAGGAACTGATCAAAGATCAAGAAGTAAGACACTCTGCATACATCCAACAGTAGCAATGTGCTGTTCTATTTCAGTCTTTTCAGCCCCTGACGTCTGCTCTCTTATTTCTTTTTTTTTTTCAGCGACGAGAGAGGGACGGAGCAGCGCTAGCAGTGCCGATCAGGGCCCCAACACGCCGAGGTCGAAGCATTCCGCAACCGAGCAGCGGCGAAGGACCAAGATAAATGACAGGCAAGCTCGCCGAGGTCGAAATTCCATGTTCAGTAGTACTATATATCAGAAAAAACTGGTACATCAGCCGAGAGCATAGAGAATTTGAGTGAGCCCACACAATAAAGTTTTACTCACATCAGCGGACCTGTCATAGAAATACAAAGTTCACATTCTATTCTTCCCTGAAACAAATTTATACATGGAATCTGACATGAGAGACGTTTATTCTTCTGACAAAGAGTATCTGTTTATGTTTCCCTTCAGGCTTGAAATACTACGGGAACTATTGCCACACGGTGATCAGAAGAGGGACAAAGCATCTTTCCTTCTCGAGGTAAACAGAACATCATCTTTGTCAAGTGGGCGTGCGGTGTACAATATTGAGTACTCATATCACATTAGCGAAAAGAAACAGAGATACCCATGAAACAAAATGTTCACAGATCGGAAACATGGATCAGCATGTTACCTCACAATGTTCAGAACAATTGTTTGCAGGTTATTGAGTACATAAAATTCTTGCAAGAGAAAGTCCAAAAGTACGAATCAGCCAATCCAGAAAGGAATCACGAGGATTCAAAATCCATGCCATGGGTACTAACATTCCCCTGCTACCTTGTTCATGACATCCACAGTGTTTTGTGGACCAGAAGAATGCAATATGCTAACTTTTCTTTCTTCATTTTTCCTTGACAGGCGAAAGTTTACTATAGATCATGCTGGAAAAGCACACAGGTAATTATATAAACAATAATAGGATATCAAAGCAAATATTTTTACATATAACATACCAATGGTGGTTCCCTTTTGTTTCTTGTTTATGGTCTCACAGAACATCAGTCAAGTCCAGGGAGGATTATCAGCTTCACAAGATGTGAACAATGAACAATGTGGTTCCAAGCCAACAACAGTGGCACCAGCTGCTCTCTTCGGCGCACAAAGTATCAGAGAAACTACTACTGATGTCAGTTCCTCCCAAAAGGTGGCCAACACAGCACTGAATGGGGAAAGTAAGCTACATGATTTGCCTTTCTGGTTGCTTTTTTTTAGTATCAATAGTTCTTGTTAAGAACTTGATTACTCAGCCCAAGGTCTTTAAAATGCAGAGAACAGCACACCAAGCAAACAGACACAATGGTTGAGCATATCAACCTGTGATTCAGGCAACAGACCACTAAGCACCTACGAGAGAGAACCTGTTCACAAGGACACTCGTAGTCTTTCTAATGCTTACTCTCAAGGGTATGTTACTAAATTATAGTAGTTTTGTCCAATGATTCTACTATCTAGCTCTATATGTAACTGACAGAACAATTTGTATCTGCCACAGGTTATTGCACAGACTGACAGAGGCCCTAAAAGGGTCTGGAGTAGACCCAACTCAAACTAATATATCCGTGGAGATCAACATGGATAGAGAAGATAGAGAACATGGTAATGCACATGGCAATTCAAAGGTAATAAAGATGCATATTATGTGAATTTTCAACATTTAGGCTATCCAATAATTCAGAACACAACCGGTTGTGTATTTAACGCCTCTTTCACCTGACAGAATGTTGAAGGTGATGAATGTACTCATGTGGCCAAAAGGCTTCGGTGTGACACAAGCTAGATATTCAAGCATCACCATGTCCAGAATAGGACACCCTACAGGAGCATAAAGATTCAATGCAATTCTTTTAATTTATATTGCAATCACATTTACTGACATAAGCTTCTGCTCAGATTCAAAGGAAGCTGCTTAGGAAAGGGTAGTGACAACCTCCCTGATTCATTCATTCCTCATTTGTAAATGCAATTCAGGATGTACAACAATGTATATGTATTGATCTCTCAAAATTTCCCGATTAAACGAATATGGCCCATACAAAAGAGTGATGGCAGTGTATCAATATCAACCTTCCATAATTCGTCCACTAAATTGGTAGCTAGAGCTATGAACAGAAACTGTAACCTATACTATACTATTAAGCTTGCTATTCGCAAGCTTCACATCCCCAATTCCATTCTCGTCAGTTGCAAGATCGGAAACAGCTCACATCACCTGGCGCTCGGCTGCATCAGCGACGATGGGCAGCCGCGGTGTCTTCCCCAGCAGGCATGCGCCCCCGCCATAGACCAAGCAGACGAGCAGGAAGAGGAAGACGGTGTTCTCCAAGCTCTGGAAGATCTCGAAGCCGAGCCCGGAGGCAGAGGACGGCGCGAAGGACTGCACGAGCAGGTCGGGGAAAATGAGCAGCACGTCGAGAGCGACGGCTTGCATGGCGTTGAAGCGGACGAAGCGGGAGAAGGCCTGCTGGTTGCGCACGACGGCGAAGTAGAGCGTGAGGAAGAGGAGGAAGGGCGTGAGCGGTGAGGAGTGGAAGAGGCGCGCGGCGGGGGCGAGTGGGCCGAGCAGCGCGCTGAAGAAGGGGAACTGCGCGAGGAGGAAGCGGCCGTGGTGCACGCCGTCGAGGAACGGGTAGAGGTAGGCGACGGCCGCCACGAGGCGGTCGGGCGCCTCCACCGCGCCGCTGTTGTCGTTGTTGTTGGACGCGCGAGGCGGGGCGGCGAGGAGGAGGCGCGGATGCGGGGTCGTCGCGGTGGGGGTGGCGGGGAGGTGGAGGAGCGAGCTAAGGTGGGGCCTGCAGAGGACGCGGGACGGCGAGCCAGCACGGTGGAGCGGACTCGGTGTTGGCGAGAGCAACAACAGGGAAACGGCGGATGCCATGGGGAACGAGTTGGTTAAGGTAGCGCGCGGATGCGGCTGCCGCTGCCGCTGCCGCTGCCTTGGTGCGGGTGGGGATTGGATATTTCGCTGGGAAGGCGTTTGGGTAGGGGCAGTGACGCGCGCGATGGTGCGGCGGCGGCTGTCTCCTCCGAGCTGGAGCTGGTGGGAGTGGAGGAGATTTTTGTGGAGCTTGGGGTGATGTGGCCGACTGGAAGACGAGGAGATTGGTTAGTGGCGGCCTGGCGATGGCGCGCCTGCGGACGGACGTGGGCCTGACGCTGGCGGACGTCTCTTGTGTTCTCTGTGGGCTTTCCCTTTCGTATAATGCAGTGCTGCCTTGTAATGACTGGGCTACGTTACGGCGAACTTTGGAGTGTCCTTGTTAATGGGCTGGGCCATCGAATCGTCGTTTGCCCAACTTGATGTACTCGACCGCTAATCCCTAGTACTATGTTTTAACCGCAGCACACAACGAAGGTATTGAAACTGCTGCTGTACTGTGTAATCCAGAAAGTAAGTAAACGCGGACGCAATTCCCATTAACGAAAGTGATAAAATTATCCGCCAGTCAACCGGTACAAGTAGTACTACTACAGTAGATTGCTCTTGGGTCGAGGTTAATCATCATAATCAAATCCTACCATGGTACTAGTAGTACTCGTTCTAATCGTCACTGAAATCATGATACTCGCAATAATCGTCACTGAAATCATGGCGTACGGAGGGAGCACTCGTTCCTAGTCCTAGCGCTCCAATGCATCTTGGGATCGAGGCACGTTGACGAGCGCCGTGCGCGGCGTACGCAGTACGCATCGCCCGCAGCGATTGATGGAAGACGATGGGATCGCCAAGGCAGCTTATCCTGCTAGCACGAGCCTCGATGACACACGGGATCCCAGCGGGGAGAGAATGACGTTGCATTGCATCCTATCGAAACGGAGGCCAGATCTGACTAGAATCTCATTATTACGCACGCGCATTAAGGTTATCTAATCTCGTCACTGAAAGCAAGAAGAATCACCGTTCACCGAAAACAAGCTGATCTGCGCTGGAACTACTTGTATCAAATTTTTTTAACTGGTGAAAAGCGAAAAGCTATCAAAGACTGCACGAGGAGATTTCTCAAGGTTGCACATGTATTGCTTTCATATCCTAAAAATGTCGATTTCTTTTCTAAAGGAACATCACCTATTTCGAGCCTCAGTTTTACACCATCTCTTTATCAGCATCAGCTCCACATTTGCTGATGTAATCAATAAATCTGCATCTCCACTCCAGTGTAACGCCTATCTATGACCTATGTACCAGCTACATTCCAATCAGGTATCCATCCATGCCTCTGAATTCCCAATCAGAAGCATATGCTTATCGGTCTGACGGGAACAATGTAACGATTCAGCCAAGCTAAGTTACAGAGTATTCTTTGGCTCGAGAGGAATGGCATTAGAGCTGTTCAAGATTGCGATGTTCGCAAAAGGTTGGGATCTCGCAAGCATTCTTGAGGGTTGGCATAGAAGTACTCCTCTTCCTTTGGTCTGTCTGGGATCACTTTCCTTGTTGTAGCTGATCCCATCCGATTTGCATGGACGGCCTTGATCAATGAAGAAAACTCGTCCCACCGCAAAGATCCACTCTTATACTGGTCTACCAGCTCAACAGTAACTTTTCGATCCAATAAGATTGTTTTCTTGAAGCCCATGTACCTGCATCAACAAATGGCAATATACATACACTTTTATAAGTAGTATATAAATGAATCATGCAAAAAATTCCTCAAAATCAAATGAAGGAAAAATATGTATAAAAGGACAGAGAGCAATCAACAACAATATGTTGGTCATTCCAGATGTTATAAATTTAGATACCTGCGATGGCCCTCGACAACTTTAGCCATGTTGCCATCATATGTTGGAACAAATATATCACTTTCCAGTGATACCAAGTAATCCAATGCAGCCATTTGTGATGAATGGTTCTGAAAGAACATCAGATCAGAAGGCGCCAAAAGTGTCTCCTTTCTCACCTATACATATCAATGTGAGAATAACAGGCATCAGAGGAAATGGAAAAGGAGATACAGGTTGATAACATAATACAAAAAAGTGGTGCCATATGCATTTAGATATTTGGTCTATACCACGTTAGGATAAGCTGAAGTAAGAGAAGCCATTCTGCGTTTTCCACCATATATCTCTCCAGCTGCAATATATATTTGCATACTTCTGTCGATATCCAATGCTTTAAGGACAAGAGCAACCTCCTCTGGTGTCAAGGGGCAAAGGCCATCTTTTCTTTTCACAAAAGAGTTTATTACTTTCTCTTTCCACCATGGGTAAGCATACCTGGAGTCCCATATCAGTATGTGAAACATACACTTTACAAGACCTCGCACAATGAAGGAACCATATGAACAAGCATTTTACCTCATTCTTGTAAGCTCCTCAGCTTCTTTTGGAGTGCAACCTTCGGTACAGCCAGAGAAGGCAAGCATATCCATCTCATATCGTAAATGAAGGACCAAGAATGGCCCATTTTGGCGGAGCATTCTAATTACTCGACTGCCTAACTCTTCAATTTGGGATGTAAATTTTAGTGAAGCATAATTCACCCGACAGCGCAATCTTTGGATATCCAGAGGTAGACCATTATTTGCTAGTCTAGCGTCAGTTCTATTCAGATGTAGGACCTTGTATTTCCGAATCAAAGGAAGAATCTGTATGTACAACATACCAAAAAAAGTAAACATCTTTCAACATGGTAAAGTCCTAAGGAGCATAGAGAATGGATGCATAACACCAGACAGCACTAACCTGTTTGTGGTAATAGGTGATATTGGACCAACTAATAGGAGGCATCGAGTGAAACTTTCCTAATTCCACCCTTCGCTTTACCGACGGTGGCAGTTCACTAATTATGCGAACCTCGTCTCTCAGAGAGGTTATAAAATGTTCAACATCAAAAATATCCTGAAATTCACTAAAAGCAATAGAAAAAAAAAGAGGTCTGGATGAGTATTGTTTCAAAGAAAATCATAAACTACATTTACGATAAACTAGGAAAAGGAAAATTGTAACAGCATACACACCTTGGGTCATTCCAAAACGACGTCTTATCCAACTCAGGTACGACTAAAGTTACATTCAAATATCTTGCAATGACAACCATATCGCAAATCTGAATCAACAAGGGAAAAAGTTAATCCTAGGTTGTAAAAAGTATTGCTAGAAAGAGAAGTGAAAAAAAAATGATAGAAATGGAGGGTTTAAGTTGCTTACTGCAGCTCGCATTTGGTTTAGCCCACCATTGCATGATACCATTAAATAACCATTATTCCTATAAATTCCTAACAGAAAATTGAATAACAAAAATTTAGGAAAATTAAGTCAAGAGGAAATAAAGCAAAAGCTGCAATGTACATCAGAGTAAGTTTATCCTGCAATAATGCTTATATCACGGTAATCATGTACTAGTACAATCTATTTAGCATCATTCATAAAAAGTCAATCAAACAAAATGTTCATTACTAGGCTTTTAGGTGGAAAAATTAAGTTAGTGGTCCCTCGTGAGAGGCATCTTTTCCCAGACTACCATAGTGAAAACATATTTTTGGTACCTAAATCCACCATAATTGGTACCAACGGAGAAAACGGGTTTAGGTTATAAATTTAGTCCATAAGCTACCAAACGATGGTAGATGTTCATTTCAAGTTTTTTTGAAACTTTTTTTTTTGAAATAATTGCCTTATATGTAGTTTTGAATCCTGGGATGCCGAAAGTGTGTAATTAACATATCAGGATCCTAGGATTAAAAAAAACTAAAGATGCAATTTTATTTTTAAAACAAAGAACATTGCAAGACTTTTGAGACCATGACGGATTGCTACCACAAAGTTTCCAATCCACACCAAAATGTTACTACGTGTATTATCCTAACATGGGAAGAACTGAAAATTCGAATGACAAGCGGTTTATGAGAAAATTACAATCAGAAGTATCTATCAAGTGATGGCCGCATTGCGCCATTGCCAATGGCATCGCCATTGCACAAAAGGGTGATAACTATTGATACCGTACACGAATGAAAGGATGGCCTAGCGCTGGTGCTTCCATGAAAACTTTGTGCAATTGATACGAAGCAGAGCAGCGGTACTCACTCTTGGGCGGCAAAGCAGCCTTCTCGACGACAGGCTCTGGCGTTGCAAGACGCGAGGTGGCGGCCGCCTCCCGCGCCGTCCGGCACGACGGCCACCCCTTGAGAACGCGGGGGGCCCAGCTGTCCCCAACGGCGGTGAGCTGCAGGACGCCCGTCCACAGCAGCACGGTCATCAAGGCCCGCAGCATCCACCATTTGAGCCGCGAGCGCGCCGCGGCGGCCACCGACGGGCACCTGAGCCTGTCCACCGCCTTATTGATCCCCATTGCCGCCGCCTTGCACACCATCGAAGGAGCCGCGCCGATCAGAGAACCTTCCAAACAAGCATCTTCACCTGGCCGCGCACGTCAAAAATCCACCGCCACGAACGACAATGCACCAGCGCGGCGACAGGCTCTGCCACCCGCGGCGCGGCGGGGGCTCGAGACGACGCCCACCTGCCTGGTGCGCTACGTAGCCGCGGCTGCAGGCGCGACGGCCCCAGAATTGGCAAGCAATCGGGAGGAATCCCGACCGGACGCGGAGTTGGGCGCCCGCAGCGCCAATCCAGCAGTTATTTCCAATTCTTGGCCGCGGCGCCTTATCGCCTTCCTTTCTCAGACGAGCGAATCTTTGGGCCGGGGATCCCGACACGGCACCAAACGACGCCGCAGGGCTCTACCGTACCGAGAAATGGAGGGAACGAGCGGAGCACGCCGGGGAACGAATGGCTACCGCTCCGGCGGGTGGATCTTGCCTCGGGCGAGCGCCTTGACAAGCATACAGCTTCAGGCGAGCAGCGGGCATGGGCGTGAGCGCGCGGGGAGGGAAGGAAGGAAGGAGGAGCGATTCGTGGGGACGTGAAGTTATTTTTGGACTCTCGCTCGCGTCGGTGGCAACTGTTAATAACCCGCGTGCGCGTGTCCGATTAACCGGCGGGGAACGGACGACGTGGTAGGTGGCACCGGGAAGCGTACACGGGAGGCGGAAAGGACGGCGGAGATTGCAGGAAGCGAGAGCCGAGGCCGATGGGCGGCCACGATGGCGGGTCGGTGGAAGCGGGGGAGTTAACGCGGCCTGGTCGTGCGATGCGGCGGTTTCACGTGAGAGCGGGTGGCTGGTGGCGCGGACACCGTTAGATCACGCCCCGGCCCCACGAAAGCAGCAGGAGACGACGAGGAGTTGATCGATCTTATCGTCACCTGTGTGTGGGCTTGGGCTGTGGGTCTAACTGTATCGAGTTACTCCGTCCGCCTTCGCAGTCAATGATTAACTGTAGTATGTAGTTTTGAAGTAATCAACGAGAGATTCACCATGAAATCAGGTCTAGATGCAGGTGATTATTAGCTAACTGTACGTAAGAGCCACGCGATACATCTGTCAACAAGTGGGACGTCTTCCCCATTAAACTCTCCATATTCTTTTTCTCTATGTAGTACTGTACGAGACAACAAACTAGTATATGAAAATATGGCGCGTGCTTGGATGCGTTTAGTTCAGTCCGGACTTTCAGATAATCAGATAGCAGACTGGAACGCGACAACGAGTCAGAGACACACAGTGCAGTGCGCCACGGGAGGATAGTAAAAGTCCAAAGAAAACGATAAGACGAGAAACAAACAAAACAAGGCCCAGAGTTTGCCCCTTTCTCCTGTGTTGTTTCCATGTTGAGGATTCACGAGCTGTGTTTACGTCTGTGCCTAAGTTGGGGAAGAGGACACCGAAGCAGAAACGCAGTGTAATTTTTGTTTTTCGAAAGACCGAACAATAGCGTGTGCGTAATCACCCACTTGCTCGTCCATCGATAGCGTGGGAACTGAGAAGATCCAACCATTTCCCACTCCGAAAGCACGTACTATACTGAGATGTGAGTTTCAACCCGTGAGAGTTGCGACTTATCCGGTTTTCCATCATCGGTTTCCTAGTCCAAAATACGGACGCTGGAGTGCTAATGAATTAAATGGGCCTCGGATCTCCAGTAGTCAATCTGCAGCTCCTAAGAGGGCCCATTAGTTCAAATCCATGGACCGTTGCTTAATACAACGAGCTTGAGGCCCATAACTCAGGGCTGATGGACTCGGCCTCGGCGTGAGGCTGCGTGGCTCGGAGTAATCCCACATCGGAAGCCGAGGAGGAGGTCGACCTAAGCGCTTAGTACAAATTGAAGCGGAATGCCACGCTAACAACTTAAAAAGGGCCGGTTGGCTATGTATGCCACATCCATCCTCGGTTGATGGGTGCTGTATGGCTATCAAGACATATGGCCGGCATAATTTGTGGAAAATGATAGGGTTGGCTCGATACGGCCGACCCTCCATTGCTCAGGAAAATTGTTACAATACAGAATGTAGCTCAGGCCTTTGAATAGTGGAAAATTGTAGTAGAACACAATCAGTTTTTATGAATATAGGAGGCGGCATGTATTCGTAATCTGTTTGCACTGGCTGATCCGATCAGTGCCGTGTGCACTTTTGGTTACGCCTCACGTTTACAGAGCCTTTGGTCAACCTTTTGGTGACTCGGTACAAAATGGTGAGTGGAGGTTCTTTCTGGCTAATAAGACTCACTTTACCAACACGGAAGACAATTATAATTTGTTAGGATAAGAAGCAAAAAAAAAAAAAAACATTTTGGAGAGAAGGTGATCAAAGGGCTCCCGCATCATTCACAAAATGGTGCTCTGCATATGGCCAGATGGGCACGATCAGACGCAGTTGTCAAGAGAAGTGTTGACAAATCGTACAAACTTCTGAGTTTGGTCACAATAAAGAATGGCAATAACCACAGCATTGTTTCATTGTTGTGAGATAACAGATGAATTGATGGCGCGCAGCCAACTAATGTACAATAGCATCTGGCACTAACTTCTGCTATCCTTGCCTCCGTCTGCAACTTCTACTTTGCATCATCTCCCTTCTCTGCTTCAGTTTTTTTGTCATCATCATCACTCTCCAACCCCTGCACACATGAGAGGCAACATGTTTAGACATGTCAAGTTTCAACTGTCATGTCATCACATAGAAGCCACAAGAACTTATCCTATGGAGCAATAGCGATGCATATTGGCATTTTGCCAGCAGTAGGCACAATGGATTCTCCATCTTAGTTACCTAACACTATAACAACTCATCACTCCACCACCAAAACGTTTTCGATCAAATGTTGTAGGAAATTAATAATGATTACAGCCAGTGGACAATTGTTCATTTCTTAAGAGAACATGTGTACTTACTGAGGCTCCATCAATCTTATCAAAATCATCGTCTAGACCATCATCACCAACATCTGAAAGCAAAACAATCAAACAAAAAAGTGTGATATACAGGAATCAAAGAAGCATATAGAAATTTTGATCTGGATGCTTCGATCAGGTCAAGGTTAGTAGATAGCATACCAGGACCCTCATCATCACTGCCCAAATCTCCCAGAAGAAATACATCCAGGTCATGCTCTGGATTCGTCGAAGTTGAACTCTTGCCTGGCACTTTTGTGTCTCTCTGTTCTGCAGTTGTAGCTCTTGTGCTCCCTGCAGATACTTCGTTCTGGGAATCCTTTTTGACCTCAGCTTTCACTTTCAGCTCCTCAAAATATTTCTTCTCAAAACTATTCGGATTTATATTAAAGTCAGTAAACAATGCACAAAAACTAGAACAAAACTAACATTATGATAGATTGCAACACAAAACGATTCTCTAAACTGACAATGCAAAGACATTCAGTCTGATAGGTAATGATTTCAAGGTAAGTTCTGCATTTCTACAAATATTTAAGACATATACAGGCAGATGGATGATGATTATTTTTTTTTTAGAAAAAAGAACATGACTGTAAAAGTTCAAAAAGAATATAACTTCCTTTAACAGGCGTAATACAGGGACTAAATGAGAATCTATCTGAATTCTAGGAAAAGATCGTTCCAATTCTAGTGAGTAAATGCATAATGATCATACAACATGAATGGGCAAGGAGAGAGAGACAGGGCAAACTTACGGGGCTATGTAATTGTTTACTAGCAAAAAATAAATCCGCCAGAATTTACGCTCTTTCATGAATCTTGGGCATAGCTCATATCTGAACTTTGAAATTTCCTGATTATAAGATAACAATACTTAGGATTTCCATGAAAGAAATGCAAAAAGAAAAAAAAAGCAACAAAAGTTAACACCGAACAACATGAAATTTATGAGAGTAAAAATTTCTTGATAAGAAGATTTATAAATCTCAGAGATTGGACATCGAGTGACCATTAACTCAATATAATGTGAAACATTGCATAGAAAGCAAGCTAAGATTATAGCTACTACGAACTATCGATTTGACCAGTTGATAGCTGCCGATATCTTAAACAGGACAGATTCGTAAAATTACTACTCCAACACGCAGCCAGTAGATTCCAGTGGCACCATATGTTGGTATATCAATTCTGCGGATCATAACAACTTTAAGCAGCATTGACTTACACAAATAACATTCAGTGCAGCTAATACTTGTTTATTTTTTACTACTGAAGAATACAAATCTATAATTTGAACTATCAGCAGTTTCATGCTAGCACTGTCTTTTGATCAATTTACACTACCATAAACATGTTTATGTACAACCTTTTTTTTTTCTTTTAACCAGCTCCAGAAATGAGAGTTTAGGCTCACTACACTGGGTTTTTCAGAGCCACAATAAGGCATAATGCACAAAACTAATCCAAATTTGACTATTTACAAACCTATACTGTGTGCTACTTCATACTTGGATTCATCATCAATCTATAAACAGCGCCACAGATCCCCATCCCCAATGACTGTGAAAATGGTCGATGATGGCAAGTACCTTGACGGCTGAGAGGACGAGCGTGGCGTGCCTGGCCTGCCACTCACTCAGATCCTGGCGCACATTCGACACCGTGGGCACATCGGCCATCTCCGGCTCATCTGCGCGACCAAAACAATCTGATCAGATGCTGCAAAGCCTTGAATTCCCTAAACCCAACGCACGAAACCACCGCACCTTGCAGCGGGAAGTCGCGGAAGGTGCTTATGGTCATGCCCTTGACGAAGTCGCGGAGGTCGTCGGTGATGCCGTACCGCTCGAGCTCGGCGGCATCGGGCTCCGAGGCAGCGGCGGTTGCGATGGGCGGGATCGCGGGGATGGGCGGGATCGACGGCACGGGGAGGTCGGAGGCGAGGTGCTTGATCTGCCCAGCGAGGAGGTCAGCCTGCTTGGTGGCCTCGGCGGCGATCTCCCGCGACTTGGACGCGGTCTCGGAGAAGATCTCCTTGGACTTCTTCGCCGTCTCCGAGACCAGCGCGGACGAGCGCTTGGCCGCCTCGGCCGAGAGCTCCTGCGACCGCTTGGCCGCCTCGCCGGCGAAGGCCCGGGCCCTCTCCCAGAGATCCATTGCGGGTTTAGGTCTTGTCGCCGCCGGCGGGGGCACACGTCTCCGTTGACGACGGTGCGAGACGGGACGGGGGAGTGTTGCAGTTGCGGACTATTGCTTGCAAAATGGAGAGATAGGGAGGTGGGTTTGTGGGTTTCGCAGAAAACGTGTCACGGGAATGATGATGTGGATGGTTTGCTTTGCTTCATCATCATCAGCGTTTTAACAGTAGCCTCATGGTGTTCTGCTTCTGTCCAAAGCGATTCCATTCCATCATGGTGTTCTGTGATCAGATTAGCACACAATTGCGTTGACGTCGCATTACTTCATTGATCAGATCTGCTTCTGAGCTACTGTACACAGAATACAGCGCGATTTCGTGTATTTGCATTGCCTTCATGCTCAATTGACGGTTTGACTTCCGCGGTAGCAAACTGTGCGTAGAGAATGATTTATTTTCATTTTCTTTGTAATCGTGAGGGAATGATTTTGTTGCAGGCTTCCTGCGATTTCAGTTTTCTTTGAGCAAACCCATTGAACATGGTTCCATGGGCCACACACCACGTTACAGAATCAGCCCACCAAGCGAGAGGGCCGCTCGTTCTATAGCGTGCCACCGCGTTTCGACTGGAGGAGGGCCCTGTCGTTCGGCCGATTTAGCCCCGGAGCGGAGAGTCCGTGGCATATTTATTGTTTGTTCGGGGGGTGCGAAGGATTCGGCATCACTCACGTCTGAATCAGAATATCTGGCACACAAAATGGCAATATCCCACGGTAACGTCGGCAGCGGGTTTTCTCGTCACAGAAACGTATACATAATCCCCGCGAATTCCGGTTCCGACGCGAAGAGGCGCATCAGCGATCCAACGAGAGAGTGAACGACAGCCGCGCCCGTCCCGTCCATCCTGGCGCAATTGCGTTCTCGCGTCAGAAATTCGTCGCGCACCTTATTCACTCGATGGATGGCGCGGGGCAGCCCTTCCTCCTGTGGACCTACTACTAGTACGTGTCTGGACCCCGCCGCACGTCGACGACTCGACACGTCGACAATCGTCTACCTGCAGTAACGACGCACAGCAGTTCAGCGATATCGTTACCATCTCTCTACTCGTGGTAACCTGACGACAGAAAGCGGTACCTAATATAAAGCCCAATGCAAATTAGGTCGTCGTTAGTGCTAGTAGTAGTAGTACTCCACAACTTGTCCCTTATTCCATCCATCCATCACTTTGCTTTTGACCCCTATGGCTGCGACGTGGCGTCACTGTGACAAGAACAAGAACCCGTCATCTCTTCTTTCTGGACAGGGGTGAGCCGTGGCAAGAGAACGAATCTCGCGGGACTAGGGATGTGCAGTGCGGATCGAGTCGAGATCGAGACCATTGATGGCTTGCAGCAGCAAGCTTGCCGGGCGGCCTCCAGGTCTCACTGATCACGCACCCTCTCCAGCTACTACTGGCGTCGTAGCCAAGGCTTCTAGTAATTTACTATTTGGACGAGAGAGTCGCGCTTTCATTTTCCTATAATACTACAAACCTTACCTGCAAGAGCACCCCCTGCTGCAAAGTCGTCGTTATTGACATGTACTACTCCACACACGGAGTCACTGACAGGCCTGATCTGTTGCAGCTGTGGACCTTGCAGGACCACAGGGGTGCCTTTCGATCAGCCTGCTGATGACGGAACGGCATCGCGAACCAAACATGAGCGAGATTAGCTAGCTAGTACTACTACTAGTACTACTCTATATAGGAGTATATGAATAGCCATTGAGTTCCTAAAGCCTTTTCGTGTATCCAGCGCCTTATCTCTCCCTCTCACCACCGTCCCATCATTATCAGTTTATCACTGACTCGCCCGCGGCATACATACAGCTAGGCACGGAGAGGGCGGCGTAGCGTACGGGCAAAAGCGACAAGTACACGTACGGCGGGCGAGCGAAGAAGAAGCGAGTGTCAATGCTGAGCTAACTACTAGTAGCACGTATCTTTGCGCATCCAGCCGGGGAGGCACGACAGGGACGACAGACGCTGCAGTCAGGAGCGGCCGGGCAAGGCACGGCCGGGTCGGCGTGGTGCCGTCAGGAGCGGCCGGGCAAGGCACGCCCGGGAATAGGAGTTCTTCGTAGGCGATCCAGTGGATAGACAGCTCGCGCGCACGGCACATGGCTGGCTCGATCGCCGCTTCCGAATTCCAGCACCGCCGCTGTCGTTGCTCTCGCTAGCTAGATCGGCAGTCTCTCTCTCTCTCTCTCTCTCTCTCTCTCTCTCTCTCTCTCTCTCTCTCTCTCTCTCTCTCTCTCTCTCTTTCCGGCGGAATTGGAGAATCTCATGCTGTGGTGCTGTTATGAGTGCCCCCCCACCCCAGTCTATATGTGCAAATTCAACAACGCCGTGTTCGCCAGAGTCAGATCATTAGCAAGTTTTTAATCGATGAGCCGTTGAGATACCAGTAGTAGTAGTCGTCGTCGTCTCGGGTGACTTTGGAATTTGCATGTACAGTAGGTCTGAGAACGGTGATCGTTGTTGCGGCCGTGTGCGCTGGTACGGGAAGGGATGGCAGCCCGTGTCGTGCAGTACTGGCGCGCCTCGCCGTGCCGCGGGCCGTGGCGTCGCTTTCGGCTGCTGTGCCACTGCCACAGGCCACAGCTATCCATGTCGCCAGGATCACCGAAAGCGACGGGTGGGGTGGGGCGATCCCGCCTCTGTCAGAGCCCTGCTTCTTGTCATGCTGTCTCTTCTTCGATCGATCGACTCGCACACCAGCAGCAAGAAGTCTATCCGATCCCTATCCCTACCCTCCTTCACAGTTCAAGCGCGATTGATAGGCCGCAGGCCCGTGCCGTACGTCACCGCACACTGCTCACCCTATATCTCTCTATCCCTCTCAAAGTCAGGTCACAGCCATTGACGCGCGATGACTCTGCCTACTGAATGATGATCGACCGATCGAGTCTACTAGTAGCAGTCGAGATTGGAGTAGTTCCAAGTACTTTAGGATACTAAGTTGGTCTTTACTTGCTCCATCTCTCTAGCCATACTAAAGTCTGTCGTGGTAATACTACACGTAGCAGTAGTAGCTGCTTAAGCGTGCTGCGTCGCGCCGGTCCATCAATGGGCACATCGATCATGGAGGGCCAGGCCAATCAGACGGCTTTCATCCAATCGAGTCTACTGCTTCTTCTACCAGTCCTGATGTACACAGGTACAGAAGCTAGAGCTACTTGGGTTGGGCTCGGTTGTTGCTTAAGCACTACGCGATCCGATCGAGCCCCATGACTGACGTTTAGTCGTCGGATCGGAGCCGAGCATGAGGCGCCACGGCTCGGATCCTAGGAGTAAACGCGCCCGAAGAGACCTGTCCACGCCGGGCGCACGTGAATGCCGCCGTCCAGGACTGATCCAGCCCCTCCATCAGTTTTCAGCTCGCACCGGCGGAGGCCCGCGAAGGTACATGGCAACCACCACAGATAGCCATCAGCCACAACCCAATCAGACACGCGCTACTGGCCCCGTTCTCGATTCTTATGGCGAGGATCGATCGACTACGCCTGAAAACGATTCGGTTCGACCCGCCGAACCTTACGACCCGCTCCTGAAATTTCTCCCTGATTCGGTTCGGCTCGCCCCTGTCTAGTAGAGGTTACCTCAGTGGCGTGAAACCGTTTGAACCTGGGGGTCGAATCGATCCCCTACTGGCTTCAATCCCTTGCTTGCCTCGCCATCCGGCAACCGGCCGTTGCCCCATCCGTGCCTTCTCCCCAGCAAATCCAGATTGCAGCTATCGGAAGGTTCATATTCTCCTTCCAGCCCCAAATCCGCATCCCCATGCTCTATCTCAATCTAGAACCCATGGAAAACTCGTCAGCTACCATGGAATTCATGCTGGTCTTCTCCACCTCGTCGCCGGCCGCCGGCAGGTTGAGGCGCAAACTGCTCGAGGAGATTGATTGTTTCGCTCACGCGAGGCCCACTGTCCCTTGGGCAATTGAGCTTGGTGCTTAGAGGCTTGGAGCCAAGATCCAAGGAGCAGATGGATTTGTTTTTCTTGTCGATTTTGGATTGTTGGCGGCTATTTCTTCTGGATTTATTAGATCGACATGGAGGATGGAACACCGGAGGCAGCGTTTTTTTTTTTTTCATTGGAGCAGCGTTAGAGGAGAGAGAAGGAAGATGATCCATACGCAAAGTGACAGAAGCTTGCCGCTTGCAGCGTGTGGGACCCAGGTTGCTGCATACTATTCATAGCTGACCCACGGGTCATAGGTTCGCAAACGGGTTTGCTACAGGACATCCGAGCGTTTTGCGGCTCGATAGCACCCGATTTTCAACGGTTGAATGCTGTCTTTCAGCAACTCATTAAGCTTCGGTTGACTGTTGGAGTCTGTTTGGACGTGCTTTCTTCTATACCCTCCGTTTTAAATTATTTATTTTTCTATTTCTTATTATAATTGAAAAAAAAACTACGATGAATATACTAAAAACGAGAAGAAGAGATAGAGATAAAGATATATTAAGAAACAAAAATATAAGTAATTTAAAATAAATATTAAAAGTTAAAAAAATAATTTAAAAAGGAGAAAGTATTTTTTTCTCATTCATAATCCTAAATATTTTCTAAACCATAATTGCAATTAGTATATACTAGACTTACAGTTATGTTATATAAAAATTACAGTGAGCTTTTATTGTAACTTTTGTGTTGTGATGATGTAACTTTTAAATGTTCATGGTGTAAATTAAAATTCAGGTGTTAGAATACTTGAAAACGTTTGAATTTTCAGTTATTATGTAAAATAAGATCTAATCTTAATCATACATCTCATTATTTAATAATTTAAAAATTCAAACTTGGAAGCCTTAAAAACACCTAAATATTGTATTGACGCTCCTTCGCAAAAGTAAAATGGATCTGAATTCGCACAGTCAGGATAAGTGTCGCCCCGACCCGCTCCACTTTCAGGCAATACGATCGACAGACGATATATACCTTGTCCCTGCCCGTTGTCGCCGCTGTCAGATACAGTACGTTCACTGTAGCTAACCCGCCTGGCGCCGCGGTACTGTCCGGGCCAGATGACGGTGACCTGCGTGGCATGGTGGCCTTCCTGGTCCGGCCGGCACAGTGGAGGGCACGCGTACGTACGGACGGACGTGCGACACAGCAGTCGTGCCCTGCACCCATGTCGCGTGTCAGCCGGGCCGAGAGCACGCACTGTGGAACGGCAGCGGACTGCCGCGTGTGGCGTGGCGCAATCCCGTACGCCCCCCCCCCACGCGCGCTTGCGCTCAAGCGACGCGGACGCCGAGCGCGGCCGTGCGCGGCGGACGCGCCTGACGCGGGAGCACTGTTGGAGGACGGGGCTAGGGACCCGCCGACCGGCAGTCCTGTTGTGTCGCCTCTGCCGTGCACGGGCCAGGGTAGCCGCGCCATGACAAACTCTAGTACGAGTGTGGCTCTGCACAACAAGCGGCAGAGAACTCCAAGAGTACACTAGAATAAGCTACAGTAATAATTTCGGCTGAAAGAGAAGAGTGGAGGGCAAAACTGACTGACTGCTCGAATTGGGAGCTTTGTTTTCGCTAACCTGCCGAAACAACGTAGTACACAGACTGAGAAACGTCAACATCAAGTACGTACGCCATCTCTAGACAAATGCTACGCTCGGTCTGATCCTCCTACCGTAACTAAGGTACGGTCCTTGCCCTACCCGGCAAGCACACCGGCTAGTACATGTCGCCTGCTGGGGGTGAGACGTACGGTACGGGGTTGTCCATGGGCCACGGCAGGGGTTAGGCGGGGGAAAGCGATCTTACCCGCTCCGCCTTGAAGCGAGCGACGCGACGGGCGGTTGGGGCGTTTGTACGTGCGTGTGCGGCCGGGTGGACAACTCCGGAGGGATATAGCCCGAGAGTAGTCGACGCGATGGATCCTCCATTCCTCCCACACCCATATCCATCAAAAATTCACTCGCCACACGCAACGCAACCACCAATACGAACGAACGTATACAATCGTCGGCCTCCGCTACGCCGCCGCCGCTGACACCGTGACGATGCTAGCTAGTTCCCATTTGGATCATGATGGTTTCGGCCCCGGACAGTTCGGCAACACCGAATTTACCGCTCCGGGGAAGGAGGCCGTGTGCCAGCCCAGCGAGCGCGACGTGCCGGCTGTGGACGCGTGCATTGTCCAACACCACCCGCAACCGGCGGGTGCAGTCACTGACCAGCTTGGCCGGCCGCAGTGTCGTCGTCGTCGTCCATGACGACGTGGCGGTCCCGGGATTGCACGCTGTTCTCGGCGGGCAGAGACCGATCGATCGAGGCAGCGAGTTTATGACTTGTCACGCGGACCGCGACTCGATCGGGCGATTGACCGCTGCTCGCCAAATTAATGAGGGTCGTCATGCATGGACCCTCCGCTGTTGCTCTTGTTGCTGCCGTGCGTACTACTACATCATCTCTCCAGAGCCCATGCCTTGTAGTATTATTACGTAGTAGTACTAGCTTCTTTCCCGCTGCAGCATACAGTATGTCCGGCCGGAGCCCGGAGCACGCCTCCATCGATCAGTTACTACTTGGGTTCATGGTGTGAAATGCTACAAATTCAGAGAGTGGCAAGAAGAGTTCCGACGACGCGCGCGCTTCTTACATGTACGTAGTGGACTATTAAAAAAGAATTAAAACCTGGCATCAATTGAAAGGCCCGCCAGTGTCGGATTCGTTCGTTAAGAATGTTTGCCAGCATATGGCGACAGACCGCCGGCCAGTGTTCCGAAATGGAAGCCGAAGTGGTTGGTTTCTACGCGCCCGTCCTCGATAGGAAGCCAAAACCGTCGACGGGAACAAGCGGTGCAGGTTCATCCACGGGTTGCCTCTCCCGGGCAGCCAGCATGTCGACCCACCCAATCGTTGCGAATGCGAGGTATCGTGGCCTTGTCCTGCCAAATTGTAATCTCGCCTAACAAAGCTCTCACTGCGCAAACGCGCACTTCCATAGTAGTACTAGCCAGAGGCCTGACTCATATATACGGGCGGCCGTACATCTACGCGTACATCGGTACATGATGAAAGGAACACAAGGGACATTTCGGTCCTATGGCTATGACGACGGTCTTGGGCCGGGGGCAATTCCGTCACTTTCTAGACGTCCGGAACACAAGGGACATTCCAGGGCGGAACTGAAGAGATATTTACCCGCTTCCTTGTGTGATCCAGAGGCGACGCCGAGCGGGTGGATTTGCCGCGCGCTCCCAGCTCCTCGGCGAAACAGAAACACACACCAAATTAATAAAGGAGCCGGATGCGGCAGCGCACCGGAACGCTGTCTAGCACCACTACGTCGTCGTCCTAGAGGCGGACGATTCCGTGTAATATCGATCGGATAATGCAGGAGTTCCACCAGTCCGTCCCGGGAGTCGCCGCCGGTCGCCTGTTCGGCGGGGCGGGGGCCTCCTCCGACCTCCGGCGCCCGCACCACCATCAGCAGCAGGGGGGCCCCGCCGGAGCACGGTGTAGCCGGGGGGTCTCCGCGGCCCCGGAGGCCATCAAGTGCCCGCGGTGCGAGTCCACCAACACCAAGTTCTGCTACTACAACAACTACAACCTGGCGCAGCCGCGGCACTTCTGTAAGAGCTGCCGCCGGTACTGGACCAAGGGCGGCGTCCTCCGCAACGTCCCCGTGGGCGGCGGCTGCCGCAAGGCCAAGCGCTCGTCCCCGTCCGCGCCCGCGTCGGCCGAAGCCAAGAACCCGCGCCGCGCCTCGGCTTCGTCGCCGCGCTCCGCCACCGACGACAGCGGCAGCACCAGCCCCACGGCGGCCGCCGCCGTCATCACGGGGCACACCAACGTCTCGAACCCCTTCTCATCATCATCAACAACATCGGTCGACGTGGCGCCACCGGCCCCGATATTCGCCGACCAGGCGGCGGCGCTCGCGTCCCTGTTCGCGCCTCCCCCGCCGCCGCCGCCGCCGCCGCTCCCCGTTTTCAGCTTCACCACCACCGCGCAGCCCAAGGAGGAAGGCGCCTCGTCCTCGTCCTCGTCCTCGGTGGTGGTGGTGGCTGGACACGCGGTGCCACAAGACGAGCCGAGCGCTGCTGACATGGCGCCGTTCACGTCCCTGGACGCGGCAATCTTCGAGCAGCTCGGCGACGCGTCTGCTGCGGCGGCGTACTGGAACGCCGGGAGCTGCTGGACGGACGTGCAGGACCCGAGCGTGTACCTACCCTAGCTCTCTCGGTTCTTTCAATAGTTGATGACGGACCATCACGATCATTAAAGATGACGCTGCGGTTACATGTGCTTGTGTTAGCGAGACGACGACAACTAATAGCAGCGTCTACTCCTCCACGGTCTAAGTACGTATTACGTACGAACTTAGTATTCTCTTCCGATCCTTTGTATTTCTAAATCTGGCTTGCACAGAGATCGCCTACGCGTAAGAAAGCTATATAGAGCTAA
Source organism: Oropetium thomaeum (assembly GCA_001182835.1). Lineage (NCBI taxonomy): Eukaryota > Viridiplantae > Streptophyta > Magnoliopsida > Poales > Poaceae > Oropetium > Oropetium thomaeum. The sequence continues at coordinate 389,212 of LFJQ01000057.1, forward strand.
CTTCTGTTTTTTTTTTGTGCGTGTGTGTGTGTACGAGCGAGATTGTTCGTTGTGGCTAAACTTAAATGAAATTGCAATATCTCTCTCCTTTTTTAATTGTTATTCTTTTGTAATGCACTTGAGTGTTGGAATGGTCACAGAGGATCTCGTTCCGGCCGGAAGCCGGATGATGGATGGATGAATGATGCGTGTAGTTGTAGTTAGTGGTTGGTCTGTTGATTTTAGGTCCCCGTACATGGCTTTCGCTCTCCGGGGAGTTTGTGTTGATGGAGATGGCACTTGCGCCGGCCGCTAACTGACCTGCCTTGCTGCATACCACACCGTCGTACCACGCCACGCTTGATACATTGGCTGCTGCTATCACCTCATTCCGCTCCTCAGCGAGCTCTCCGGGTCCGGGCCGGATGGATGGGCTCACCGTGTCGCGTTTGCGTGCGTACGTGCTAGTAGGCTTTTCTCGCCGAAGCTATCACTAGCTGTCAGTGCGTGCTGCGTGTACGTGATCTCAAACAAAAGTTCGATTTTCTGTGCTGGTTTCTCAGCTGGTTAAAGAGTGGATCGACGACCAAAAGAGTCTCACGGCGCCGGAGCCGGACGACGGCCACCGATCCAAAAGGACATGGGTTTGTATTACGATGTTGACGGGCAATGAAACCGAGCCGCCCGAATCCACTGGGCATGGTTCAGATGGATGGTGCATGTACAACCTCTGCTACCAGTACACGCTAGCTATATATGGCACCAAAAATGTTCTATACGGTGATATTTAGTTTCGAAAATGTGACTCAGCCGCCTGATAAGGAGACATGCTCATATTCTTAATGTTTTTTGTTCTTTCTTTTCAGTTGTGAAGTGCGTGTCCAAAAATAATGTCACCGAGATAAAATTTGGTTGCCGTGTGTACAACATTTAAGTCATATACTAGAAAAATAGTTATACTGGAAAAAATATTGTGCGGTCTTGCCACGATTCTAGTTCTGTTACACATGTTTGATAGCCCATGTTTGGTTCTTTGGTTTTGATAATAGGATTGCAAATGGGAAGGGAATCATATTCTTTTAATCATATCTGTAGGAAGCATATGTTACAAATCAAATGCACAGGTCTAGCTATCAATTAAAAGGAAAGTTCTAAGAACTTTGAGATTTCTGAGCACAGTACATCAAATATATCGGTGAATGAATAGTTGTGGAATGAAGAGTACAGATGAAGGTTATAATGTTGTAGAAGTACACTGGAAGGTATGACTTAGGCAATCTCCTACCTGAAATATTTTCACTCATTTCATTTTCATGAAATGAATTTTACGGCAAATTTAGTGAACAATAGCCTATAGAGAACAGGTCCTGCACCTTCTCGTTGCCCTTGCCGCTCAGGATGGCAGCCTGGACAGCAGCGCCGTGTGCGATGGCTTCATTGGGGTTGATGCTCTTTCACAGCTCCTTGCCGTTGAAGAACTCCTGAAGAAGCTGCTGAACCTTGGGGATACGGGTGGAACCACCAACGAGCACGACGTCCTGCACGCTGCTCTTGTCCATCTTCAAGCACTTATCCACTGGCTCCATGGACTTGCGGAACAAGTCCATGTTGAGCTCCTCGAAGCGTTTAGTATATTTCAAAAGCAGTTTATTAAAGTTGAAAATCAATGAAAAAATAACATTGCTCATAACCTGCATAAGTTTAGATTCGGATAGTGAAATTTACCTGTGTGTGTAAAGACAAGCTTCACTGTTAACTTGTTGATAAAATCTTCAACATCTCCATTCTCCTTTCCAATTCCAACTTCAGTGATTTTATTGCATAAAAATAAAAAGGCAACGGAAGTAGTCAATAGAATGATCTAGACAACTTTTATTTTTTATTTTTACATTATGACAATATATCTGTACTGTAAATTTCACCGCAGCACGTTCATCAAGTTGTCTATTTTGATTTCTGATGCAAGCTTCTTGTAGTCATTTCATCAAGCCCCTATAGAGAAGAAGTCAAAATAGAACAGGGAAGAGAACTGGAACGTTGGAACATAGTACCAGGTTGGTGTCCATAGCTTGTGCTGTCTGCGTGCATCACGCATCGTTCGGCCATGGGCATATGACGCTTCGCTCCTATTCAGCTTTGTGTGCTACTGTTCCCCATCCATTGGAGCTACCTACTAATGGCATTGGGGCCAACATATGAGGATTCTTGGCGGGGATTTGGACTAACTGCATTAGTTGCTTTAGAATCAGACACCAGCCTCACCTTCGGCTGCCCTAGCTGATGGTGGGCGCGGAGCAGCGTGAGTGCGGGGCGAGCTCGGGCGGCGCGGTGAAAGCCGGAGCACGGGCACAATCGACTTCATTTACGGCAACGCCAAAGCAGATTTCATCGGTTTCATGCTCCTCACGCGCCGCGCCGCCGCCCCATCGAACCCAGTGTGTACAACGTGGGCACCGCACAGGGCCGCCACAGTCCATTTTTTTTTTAAATGGGGCATTCTTCGCCGGGCTTCTTTGGAGGCCTAGCAGGGACCAGGGATCTGATCGACCCCTGGCCGGCTCCACTCCACCCATGGAGTCTTACCAACTGACCTACAATCAGTTCTGACCGCGACAATCCTGATCATGACTCTGATTTCCTGTTCATCATGTGCAACGTGACAGAGGTGACGCTACAAGAAATTAAGTCTTCTGTGACACACTTTTATGAAAAAAAATCCTACATAATCACTATTTCATATATTGTAGTGAAAAACTCTAATTTCATCACCATTTAGTTCATAATTTATGAAAAAATAAATTATCATCACAAATAATATTTCTAGCGACTAGTGAAATATGATGAATCATTAAATTGTCACTATTTATTTAGAATTTGTGATAAATCATTTTTGCGTCACAACATATTATAGTGGTGACAAAATAATACACTTTGTTTAAATAAAATCGTTTTGGACATGATTTAGACTACCAAGGAGACATTAACTATGACTATTTCGCGTGCCCATGCTAACGTCACGGCTTAATAAGAAATAATATAATACCAACATATTCGATTATTATTTGTACATGACATAAATTCAAAAATTTCAAAGATTCATCATCTCATACACAAAGCAAAATCACAACTTCTTCTGTACTTTGAAGCGATACACATGCATTCCGATTGGATTCTAATATCAACTACCCTCAAGAAGGTCCATCATTCTCTCTATCTCTAGTCTTCCCATGAATGCTTTCTGACTTGCATCTTCTATTTGCGTCGTGAAAAAGAAATCAAGTTACCTTCACACATAATAAACATAGATACAAAAATAATGTTAGAGAAATAAAATTCACCAAATCGATTTAGATTAAACTCATCTCACCACAAATGAAGCTGCAAACAATAATTACATCATCTTTGGCTAAGTGCATTTTTCAAAGTACTGCTCACGTTAACCTGCATAACTAATCAATTCCTCAACATGTACTGGTATATTATCAGTCTTGTTGTTCATATCTTTCATAACTATGATAGCCTATTTATTAGATTTAAAAAATAGCTCAAACATCATAGAGTTGAAATATCTGCCCAACATCATTGGCTGAAATAACTTTGCTATTGCAAAGAAGACATTTATAGCCTCAACCTGTAACAAAAATATGAATTTTTCTAATTCTGGATATTCTCCCTATGCAAATAAACTGACTTTTTATATTGTACAGATGTGTATGTGCAAAGTATAAAATAAACCTCACACATGGAAGGTTTAATACAGCTATTTTCATACAGTCTTGATGTTCTTCTATATTTAATGGAAAATAGGTCAAAATCTTTGACATCTAGAAGTAATCTTGTGAGAACATAGTGATACATTCAGTCAGGACTAAGGAGATAACTACAATCCACATAAAAATTAAACTGTCAATGCATATTGGATGAACAGAATAAAAAGCTTGGACAATATAGTTCAATATTTGTCAGAAAGAACAATTTAATATGCATGAGCAATGGGGAAACAATAGATAAATAATTCCAACATCTACTGACTCTAAAACCATTGACAGCTTGAAAACTAATCTATCTCCCCGGCCCAAGGGCATACCAAAAAATCCATAACTCCTAAACCACCCGATGATATTCAGAGTTTAGGCACTCTCTGGAAAGATCACAATATGTACTTACAAAAACTTCCATAGGGATCTGGACTAACTCTGCCTCGAAGGACCCCTAAGCTTAGTGAAACAGAGCAAGCCCAAACTGAATTACTGAGCTAACTCTAATCTAAAGAAAACCTACAGTATCATTTAAATTACGATATCTTTAAAAATAAAGGTGGGTGATCTTGGTGTCCAAAGGAAACGAACGAAGTCATCTACAATTTTGTCCATAGTAGCAAACTCAATAAAGCTATTGGGACACCCTAAAATCAAACGGAGGCTGCAGTAACTGTCGAAACTGTAACATAACAGAATTGACAGTAAATTTAGATCGTCATAAGTCCTTCAATTCTTGACGAAATAAGTCATTTAGATACGCTATGAAAAGTTCTCAACATGCTCTACAACTTTCGTTTGCCATGACCTCTTTTGTGAGCAAGACCAAAAATTAGCAAATCAACAGTCTAATAAAGTCCACGGACAACTAAGAAAAAGCCATCTAATTTACTCATTATTTGAGACAATAAAACCTGTGTCAACCATCTCAAAAGGAGGAAAAAGAAACTGTGGATCAAACTTTATATCTAAATGCCTAGCTAAAAACTGAGGCGTGCAGATTTTATAATACATGCAAGAGATAAATCATCAAATATCTAACATTTAATCAAAGAAAATGGAAACAAGTAACATAGAACGAAAATAATGGCAGAATGTAAATACCTCATTGCATCTGCCCAATACTTGAGCATGCTGTACGCCTAAGAATCAAAAAAAGAATATTAAAATGAGGATAAACAAATGAAGATGTTATTCGAGGGAGTAAAAAGCATCAAAAATAATAAATCACTACTTATTGTAACGATGGAATGGAAAATTAGTTGTTTTCATAGTTGTAAGAATGGAAATGTGTTTTTTCCACTCTAGAATCTACTTCCCAGCATAATCAAAATCATGGCAAACAATTTCTGGAGCCATGGACAAAGAATCAGAAAGAAACATACCGGAGATTAGTCATTAGCATGTGCAGTACTGCTTTCAATCCAAGGTAATACGCACCGAAGATACAGAGATATGGTGTGAGGGCTTGAAAATCGGAGGGTGAGTCTTGGTGCAGAGCAGCACCGGCAAGGGAATAAAGTAAGACCAAGAACCTAAATGCAAAGCAGCACCGGCGCTGGGGCAAGGAGGACTGACGACCGCCTTCGCCGTCTTGAGCCGTCGGTGGGCGAAATTATTACCCCAGCAACAACACAGAGTTGTACCTGATTGGGGATGTGGGATTTGTGCACAGCACTGCCGTGCTACCGATGAATGGACTAGGAACCGAGAGAAGCAGCTACAATGGTGATGGATTGGATCTCAGCACTGCCTGTGCATCTTCTACCTCCTGAATGTGTTAGTCGGCCGCACCGTCGACCGAAACAACTGAGAGGCCAGGGATATGACGAATCGGCGGCTGCCGTCGTCGTGGGGAAGCAGGACAAGAAGGCCCCTAATGCACTTCAGTAGTTCAGTGGCTCGGCGAACGCCAAGGGCGAAGGCGGAGAGGAGAGAAAGCGGCGGATGGAGACAGGGTTGAACTTATCTTTCCGTGCGCGGAAACCGCCACGGCGCGCACGAGCGGTTACCGCCGTCTAAAAACCGTCCAAATCATAAATTTGAAGTTTTAAACCGGATTTAATAGAAACCGTGGTTTTGAAACGAAAATCGGTCGGTTTAAAGCGGTAACCACTCGGTTTTTTCAGAAACCACGGTCTGGAGGGAAAAAAAAAGTGAAGAAGATGAAAATTAATAAAAATTTCCAGCATTAATTTTTTTAATATATTAATACAGCAATTAATTTTTTTTAATAAAAAACACCGTGCCGCCCCAAGCTGCGGCTACCTCGACGGAGCCGCGGTATTACTCCCCCGAGCCGCGGTTTCCTCTCCACGTCCACCGCGCGCGCGAAAGCCGCAGTTTTCGTTCCAGCCGCTCGGCTAGCCGGCCTTTGGCGGCGGTTTTCGCCGCTTCTCCGAGGGTTTCGTCGGCGGATCCGCACGAATTTGGCGCCGGCGCACGGAGAGAGGGAAAGAGAAGAGGAGGAGGAGAGGTGGAGAAGGAGTTGATAAGATTAGTGTTATATATATATATACATATATATATATATTTCTTTTTTTCTTCTACCATTTTTTTACCTCCATAAACTAAAAAATTTTAAGTTTTGATTACACCATAATTCCTCATTTTTCATCTAATTTTTTTTACATATTTTTCTTTACAAAATTTTTCAAATTTTTCAAAAAACCTCAAATTTAAATTTGAAAACCGCTAACCGCTGGAAACCGAGCGGCTCGGTTTCCAGCGGTTTTGTGAACCCTGATGGATACGCACGAGGTTTAGGATTTGGGGATGTTGGGTCGCGCGAGTAAGTGGCCCGAGAACGTGTTGCAGCGCGGCATTAAATGTGAAGGAGAAGGCGCGGTGCAGAAGACAGCGGTGGGCCGTGGAGATTTGGTGGAGGGAGGGGGTGGGAGAGTTTGATTAAGATCTAAGATTAATTATGGACCGTACAATTTGAATGAAAGAGGATAATTAGATGTATAATCCTTTGTATTTGAGGAAAGAACTCATATTTGAATGAAACACCAATTTTTCGTACTTTAAGGGTAGAATTAGAAGGATAGACTTTATCTTAAGAGATTGGATGTAAAATGGATGAGTTAGTGTATTATAGTAGTAGAATTGGATGTCGGACTGGTTCTCCATGCGAGGACATTGGCCGCAAATCTGGTGCTCGTGGGTTCGAAGCTCTAAGACATTGTTTTTGTTGCACAATGCATTTATTTGGGACCTCCTAACCCTTAAAACGGTATTTTTTTTTCTGAAGCACAAGGAGTAGTGACGTAATATCACGACGTCACTATTTTATTATTAATAATAATGAAATAATTTATTGGATGTCGGACTGGTTATCCATGCTAGAACATGGCCACATACCTGGTGCTCATGGGTTCGAAGCTCTAAGACACTATTTTTGTTGCACAATGCATTTATTTGGGACCTCCTAACCCTTAAAATGATATTTTTTTTTCTGAAGCGGAGGGAGTAGTGACGTAATACCATGATGTTAGTATTTTATTATTAATAATGATGAAATAATTTATTGGATGTCGGACTGGCTATCCATGCGAGGACATTGGCCGCAAACCTGGTGCTCGTGGGTTCGAAGCTCCAAGACACTGTTTTTGTTGCACAATGCATTTATTTGGGACCTCCTAACCCTTAAAACAATATTTTTTTCTGAAAGGGAATAGTGACGTAGTATCGTGACGTCACCATTTTATTATTAATAATGATGAAATAATTTATTGTCACACTATCTTATTATAGTGATAATTTTATAGTGACTATATTTTTAGTTTTTACTTATATAATTAATAGTAAAATACAGCAGAGGTCCTTAAATTATTTGTATCGTATTACTTAGGTCCATAAGCTCTTAAAATGACCATTTGAATGTCTAAATTATTTGTGTTGTGTCATTTAGGTCTATAAACTTTCAGAAATGACCATCTAAGTTTCCAATCTATTTGTTTTTGTCAAGCTAGGTCCAAATACTTATTTGAAGGATAAAAATTATAAAAGAAGCGTTCTAACGCATATATCTTGCACGTGAAGTCAGATTCACCTTTTTATTTTTATCACAAAAACCAAAATAAAAAAAAAGTCAACAAAAAACTATTTTAATCATAGTACATAAGTCGGTTTTAATAGTCCAACTAGACATTTCGCTGAAGCTTGCAAAAAACTGATCGGTTTTTATTGTCGAATCCACATATGTGCAACACAGATGCGTGCTAATCCATACTAGATGGCCATGTCAAATTTTCTGGTCTTCATATAAGATTTGGACCTAACTTGATCTATCAAAAACAGTTTAGAGATATAGATGATCATTTTAAAAGTTGGGCAAATTCCTCAGGAGCCATCAAAAGAAGTTCCAGTTTTTTTTGAGCCATCAAAAATTTCTAACTTCCCTGGAAGCCCTCCAGCTAATCTTTTTTTCCTCAAGAGCCACTTCCGTCAGTTTCATGGTTAACAGTGTGAAAAGTAGAAAGTGCATCAAAACTTCCTTATTAGCCACAGGAGTACCAATATTTTCTTTTTAACTGTATAACACTAGTTTCTCTAATTTCTCAATTTAACCATATAACACCAGGTGACTTTCAAAAAAGAAAAATCACACCAATTTAAAAAGGACATCGAAGGAGTAAAAATATATATTAGTTCATGAAAAACAAATTACTTGGTTATTGCACATGTTAGTTAAATAAAGCCACTATATCGGTTGACCAAAAGCCACCATGTGGATTCGGCACAACACAACCTCCATTACAAAAGCACTGGACCATGCAGTTTAATTTCCAAAATCACCGTACCAGACAATTTGTATGTACATAACAAAAGTGTTCCACATCACAAAAGCACTACAGACTAAACCTTCTTTTGTTCCTGGTGGACAAAGCAGGACTTGATGTTTCTAATATTTTACTCCGTGTATGCATCGCCGGGCTGTCCAGCACAATTGTTTTGTACTATTCTTCGACTTGACTTTAGACTGCGCCTTGCCTTTTTGCCTTCTGGTTGCCAACAGTCCTTTTGTTCTTAGTACTAGCTGGGTACTCAATGAGAAGGGGTTCGTTTGAGCCACCTAAAGACCTGCACCTATAATTACATATAAACGTTTAATAATATAATTGTATTGTTTCAATTTCTGTAATGTTATTACCTTTTGGATCCTCCAGAATGCGTTGTATCATTCTTTCTTTTTTTCTCAGTATTGCACTCTATGTTTTGGCTATAGCAAAAAAGGAACAGGTTTCAAATCACTGCAGGTTAATATAGCATAAGAATAATAAAGGCAGATGCTAACCTTGGTGGGAATGTCATACAAGGTGCTGGTGCATCGTCATCAAAAGGAACAATAGCATTATCAGCTTTATTTGCTTTCTTCTTCTTCTTTGGTGGCCCCCTACATACACAACGAAATAATTGTTAAGAAAATGTAATGGCAACCAAAACTGAAAGAGCCCAAACTGAAACTAATATTTTACCTCGACTCCATCATGGCTGCGATGTCATCAGGGTCACCTTCCTTGCAATTATGCCAATGATGGCCATAATCTTTACAGATGGGACATTGATGCTGCCCTTTCCTCCTTGTACTCTTGCCTTCGGTGCAACTTCTAAATCTTTGGTTTTGTCTTCTTCCAGCTACAGATTTCAATAGTGGAGGATGCATGAAGAATCCATGACTCGATTGTGGCCACTGAGACTTGTCATTGAGAGCAGGGATTAATGGGGCATATGCTGCTTTAAACTTCTGCACAGAATAAAACATATCCACAAAATTCTCTAGTTTTTCGTTGTCAAGTGAGGTGATGAATGCTATGGCATGAACACAAGGAATGCCTGAAATTTGCCATTCCCTGCAGGAACATGTCTTTTCATGTAGCTTCACAACAAATCTGATGCCACTTCCACCCATTACTGAAATTTCACCAACTTCATTTGAACATTTTACCACTTCCAAAGCTAAGTTCCGGCTCCTTTCCTTCAACTTCTTGATTATATGTGGTAGGATCAGACCTTCTAGCTTTCTACTAACTGCTCTTCTTTGCTCCCACTTGATCATAAGCAGTTGTCTGATCTTGTCCATGAAATCGTCCAAGTTCAAACCCTTGTACTGTTTTATCCAGCTATTGAAGCTCTCCGCCAAATTGTTAGTCACATAGTCAACCTTGCAACGTGTTGAGAATTGACTCCTAGTCCATAATTTAGTGTGGCACTTCCTTAGATATTCCGTAGCTTCCGGTTTTGCTGCCTCCATTGCAGCCCAATGTTTCTCAAAAAAATGAGTGTGCCATGAGTAAGCTGCTGCCCAGAGATGGCCATCAAACACTTGACCACTCCAACGTTTTTTGAAATTTTGGACTAAGTGAAACATGCATTCCCTATGCTCCACATTAGGGAAGACTTCTTTCACTCCTGCCATCACTGCTTGCCCACAATCAGTGCATATTGCTAACCCAATTGGTGACCCAATGGCCTCCCGAAGCTTTTGCATAAACCAGATCCAATTATCATTAGTTTCAGAATCCATAACACCAAAAGCAATTGGATACATCCAGTTATGCCCGTCGACGGCAACAGCCACAGCCAATTGACCCTTAAACTTGCCTGTCAAAAAAGTGCTATCTACTGCCACATATGGTCTGCAGCCAGTAAGGAATCCATCAATGCAAGGTTTCAAGGAAAAGAAAAACCTTCTAAATCTGATCTTCTCCTTTACGGTGTGGTGATCTATGGCTACAAGACTACCTGGAGATGATTGCTCAATTGCAGCCTTAAACCGATAAAGATTATCAAAGCTGGTATTCCAATCACCATATATCTGATTATGTGCAAGTTCCTTACCCATGTAGACTCTTTTGTAAGGGACATGAACCTTGTGATGATCTTTAATCCTCCTCTGCAATTCTTTTGCTCCAAGACCACCGTCCTCAATCAGCCAATCTTTCACCTTCTCACATACCCAAAATTTAGTGGCATTCTTCACTGTTTTAGCTCTCCTTCGACTTGAGCAATCATGTTCAGCAGGGTTCTTCTTCACCTGAACAAATAAAACAAGAATGATTCAGTTACATAAATTTATCAAAAATCTAAACAACCAAAGTAAAGCACTGCACGCGGTCATTACCTGGACAGTTACTCCATCACGTAATGTACGAGCATGAATTCTCCAAGGACAATTATCCTCAACTTTTCTTGAACAATGGGCCCTGTACCTACTAGGATCACCCTTTTCCCTATCGTACTCAAACTCATGTTTAATTGCATGCTGAGATAATGCCAACTTAAATTGTTTCATGTTAGGATATGTGCTGCCTACTGTCATAGGTGGATCTAACTTGTCATAATCAAAATTTTCTACATGATCTGGCAATGAATCTTTTCCTATCAATTCCTCCTCTTCCTCAAAATCAGAACCAGAATCCTCTTCTTCTTCAACACCAGAATTCTCTTCTTCTTCAGAACCCTGCCCTGTATTATCCTTTTCATGTCTAGTAGCGGCAATAAGAGCAAATGTTGGTTCTTTGCCCAAGTATATGGCCTCCTCATCAACACCAACATGCTCATTCTCTGGCATCGGGTTTATAAGATAATTATCCTCATCTTCATCAATGTTCACAGGTTGGCTGTGTACAACTTTAGGAGCACCACTGTTACCATCCTTAGGTGGTGAAGGAGGCCACTCTGTGACAAGTTGTGGACCTTCTTCTGAAGGATCATAATAAACAATGGTCATGCGCACGACTTTTGTCTTAGCATGTTTATCAAACATCAATTGCAAATCTTGGTCCGTTTTAACTTCTGGAAGTACACATAATATATCATCATAATACTGGACTAAGGCAACTTCCTTGTATCGTGGTGGGAACTCATCCACAATCGATTCAACAAAGTCTTTCAAATTCGCTGTGTCTGCATCTAGAACTTTTGTGAACCTTAAACAACCCATGTCCTGTCTAGCCTTCTTTTTGTTACCAACAAGTTTGATGTCTAGTAAATAGCTAGAAGCACGATCCATACTAAAATCACATATGACAGAAAGAAAAAAAATGAAAGCAATTCCATCTTTCAAAGAAAGAAATAGAGACTTCATGGGTAAGCATACCAGTTAGGTAGCCAAGGAGGAGGAGGGCTTCTCTCTGAATTCGAGGTCATCTGCCCTTCGATTGAATGAGAAGGGCTTCTCACTGAATCCTCAGTCATCTCCCCTTCGATTGGAGGAGCAGCCCAGCACCACGCGCGCTCGCAGCCCGCTGGCCTGCGCTCGCCCACACGCGCTGCGCCCGTGCTTGCCCACGCGCACGCTCCCCACCGCGCCGCGCCGTGCTCGCCCTCGCACGTGCTCTCAGCCCGACGCGCCGGGGACTAGACCTCGCGCCCGCTCGCAGCCCGCCGCGCCCGCGCCCGTGCTCGCCCTCGCGCGTGCTCGCAGCCCGGCGCGCCGCGGCCCGCGCTCGCGCGTGCTGGCGCCGGGACCTGGACCTCGCGCGCGCTCGCAGCCCACCGCGCCCGCGCCCGTGCTCGCCCTTGCTTCACCACGTAGTGCCTGCCTCCATCGCTAGGGTTGGGTGAGGAAGAGTTTTTTTTTTTTTTTTGGTTTTTTGATCTCCAGTGAGGAAGAGTTGGGGGAGGGGATAGATGAGGATCGAGTTGTGCGGAGGGTTCGTAACGGAGGCCAACGGATGTGCCGACGGAAGTGGCTCTCAAGAAAAAAAAGGTTAGCTGGAGGGCTTCTAGGGAAGTTGGAAATTTTTGATGGCTCAAAAATAACTGAAACTTTTTTTGATGGCTCCTGAGGAATTTGCCCTTAAAAGTTTATAGGCCTATGTGACACAATACAAATAGTTTAGGAAACTCTAGTACACTTTATTCTATAATTAATGATAGAAAATCAAATCGTCACACTGGTTGAGATACTTTTGGATGGACTCCATTTCATTCACTCCCCTACCTTTGGTCACTCTCTCTACCTCTATTCTACCCTTCCTTTCTCTCTTCCTGACGGGAACACTCCCTCTTTCCAGCCGCAGCGCGACCCCGCCAAACCTCCCTCCGGCGAGCATGGCGGCACGCACCAAGGCTGCGCCTGTGGGCTTTCTGATCCGTGCTTCGAGTGGAGCTCCCTTCCTTGAGAACCCGTGTGCAAGCTGGAGAGACGAGGAGCCCGTGCGTGAGAGCTGTGACAGCACTCGTACGAGGCGGGCGCCAGAGTCTCCTCGCTCTCCTCCTTGGCGTGTCGTGTGCTAAACAAGCCCGCCTCCGCCTCTTTTTCTTGCGAACAGGGCGCGAGCCCTCCGCATCTTGATCTGGATTCTACCTGTCATTCTCGCGAACTCGATATCCGTGGTGCACAGGCTTCTGTGCGATGACAAGCGGGTCATCGCGATTTCACCGACTCTGGCCCAGTCGGGCGGAGTAGACGCGCGCGGGCCCTTGCGGGAGGGCTTCGGAGAGCGTGGACCGCTGCCAGACTATCGTGCTTTTCCATTAACCGATGCGGACAGTACGCAACGAAAATCGGAGGCGATGATTGGCGAAGCTAATGCGCTAACCAGCGGCAAGCTGCCCTCTGGGGTGACAACAAAGCTAAGACTCCCGAAGCACATGATGGTGCCAGGAATCCATCCGTTGACGTAGTTGGCCATCGAACCCGAAAGGTGATCGGCGAAAACGCGCAAACGCCCCTACCTGGCGCGCCAACTGTCGGTGTTCGTTACCGCCGATGAGTAATTTATCGTGGGATGCGCGTTTTGGGGTTCCGATGATGCGTAAGAGGACAAGAGGATTTATACTGGTTCAGACAATTGTGCCCTACGTCCAATTTCGAGCAGCTCGTGTTACTTGCGATTGTTTGTAGTAGGGGGTTACAAACGGGCGAGAGAGGGAAGGCTTCCCAAGTCTCTGGATCAAAAACGTGTGAGTACAGAAGTGTTGGTTGTTCTTCTGAAAAAAGATGGGTCGGTCCAGATGCCCCTCGCAGGTCCCCGGTCTCTCCCCTTTCATACCGCGAGAGGGGAGACCCGGGTTTCATGGCGCAGCGGTGGTCGCGGACGTGCACTCAAGTTGGGCTTCGTCACTGTGAGTGACGTCATCGGCATGGCGGTGCCTTCTTGACTCGGTGGCGTGGAGAGTGCTTTGCAAATCGGGAACGTCTTGTCCGTATGGACTAACGGCTTTCGGCAGGGGCCCATGGAGTAGCGCCGTCGTCGTGGCCGTCACTCAGAGACGTCCTGTCCTAGTGGAAGAGTGGGCTTCTGATAGGAGCTGTAGCAGCGATGGCCGTCGTTTGGCCGGTGCACGTCGTGTGCATTTACCATCCACTTGCTCGAGTAATCATCACCCTTTCCTGTCTGTGGGCATGGGGGTGCAGGCATTTATTGCCCAACCACCACCGTCTCGCCTACCCGCGGCATGGTGGGTGGTTTGTCCGCCCCTGGGGTCGAGCAAGACGGAACCGCGTGTGGTTTCCCGACCCCAAGACGGGGAGGTCGAGCGCATCTGGTGAGTTGGAGAAATCCGACCCCTATTCGGGAGGGGTCGGGCGAGGTGGAGGTTACCTGTGGGCCTGATCTATCGGGTATTCGTGCGGTATAGGGATCGGGCGTGACAGGAGATTGTCTTGTCTCTCTCGTGTTATTAAGGTCGCGGGCTGTTAATGATAATTACCTCTGGTATGAACCCTCGACACTGCTATATTGTGAAGAATCGATCGCAAGAAACGTCTAACAACATCACATTTTTACGGCATTAAAAAATTGTCGCGACTTGAAATTTCCTTCACAATTTGTAATCATGGTAAGCTTCTTTATTGTGTAAATATTCTAAATTAAATATTCTTCAAATTGAAAAATGCAACAAATAATTAAATTTCTTTTGTGAATTACAAAAAATATTAGAAATAGTAGCTGTTTTTATAAATGTACTTTGTAAGAGCGGCTCTAATTACAACCGCCTCACAGTTCATGTCCCGCAAAAATTTTAAAAAGAATTCAATATCAAATCTGACCAAATCATAGCAATATACAACCAGATAATCCAATACAGTTTATCCACCAGCTGTCACAGTCACAAGTCCAACAAATTATATATATTCCCATCAACTAACTACACAATGTATATAATTCATCGATATCGGTGACAAGATCCCTCTACTGCCACTTCTCCTCCTCGAACTGCTAGTGAGTAAGAACATCTGTTGTCTGCGTCATCTTTTGCTTAATTGGATATAAACCTGAATTTCACAAGATCCTAATTAAGAAGGCGTCAAGTTCAAGGAACACGCGGCAAAAAAAAATGCTTAGTCGATTGATTGAGTTACCTATGGCAGGTCTCGAAAGCTGCGGCAGCGGAGGTAGGTGCGCGTCGGCCGCCGGGAACCAGCGCCCTTGCCGGGTAGGTGCGCGACACTGCTGGCCACCGGGGAGGAGCGCAGCGCTGCTGGCCGCCGGGGGAGGAGCACGCTTGCCGGATAGGTGCACGCCAGCCCTAGCCGTCTCCATTGCTCCAAGAGCCCTGCCCCTAAGAGCCTCCCTTGCTCGAGGATGGTCGTCATATAGGCTACCCCCTTGCTCCAGGTGCGATCCCCTGGCACAGATGGAAGGACCAGCAGGATGCGGATGGCGTGGGCGTGACGACTTGGGCGCGGTGATCTGCGGAGGAAGCGGCGACCTGGTGGCTTCATCCTAAGATGGGGAGGTACAGTAGCGTGGGAGTGGGAGGCGAGGACTTTGGCGGCACAGAGCTGCAAATACTATCATAAAACTGAGTATTGGAAATGCAATCTACTGGAAATGCTCTAATAGTCAATTGAAAAATTGAGTATATAGTTTTGTAAAAATAAAAATTAAATACCTATAGTAAACAAACCTACTTTCTCTAGTTATCCCTAAACAAGAAAACAATAAGATAAAGTAAATTGTTGACAGTTCAGATAGGTTTGCTTTCATCATTTATCTTTGTTTCGTTAGGTTTTCCTTTTTTCATCATATATGTCTCCTCTGCTTTTCTTCAAATCTTATTTTTTAGGTTAGATAGCATTGGTTTCATCCTCAGTACACACCTATGAAAAAACAATTATTGAATCGAAGACGACAAAATAAGAAAAAGACTCAGACCAAAGCAGGCTTAATAAAAAAACATAGATACAAGCAATCCGATGTCAATCGATTGAAAGGAATAATGGTCCCGATGCCCGCGGCAGGAGGAGCAGCGCTTAGCGTGCGTGAATTGAAATTTTCTGGAACGAACCTTGATATATGGAGTGGACGACAGACCTAAAAGTTTGGGGCTCATCAAGTTAGTTAAACGATTGGTGTGCACATGTCCGGAAAAAAAACACACACAGCAACAACAACAACGACGACAGACGACAATTGGTGTACACTGCAAGGACAAATCATGCACAGAACTGAAGATTTCGTTTTGCTTGTCATAGAGTATGTACGCTTTTGGGAAAGAGCTCGCTTTTGCCAAAACATATGAATCTATGGCTAGGAGTATGTCTCCGCGCTCGCACAATCACAAATGGCAAGCGAAGGAGATATTATCTACAGGAAACCCGGTTTTTAACGAGCGTAAAACCCTTTACTGAGTACTTTTTATCGAGCACTCAATAAATAAAATCTTTGCCGAGTGTCCCAAAAAAAGGTGCTCGGCAAAGGACCTTTGCCCCCAACGTCAGGCACTCGGCAAAGAGCTGACATATTGACGGTGTCAGCTCTTCGCCAACTGCCAGCCGTTATGGCACTCGGCAAAGAGCTGACATATTGACGGTGTCAGCTCTTCGCCAACTGCCAGCTGTTATGGCACTCGACAAAAAAAGGACACTCGGCAAAAAACCATCCTTTACCGAGTATCTTCTCCCCAACTCACGGCAAATCGAGTGTTTGCCGAGTGCTTTCCTCAGCACTCGGCAAACAAGTTTTATTTTTGTCTTCCGCACTTCAATTGTATATACAATGCATTTCAATCCCTGTCCAAATTTAGCACATTTTATACATTGTTTGCTATAATTAATTGTATTTAATTCAATTATTTTGAATATGTCAAATTTGAACTGCAAGTGATTCGAATAGTGGAAAAGAAATAATAGAAAAATAATTTTTATATCCTAAGATTAGAATAAAGTTAAAATATTAGCGACCAAAGGAAATTCAGAACATTACGTCTAGGAAATATGACAACAAACTTGTTAGCGTATTGTTTTAAAATTATTAAAAAAGCAAATGAAGTCGGAAAATCATGAAATTTGTTAAGATGTCATAATATCATGCGTGAAACTTGTGGTAAAAAGTTCAGAAGGTTTCGTACAAGTTGCCACGTACGATGCTTACAAAGCGAAACATATGCGTAGAAGATTCATATGATCAAGAAGGATCGAATAAGATTCGAAGTCAGAGTGATTGTCAAATTTTGGATTTAACATCATAACGTTTTTTATATGCCACACATAACAGAGATTGTGTCGTAAGAAAATTTGGTAATTTTTTGGATCTATTTAATATTTAATAGGTGTAGAAATGTAGCATCTAGCGATCTTATTGGCAATGGGAGGTGTGACATCAAACAATTGGTCCGTGGCCTTGCACCAATTTCGGTGCCGATGGATGGAGGCATTACGTATACGGTCGAGCTAAGTTTAGAGGATCTTGAATTCATTTGCATGCATATGCATATGTACTCTTTTAGTGGACGACCACTTCCCGTCACTGTTTTTAACTATTGCACCTAGAGGGCCTATGTGGTTTATTTTGGTGCGTGTATCCCCTTTTTCAAAGATATCGAGAAAGGATATAGAGAAATTGCCGTCCTTTTTTCCGATTCCCTTTAAATATCACTCCACGATTTAATACATTAGAGAGCATTTAAGATTGGCAATAATTTATATTATCTTTGGAGTGGATCTTGTATGCCTCATAGAATTTTAATTTTTGGAGGAAGCGATTACTTTAAGGGAAAATTTCAAAAACCACCCAATAAGTCACTTGAAGTTTGAGATACCCACCCATAAGTCACATTCTTGCAAATAAACACCCATCTATTCCATTTTGTGCAAAAACCACCCCACTTAATGGATTTCATATGGTTGGAGGCTATAGATCTAGAAAAGGCAAATGTAACTAAGTTTTATATTATTAAATTGTTAGACAATTGGTGGATCATTTTTAAGCATATAAAATTATCATAATATGAATATAGATTGAAATAAAAAAATCATGGAGCATTATTTAAACTTCAATTTTTTATTTTTTTTGCGAAAACATACAAAATTATGAAGATTATACTCTTCAAATATTATGAGCTCGATAAGAATACCATCAACACTTTAAACGAATAAAAACGGCCGGGTTCAAACAATTAAACATATGCGTGTACAAAAAATTGGGTTGGTTTTTGCAATAAAAAGTAATGAGTCAGTGGTTATTTGTAATAAAATGACTTATGGATGGGAATCTCAAACATTAAGGGACTTATGGGGTGGTAGATGCAATTACACCTTACTTTAAAGATATCGTATTTGAGCGGATTGAAGTACGCTGCCCACTTGAATAAATTAAATCTTCAATTTTTAAGAAGTTTGGAAGTCACATCACCATCTCCTTGCGATGCCGCAGCACCATTCGACGTGTTGGTTCTTGGGGTCCAGGAAGCCTGCTTGCGTGTATATATACGGGGGATTCCCTGCGAGATGGAGACACATCATTAGTCATCAGACGACATGCAGGTTAGAAGGGAGGAGAGAGACACGGGACGCAAGGCAAAGCGTGGTAAGGAACTACTAATATGTACTGTTCGTGTATTGCAAATCAAAAGCACGCTTTTTTTAAAAAGAAAGTATGCCCCAGCTTTTATAGAAAGAAAACTAATTTTGTTTTTGGAACCATCAAAAAGCACGCTTACGATCGAAAACGGTTTGAGCAAGAGATGAATTGCTTATCCATACGTACTAGTTTATTAATTAATTGCGTGTTCTCTCAATCCAGAAACAACTTCTTGCTTTATGGTTTCAGGTCGTACGGAGGGTAGCATCGTCGTCTATGGTGGGAAGAGGCCGGCCGAAGGCTCTGACGTGGAGGACGACTACGCCGCCATGACCGCAAGCAAGGGGCTTCCTATGGCCAGCCTTGTGCGCCTCATGCGCCAGGTGATCCCCGCGGATGTCAAGATATCTACACGCGTCTAGGTGCTCACCCACGACTGCGCCGTCGAGTTCGTAGGTTTCGTGGGCAGCGAGGCATCCGAGTGTGCTATGGCGCAGCACCGCCGCACCATCGCTCCAGAGGACTTCATCTGGTCGTTCGAGAGGCTCGGTTTTGACGACTACGTCGAGCCCAGGAGCACCTACATCCGCCGATACCGTGAGAACCAGAACGCCGGCGGCATCGTGCCACAACCGTGCCCTTCCCCTCCCCAGGTGGTGTCAAGCTTTACTGACGAGGAGGTTCAATTTCTCAAGTCTGTGGTCCCTCTGCCGTGCGATGACGTGACAAGCTCCTAGGAGGAGTACGCAGGACAGTTGCATACATATGGTTAATTATTTTTCTGGTTCTGTGTATTGTGATAAAGACTGACAAGCTGTTCTAACTAAAATGCATATAGAGCAAGAGCCATATACTGTTAATATATATGTATATATATATATATATATATATATTACCTAATAATGTACGAAATGTAACATGTCTGCCTATGTGTCCTTATTAAATTGTGGTTCACCGTCTAGCTACATCCGTGAGGATTTAATGAGCATGTAGGAGACCTGTTTTATTACGATCAAAATACTCATGCTCATCTAAGATTCTCATGGCATCACTTCATAGAAAAAATAAAATCCCACGCCTCGTTACGGCAACGAGTACTCCGACGCCGTGCTCCACCGTCAATCAACCTTCTGATGTCGCACGCCGCTGTCTAGCGAGCGAGGACTCAACCAGCCGCCATACCTCAGTTCACGCAGCCGCTACCACCATCCATCCGCTTCCCCTTAGGCCGCATTGCCGCTGCTCCTCCCATCCTTTCGCTCTACTGCTCCGCTACGTACCCCTCCGTCATCGTAGTCCACGTGCAATGCCCGTCCCTAGTCACCGTGACCGACAAGGACGCAGACCTGGACTCTTCGAGCCATGTGCTCTGCATCATCAGTTTCTTCAACTTCCACTAGATCCTGTTCGACGCGCTGAACATTGTCGTGTTCATGAAGAACTCGAGGCGGATGAAGCACAAGGCGTCCATGGGCCGAAAGATCTAGAGCATGGTCAAGACTAACAGGTGGCAAAACGTATCAAGTTAGACACGAGACTCACGGAGTGGATATGATGGAACGGGTTTGTCGAACATCCTTCTTTTAAAATTTCATAATTAGTGGTGAATTTAATTTCTCATTGTTCGATTTCTAACAAATATATCTAATCCGTAGCAACGCGCGGGCATTATTCGGCTAGTACTACTATATGTTTGCGGTTCCTCCACAATCCACACGGAAGGCTATTTTTTTTCTCTCTTTTTTCCAATATACTATACTATATATAAAGCTAGTTCTTAAATCAATCCAAAAGATACTATGGTAATTTATACATGCTACTTTTTGAACGGTTTATGAATCGATACGTGTTATTCCGTAAATCCAAAACTGAAATCTATTCAGTCAGGCCATTTAATCGTTTCTGATGATATGCCAATTTATAAGAAATATCAAAAAAGAATATGGGTCATATATAACTTGTTGTAAACGCTAATAGTTGTCGCAAAAGATCCCAAGTTAATTAGATCGTTTATGTTTTACTACTTTGTAGTATGAGATAAAATATAGATAGTGTTACATACACATTAATAATTGTATCTAATATAATAACACTAATTAACAAGACTGAAAAAAAAAAGCCGGTGCAGCCCACGGCGTGCCAATCCATGGCCGCAACACGCGTGCAAATCTCAAGCATGAACCCTGCATGCGCAGCGAGCAAGCTAGATTACTATTGACCTTTTTCATTTAGTGGCGTCGCTCAATTGATTTAGTAAAAAAAACTGCCGCTTGTATGTTTGCTCGCCGTTTTCTTTAATTGATTTTGTTGTGACATGCATGGCAAGTCCCCCAAACACGCTCTCGCTGCATGCATGGTGTGTGCACCCTCATTCTTCGCACGGCACCACACTGCTCCAACCAACAGAGAACTAGCTTGGCGACAAGCACCCTGGCCTGGCCTGCCACTGCCAGCAGTAAGGTGAGAAATGCCAGTACACACAAAGGTAAGCAGGTGGTGACAGTTTCTGGTTTATCTCTATGCTTTCTCCGTTGGCATATACGGCAGCAGGTGAGATCGATCGAAGCGCACGCTTTGCTTATTACTAGCTATAGTAGAGATACTACTAGTACACAACAGTAACAGAATTCAGAACCACCTCTCTGGTTCTCTCTGAGGTGGGTATGTGGTAATTTTGAAGGCCATCAACATCAAATCAAAGTCGTCGGTGTTTCCAGAGAGGAACCCATGGCCAGCCAACAACAGGGTAAGCGAGCATCCTCGATCCCCATGCCCTTCTCTCGGAAATGTTATGCTCTCTGTTATATAGGAACTAGTACTCTCGGATTCAATTACATTTCCCATGCACGTGTTTTCATATGCAGACGATGCAGGCAAGAACGATGCTGATTTAATTATTCCCATCGAGGGGGAGGAGGAGTCGAGCACGGGTGAGAGCTCGCCGGACCGCGTGCTGCCGCTCGACGCGCTCAAGTCCCTGCTGGTGGTGCCGGAGTGCACGGAGGACCACCTGGACGTTCCGGCGTGCGCCTGGGACACCATCCAAGAGTGCGTCACCGAGGCGACGGTCCGCCTCGCCTTCGACTCCGCGAATGCGACCGCCAAGGATAAGCGGAAGGTGATCACCGCCGAGGATGTCACGCACGCCATCGAGGGGCTCAACGACAAGGATGCGAGCCTGGGTATGGTCTTTCTGGAGATGAGCGCAATCGTCGCCGCAGAGAAGAGAGCCGCCGCCATGCGGCGCCGGCAGGCGCAGAGGCTCCGTCAGGAACAGAAGGCCAAGGAGGAGGGGGCGGCCGGCACCGGGTTGCAAAAGTAGAACCTGCTGCTGTGCTGCACGGTCGATATCCCTGAGAGAGCGACCCAGCGTGGTGTGCATGCATGTTATTTCCGCGCTTTGTGTGTGATGTGCAACAACCGGATCTGTCTGCGAGTTATTATAACTCATTCAACATGTGAAGCATGAATAAATCGAATGTACTTCGTTCCAGACGTAACCTTTCATCGTCCCACATCTCTCATACATACATATATCATCAATTTAAAATTATTTTTTAGTCACTTTTGCCTCGGTTGCTCTGTTCCAAGTTCGATGTGCATTGGAATCTAGCTTGTTGGAGGAATATTTACCATTTGTAGTACAGTTTCTATTGTAATATATTTTTAAAAAATGCTCACTCACAAATAAAATAGAGAAATTCCTTATCTCAGTTGAGATTCCCAATTAGTCAGAATGACAATTTTGAACCTTCTTATTAATTAGCCATAAATGTGAACTTTTGGTCCAATCCTTATCCGCCGCTTCCATTTTCAATTTCATAGCTTAACGATGTTAATGGAACAATAAAATGAACTGCCCCAAAAATTAAACAACTAAAACAGAGAATAAATAAGCTCTTCCGAAAAATTAAGCCACAACTTTTTTATTTTCTTGCGAGAGTAAAAAAGAAGTCTCGCTACTGAAAAATTACTAATTCATCTCATGAAATATGACATGCACATATTTCCATCAAGCTAAGTAAGCTCTAAACATTGTATCGGTCTCGCGACCACCAGACGGAATCATCTATTTGTCGTTTACTTTGTATGATGATGTTCCAACCGACACTAACGCCCTGATAAGTTAACGATTTCTCGCAACTTCAAGAGCATAGCCTTTATTTGTCACTTACTTGTCTCATGTAGTGTCGGTTAGATGGGTAAAAACCTCGGAAAACTTTAGTAATCGCACATACTATTTATTCTTCGCTTCCTTGTAACTCTAGGATTGATCTAGTAATTTATTTGTCATTCAATTATTAAAGGCACTAGTTGGTGCCTCAAACATATTTCGTTGTTGTGTATACCGTACAGCTCCAAGAAAAATCATTATTAACTTGTCTCGTATAAATGATATGATTTGTCTCGGCATCAAACTTACTTTTCAGTGTCATCTTTTCGCATAGGGCGTATATTGTCGTTGCTACTTGGGAGAGGAAGGAGGACACTGACAGCTCAAATAGGTTGAAACGGTTGACAAGTTTCTCAGCCTTGGACTCGAACATGCGTGGCCCGTTGGAGTCCGGCATAGCAGTCCATGACGCATAGCAGCCGAACTGCCTAGAGCTTGGGTTGCATATGATTTCCTTGTCGCATTGAGTGTGTGTGCAGGGCCGGTGCTGAGGTTTTTCTAGGGCCTGGGGGAGACAATTGAAAATTGAAACCCTCTCTAAAAATATAGACTTCATTTCTTAATAGTTTTTAGTCATATATTATATTTTTGGTTGATTTTTTTATAGGCTATACAGTAGTATAAAATATGCTATGGGGTGGGAGCCCTCTAGGTTAATGATCATCAGTACACTACTACAAAACCATCAAATATACCCCCTCATCAATACCGCTTCATTTAAAACCGGCACAAATAACTTTTCTATACCGGTTTCTAAGATCCTGACTGTGGTTTTTAAAGAACCGGTATTGAAATCACTTATCAATACCGGTTCTAGGACCGAACCGGTACTGAAAGTGACATAAAGTATCTATACCGGTTTTTAAATGAACCGGTATTAAAAATCTATTTTCAATGCCGGTTCATGTCATGAACCGTTATTGATAGTCAACACTTATCGATACCGGTTCTAAGACCGAACCGGTACTGAAAGTGACATAAAGTATTTATACCAGTTCTTAAATGAATCGGTATTGAAAATCTATTTTCAATGTCGGTTCATGTCACGAACCGGTATTGATAGTAAGACTATCAATACCAGTTCATATTGATAGTGATTTTACTTAAAAAAATCTGAGGCCGCGCGCGCCGTATTATTTTCCCCCAAATCTCGAATCAGTCTGCCTCTGCCTCTCCCACCGCGCCACTACCTCTGCCTCGTTGGCCGCCCCTCCACCTCTACTGTCCTTTGCCTTTGCGTCCGCCTCCTCCCCCTCTACCTCATGTGCCGCCTTCGCCGCGCGCCCCCTCGACGCTCGACGCCTCCCTTGAGATCCGGCGCTCATAGGACAGGGCCTTTGCGTGCACGACCTCCTCCTCCACTCTCTAGCTCTTCTCCAACGAGATCTAGCTGTCGCCTCCCTCCTCTTCGGCATGTGCGAGCTCACGCTGCCCCCACCTTCCTCTGCATCGTTGGTTTCGCTACCAAGTTCGAACGGGTGGATGTGACCAGGTGACGCTGCCAACAAGCTATGTGAAGCTGTCCAGTCTTGCTGCTGTTGCACGCCTGCATTACAGCACATGCCCGGTCTTAGCAGGCAACCGGCGAGCGGCAGTCCATTAGTCTTAGGTACGAGTGCTTATTCTTCCAAACTTTTTTGTCCTTCAGTTATAAAATGTGTAATTGGATACTGTGATTGGATTTGACATAAACTTACTAAAGATGGATCCTAGGTACGTACTGCAATTTTGGATGTGAAATTAACTATAAATTTTGCATGTGTTTGACACTGTTATCTACCGCTGGGTACTCATCGAAAGTTATAGAGCGCATCGAAACCTTTCCAGAGAGTACTAACTCGTATTTTTTCATTAAGAATAGAAGGAGATATAGTAGTCTGAAACTTACAATTGAAACTGTCGGGTTACAGTTTCAACAGTTACAGCAGTCTCTGAAATTTAGGTTTTTGGGTGCCTTAATGACCTAAATAATTTTTTCAGCTATGGACAAAGTTGTAGAGTATTTCAATACCTTTCTTTTGACACTAAGATTACCCTCATAGCTTTTGTGTTTTGTAAGATACAATGATCTGAAAGTTGCTTCCAGAATAGGTTGCAGTTTCAGTTTTAGTAATTACTAAGTTTCAGTTTGCTCTGTTAGCACTCAGTTTTGGGGGTCCTTTGAGGCCTAATTAGAGTAGATCGTTATGGAAAATTTTGCAGTAAATATGTGGTAATCTTCTATCAGGATTGAAAATATAGATTTGTGAATTTAGTGGTTGCTTATATGAGGACTGAAATTTCTGTGCAAATTTTTTCCAATTGGCAACAATGTCATCCAGTAGTGCAAACAAACAAAATCTTTTGTCCTATTAAATGTTTTTGTTAATAGTTTCCTGATGTCCTATTGTCAAAGGAATAATACCAAGGGAAGTGTGAGGAGAATGAACAACATGAGACTAATCTGTCGAAGATACAATACCTCAGCAGGTGAATTTATTTTTTCTGTAATTTTCCCCTCTAGCTAATGTACTGTTATTCTACAAATGGTAGGTTGGAAATGCTGGTAAACTAGATCCTGTGGCAACTGGATTGTTATTGTTTGTGTTGGAAAGTCACCCAAAGGTATGCCTCTAGTATCAACGAATTAGCTCTTGAATTGAAGACCTTACAATATGAAAAAACTAAGCATATTTGTTGTTGGTACATATGTGATGTCATGTTGCCAACCAATGTGAGTCGATTTGTTGATTTCTAGACATTATGTGTGGCTTTACCTTTTGACAAACCATGCATGACTCATTCCTTATTTCTTGTCATTTAGTTTTTTAATCCATAGTTCAATAATTTGTGACTTAGATAGGTTATGAATTTTATTTCTGATCGAAGGTATGTCTCTACTATCAACTGTTGATATATTCTTGAAGTTTTTTTTTTTAACTGAAGCTCTCTCGCTGATGCATTTAGATATATCACTCTTGATTGACTTTGTCATAGTATTTCTCTATACCTCTAGAATCTTGATACATTCTCTCATGTTTCTTTTATGTATACATGTATGGTCTTGAAATGGATGGAGAAATGAAGGCTTAGATTTGAAGGGCACAATCCTGCTGCAACAACAATGAAGGTGCATTGAATCTTTCTCGCTCTTTTCAAGCAGAGTTTGATCCCCTTCAGCAGGTTCATAGCTTCTCAATAAACTAGAAGATTAGATAAGTCTTAGTATGTGAAAACACATGTAGTTTGTATGATAATCCATGTAGTTGAAGATATGCTCGTATGAGAAAATCTGAATGATGTTGTATGAGAATATGAGTCAATTCTGGTACTGGTATGTAATAGTTGAATAACAGTAATATTTGTATTAATAAATTGGCTATGATTTAAGGTTTTTTTTTGTACCTGAAAGTGATTATCAATGCCGGTTCTAAAGCAGAACCGGTACTGATGCTCCATTATCAATACCGGTTTTAGAGTAGAATCGGTATAGATAATACAATATTAGTACCGGTTCTTGATATGAACCGGTATTGATACTGGTTATCTATACCCGTTCTAAACCGGTATAGATATCATATATTATCAGTATCGACATATAAATACTAAACTAAAAACCGGTATTGATGTGGGTTATGAACCGGTACTGATGACTATTTTTGTAGTAGTGGTATGGCTCTTCTCATGATGCTTGTCGTGTTTTGGATACTAGTACCATTTCAAGATTGAAGGCTCTCAGCTTGACGATTGCATATTTCTTTCCCTCTCAGTTTTCTGAACTAACTAAAACAAATGTACAGCTGATCATTAGTATTAAGGGTCTGCATGTTTCATGGCCTTTCAATTCCCTACCTTCGCCTTTTTTCCAATCTGGTTGGAGTTGGAGCCAGGTGCCCAGGTTCTTCCGTTTCCTTAATGGTCTTTTCAGCCAAAAGCAAAAACCTTCTGTTTTTTCCAACTTTATTTACCAGGCTAACGTTATACCTAGTATGGAGCATAATGTCAAAATACATTTGAAGAGTTAATTAATTATTTTTACTCTTAGCCAAAAAAATTATAATTTTAAATATTATGAATTAATAGTACTAGTACCAAACTACTAGTATATGCATGAATTACTTTTTGAAACCCTTTAGCAACGCGAAAGCACCACGGTTTGACAAATTTTACATTAACCATTAAATCCTCACCATATATTCAGTTGTTTAATGAAATTAGCCTAAAGAGCCAAAAAAATTAACCTAAAGAGATGCAGTCCCCGTCCGCCGTTCTACTGCTTCGCCTCTACGCGGAGAATGCACTATTATTCAAACTACAGTGCTATAGTATCCTGGTCCAATTCATCCATTTACCGTTCATATGTGACAACTCACCCTCGCTGACGCAGCAGTGATTCATAGAATCGGCTGCCACTTGTTACGAACAGGCGCCGGTGCATTGCATGCGCGTTCGCCCTTTGCTTCTCTTCCCCTCTCTCTCTACTCGTAGCGATAGCTAGCTAGTACCTGGTGGTGGTCAACACCTCGTAGCTTCCTATTTAACGTATCCTCACACACACCACAAGAACGCCACACCAAGCCACGCAGTCCATATTATACACTCCTCCCCCACCGTCACAATCACAAACAACCCTAGCTAGCGTTTGGAACTAGCCAGCCAATGGAGTGCAACAACTTCCCTGCCATGGGCGCCGCGAACGGCTCCTCCTCGAGCGGCTCGCAGTCGCAGGTGGCCGCTCAGCAGCAGGTGCCGGCGGCGATCCGGGAGCAGGACCGTCTGATGCCGATCGCGAACGTGATCCGCATCATGCGTCGCGTGCTGCCGGCGCACGCCAAGATCTCGGACGACGCCAAGGAGACGATACAGGAGTGCGTGTCCGAGTACATCAGCTTCATCACGGGGGAGGCCAACGAGCGGTGCCAGCGCGAGCAGCGCAAGACCATCACCGCCGAGGACGTGCTCTGGGCCATGAGCCGCCTCGGCTTCGACGACTACGTCGAGCTGCTCAGCATCTACCTCCACCGCTACCGCGAGTTCGAGGGCGAGGCGCGGGGCGTCGGTGGCGGCCCCACGCGCGCCGGCGGCGACCACCACCACCACCCGATGCTCAAGTCGCGCGCGCCGCCGGCGGCGCACCACCACCACGGCGACATGCAGATGCACGCCGCCATGTACGGGCCCCCGCACCCCCACGGGTTCGCCGCCGTGCAGCCACACCACCACCACCAGGCGGGACAGTACGTGCCGTATCCTTACGACACGTACGGCGGCGGCGAGCACGCCATGGCAGCGTACTACGGAGGGCAGTACGGGCCCGGCGACGGGAGCGGCAGCAACAGTGGGGGCAGCGCGTCGCAAGCCGGTGGTGGTGGTGGTGGTAGCTTGGAGCACCAGCACCCGTTCGCGTACAAGTAGTACGTGTTGCATTGCATGGTTCATCTCAGCTTCTTTTTCATGTCGTCGTCGTCGACCTCTGCGTGTTACCCGTAGCGCACTACTACTATAACTAGTTCTGTTGCCGGCCGGCTGTACGTAGCTAGCCTAGCTAGTAGTAGTAATTTTAGTTTAGCGATCCATCAGCATCAGGTAGCTATTTCAAGTTACTCAAGTTTAGTCCATCAGCCATCAGGTGTGTAGGAGTAGAAATTTAGTAATTCCCTGCTTTCAGTTTGACTGTTCACGCATCCAGCTGGAATATCAATCGTGGTCGTCGTTTATTAATGGAATGTTTCCCAAATCCCAATTTTGGAACCTCAGTCGAATGGGTTGCCTACTCCACACGCGCCAAAAGCTACTAGCACTAGCTAAGTACTACTTAATTTGCACGACTCCTATGCAACGCAAATTTGACCTGAACCAATAATAATCCTGAAAAAGCGAGATGACGAAACACGAGCGTTCACCCGATGGTGCTGCTCTCTTCGTTCCCTTTTTAATTAAATTGTTACTGGTTAAGATGATAATTCTAATTTAAAAGGAGACTGTATTTATTATATTAACACTATCAATTTAAAAACATAATAGTGTACATTTGCCTTCAAATTACGGAGGAGAGTGCCACCAGGTGCAAATAAGACACTGTACCCAAATATAATGCATACTCTTGCACTCTTGCTGCTGCCGGGGTATAACCACGTACTCTTTTCAGGTCCCTAAATCAAGTCACTGTAGAGTTTTAATCAAAGTATCTTAAATCAAGTCATTGAAGCATTTTTTTCTATTAATAAAATTTTAACAATTAATACGTGCTTAGTATCATGGCAAAAAAAAGAAAATACAACCAGTTCTTGCATGTCTCAGTAATTAAACTCATATACTGTTGGTTTGGACCCCCACCTTAACCATTTATTCTACCAGACATATTTAAATACAAAAAACAAATAACTCTACTTATTACTCTGATATGTAAGATTGTGTCCAAAACAATCTGATTTAGGAGCAAGTGCAAAAGTAAAGCCGTGTTTGTTTGGGCTACCATGCGTTTCACTTCACCTTCATTGGTCTGACACAAACAATTGTAGCTAGAATCCATATTTCTCTCTCATCTGAAATTGAACGGAGAGCGGACGAAGCTGTTTTTTTAGCTTCACCGCTTCCAGAAGTTCTGATAGGTCTGACAATCTATCGTGGTTGGAACGGAGCGGAGAGAGCCAAAACAACCATGGCCTAAGAGTACATGGTTTGCACTCTTGCTCCTCAATACTTACAGTACGAACTCATCAAACGAGAACCGCGATGATCGGTGGCGATTCATCTCGACACGGCGTCGAACGTAGGGCTGGTTGGGATACGATCGGAGCTGAGGCTGCAGCGCTTGGCGCGCGCGACAAGTGCCGGCAAGCACGCTGCTCCAATCCTGCAGTAGTAAAATCTATTCTGGCGGCATGCATGCTGCTGTATCATGAGGTCTCCGTTCCCTTTCCCCTGCTCCAGTGCATGCCCTGCTCGCTGCCGCTTCGGGAACTGCAGATCGCAGAACGCCTAGTTATGTGAGCTCTCTCTCTCTCTCTCTCTCTCTCTCTCTCCCTGCTTCCCTAGCCCCTTCCCTATGCGGGTTCTCTCTTTCTCTCTCTCCTGTACGCACGACCGAGTGAGGTCAGATCCCATTTTTGTTGCTGCCGCACGTACCGCCTGCGCTCCGTGCGTGACGAAACGTCGTCTGTGCACCCTGTAGCCATGCGGATGCGCAGCACCACCGTGCGCAAACAGTTCAGCCGTAATTCTTACTACTGTACTACTCCCTCAATATATTGTAATTCTAGCGTTTGACATCTTTTTCACAAATACTAGTAGTGATATCGTTCTCACTTGTCAATACGTCTTTCTCTACGCCTCTTGCTTTCCCCCCCTATATATATAGTATCATATCGTTTTCACTTAACTATTCCCTCCATCCCATAATTTTTTAGTATTATAAAAAAATAAAAAATCCTATAACATTTCTTGTATAAGCATTGAGTGAATTATTAGTCCCTTATTTCTAAATTAATTTATCGTATTTCAAAAGAAATTGATGGTCCCAAATAAAATTAGTGTTTGCATGCAACTATATGCACGTAAGATTACGGTGCATGGGTTAATTAATAGAAAAATTAATGGTAGTATTTTATTTTTTTTATTTATTATGTGATAGTCTAATATTCAAGAGATTATGGGATGGAAGAAGTATCGTGTTTAGAGTCAGAATAACCTCTTTATACAATATACCATTGTCTGAGACAGAATTTCTTCTTTTCCTTTCCAGGGAGCAGTGGCCGTGCTGCAAGCAGAGCATAGTTAATCACCCCACCGTACCTACTTTGACGGTTTCTTTGTATCCTAGAAATTTTATAAGAACTGTGTAGTCATTTTACAGAAATCAGTTCAATTTTATAGAAAAACAGAGAAAGCAGGTAAAAATCCTCCAATCCAAACTGGCCTGAAAGAGATACTATCACTTTGATGACGGCTAGAGCATTCAAAAACTGGGCCAGTTGTACAGCAGGTGATCCAGAAATGAGCAAAATACATGGATATCAGTCAGGGAGAAATAACCCAAAAATCCAAATAAACGAGGTTGTCCTACAGTATAAAGCAGTGACAAACGTGGGGTTCACTGTTCTTTAGTCCTACAGTACTAGCTTGATTCTATTCTATGGCCTGCTCAGCCTGGCCCTGGGGTAGGGGGTACCGTGCGCCGCTGGCGTCGCCTCTGCTACAGCGGCAGAGGAGTTGTCCTCAGCTTCGCCATTTTCGGGCCTAACACACTGCCTCTTCTTAGCTACGTCAATCTCTTCCTTCCCTTTCATGTCATCATCATCATCATCCGCGTCCTCATCAAAGCCCTTGTTGAGGTCTTCCTCAGAAAGTTCTCCGTTCGCAGCATCTTCAGCTGCATCATCATCATCATTCAAGCTTACTTTGCCCGCTTCAGCTTCAACTCTCTTCCTTTGTGGGATCACATGAAAGAATGCAGTTTTCCAGTCCCTTGTTTCCACAAACTTTAACATTATCTCAAACACTTGGTTAACGGTAAGAACCTGCGATTGACACAGGGGCAGATCATCAATATTCTAATACCCATAGGCTTTGATGACATATCCTGATTAACATATTGTAGACAGCATAATTTCAGAAGGGAAAAAAAAAAAGCATGTCCCTGAAAAATCGGACAACTTAACACGGTGGATTATGATATGCAGCAGATGAAAACATCTAAAAATCTAACTACCTCGCTGTTAACTACAATGTAAATTTTACAGAAAATCTGCTGCAAAATATAAGTGTGAATTTCCCCTCTAAGGACGCCTTTGGAATGAAGGATTTTCAGAGGAGTCACAAGGGAGTTTCAATTCAATTTCACAGGAGGATTAAGTAAAATTTCCGCAATCCGAAGGCCTAAGATGTTGTTTCAAAATGTTTTAACATGCCAACAAAAATGTCTCATATTTTGACCTGAAAGAAGGTATTGTTGCATCAACTGGGCATGCAACTGGGCATGTGGGCTTATTCTAAAGCAGATCTTCAGATTTGGAACAAAAACAGTGGTAGGTTCATCCACACAGCCAGGAAGAAGCTATAGCTAAATACAAATGTAGTAACATTTGTGCTGGAAAGGAGGAAAGATCCTTTATGCCTCACCTGCGAACTTGACATCCTTAAATAGTGTCCGATTGGAAGTTTCGCAGCTTGAATACCCTGCCCAGCTGCCTTTTTCATAGTTATGCCTTTCCATCTGTTCCGATCCACCAGGCCACCAATGATGTATATTTTGGACATGTCTAGATCATCAAGCTCGGTCTTCGCATCCGCTGTAAGATACACAAGGTTCTCTTTGCGATCTTCAAATGCTTCAAGATAAGGCTTGGCCTCCTTTTCAATGATCCACCTATCATACCCAGGAATTCTGTGAAGATGGGTCGCCATTTCTCCATTGCAACCTGTCAGCCACAAGTGAGCTGGGTTTGCAGATCTCCCATTCACTGCGTAGCAGTACATAATCTGTAACTCGCGTCAGTAAAATGTTTTCTTCAAGTATTATTAAATTCCGTGGTTGCAGAAGATATGGTCCATCAGAGCATGACAGGAAATATGTGGCAATATACTAGTAGTAGTAAGCAATGCAGACACAGGTACAGCACAAGAAAGAAACATAGGCACAGCACGTCCAAAGAATAGTACTAGATGTGATTACTATAGCTGTGATAAGGTCGATACTATAAACCAAAGAAGGAATAGTCTCTTTTATTCCTACACTATGCAGCATGTTCGCAACCTTGGCATAGACATGCCTCAAAAAAAAAAAATTGAGATCATTAAAAGCCACTCGGCATAAGTTGGAACCATTCTTTGCTACTTATTTACTTAATACGAACGCTCTTTAAAACATAAGTATATCGTTTGCAATTCTATAATGGTTTCAAATAAAATGCTATAAACAATTCTATAATTCCATACAGAATTTCACAATTCCACAAGTTCAGAGTAGAGTGAATTCGTTCCAATCATCATGGTAAGTAATTTCGTTCGCGTTCAAAAACAGATTAAGAAGGGAAGTTGGAAGTTCCACCTGCTGCGTGAGGCTATGGATCTCGTTGGGGCGCATGAGGTCGGCGAACTCGAGATCGAGCACTACCTTCTGGCCCTCGCCGGCGGCCGCCCGGCGGAGGCGCTCGGCGCGCGCCCCGCGCTCCTCCGTTCGCCGGCCCACCCGCTCCCGCCGCGTCTCCTGCCTCGCCGCCACCATTTCGGCGCGCGCCTCCTCCGACGGCGCCGCGGCCAGCGCCTCCTCCCACTCACGCCTCCGCCGCTCCACGTCGGCGCGCCGCCGCTCCTTCTCCGCCGCCTTCCGGGCTGCCTTCCTCTCCGCCTGACGCTCTTGCTTCAGCAGCTTCTTCCTCGCGCTCTTGGACAGCGCCGGGGCTTGCCCCGCATCAGCACCCTCCGCAGCTTGCTCGTCCCCCGCTTCGTCCGCCATCTCGACGCGGCGCCGCCGGAGCAGCCTCTGTGTCAGGCAGGGTTCGGCGAGGTTTTTGGTTAGCTTGATTGGAACAAATCTTTGACAGATTCGCGGAAACCCGCCTCCAAAAGGAGCTGACGAATACCTCCTGTTTCGTCTTCGTCTCGCAAAGCTACAGCCCAGGACAGTATTACGGCCCAGTCCACTAACGTCTGATAGGTCTAGCCCAACGACCAACGTCAATGTACATGGTGTTTGGATGACCGGCAAAAGGAGCAAAACGGCAAAAACTAGTCGAGTTTAGCTCATCGTCTCCAAACGGACGAAGGTACAAGCGGCTAAAAGTTTAGGCAGGAGCCCCCCCCCCCCCCCCCCCCCGGCTAAAAGCTTAGGCAGGACCGCCCCCCCCCCACCCCCCCCCCCCGGGGACGAGCAACATCCAAGCCGACGATCCCCCTCCCCCCCCCCCCCCCGACCGTGATCCGATGCCCTCCCCCCCTCCTCCCTCCCCCGGCCATCGGTCGGAGCAAGCCGACGCACCCACGCCCCGCCCCCCCCCCCTCGGGGCGGGAGGCGACGACCCCCACCCCACCCCCGGGCCACCCATGCGTCGGTCGGAGCGAGCCGACGGCCCAACCCCCCCAACCACCACCGGCCGCTGGAACGCGGTCGGCGCCCCACCCCCGACGCAAGCGCGATCGCGATCGGCGCTCCAAAATACGATCGGTATTCAAATACCCTAAAACTAAAGTTTTAGGGCTAATATTAGCTCTAAAACTTTAACGTAGGGGCTACACCATAGTAATCCATCTGTACCATTCGTGCGGATGCGGAGTAGTACTGCTTTGCTTTCGCATTTTTTTGACCTGTTGACCGGTCCTAGTAACTCGACGGTTACTACGACTAGAAATACGAAACCCGAAACTGCAACTCCGCGATTCCCCGGCGCCGCTTACCAAGTCAAGCGCCAATCGCGGGCCGTCCAACGGACGCTGGGAGGCGCCGATCGAACGGCTCCCAGTAGAGAAGCAACGTCTCTCTCTTCTCCGAGTCTTCAACCACCCGGACATTTCGCACGTCCGCGACCCACTAGGCCACTACCACTACGCCCTCATCATTCGCCGGCGCCACTCCTTCCTGAGCCGCCTACATAAGCCCCTGCCCGCACACAGGCCACGGCACACACACACACACCAACAAGTGCAAGGCTCCATTCTCTCTCTCTCTCTAGCAATTCTCGAGTTTGCTCGCGTAGAAAGAGGTTGTGATTCCTTCGTTCCAGATCGAGCCTGATCAATGGCGGCCACCAGCCTCCATTATTTCGCGGTGTTCGCCGCGTCCTGCGCCCTCCTCGCGGCCTCTGCGTGGTCGCTGCCACCGACGCTGTTCAACGTCGGCGACGAGAGGGGGTGGACGGTGCCGTCCGGCAACGGCACCGAGTCATACAACCACTGGGCCAAGAGGAACCGCTTCCAAGTCGGCGACGTCCTGGGTAATTCGACCGATCGATCGATGATCTCTCGGCCTTATCCTTTGATTGAGCAAGATTTTTGATTTGATATTAATTTGCGTTTGCGTGCTGGGGTGTAGAATTCAAGTACGCCAACGACTCGGTGCTGCTGGTGAGCCACGACGACTACAAGCAGTGCAGCACGGAGACCCCGCTGAGCCTGTTCACCGACGGCGACACCAAGTTCACGTTCGACCACTTCGGCCTCTTCTACTTCGTCAGCGGCGTCCCGGGCCACTGCGAGGCGGGCCAGCGGATGATCGTGCGCGTCATGGCGCCCTCTGCTCTGACCGGCGGCGCCCCCGCGGCGGCCCCTGGGATGCCGCCCACCGTCGGCGCGTCCAGCCCGGTGCCGTCGTCGTCGTCCTCTCCACCGGTTGTCGGCGTGCCCGTGCCGCCGTCCGGCGGTTCAAACTCAGGCGACGCCGCTTCCACACCCACCCCGAGCCCGCTGCCGCCGGCCAGCGCCGCATCCCGCCACGTGGTTGGCGTTGCTTCGTTCGTCGTACTAGGGCTCGTGAACGTCGTCATCTCTCTGTTCGTGTTGGTTTCAGAGAGGAGGAGGCGTCTGGTTTAATGTCAGATTGATACACTTGGCGGTGCCGTCTGTTTAGGAAGTAATGTTAGGTTTTGGATGTCTTTTAGGAGGAGGTAGCATCAGGAAATGGTAGTCATCAGTCAAGGATCTTAATTAGGCTATCGATCGAGAGAAACGTGTTGGTGTAATTCATTTTCATCAATAAAGTAAATGGTCATTAGTCTGATACTAGTGTCAAATTCGAATGGATGCTCCTAAATCTGTGAAACTCTATTGAGTGGTGCTACACAAGTCTATTATTACGATTGTAACGGTTCAATCCATCAAATCTACACTACACTGCTCTAGCACTCGATTTTCGCAGCAGATCACCGCCATACACCCATCTTTTCTCCTCAGCAGCCGTCAGGCTGCGCGGTTACCTTTTATTTACCAGTGACTGCGCACGTCGTCCGTGTTTGACTGCTTCCGCTCCGCCTCCGTGCGAGTAAACTGACTCCCACTTCAGAAATACGGGTATAAGTTTTGGGCTGATTCTGGGTGGCCCAGTTCGCGCGCGCCCTTGAATTTGGCATGGCAACTCAATCTCAATTCCAGCAGCCTTCTTTCAGATGCTTGCCAGGGCCCAGCAGCTAGCTGCTGAAATGCTGGATGGGATGAACAACAAACAGCTCAGGAAAAGAAAAAGAGAGGACCGCGACGAATCCGTTTAAACGCCGGTCAATTTTTAGACAGCCAGTTGCATGCAAAACAAGCCATTAATAGGTACCAGCATATAAGAAGATACGCGTAGGAGGCTGCTCCCGCGTCCCAGATTCGTCCCCCTCCTGTGCTGTGCGTTGTGGCCACAACCCTTCCTTCCCCTCTCATCCCCGGGGAAAATTTTG
Source organism: Oropetium thomaeum (assembly GCA_001182835.1). Classification (NCBI taxonomy): domain Eukaryota; kingdom Viridiplantae; phylum Streptophyta; class Magnoliopsida; order Poales; family Poaceae; genus Oropetium; species Oropetium thomaeum. The sequence goes on from LFJQ01000057.1 coordinate 425,234, forward strand.
CCCCTTGCGATCCAGAGACGGAATCACAAGCAAGGGCAAAATTTTTTCCGCGGCCTGTTGAAGAAACGTGCGACCGATGTCGGTGAGTGATGCTCTCTTCAGAATCAGAATGCTGGATGCCTTCTCTTGTTTCGATATCAATTCATCATATGCTCCTGCATGCGCCTGGCCATGGCAGGACAGGACTGGTCGTACCCTACCCAAGTTCGGGGACTGGGACGTCAACAACCCGGCCACTGCCGACGGGTTCACGGTGATCTTCAGCAAAGCCAGGGATGAGAAGAAGGCCCCGCCCAAAAGCCACATCACCAACAGGTCGGCTGACAGCAAGGACTCCAGCTCCAGGACCGCCGAGAAGATGAGCTCTTACAACTCCAGGACCACCACCACCACCACATCGGTAAAAAGAATTTTTATTCCTTTTGATTACGTACTGTTAGTCTTTAAGTAAATTGTTTATCAATAACCATGGGAATGTTGCATCCTCTCTGATTCGCAGAAGAAATGGTTTTGCTGCGTCTCACCCAGCCCCACCCAATCCTGAGGCGATCTGTGGCAGTTCTGTGATGGTTGTAATGTAGATGTGGCTCTCTTGCTAGCAGCCCGGTTCTTCAATCCTGGCACTCGTCACAAGACACGAGTTGCTGCGTCTGACCGTACGTACGTAATTAAGGAAATTACTCTCATGAGTAGTATCTGCTTAAAACGTTCCGAGTTGTGTGTAAGCGGTTTGCCGGGTTTATTGTCAGTTTAAGTTGATGGCTCACTGTGTAATGTTCTTTCTTCGGCACCCAGCTTCTCTGGTGTAACCCTTTAGCAGTGAATCTGAATTTACTCCTTAAAACTGTCACATCCGACCCAGATACCTGCATTCGGGTTTCTGTGGTACCTTTCGTTGAGTCGTGTGTATGCAGAATTTTCTCAGATTATGGTCGCTGAACAGATGTATAAGCCATCCTCACAAACAAAGTACTGCGCCATTTTCTGATCTGACAAAGTGTCAATGAACACGATATGGCCTTTCCCTCAGCGCAGCGTGTTCCTTGCGGAAACACAGTATTAGTGCATCTCTTATGTTTCACCAACTTCATTTACATATCTTTTTTGTTTCTCTCGAACACGTCATTTTACATATTGGCTGGAAGTATACAGAGCGGTAATACAATGCAAAGGGAAACAAGACCGACAGAAGACGGCAGTCTGCCATCGTCCCTGCGGAGGAAAAGTGCTTCGTAGACAGGAAAATTGATGGCTGCTACCACCACACAGAGAACAGCCTGCAAAAACAAAGCTCCCAAGCCCGTCGTGCATCCATATAATAATGCTCTTGCTGCTCCAAACACCACGCATATCAGGTTGAGCAATGCAACTATTACTATAATCACGAGCATCATGGTGAAAGATCCAAACTCCATCAACCCCTTATTGTACCTCTCCAAGGCCTGCACGTCGCTCACCTTCGCAGTCAGGGCGAATCCTGACTCGGAGATGCCCAGCATTCTGCGCATTGTGTCGATGGCTGCTAGGAGGTATGACGAGATTCTTCTGAGGAGCCACATCCTCTGTGCATTCCACCACTCTACAGCAGTGTCACCGCATTTCAATGATTCCACTAAGCTGCAAGAATATGCAGCCAAAACAACATACACGAAAGGTAGGAACCAGGGACTGGTTATCTGTGCAGAAGTTGCAAAGTTTTCTTTTAGACTTGTACCAAGATGCATGTAAATAAGCATTGAAAAATATTTTACATACCTCAGGGAAGAGGGAGACACCATTCAGGAAGCAAAGTGAAGGAACAGTCACATAGTATAAGGTGGGAATGCTGTTCAGAGCCCAGAACCCACAGACGGAGTAACTCATTTGAAGGCCCACCCTGATCTTCTTATGACCTAATACAAAAGGGCTGTATTTTGAGATGGATATCTGGAGAAACCCTTCTGCCCATCTCTTGTGCTGAACCAGGATCTGTCCTAATGAAGTGGGGGCCATGCCTAGGAAGCCTTTTCTTACAGGGTTGTAGTACACTGATCTCCATCCACGGCATTGGATTTGCAATCCTGTAATGACGTCCTCCAGTGGGCAACCATATCTTACTCCTTTCTGCAATTCAGCAACTCAATCTCAGTAAGGTAATAGAGATTAGAGAGTACATGTATTAAAAAGAGAAGGGGAAAAAAAGAACAAACTAGAGAGTACACACACTAAAAAAAGAAAATTCTACAATCTTAGAGTAATGACACAGTGATAGAACTTTTAGGTTTCTATGTAGAGAGATGTACCTCAATTCCCCAAAGGGTGTTATACTCGAACGTGCAAGTTGCAAGTGACTTGGCCGTTCCTTCCAATTCATTGATATCTTCTGTTTTCTCTGCCCCCCTAGTCCAATCTTCTTTGTACTCTTGACTGTAAATTCGCCCACATAGAGCCTCTCTCCGATGGAAGCATCCTGTGCCATAGTAACACATTCCACCCCACCCATCCAAGCAAGGATGATCCAACTGAAGATCAGTTCAATAAAATAACAAAACAGAATTAGGCTCAATGGTGCATTCTACAGATCAAGACATACGTACGTCCTCCATTTAAATTCAAGACACGCTAAGTTAACTTTTCCATTCACCTCATTGACAGTATTGATAGGGTTGCCATAGATGTCATTGTGCATCACATTTTCAAAGTTCTGAGGATACTGAACAAAACCAATATCTTGGCCTTGCTCTTCATCTAGGAAGAAGCACAGTGCATCTCTGATTGATCCTGAATTGTTGGAGTACATATCACAGTCCACATTCATAATGATAGGACTGTTGCTTATCACTGACGATACCCGTATCTGGATTATTAAAATTAAATAGCGAACTATATAAACACAGTGAAAGTTGCATCTAGTAGGTCATTAGTGATAAATACAGAAGTACAGTAAAGAGAGACCAAAATAATTACCAATGCATTCAGTGACCCAGCTTTGAAGTGGTGCTGTTCCCAAGGCCTCTTCTCACGTGCCATATAAACCAGTGCAGGTAGTGCATTTCCATCGATATCGAGTACCTTTTTCTTGTTTCCATCAATTAAAATCTACCAGTCGTAAACACTTTGTTAGTGGCTGTGCATCAACCCTGTCAGGTTGTCTTGCTAAGAACAATGATCAGTTGACTTGGATAGGAATGTTATTAGGAAAATACTCATAGGTCCTAAGTATGAAACGAAAGAGCTGTGGTCTTGCAAAAACAGCTTATTTTCGACCACATTCCAATGTTTTCCTCACATCTGTTCAACTTTGAGTCCAGTCATCAAGTCCAACTAGTTGTCTGACTTCGATGGGCCACAGCTAAACCAAATCATACCTGAACTATTGAAGGGTGATCTCCAGAAGTTGTGTTCTCATTCCACTGTGTGAAGCTCCTGATGCCTTCTGGAACCTCAGGACTCTTGCCTGAATTTACTACTGAATTCACACGACCTATCAAATCATCGTGCATATCCTGTAGTTATTAAAAAAGAAAAGACAGATTTTAAGGACATGCTGGTTTGGCTCAACAAAGCAAATGTAGAAGGATGCTTTATCTGTAATTTAACGGGTCAAGTACTGGCTAAATTATTTTTCAAGTTAATAAAAAATAAACTAGCACAAGAGGTTTTGCACTCCACCTTCATGGTATACCACTCATTAGGATCAGCTGTATCAGGAGGGGTTGCCACTTTAGCAAAGTAGGTAGCTGGTGACCTGGGCTCAACCTTGTACTTCTTGCAAAACGGAATCCAGTGCCTCGCAAATTCAAACGCCTCAGTCAGAGCATAGAATGTGACAACGGAACCAGCATCATCAGATAAATAGATGTTCAGCTTCTCTGCCGGGTAGTCATAAGCCATAACAGATAGGACAGTGGACATGACAAGCATTGGAGGCTCCAATGTTGGGTCTGCTGTACACACAAATATGTCCACCCCGGGAAGCAGCTCCTCTTTGTGGCTGTTTATTATAAATGCTACGAAAACTCAGCAATCATTTCGTCAATGGTATAGGTAATGGAATAATGCATTCATCGTTAATAACAACAACCTTGCATGTGGAGATCTACAGTACCTAAGAAAATGCCGGAAGTGCTTAGTTGGATGATCTCAGGGGAAAAAGGGACGCTTAATTAGATTTATTACCGCAATAGCAATGCTATTTATTAGCAGATCCAGAATGATATATATAAGCATGGATGACGTGATTATGATCCAACTCCCAAAAAAGAAAAAACTGAGAAGGCAATAATTCGGTTGCTCACAAGGCAAGTGGGCGATCCAGGATCGATGGGTACCTTCGCGAGAGCCTGTCCGGGAACGCGCGGCGGTACACGGGGTTCCAACGGACGGACAGCGTCAGCACCCAGTAGAATCCAAACCAGAGCTCGGCGGCGGTGAGCCCGAGCCACGCCCACCGCCGCGCGCTGGTGCTGCTGCTCCTCGGCGGCACGTGTGTGGCTCTGTACAGCCATATCAGGAGAATCCCCGCGAAGACCGTGCTCGCGAATAGCTGGAAGGCGTAAGCCGCCATCCGCGCAGGTTTCGCCGTCGCGAACAGCGGCGGGCGGCCGCCGCCGGAGACGCCGTTTCCGGCCATCAGTAGCCCTTTCTCTTCCTCCCCTGCGTTTTGCCTGCCTGCGCTGCGCATAGTAAGGAAGTCCACGATGGATGTGCTCATGTAGTAATCACGCGCTGACGCGCAGCCTTGGAGTGGGTGCGCCGGTAGGAGGCGGCTGTTTGGGGTCAGTACGAGATGGTCAACGGCTCAACGCAGCCATGGGATCTGTTTTTTTTTCTAAAATAATATTAATTTAATTATTAATTTCAAAAATAGGGGTCGATTTGAAAATATTGCAAAAATAGAAGCCTGTCGGCAGCCGGAGGACCGACAAGGAGCCTGTCGGTCACCGGAAAACCGATAGCCTATGTGGCGATGACGAGGCGTCGACGTGGCCCGTAGGATCTGAGGAATCGGACGCAGAGGGACCCGACAGGCACCTATCGGTATACAGAGGACCGATAGGTCCCCGACCCCTAGGGTTTGTGGCCCGCTGCAGCCTGTCGGGCGAGCTGAACACCGAAAGGGGCCTGTCGGTCCTCTGATTACCGATAGGCCTATCGGTCCTCTGATTACCGATAGGCCTATCGGTTATCAGAGAACCGACAGGTTCGCTTCTTCGGAAAAAATAATAATACGATGTTCATTTCACGTTTATACATTTTATGCGTACGTCGTGTGTATGTATTGGATAATACGATTATTTTATTACACATTATAGTGAGAAAAAATATTATGAAATTTAAAAATATATATGAGAAGTATTAAAATTGCAAAGATACATTACTTGTTCGATAAAGAGTGCGATACAAATACAATACATTCCCTTAAACACTACGGTAAGTGCAGGGTATTGACGATTATTAGTAGCAGACGTAGAGCTAGTGGAAATGAGAAGACGAGGAAGAGCGCTGTTGCGAAGGAGGTTTAGTAGGTCCAGGCTTGTGATGTGGGCATTTACAATACAGGACCTCACACCATATCATATCATCATCTTCAGCGATGGAAATGACAAGATCTTCATTGGATGGTTCAGGAGTCGGAGCATTTAGCAGCTGGGTGAGATCGAAGATTTTGTCTTCCAGGTAGGTGATGAAGTGCCGATACGGATAGATTGCCTCTGGATCAACCCATGCAGTCCATCCGCAATTGTCGTCATCATCATACGACTGTGAAAAAAGTAATATGTTCATGAAAAGGAGTGTTATTGCATAATAAAGAGAGTTAAATGTGAAAGTAAATTAGAAATTCATAGTTACCGCTCCGTATGGACAGCGAAAAAAACGACGACCACTATCCTCGCCGTAGTCCATCGTTTGCACGACAGCATCAGCACCATGTTTACACTTGGGCCATTTCTCCTTCGTAGCATCATATGGTCGCAGAGGGCTGCCTGGACTGAATTCAGACTTGAATTCTAGAGGGAACTCTGGTTTTGGTTCACTAAACCATGTTGGTCCGCCGATGGGAGGAGGGGTTGGAACGGCCCCCCGACCTCCACGACCACGACCTCTACTAGCCATTGATGAAGTTGGGTAGTTTGAAGAAGAGGGGAGGACATGATATATAGAGACGGTGTGCACCACTTTGGATTCCCTAGCGCTACGTGGGAGCACATGTCGGATATCGGAGGACCGAATAGGGTATCGGAGTGGTCATGGCCGACACGTTTCAGCGGCATTAAATAGTGTTTCAGAGACAGACTTTATTGTATTCCTCTCGGACATGTGGGAGCACATGTCGGAGATCAGAGGACCGAATAGGGTATCCGAGTGTTCATGGCCGACACGTTTCAGTGGCATTAAATAGCGTTTCAGAGACAGACTTTATTGGATTCTCTAACGCTATGTGGGAGCGCATGTCGGAGATCGGAGCACCGAATAGGGTATCGGAGTGTTCATGACCGACACGTTTTAGTGCATTAAATAGCGTTTCAGAGACAGACTTTATTGGATTTCCTGACACTTTGTGGGAGCGCATGTCGGAGAAAGACGTTATAGGACAGCACATGGCGGAGATAGAAGTACTGAAATACGTAATAGATATCTGATAATGCACATAATCATAATGCAACATAAGCATTGTAGAACATAATTATAGTGACACATAAATATATTACGACAGGTATGTTAACATTCAAGCATCACGACGCCGCGTCTTCCGGTGCCTAACGTGCCCTGACGAGTAAGTGAGGTGGTCCGGTGCGTGGCGAGTCCTAGGACCCTCCAAAGGGGTCGACTCCTCCTGCTGCGTGGGCTGAGTTGGTACAGGAGCTCCGGGCATCTGTGAATAACCCTCCACGTCCACGTCGGTCCACGACGTCAACTCGTCGGAAATGGAGCCCGTGACGTTGCTTGTGTGGTGGCCTACAATAAGAGCATTATTAGTTTAACTTAATGAAGCGGTATTTGAAAATATAATATGAATGCAGTGCGGGAAAGAAAAGATGAACCTAAATCTAAAAAAAATATTATACTTACTTCTTATTCTTCTCGTTCTTCCTCTGTCTCTTGTTCTTCTCCCTCTTGTTCTTCTTCCTAGATCTAAATATTCATTACAAAACTAAATTTATAATGTACATAAACTATTGTTCTATTAAATCTAAAAAAATATTATACCTCCTCCTCCTCCTTCTTCTTCTTCTTCTTCTTCTTCTTCTTCTTCTTCTTCTTCTTCTTCTTGGTCCTCCTCCTCCCGGCTCCCCCGCGCGCCCGGCCCGCCTGCCGCCCGCCTCCCCGCGCGCCTGCCGCCCGGCTCCCCGCGCGCCTGCCGCTCGCCTCGCGCGCCACCGCTCGCCTCTCTTCCTCTCGCGCGCGCGCTCGCTCTGTCTCTCTCTCTCTGTCGGTCGGGCGCGACGCAAATGGAAAGGAGAGCGGCCAAATAGGGGGACCTATCGGTCACCCGGAAACCGACTATTTAACCTAGTCGGTTTCCGGGTGACCGATAGGCCGCAGAAGTCGGGTCCGCCCGGGCCCGACTGGGCCAGGCCTGCTGTGGCCTATCGGTAATCCAGTTACCGACAGGCCTTTGCCCACTCGATAGCCCATGTGGCACCCGATAGCCTATGTGGCATCGTACGTGACAGGTAGTCGGGCGTCGCAAAACCGATAGGGAGATATCGGTTTTTCGGTGACCGACAGGCTCCTTGTCGGTCCTCCGGCTGCCGACAGGCTTCTATTTTTGCAATATTTCCAAATCGATCCTCATTTTTGAAATTAATAATTAAATTAATATTATTTCAGAAAAAAAGACAATTGTGGTCGCATCTGCGCCGAAAATTTGACTCGCTGCTCCCGTATTACTCACCATTTAAAATTGAGACTCCTAAAGCTTGTTCTTGGTAGAGTTAAAATGATATTGAGAGGAAGAAAAGTGTCTACTCTTCAACTAACAATAAATTGTTTCATATGTACTGAGAGTACCAATGAAGTTGTTAAATATAGCGAAAGGGTGTTTTTAAAAGGACCAACATTTAGAATGTGTATATAGTAGATGTTATCAATAAATAATTAAATTTAAAAATCATTTTACATGACTATTGGAGATGCTCTTACTGTCCATCCATAGATAAATGAGCTACAAGTTGAAACTCAAAATTTTCACCAAAAATCATACTTAAATGTATTCAAATGTTCTGAAAAAAAAATAGACCATAGTATTAGTGCAACTTTATTTAATGATTTTATACAGAATCTTTGAAGATTTTTTTTTTGTTGAAATTTAGCTCATTTCTACCTGACAAGCGCTCTCCATCCATAGACTAATACATAGAAGGAAAGGAAACAGAAAAACAATATGGAGTTGAGCACGTAGACGACCAAACAACTGGCTCGATGGTGTAAAAATGGAGTGGCACATTGTTTGGCTTCTTGAGCGTCAAGCGAGTCACAACTCACAACTCACAACCCGCTAGTACAAGCTAGGAGGCAAGCTACGGTACACATAAGCCAGCACTGGTCTATTCAGTTTACCATGTACAGTTATCATTTGCTGAACTCCCTATCCGCCTCCACATCCAGTTGCTCCTCCATACAAGAAAAATGTGGCTGAAGCTGCACCCCGATTCGATATGTACTAATCTGGAGCTCCAGCTAAAACCCACGAGCGCAAACAATCAAAACCTGATGCACAAAGTGGCTCGTGAAAAGATAGTTTTCAACCACTGGACGTGGATAAGACCTGTGAGGGGTTTATAAGTTACAAGTTGTTGACGAAACCCAAGATGTCCACTAACATAACATAGCAGCCCCAATTATTTGAAGAGATTTCTGAGTCCATTGAACAATGACAGAGCTCTAAGTTCGCCACCTCTCATGTCCCTCAACCTTCTACGCAATATCTGCATTGTGTCAGAGTAATAAATGTGAAAGAGGGTAAGATCCACAGGATAAGCCAATTAAGGCACACGCAAAAGCCACAGCAGCACAAGGTTTGCAGACTTACATATTGTGTACGATACAGAATTCTCCGTTCACTAATGCACAGGTCTCTTGCTAGCTGTTTAAGCAGTAAGGTCCTACTAGCTTGCTTTGCATTCATTGAAATTTGAGGAGAGCCATTGGCACCCTGAAACATTAAGGTTCACTTACTGTGATAGGCTATTTCTTGAATCACATGAGAGGATAACTAATATGTTTTGCAAGAAATATCATTAAAAAAAAGACATCACCTCTAGGTATTTTTTGTATTTTGTTATGTTAGTTTCACAGCAGTCCAAGATAAACTGAAGAGCCTGCTCTTCCAGCTCAGGATAATTAAATCCAGGTTTTGATGAGCTTTTATTTGATGCAGCAACAGCCATCTGCAAGCATAATTTGGGCAGAGATTATTTTAAGAAAGTACCATAGCCTCAAGTTATCTTCAACAGCCCTCTAGTTCTACCTCTGCTGAAAAAATTTAAGATTTGATGCAAAATAACAGCAACAAACCTCCTCAAAGCGTTGACTCATTTCGGGAGGACTGACCACAAGGAAGGCGTAAGCCATCAGCTCTATTGGCCATCCTGTGACCCGCAAGGGGAAGCTTTCAGATCTGCGCAGGGTGATCAGACCCACTTTTATTGATACTATGTATACCGATCTCATTACCAAAAAATGTTTACTATTCTGAAAGTGTCAGAAATGTATGTAGAAAAGAGTGAGGCACAAAACGCTAAAATGATGGTAAGTTCCCCAGCAAAAGTATGACATGAACCATCTTTTTCTAACTCTGAATCCTTCTTTCTCTCAAACGCACATGAGATCTGTGTGTGATTATACTAAGAGAAAAGAATGTTACAATTGCAATGCGGACGCAGGTGAAATCTGAAGTCTGAATTTGCTTATCTGGTATACGAACTAGTTTCATTTTCCATAAAATTCATTCTGCACCAACTATGCAATCAAAGTGCAGTGTTTTCACGTTTTTATGGTAACAAGAAGACATCAGATGCCAAGGAATTTTCATCTAGTCAGCACTCATTTAACAAGAGGAAAACATACAAAAAAGGATGCAAAATTATGTTTCTTGTCTTGAACAAAATGAACGTAGCATGTTAAGTTCCACATAGAGATGATTGAGGTACAGAATGTAGGATGGATTGTTAGTCAGATCTATGTAGCATTTCGATTTGATCCATCAATTAACAGCCTGCAAGTTTAAGACAACTTACTCTGACAAACCATTTCTCCTTAGTGCTTGTAATTTCTCTTTGTAGCACTTATCAGACTTGTTAAGAGACACCAGCAACTCAACTGAATCATTTGGGTTTGTTCCCTCTTTCGGAACAAAACCATATGAAAGCAATAGCTCACCACTGGATTTCTTACCATACGATATAAACACCTGAAGAGAAAAAATTGAAACAGACAATATAATGCACTATATATGCATGGAACATTACATGTAATCACCAGCATATAACTAAAACAACGATCAAGCCTTTTAGTCCCAAACAAGTTGGGGTAGGCTAAAGTAACCACAAAATGAAGGCTCAACAACGTGATCAGATGAAACCAAACAAATTTCATGTAGGATCTGTTATGTAATTGCGTTATAAAATAAAAATGATGGAAAATCCTGTTTATTAACAGCACCTGGAGCCAACTAAATGATTTGTGCACTACAGAAGAAAAGATAGAATTGACGGAATGACGTGCTATAGTTGAAGAAAAGATGAAATTGACGGAATGACGTGACTTAGTTGACACAGCCCCTCAAGATGTCTCAATTACAGTAGCCTATTGCTAGAAAATAACTTGTCTAATGTCTATTGAAAACACAACTTGGTTTCAGGCAACCACAAACAAATAGTCCTGATGTAATTATCACCCGAGTAGACTCTTCATAATTAAATTTAATTGATTCATAACTGAGACTAGAACAAAAGGCAGGAATGAAAACTGTTACCTGCTCACCTGGTTGGTACGAGCGGTCAGTGGTGAAAACTATTCCTTGTGATGACTTATCAAAATCCAAGAATGTTTCCACCTGGAAAAATATTGATTACAATGTAGGAAGAACTACAAGAAGGTACAAAAGAAGCATTTGGAATTAAAGTGAGTGACTAAGGAATTTCTGAATCTCTTAAACTATGTGATAAACCTCACAAAAAGTATAAAATGTAATACCTCAGGGCTATGATTAAGCATATCCGCCCAGGGAACTAGTGCGACCCTTCCATCCATTGATGGCAAACGAACCTACAACACAGAACACAGAGTCCTTTCAGCAGAAAATGAAAGCAATGTGAAGCAAAAGAATTCATAGTCGTAGCGAAGAGGTCTATTGGAAAATCAGAACTCGCAACAAGTAAAACTAGGAGGGTTATTAGAGAACTATAAATTATTGAATCTGGGTTATTCAGTCATATCGAATATTGAATTCAATCTTACCAGGCGTGAGAAAAGAATGCCAAAGGACCATAGAAATGTCTCTATGTTATAAACCTGAAATAAATTTGTGGTACATCAATCAGGTTTCAACTTCAAATAAAGAACTAATAAAACATAGATTAAAAAAAACTACTAAAACATGATAATCGACATCCATGCTAGATCAGTATGTATAGTTGCTAATATATGATCCACTCCCACAGATTTTGGTTTCCCGTAGTGAGACTTCCTCCGTTGGAGAAATCAACCCTTGCCATTAATATAAAGTGGCGTCCTTGTTCGAAATGCGGTCGATAGGGCCCATAATGTCCCACATCTCAAAAAGAACACTGGGTTAAGTAAGAGGAATTTTTTTCACTGACATGCAGGAGAGCTGTGTCATTATATTAAGAGTTAAAAAGAAGTTTGAGTACAGGTGCACCCAGAGATTTGTTTCAACACTCAAAGCTGAACAGTGAACACAGAACTAGCCATATTCTTTTTTTAGTCATATTATAACCTGAAATTAGAACTATTAAGCCAATACTCCTTGCATAGGACTGAAATTAGATTGTTCGTAGAGGGATATAAAGGATTGGAGTATTGCTAATGCTAAGGAGTAAGCCATAGATAGGAAAATATGGAAATTGGCGATACATGTGCCAGAACCATGATTTACATTTTTAACCCTTTTTTCCCTTTTTTTTTTTTCTTTTTTGCATGTTCCTGTTTTAGTCTTTCATCCTTAGTCTTCTTTGTTTCATTTGTCCCTTGATTGTTTTGGATCTCATGGAATTCATCTCTAGCCTACCCCATCTTGTTTGGGACTAAAAGACTTTGTTATTGTTGTATTCTTTTTGTGTTCATATGATATATGATTATCACATGTGTGTAAACATACCTCCTCAGGGAACAATTCTGAATGTTTAGAAAATATACGGTCCCGGAGATCATTGTATCTGCCAAAAACCATCAAAGTAATAAAAAAAAAAAGATGTGAGCTCTGGCAAAAAAAAAGTAAGCATAAGTTGCTGTAATTTAGCATAGACAGATGAACATACGTCCCAATCACGTCTGTAATCCTCTGAATTGCCCGTTCCCTGATTGGAGAGGCTGCCAAGTAGGTATCCAGCTCTGCACGGGTCCTGCAACGACACATAAAGGCTGTACATAATTGAGGATGTAGTCTCAAGATCCTATTTGTTCACCAAACTCCGATAAATTCCATTCTGGGCTATACCAGTACAAAAGCGAGTAAGGCTGCCGCGGCAATGCTGCTATGTAGTTGCTCCACCTCGACGATCCCTCTAAACTGGCTTCACTAATAAGGTAAGTAGCGAGAAGCGGCCAATCCGGCACCGAATTCCTCTTCATCACATTTCCTAACTCGGGGCAGCTCCAGTCCTAGCAGCACATGAGCACGATGATGGTAACGATAATACTGGAAGAATATGAAACACGCTGCAGCTCACAATTACAGTACACAGTACCGAATCGGCGGTGATGACGAGGGAAGGGGGCACGAAGAGCAATTTCTCCCCCTTGCGGATGTTCTTGAGGGCGACGAGGCCGCGCTCGCCAATGTCCACGCGTTGGATAGCTAGGCGCTGCTCGGGAAGCCCAGAGTCCACGAGCCACCTCTCCAGCGACGCCGCGTTCTCAAGAGACTCGATCTCGCAGCCCCACGGGACTCCCGCGTTGACCTCCCGCTGCCCAGGCGCGGATGTCGATGCGGAAGCCGTCGAGGCTTGGACAGGGATGTGAATGCGTGAGCGGCCCAAGGAGGAGGAGGGGGATAGATGCGGGCGGCGCCGAAGGGAAACGCGCACAGGTGGCCGGAGCTGCGGGGGGAGAGTGGTGGTGGCCATGGCGGAACCGTGAAATGGCGTGGCGCTTGTGCGGGGTTTGCAGCTGCAAGGCGCCGAGGGGCTTATCCGCTTGTCTTGTCGTAGCTAGCTCGGCAATTGCCAGGCTTCGTAGAGTTTTTATTTTCCGACGTTGGGCTTCGTATGAGCTGTTACTGGGCTGGCCTTTTTTCAATTCATTGGATTGGATTGAATGGTCGGTCGCTATGGGCCTGTATTCTGAAAACTTCTTTATTATTTTATTTTCTTACCGCCGTGGAAACTGATTTATGCAAGCAGTCTTTGCTTATAAATAAACCACCTTGTAAAAAAAAGCTAAATCTAGACTAAAGTTTTAAATCAAATACAAATGTGCTTCAAAAACTTCAAAGGTCCTTTTAAGCTCAATGTAATAGTGTCGATGTTCGTTATCACCGGCTAGTAATTATCTGTCTCTCGAGCCCCTCTCCGACTTGGAGCTGAGGCAGCTTTTGAGGGACACCCTCGCGCCCGTTTGTAACCCCCTATTATAAACAGACCTTTTAGCCGGTGTGCGTCGTGCTTATTTATTGCCCACTTGCTCGAGTAGTTATTGTCCTTTCCTATCCGTGGACGTGGGAGTTACAGGTATTTATTGCCCAACCGTCACTTTCCTGCCTATTTGCGGTATGGTAGGCGATTCGCCCGACCTTGGGGTCGGGCGAGGCGGAGCCTAGTGTGATCTCTCGACCCCAACACGGGGGGGATCGAGCACACAGTTCGAGTTACGGGGAGTCCGACCCCTGTTTGGGAGGGGGGGTCGGACGAGACGGAGATCGTCAGTAGGCCCGAGCCGTCAGGCGTCTCTACGACACAAGGGTCGGGGGAAGCGAAGATTGTTTCGCTTTCCTCGCGCTATTAAGACCGCGGGCCGTTAATGGCTCACCTCTCGTATCGACCCTCGACACATAGTGTCGAAGTTCGTTACTGTCGACTAGTGAATTTATCGTTGGGGGTGCGTTTTAGAGTCTCGATGGTTCGCGAGAGGACACAAGAGTTATACTGATTCAGGCAATGATGTCCTACATCCAGTTTTCGAGCTGCTCGTGTTACTCGTGACAAGGCTTGCAATGGGGGTTACAAGAGGACGAGAAAGGAAAAGTTTCCCAAGTCTCTAAGTGTGTTCGTGCGTGTGTTGTCTTAGACTAGAGTGAGCTAGTGAGTCTTGTAAACGTGAAAGCTTGTGAGCCCCTCCTTTTCTCTCCGGCTTCCTCCTCCTTTTATACTGCAAAGGGAGAAGGTCCGATTCCGCGGGGTCGGTCGTGGCCGTACGCCCAAGTTGGGTTGTGCCACGACGGATGACGTCTTTGGTGTGACGGTGTCGTCCTGCTTGACGGAGTAGCCAGTGTCGTCAATCGACGATGTCCTGTCCGTATGGAGAAAAGCCGTTGTAAGCGTTGGCGTGGTGACGCCATAGTCGTGGCCGTCGCTCGGGACGTCCCGTCGTGAAGGGGTGATGAGTCTCTAACAGGGGCTGTAGCAGCGGCGCCCATCCCATGGACGGTGCACGTCGTGTGTATTTAACGCCCACTTGCCCGGGCGATGGACGGCTCTACCTATCAGCGAGCGTGGGTGTGTCAGTCATTTATTTTCCAACCATCACCGTCCAACCTGCTCGTGGCGTAGTTGGCGATTCACCCGACCCTGAGGTCGGACGAGGCGCAGACGTGTTTGCTCGACCCCTACGGAGACGGGGTTGAGCGCGTCACCCGCGGGTGGAAGATCCGACCCCTCCGTGAAGGGGTCGGACGAGGCGGAGGTCGCCTGTTGGCACGGTCTGTTGAGTGTCCGTACGATGTGGAGGCTGGTTAAGGCGGAGATTGTTTATGCCTTGATCACGTTGTTAAGGTCGAGGGTCATTAAGATTAACCACCTTTGGTATTGACCCTCAACAGATAGGTTACGTCGAGTAAACTTTTTAAGGTCCTGTTTGGATCTACAGTCCGACTAAAAATTAGTCTTGGATTTCCAAACAGACTGGCTAATTTAATAATTAGTCAAACTTCTGCTAATAAAAAACCATTAGTTCTTCCTACCTTGCTAGTAGGGACTAATTGTTAGTCAGGAACAAAACTAGTTTTATATATCAATAATTAGTCAGAACTTTTAAATAGATATAAAACTAATTATTAGCTATCTAAAAATTAGCCAGCTAAAAATTAATTAGGAACTAACTATTAGCTACCTAGATCCAAACAAAATCTTAGTTTCTTTGACAAGAACCAGATTTGTGATGCAAAACGTCTCGACTTTCTTTATATATTCTGTATGTTGTCTTGATCACATTCTATTTTATCATTTAATTGATTTCTTTTATACTTCCGTGTGTAGTTACTTCTAATTATGTTATCTTATCACATTCTATTTTTTTCATTTAATTGATTTCTTTATAACTTCGTGTGTAGTTACTTCCAATTACCTATTTATCATTTTCAGCATGTGTACATACTTAATTTAAAATTTTTGAAAATAATAAAATATTACAATACTTTGTATATATATACATCAATTTATCAATAAAAGTAAGAGTTTCATTGAAATTTATTAATATTTACCACTTTTAAAAAATTTAAATAATGTATGTACACATACTAAAATAATAAATGGATATGCGTGCATACCCAAGATGTGTTTTTAAAGGTAGGAGTATCTCACTTGGGAGTAGACATGGGTTTCCTTTCTCTATTTATCGTATAATTGATTTTATTTTTAAAATCATGTGATTTTTTGTTTCTTTGATTGAGATCCAATGCACCAATTCACACCAAACCATGTATAAAAGAATAATAAATCTTTTACAATTTTATTTCTGTACATTCACCTTTTCTATTTTATTTTATTAGTTTTATGATCGGATCTAAATATGACTCAGACATTTTGGAAATTACTTTGGAAATTATGAACTCACCCGACGGGGACTTGCTTTCCCACTGCGCTGATTTTTTCGGGGTTTCCCCTTCCGCAAGAACCACTCCACTTGCCCCAAAAGAAATGCTCGCCATTTTCCCCAAACTCCCCAAGCAATTTCAATTTCTTCTACCACCGCTCTCCTCTTTGCAGCACGCACCAACACGCCGTCTGCTGCTTCCTCTCCGCCTCCTAATGGCCGACCACTCCGGCTCCTCTCCCACGGCTGGAGATGCTCCCCTCGCGGCGCCCATGCCGGCGCCCGACGCGCCGGATGCGGACGTGGAGTTCGGATTTCAGCGGCCGGAGCTCGGGAAGGAGAAGCTAGCCGGGTCGGTGCAGTTCTACGAGCGCCATGTGTTCCTCTGCTACAAGGGGCCGGAGGTGTGGCCATCCCGCGTCGAGACCGCCGAACCTGACCGCCTCCCTGGCCTCCTGGCCGCTGCTATCAAGGCTCGCAAGCCCGACCTGAAGAAGCCCGTGAGCACCTAATCTCTTCCACTGACCATCGCATCTCCTTTCCGGCTCAGAAATTAGCTGATGCAGTACTCTATTGTAGTTTTTGGTTTGCGTTGATTGAGATGGACTGTTTACTAGTAGTAGTTAGATTTGCGGGATGTGGGAACTGCAAGCTGGGTCATCTCGATTACCGAGCTTAGTTCATTTTTCCTTCTCTTAGGGGTACTACTAAACTAGCTTGCTCAATCAGGTGATTTTGTCTAGTTTGTTTGTGGTAATTGGTAAATTATTTTGTAGTTTATGTTATCTGGAGATTTTCACATGACTCAGGCCTCACTGTTGCTGTGGTGCAATATTGGAGTCAGCGAGCCTTGCTTTTGTTGTGGTTTGGTATTGTGCTTGTGTAAATTTTAGTTTAGTTGACTGGTTTTTGTGCGATAACCTGTGAGCTGTTTAGGGTTTAGCCTGTGAGCCATGTAAATCTTTTGTGGAGGGAGGGAGTATAATTTTACGTTGTTGCAAACCGGTATTTATTATTGCTAATGATTGATATATTTACCATGGCACAGATCAAGTTGACCATTTATGAAGGAGAAGCTGGCACTGAATCATCAGATGGAGATGTGTTGATCTTTCCAGATATGGTCAGATACAAGTAAGCTGCAAGCCTGCTACTTAAACGTGCATTTTTACTCATTAGTCTTTAATAAGTCGATTGCTTATTTCTCTTTCTGCCTGCAGAGGGCTGAATGATTTTAATGTTGAAAACTTTGTTGAAGAAGTGCTTGTGAAAGATACTGAGTGGCTTCCTGGATCTCCTGAGGCTATGAAAGGTTCCTATGTTTTTGTTTGCTCTCATGGAAGCAGGGACAAAAGATGTGGTGTTTGTGGGCCTATCCTGATTAAAAGGTTCAGGGAGGAGATAAATGGACTAGGCCTTGATGACCAGGTGTCTGTTAGTGCAAGCTCACACGTGGGAGGTCATAAGTATGCAGGAAATGTCATCATTTTCAGTTCAGCTGCCGAAAAAGAAGTTACCGGCCATTGGTAAGGATCGAATTTATTAAATTAAACCAAATCCTTCTTCACTACTTTGCATCCATACTCTTGTATAGTCTAGTTTTTTCTTACCAAAATTACAATTCTAGGTATGGGTACGTTACTCCTGATGATGTGCCTGTCTTGCTGAATAAACATATTGGACAAGGAGAAATTGTGGAACATCTATGGAGGTATTGCCTTTAACCTTAGTTTTAGAATTAAGTTATCCTCCTTTCTTTACTCCATTTGCTGAAAACTTGAGAATGGCTGGGAATTCTAGTAGCTGTACATGACATCTGTATCCTATGCTCTGTAGTGATGATTACTAGAACCAGGCAATTCCCAGCCTTGACATTGATGCTCTTTTATCTGGGGAGTTCTATCTTGTGCAGCCAATATTTTCGATCAGTGATTAATTTCAATGTAAAATCTATATGATGTTCCAGCTTAATTGTATTTCTAAATAATATTGTTGATATATGTTTTAAAATTATTTGAGTAAGTTCAGTGAAGATCATAATTCTCAAAACTATATGCTGGGGCCATCCCCTCAGTGGTTTTGTGAGTTAGAATAAAGTTGGCCAAAACTATGAACTATTTACTGGCATGCATGGAGATATAATTTTGTATAAAAGGGTAGCCCGGTGCATGTAGATCCCGCTTGTGCAGGGTCTAAGGAAGGGTTCGACCACTTTGGGTCTTTGTATGCAGCTTTTCCCTGCATTTCTGGAAGAGGCCGTTTCCAACATATGCTCATGAGCTGGAAATGGCTCATATATCATCTCCTGTACATTCAAAATCCTTTTAAACTTACCGCTGTGTTTATATGAGGTTATCTCAAAATTCAGTGCCGATTTTCACCTGTATTTTGTTGAAACGGTGTATGAGTTTAGCTGCTCACGTGGTATCACATACATAAGAATGATGCTTCTCTTTTCTTTAATTTAATGCTTCATTAGTATTTTCTGATTGCTTAATGTTGATTTTTTCCTTTTTTAATGTTGATTACAGTAGCAATTATATCTACCATTAGTTGCAGGTTGAAGAATTTGTTACATTGCATATGTCTGCAAATGTCCTTGTACTTCTACAAATATGTTCAAAGTTTGAAGAACACTCCTCATGTTTCATTAACATTCTTTTTTCTTTTTTGTTGCGGTAGAATATTGAAAATAATCTGTTACTACTTACTATTGTTTCTGAATTACAATTACACTAGCCCTTGTGAGAGCCATGTCCTAGATGAATTAGATCTCATGCATAATGTGGCAATCAATGGGAACAGAAGACAAGTTTTCTTGGAATACTTGTTCTAATGTGTTTTTCTAGGTTCAGATTTCAAAATTCCTTGCAGATGAACACAACATAAATAGATGATATTTTTGTACTAGCACCACTTTGCTTCACACCTGCGTTGTTGTGTTAGATCGTGCAATATAAGTTTGCTTGATATCTGGACGTCTCTCCCTTACCTGATGCGATCTTCGATGTTATGTTATCTTGCAGGGGTCAGATGGGTTTATCTGAGGAGCAGCAGAAGAAAGTTCTCGAGCTTACAAATGGCGGATCAAATGCAAAAGGATCTCTTGAACCAATTGGAACAGATGTTGCCTCTTGCAACCCTGCAGTGGCTGGTGGATGCTGCCAGGGCAATGGTGATGGCTTTACTTGCTGCCAGAGTGACCTGCCAAATGAAAGACAAGATATGAGTATTTCAGCTGAGCAGAATGAGAAAATCTCTGGGAAGGAGAATGGCAACGAGAGCAATGGCGGCAGCAAGAAGGGGCACACGAAGATCTGCTCGATGCCCACCTGGTTTGAGACATGGGAGAGGGCTGACACCTATGCCGCTCTTGCTGTTGTTGCAGCTGCTGCCTCAGTGTTTGTTGCTTTCAAAGTTTACAAGAACCTCAATTGAGGTCCTCAAAAGAAAAACTTGATACAAGTCTAGGTTTTGTGCCCTCAGAACAGGTCACTGCAGTTAAAACCGTGTGCCATGAGAATAATAGACTTGTGCATGCTAATGCAAGGGATAGAACTTTAAAGTAGCTTACCTGGAGATATTGATTAAAAGGTATTGTGTCAAGTACTCCATGATTGAAACCCCACCGACGCTGAAAGTTTCCGTGCCTTGCCATTTGTGTTTGTCTTGTGGCAAAGAGATGGCCTAGGGGTGCACCTTTACTGGGATGTAATACCTCCCTTCTTTAAATATAATCGTTAGGACAATTGTAGTTCAAAAATGAACTAAAATTGTTATCCTAACAACTATATCTTGAGAACGGTGGTAGTAAATTTGTTTGGCTATGGGTTGTTCTAGGCGCGTGGATTTCAAATCAAGTTCTGGTTGATTGCAACATGTTCATTCGGAGATACACGCTTTTATGGCGAACCTGATTTTATTGTTGCTGCTTGTTCTGTGTGACCTTTTAGCACTTGCACCCTCAATACTTGGGATGCTTATGCAATAATTGGGAACATAAACCAGATTCACAAAAATGCAGTTAAGCTGTTTGATAGTGCACGTGCTCAATACTGCTGGACATGCCACAGCAGAACCTGACTCCCGAGGTTTGATAGTGCACGTGCTTAATTGCTCATTGCCGACCCCAAACCCTTCCTGGCACCGCTGATGGACATCTGTTGTTCAATCAAGCAACCAAGCAAGCTGGGCATACGGAGGTACCAGGGCGGCAAGTTCAGCTGAACATTGCAGAAACATGTGCCAACTGATGGTCATCTTAAATCATGCTATCAGTCTGAGATACTGTGAATAAGTTTCAATTGATGCACCCTTTCAATGCCGTCTATGATCAATGATTTCTGATTATAGTTTTTATCTACTCATGCAGATCTTTCTGGTTAACTTGTATTTTTTTGGGCACTCATTCAGCTATTCCATAACTATGATTCAGTCGCAATATGGTCACAAACAACTGGTCACGCCAGTTGAGTATCAACCCCTCGCTATACACAGAATAGCAATGTTAGGTAGAAGCAACGCAGAGGATCAGCATAATCAGATTTTCTTAGTTTACAGTTGTGAAATTTGAGCGAAGTAGGAAAGAAAAGAAGCAGGTTGAAGAGACAAATCTACATCACCAACCATCTGCTAAAATATCACATCTGAAAACCCTACATTCAATGGTGCAAACAAAATCGTAAAATGCTAGAAGAAATCAAACTCCAAGTAGCCATCGGAACCTTTCTGCGGTGCACCAGAGGAAGCATCAGCAGCACCTGATGTCGAAGGAGGTGGCCTAGATGGCCTCTCAATCTGAATTGGCTTTGGTACCTCCGGTGGACTTGCACACCGGATCAGCGCCCAATTCACACCCTCAAAGAACGGATGCTGCTTGATCTCCGTGGCACCACGTTTGTAAGCTAACCGTTGCTGGGGTTCCTTCACAAGTAGACCTCTTATCAAATCTCTCGCTGGGAAGCTAACTACTGGATACTCCGGGAAGCGCAATGGCTGACCAATGACGTTGAACAGCGTAGCCCGGTTGCCGGATCCCTTGAAAGGTGTCTTCCCAAACAGAAGCTCGTACAAAAATATCCCAAAGGTCCACCAGTCGACAGCACTACCATGGCCCTCACCTTTGATGATCTCAGGGGCTAAGTACTCATGCGTACCGACAAATGACATTGACCGTGCATCACTTGGCTCTGCTATGAGCTCAGGCCAAGGGTTGATCTGAGTGGCAACTTCAGGCTTTGGTTTACGATCTTTCTTGGATTTGGAGGAGAAGAAGCGTGGGCCGAAGCAAGTGGTCGGAGCTGTGCATGATGGCTGAATCATGCACGATGGCTCAACACAAGCTGGCTGGACACAGTAGCTCTGGCTGTTCTTCCTGAGTGCATCTGTGTCAGGGTTTGAGGACTTGATCAGTGTCGGACTCACTGCACAACGAAGGGAGAGGTCGAAATCGGATAGCATTATGTGCCCATCCTCCCGAACGAGGACGTTTTCAGGTTTGAGATCACGGTATATAATCCCAAGCATGTGCAAATACTCTAATGCCAGAAGAATTTCTGCTACATAGAATCTGCAAAGTGATAAATATTTCATTAGCTAAGCATAAAAAATAATGGAACAAGATAGCAAGATATACACTTCATCCAGGACAAAATCAGCTATGGTAGTTGTATGAAAGTGTTTTATTATTAACTCCTCCCAGGTAATGAAATTACACATATCAGAAGTTAAAATACAGATAAGACATACTTGACAGCTTGCTCAGGAAAATGTTTGCCAGGTTGTCTCTGTCGAAGAGTGTGCAGGTCACCCCCTGGGCAGAACTCCATGACCAGGCAAGAAAACTTGTCTGTCTCAAAGTGACTGTAAAGTGTAGGAAGGAAAGGGTGATCCAAACATTGCAAAATCTCCTTCTCTGTTTGAGCTCGAAGTAATTTCTTACGGCTTGCTAGTGACGCCTTGTCCATAACCTTCATTGCAAAATAGCTCTTTGTTCCGCTCAATTCAGAGAGATACACACTTCCAATATCTCCGCAGCCTAGCCTCTTCAATAGCCTGAAATGACTCAACCCAAGGATCCCATCTCTGGTCCTGACCATCTGGATTGCCTCCCATCGGGAATCATTAGCCTTGTGAGGTTTTGTACTGCTACTCATGCTGCTACATGAGCTCTCATCGCTGATATCACTACTTGTGCTCGGCCTGCATCTGCTACTGTTGCCCCTGTCACTGATGTCGGATGGATCAGTCAATCTAGCACTAGCAATAACCTTTGTTTGGCTACTGCCTTCGCATCTTTGAAATGATGTGGAACTTCCATTCATGCTCTCATATTCCACTACCTTTTTCTCACTCGATTCAATGGGGAACTTGATTGACGCCTCATCAACAGATCCTTTCTGGTGGTGGCCTGGTTTTTGCTGATTAGATTCCTCTTTAAGACTCGGTTTACTCAGGTTAGTTGTCCCCGGCAACATAGTTTCTGCTGGAGCAAGGGAACTATCTGTCGGGGGGATATCCAAAGAGGAAGTGCTCTTCAGAGCTTGGACGTTTGGAATTTCTGGTACAGTTTGAGTCATTGCCTTCGAAGTCATAGTTGTCACAGTTGTCTGTTTATCAGACAAGATAACCAAAGACCGCAATAAGGTCAGTCTAGTCAATCAGAAAGCAATCTTGGTTTAGTGATGAATAATTGCATTGTAGGCTTCTTCCGTTCACGTTCTGCAAAGAGGAGAAAGCAACTCGGCTAGATGTAACCATGTGCAAACAGGGGGGTAGCACTCGGTGAAAGAACTCACAGCAAACATTCAGCAAACAAGGAGAAGAACCAAGTCGTCAGACAAACCAATCACCTGACTGTGACATAAATCAAAGTAAATATAAAACAGGAAAATGAGCAACACATTGAGCTCCCTCCACCTCCCACCGTGGACGCTCATCACTGGGCATTCAATAGGCGCCGCACTTGGGGTTGATCTAATCTATCTACTACTACCACCAAAGTTGAAGGTAAGAAGGTCTCCTTCCTACGGCCATCAACTTGTCCAACTCCAACCCCCCACTACGGACAATCATGCCACGCTATAGATCTAGCATCCTCTTTCGTGATAAACAAGTGTTTGATTACTAACGAGCTGGACAAAGGCGCCATCATTTTCCGCTCGAAAAAAAGAAAGGTGTCACCCCATGACCCACCCCTCAAAATGAAGGCTTTCCTTTCTTGCAAACAACATGTCTATCAGCTGAAGGCATGCGCAAAGCTCGCGCAGGTTGATGATGGCCAGCACTTTATCATTTCGGCGGATGAAGGCTGCAGAAAGTTTGGGATTGCAGGAATCAAGAGACGGGAAAAGCAAGGACTTTTCTTATCTTTCTACGAAATGCAGAACCGCGAAATCTTTGCAGTCTCTGTACAAGGATGGAAGCGAAAGAGGGAGAACAACATCACATACTGGAATGCATCTCAACAAGTACTAGAGAGATAACTCTCCATATGGATTCCCGAGAAGGGAGGAGCTGCGGTTGATAGAAAGTTAGATCTACATGTATGCCACAGAATCACCCCCACCGGGTGAGGCTGATATACAGAGGCCAGATCAGAAACTCATGAACGGCAAATAATTTGGAAACCAGCGAAATCAAAGCAGGGGGTGGAATGTGCTGCAGCAGAAATCTCACCGACACTGAAGCCCCGAAAAGCTTGAATCTCCTCCTCTCCCAAGAACCAAACAAGCAGGAAAACGCCGCGGAGATGGAGTCCAAGGCCAGTGCCTCTCTGTCCAGTTCATGCGCGCGTGGGGGCGGCGACGTGTACTTTGTGGTAGCGAGCGCAATGGGAGAGAAGAAGAGAGTGCAGGAAACGGAGGTGTCAACTATTAATGGCCTTGCCTTCTGTTCCCTCGCCTCTCGATTTGCTTTCTTTTCCTATCTTTTTTTTTCTGTCAATTCACAGTTACGATTATCTTGTCTGATTAGTCTAGGAAAAAAATTGTCTGATTAGTATCTGGGTCCCATGAGTTGATGTCTGTTGGCAGTTCTTCCGAAAATGACATGGCTGCTTTAATCTTCTGCTGATCTCTTTCAATTATTGGCTAGATTAACAGCCCGTCAAATTAGTTTCAGAAAAATTTCACTGGCTGTGATTGTGCCGATATGAACAGAATAAACCGAGTTTTTACTGCAAATTAAGTAAGAATCGTGAACCGATTTCAGAAATCATTTGGGGTCCAACCAAACACTGTAGCTGCCACCTTCTTCATCATGATCATCATCATGACGCGAATCTAGGCTGCTGTATGTACCACACAGTCGTATGGGATGCACAGTTCGTACGCCGCACTGTGGCAACCTACGAACCGTTGCAATTTACCACGCCTTGCAGTTCTTACCTCGTCACAGTAAATAAATCACTTCGGCAATGAATCCGGACGTGACGAAACGGTCCTCTCTCGAGCCATTTCATTTCACATTTCACAGTAGTATAGTACTAGCGCAAGCGCCAGTCAACTTTTCTTGCTTTCCGTGAAGGAATCCGTGCCAGAAAAAGAAAATTTTACTCACTGCCTGTGCTCGGCCAGTCAGCACTGCACGATCTGCTTCGGAGTTTGGGTGAGGAAAAAAAAAGAATCTGTACCGGCTAAGGGCCTCTTTGTTTCCATTTCTAATAGTAGTATTTTGCTTCTACAAGCTCTAGTGAAAACAAATAAATCAGCTTTTGTTAGAGATTCTAGTAGTGGAACTCTCAAAAAGACAAAATCTCACAATCCACTCTTCCATAGCTTTTTTTAACTATTGTCTCACACAACATAAAAGCTCTAGTCCACAATCTAACAAACTACTTATTTGTTGCAGCTTTTACAATATAGATTTTCACAATCCAACTTTTTTATAGCTTTTCATAATCTAATGGATTCTCACAATCCCTAGTGAAAACAAAAAGGCCCTAAACCGATGATGCAAGGACCGTGATTTTTTTTTTAAAAAAAAGAACACCGCAGGTGTAGGAGCTGGTTCTTTCTTCCACGGCTACGTACATCGATATACCGATTAGGATCCTAATAAAACGCATTTTACTCGAAAAAATAAATAATAAATGCATTTGAATGTCCCGCTACTCTGAGATAAGATGCTGAAGGGTTTATCGTTATGATTTATTGAAAGTTGACATTTCGGTGCACTGACAAAAAAAAAAATGAAATTTGTGAAACGGAGCGTGGTCCATCCGTTCCGCTGGAGCTGGACTGTTCGCAGCAGCGCCGAGGCCGGGCCGGTTCGGCGTCATGGTCATGCGGACCTGCGGAGGGAGCAGTCGCCGTCGCACAGCTACGGATCGAAACGGAGAGAAGGGTCGTGCATGGCACGCCATGAAGGGTACCCATCTGCCAAGCTGTCTGTCCCTCCCAACGCCGGGCGGAGACTGCCCCTGCGTCGAGCAGATCTGCCGTGTCAGCATCTATCTCCACTCCCCGTCTGCAACCAACCAAGTCGTCGCCTTGCAAGCCGAAATAAAGATCAGAAATCAGATGCCGAAATAAAGCCCATTTCTTCCAGACACAGGAAACACTCGGAATGCGTCTGCGACAGTACATGTATTGTAGATTATCATGTCAAATTGTCGAGGCGAGATCGCGGCGGCATTGGATACCGACGACCTAAACTAGGAGGATCGTCCTAGGCAACACCAACAAATGAGACCTAATCGCACGAGCACGTGTGGTGCGCGGCGTCCTTAATGGCATCTTTAGAAATCCATGCGCGGCTGCTGGGCATCCCGGATTTGTGAGTCGAGCTGAGCAGCAAGCAAGCACGCTACGGCTACGCTACGCGACTGCTCCAGAAGCTGAAGCTGTCCAAATGAACGAACACGGACGGGTGCTGGCGTTTTGCCGCGTGGACAGGAGGCATGTGCGGGGGCACATGCATGGCGCGCCGCTCGGGAAGCAAAACAGCCTAGACCTGTCACTGTTTTCCTGTCAAGGCCCAGCCAATACCCAACCCGGTCTTGCGATCTGCGCGCCGCACTGTCCCTCTCTCCAGAAAATAGTACTCCTTGTTGTACTAACTAGACGATGAAGATGCAGATGCGGGAACCTTTTGTTTTCTTCAGGGCAGTGAGAATCTACACGGCCATTCCCGGTCACTGAAACGTCGGTCCGGTCGTCCGGATCAATCTCTCGAGACGGCGGCATCAAGAACAAGAACGCAAGGGCCGTTTCTATGTCATGGCCACTGTCGCCGTTTTATCGATACGCAGATGCTGGCAGGGAAACAATAACGGCGTGGCCATTTTCATGAATGAAAGAAATTATGGCGTGGTGCTGTCAAGCTCCAGCGGATCGATTGATGCCCGGGAGGACACTAATCGCAGCAATGATTGGCCATCTTGGCAAGTGCGTGCGTCAATGGTTCATTGTTGTTCCGGATCCATTATTTTATTAATTACTAGTACTAGCTAGTTGCGCTTGCTAAGACTAGTGTTGACCTATGCTACTACTAAAAAGGATGTATTTCTCACCATTGTCATCTGCTCGTATGCCAATAGTTTTTATTAAATAAATTCTAGAGTTTTTATTTAAAAAAATTCTAGAGTTTTTAGAGTATGTATTTACAGTGAATACTTTCCGCTTCAAAAGCATGGATAAGGACCGCGGCATGGCTCCGGATTGGCGGAGCGGTCCGGGGGGCGGGGGCGCGCTCGTTGGGGGCGAAGAGGCAGCACAAGAAAATTCGGGCTGACGGGCACTCCAAAAAAAGGAAAAAGGTTTCGGGCTGACGGCCACACCGCTGGGGACGATGCTCAGGTGATGAAGCTTTTTTTTTTTTTTTTTTGCAAGGCTCAGGTGATGAAGCTGCTGCTACGTGTGTCGGAGTTAGTGTGGCACGCATGATTCAGATCATTAGTCGGCGGCCACTGGTAGTGATTCTAGTGAGACTCGCTACTGCGGTACTGTATTGTTTGAGCAGTACAAACTTTTACAAGTTCGAAAGGCAGGCGATCATTAAGTTAAGAAAACCAAACCTAGGATGTTAAGTTGTAGTAATGCTCTAGGAACAGTAACCATATCACGAGAGTTCAGCGCATCGACTCAGGCAACACAATTATGTCATTCAGCTTTCACAGCATCCATCATGAAAAGGAGTTTCAGCTCTCCTGTCAGATACCATTCATTACTGACTGATATTAAGATGCGTATGCATACATCAAATCAAGGTAAAATAACAGGTTACAGAAAAAAATCTTGGCAAGAAAAAAAAAAGAGATTCCTAGATCAAAATTTCAATGTATTGTCCTTTCAATTGCCATCCATCCTTGTATGGCACATATAAGTTTCACTGAAACAAGTCAGCGTCTTACTCCTTCAGACCTTCCTCCTTTTGTCGGATTGTTTTCCCGCTTCCCTGTTAGTAAACAAGCCATCTCAGATGTGAGTAACAATGCAAGCAACTATGAATAGTACTAAGTTAAATATGTTAAGTGTATCCTACCAGTCTCGCCTCAACTTGAATTGCCACTTCTTTTTCCGCTTCTTGTCACTAACAGGTTTCTTTTCTTTGGTACCAGAGGCGCTCTTGGGGCCAGATTGTTTAGTTCCATCAGACGCAGATTTCTTTTGGTGTCTTGTCTTGTCGGTTTTTTCACCCTTTACTTCTTTCACATCTCCATTTGTTCCGGTGCTTTTAGAGCCGTCAGATTTCCTTCTACCCTTGTGGTTACTGACCTGCTTTGCTGGCCTATCAGGTACAGTTTTATCATCTCCAGTATCTTTAATGATGCTTGACCGTTCATCAGTCTTCTTGACCCCTTTACGATTTTTCATCTGAATGGGTTGTTCATCAACGATAGCATTCTCACCCTCACCGTCACTGCTATCATCAGCTTTCTCAGCTGCTTCTCCAGACACTTTAGATGGCTCAGACGGCGTCGGGATTGTATTGCTCATTTTTTTCAGCTGTAGGGAAATGGCATACCCCCATCAGAATGTCCTCAGACCAAGCATAGTGAATCAACAGTTGCACCGTCTATAAACTACTAATTCTGACAAAATTTACGACCCCATCCAGTTCTTTTATCTTTTGCTAGGACATCATTGTCAGTCCAAATTTTTACTACCAATCATGTCATAACGACAAAACAACAACAAAGGTAGTAATAAACGTACAGTTCTATACACCTTTTCCAATTATTTTTATAAATATCTATAAATAAGCCTGAACAAATAAAAGCCATAGCCAAAATTGTATGTATTCTGACGATGCTTTTAGTAATATGATCCTTGAGTGACAAGCAAACATTTTGATGGATAACAGAGGTAAAAGCTCCACAATTTCACTGCTCAAATTCTAGGTTGATAATTTATATTGGACCGGCAGCAGTAATCCATGTGATACACCACATGCACCATAAGTCCATAACAAATCCACTAATCACATGTTTTAACTATATTATTTGCCGTACAACGAAAAAAACATGTCACCCATAATCTTCCAACACTATGTCACTAGATACAATCCATATAAGAATGCAAAATTTAAGAAACAGCTATGCATGCTTATTCTTCTTACCTTAGCAACAAAAAATCCATCCATGTTGTTGACATGAGGATAAAACCGTCTTGTTTTCTCAAGTGAAGTATGAAACCGGTGCTCCCGGTAGCGGATAAACCTGAGGAGTAAACAGAAAGAAATTAGAAACAACTAAACACACTTCAATTGACCATGAGGAAGGTAAATTTGTCATACCCTGGACGCCCAAAATCTAATCCACAAGGTACAAGCTTCACATTTCTCTTTTTAAGGGCATAGTCAATTACTGCTTCATTCTGCAAGAATGGATGGTTTCAATTGCTCAAGTTGAATCCATGTGGATCAAACAGCAACATCATACATACCTCTGGGATCATTATTGAGCAAGTGGAGTAAACAATGTAACCGCCGGTTTTAGAATTAGCATCAACCAGATCGATAGCAGCTAGTAACAATTGCTGCAAAACAAAACAATTTGTACTGATTATACAAGAACGACCATAGGGGTTACTGTTATAACAGCACCAAACCAAGTTCTACAACATTTCGAAAGTGACAAAAGACAATGATTAGGGCCTGAACTAATAATTAGGCATGCACAGGCTACAGCTAATGTATCAATTAGGTACCAAGTAGGATTGGAGAGTATATATATAATCAGATTTCTAGAAGGTTCAATTCAAACTCTACCCCAAGGAGAGTAAAAGAACCTTTTGAACAAAAGCACAGTTTCTGATGTCTTCAATATCCTTTGACGTTTTTATTTGTGGATCCTTCCAGATTGTCTGCAGGAAGAAGAGTCACATGTTCAAGTGAAAGCCACAAGAAACATATAAAGTCAAGCAGCTTATATCAAATATTCAAATTAGATGATACTAACCCCAGTGCCAGTGCAGGGAGCATCCAGCAAAACTCTGTCAACAGAATTTATCCCAAGAACTTTGGGTAACTGAAAAAAAAAAGGATTGTGTCATAGAGCTGTATTGTAACTGCAAACATGACTGAAACAACAAAAAAACTACCAGGCATCCTACTCATCTTTGTCTGATGTCTCTCTGTAAATCACAACACATTCACTTTCTAAATAGTTATCAACAACAATTATTTACCTCACACATCCAGGACATTATGACATTAAATTTGTTGCAGAAAGTAAGCAAATTGCAGTATTATCTTATCAGATATCATAAGGAATGCTTGATTGTATTTTCTTACCTCTTTACCATCATAATTACAAACTATGGTGTTTGTCACTCCCATGCGATGTATGTTGCCCAACAGTCCGTGCAACCTTTTCTCATTGAATTCATTTGCATAGATGATTCCTGTATGACAGATGAAGAAGCCAGTTTTATTTCGAAATAGTGGCAGGTGCAGATAGCACATAGTAGTCAAGTCAGGTACAGGAAGCTAACCAGTATTTTTCATAAGAGCACCAATGTAAGTAGTCTTGCCACCTGGGGCGGCGCTGTAAAGATGAAAAAAAAATTAGGATTCGAGGGCATAACTTTTGCCACAAAAAATGATGAAGGAATGTCTTACGCCATATCAACAATTCGCTCCTTCTCCTGAGGGGCTAGAGCCATCACTGGTAAGAAAGAACTTGCACCTTGTTTCTGTGACACCATATTATTAATCATAAGAACAAGATGTCACACCTTGTTTCTGGCTAGAGCCATCACTGAATAAAGAAAATGTAATGCAAAGATTGAGAGGGGCTACCATGTAATGTCCAGCCATATATTCAGTCGTTGCACCAGCTGAAATAGTGGAGTCATAGACAACTAATCCTACCTGCCATTACCAACAGCAGGGGAGTTTTAACTTTTGTAGTTTGTAATTACTACAATGTATGGTGAAACATCAAATCATACCTTTGACCACTTGCCTATTGGATCCAGATTAAACCCTCTTGGTATAAGGGCAGCGGCAAGATCCCTCCTCCGGGTCTGCAAAGCAAATATCATAATCAATTTAGTAAACAAAAGCAGAGCAGAGCTGAATCTGGTATCGACATGTAGAAAGTTATTGTAATTAAAAAGCTAGTAACGGTGTTACTGGAACCACTCATATGCATGTAGATTGAGAAGTCTACCTTTAGTGTGTTTGTCCGCAGGCACTCGGGCGGTCTTTTCTCAAATGCTTCCAGTACCTCAACAAGCTCGACAGCTGGAAACATCTGCACAGTTATAGGAGGAATGATGATTGATGTTAACCAGAACAGCCGCTAAACCATGGTGCTTTTTATAAGCATATCAAACAGAAACTTTAACAATTATCTTCAGCAGTTGGATACCTAAAATCATTTCTGAGATAAAAATAACCATAAATGCAACGACTGCTGCACAAAATATGCTCACCTCAATTAATTGTTCAATGAGAAAACCGTTGTATCCATAGTATGCCATGATGTCAGTCTTGAGCTGGTTGACGTAATCTTTCCGTGGAACATCTTTTTGCCTCAGCTTGCAAAAGTTTGAGAGTACTCTAACAACTAAAGAGGAAGAGCAGTGGTGTATACAAAATCAGAAAGACTGATAGATAGCTTGAAGTGCATACATCACAACGGTTCGATCACACTTAAATTTTACCAATCTCAAGGTGGCTGGGTGATATAGTAGAACATCGACATGAGTTAAGTATTTTTGTTTTAGGTTCATTCCCATATTTAATACAAACTATACTGCCCTAAGAGTTTGCACAAACAGCAAGACACATATTGTAGGAGTGCATAAATCAAAACGTAGAATATAATCTCGCTTTTTTAAAAAAATACATGAAACTAAATTACAAAGGGCATTAGATGACCGTACTTTCTGATATCCTCCTTTTGAGATTCGGAAGGTTTGGTGGTCTGTGTGCCTCTTCATCCAACTCCTATGGAGAGTTCAAACAATGATACAAGTCATTAAGAGTTACACAGATACTGAACGAAGAAAAAAAAATGGAACAAAGGGCAGAACCTCTTGCGTGGGCAGTCGGAACTCATCAGATTCCAGATTTATGTTGGTTAGAAGTTCCTCTTCTGCATCTTTCTTCACTTTCTCCTGCCGATTATCAATTGCTCTTGATTTTGCCTCTAGGTCATCAGACTCATCAGACTCCAGTCCAGACTCATTTCCTTCCCCTACAAACCCAGCAAACTGCAATTAGCGCCAATTCCAACCATACATAATCGAATGTTGAATTCACATTCAAGTGCATCCACAAGCTTTGCTAGAGTAGAATGGGTTAACAAGGAAAAGTTGAAACTACCAAAGCAAATTCAATTCAACGCACAGGTAGTCAAGTGATGCAGGTGTTACCACTTCCGTCGTCACTGCCAGCACGGAAGTCGTCCGCGAGGGAGTCATCATCGCTGTCGCCCCCCTCCTCTTCCTCGTCGTCGTCGTCATCATCCTCTTCCCCTCCATCGGCTTCAACGTCCGAGCCCGAGAGCTCGCCGGCCTCAGCGTCGGAGCCAGAGAGCTCCTCGGCGTCGGAATCAGAGGGGACATCGAGGTCAGACGTCTCCTGGAGCTGTTGCTGCTCCGCCTCTGAGTCATCGGAAGACTCGAGAAGCCTCTGCTTCTTAGTCACCTTCTTCGTGGCCTTTGGTGGGGGCGCCTTGCTCACCTTCTTCACCACGCCAGGCGGCGGCGGCGCCTGCTTGCTCTTCGTGCCCTTCTTCGCCATGGAGACGGTGGGTTCCTAGGCGGCGAGGGGCTTCCTCCGAGTGGGGGAGCCGGTGAGCAGAGAAGGAACCTAAAACCCTAGCCGCGAGAGAGAGGGTACGAGCGCCGCGGCTCGATATACCGCGTGCACGGTTTGGGCCGACATCCGCGGTTCGTTACTAGGCCTGCGATTCTTCAGTCCGAGCTAGCTGTTGCGCGGAGATACACGGTCGACGGACAAATTAGTACTACTACGGGCCCAAATTAGTACTACTATTAAGGGACGCATGGGCCATCGCGTAGCTGTGCCTTTGCGAGAGTGTGTTGGTCTTTGGGCCTTCGGAGGCTCTCTTGGGGGGGCATGACCATAGTTCTGCACTAAGGTGTTCTGAAAAAGGAGCAAAAATACAGGTTGGTTTAGCAGTTTTTTTCCCGTCTCAAAATTGCAACTCTCTTCATGAGACAAGAACACTACTTTAATCTTCAATCCTTCATGACAAGTAAAAGTATCTATGTACAACGGAGTTGTCCAGTGGTAGTACATCACAACTAAACTTCTCGAACATACACCGCGCCTAATCAAAATTACCTACGAGCTGACCACTGCAGTGAGAATTTGACCCGCTACTTCCCTGGGGTCTCTTCTTATAGGTCAAAGTGAACCTGATGAAGTTACACGGAATCTTCATGCTCTGAATCCGGGTTCTCGGTGTCCGTGATGCCTTTGGGCTTTCCCAGGAACGAATTCTGTCTCGACATCGGTTTCTTGTTGCTCGTTACAGAGTCTTTCAGGCCCAGGTATGTGTAGAAAGACATGCCACCCAGCGCAACAACGGCGCCACAAATGCTGGTGATCCCAGGGTCGGAGCCGAAGACCAAATATCCAAAGAGCATTATGACGACGGTCTTGAACTGCCCCAGCACGACATGTGACAGAGCCGAGGTTGCACTGCACGCAACAAACACAAAAAGGATAGGAGTGAAATCATTATGCAGGTGTTGTTACCTAGATTGCATCATTGTCATATGCTTAAACAATCCAGGGCAAGCCGAAATGACTTTGTTTCAGTGTCAATATGCAGATGATAGTAAAGGTAGATGGTTCCAGTTTTGGCCTTTTGGCAAAGAAGCACTTTTTCCACTAAAAAAAGAAGTATGTATTCAGCCTAACAACTAAAAAGAAACTTCAAGTTTTTGCAATACCAGATACAATCAATATTTCTTTTAGGTTGGAGCCAAAACAGTATTAAATGCGCCACTATCCATCCAATATGGAAAAAAATAGTAGGTTTATATCGTAAGCAAGTTCACGTGTGCTATTTGTCCATTTTTATTGTTGTTCACCAGCAGTTGCTTTTTGCTCGATCTTTTTCGGGGATATTGCATACAGAAATAGCAATTTGAATGAAATGAGCATAACTATCTCACCCAAGTGCCAAAGCACCAGACCACTGGAGAAGGAAACCAAATAAAGCTGAAATGATAATGGCACAGCTGTTTCTAAAGTTCCAGTTGAATAATAATAAGCCCGGTGGATCCAGAAAAGGCATCATTGTTAATAAGAAGAATATTGTAATTGGTGTAGTCTTCCACATTAGCCTGCATCAGCAATGAAACATATGTGTTTAAGAGAATAGTACGAGCATGCACCATAAGGAAGAAAAAGGCAGAACTTACGCAAGAGCGGTCCAGTTTCCACTCTGTTGTAGATTTGACCAAAGGATTTTATTCACTGCACTAGGAACAATCCATGCTAATGCTACACAAGCACCAAAAAAGTTGAACTCTAAATCGGTAACAGTTGCTACAGCCACTCCAAATGATACCACTGCCAGTGTGATAGCCTGTAATGTTCAGGATAGGTTCAGAAAAAGAGGAAAAATAACTTCAGCTATTTCATAAGCACAGACACGCATAAAGTATGAGCAGTAGTTTGTTAGTGGAAGGGCAAAGCATACACATTGCCATTTATTGTAGTTTCAACTTTGGGCTTACTGATTGGAATACTCAACTAATCAAAGAGTTGGGTCAATGTGCGGAAAAGTTTGTTGCAGAACCCCTACCTTTTGGGAGGAAACCTTCTTCTGCAGAAGCATGAATTCTGCTACAGCAATTGTTGGGGTTACAGCAATCTTAGCCATCTGATAGAAACCTACACTGAATAGCAAAAATACTGAGAATAGATAGATAAACGTAACATTACCAAACTTATGAAAGTACAGCATTTTGTAGCTACCAAACAGAATCTAGTTTACCTATTATGTTTCAAGCTCACATTGGCTAACCCAGTGGAGAAAGACATCACAGCACCCAAAGCAAATATACATGAGAAAGGAGTGGATTTTGACGGCGGAGCAACTGGTAACAAGGATAATGTCTTAAGAATGGCCATTAGAACAAATGCAACAGCATAATGAATCAGTGAGAGTGCAATTGGGAATTTGAATCCAACACTCCCCATCACCTGAGAAACAAACGGTTATGTCTGTAAAACTACTTGCAATCTAAACAAAGGCAGCATAGGTAATTGGTATTGATAGGGGCAAAAAAGGCATACCATTTTGTTTGCCAAGATGATTCCAACAGCAACAGCAAAATTGAATGTCAATGCAACACTTGGTCCGCAGAATCGCTGCTGCTGGCGCTTGGCACCTTCTGAACCATGCATTTCATTGTACAAGGAACTCCGTAACTCCTCCAGTGCCCGACCTGATAAGTTCAACAGTATGCCGTTAGAAGGAGAAACCCTATGTTTTTTATTAATTATCATCTGGCATTGTGTACGTTAAGCAGCTTAAGTTGAATCAGAAAAGCAAATTTACAGTATTTTGGGTACAAATGACAACCTGTGGTCACAGCCGGAGTTTCAGAAGGAAAATTATCTATAAATTGGAGTATCCCTTTCACAGGCATCCAGCTCATCATCTCATATCTAGCCTAGCGGGGAAAATTCAGAGCGGCTCTCGCCAAAAAAAAAAAAAAGGTTTGGAAAAACTTTGAATTGGTAAGGATTAAAAGCAAGAAAGAAAATAATTTATATGCTAGAATTTGAGTACCCTAACCATTACGGCAGTACGAGCCGCGCAATGAGATCATATTTCCGTCCTGATGTTTCATCTTCACAAGGTCACATGGCAGACGTCGCTACTGTCTGTCCTTGCAGGAAAACCATCCATCGTGTTGTGGAATTCCTGGAGTGGGACTGACGAATTCGTGATCAAGCAGCGACAGAAGACAAAATAAGAGATGCGAATGAGGTTAACATGTCCTGGTTCCTTGTCCTATCGCTGATGGCCTGATGCCATTAACGGGAGTTAAGGGTGGTGGAGGAGATGAGCGGAAAACACGCACAAGAAAATTATTCGGATGCGACACTGGCACAGCAATTCGAGAAGGCGAAAGAATCTGAAACGAGGAAATAGAAATCACCCATAAATGGAGGACGCTGAAAAACGGCAGCAACTATGATGCCCACGACCACGAGCCCGGCGTCTGAGAAGAATCCAATAAACAGAATGCGTGAAGCAACAACAACCTTGCTGTTCGCAAGAAAAGTGAGCGGATTTCGTGCCGTTCCACGCACCAGAATGTTCAAAAAGACCGCGTCCGCTTACAGGCAGGATCAAAATATAAAAACCAAGCAAGGAGCGTAACTGCATTCGCGAAAAAAGGAGCAGTTTTTACGCCGTATTTCACCAAACCCCAGCGAATCGGACCAAAAGGATCTCTTAGAATGCGGAGAAAAGGACCGCGGATTTGAACTGGGGTACGACAGCGCAACAACAACAGCAACAAAACCCACGAAAATTGCGGAGGAAAAAGAAAAAGAAAACATCTATCTAATCGGCGACGAAGGAGGGCGGCGAACCAATGAGCGCACCAGTCTCGCCGGCGTCGCTGTCCTTGCGCTTGATGAATCTCCTCCCGCCGCCGGCGAGCACGGCCTCCCACACGCCCATCGCCGTCACGGCCACCACCTCGGACGCGTCGACGTGCCACTTCATCATCTCGGCCGCCCCGCGCCGCTAGCCTCCGCGCCGTCGGTTGGTGGAGTGGAGAGGACGAGGATTATTGGAGGAGCGAGAGCGAGCCAAGAACAGCAACAGCAGCAGCACCAGAGCACCAGGCAGTAAGGAGCGGGGAAGCCAGGAACGGCTGGTGCCTGGGCGCGCGGGCGGGCGGTGCGTGTTGTGCCGGGCTATTTTAAGCGCGCGCGCGCTTCTGCTTGTTTTAGGCCGTGCCGCCGTGGTGCGGGGGTGAATGGTGGTGGCGACGACGGGCGGTGAGTGGCAATCAAGGTGGCGCCCGGGAGGGAACGGAGAGGGGTTAGTGGCCGTGTAATTGTGGCGGTTGGTTGTTCTGGTGCCGCTGCTTTTGGTTGGCAGGATTTCAGATGCAACTCTTGTGGTATTAGTACACCTTTTTTGTGGAGAGGTGACGAATTTTTTTTTTAAAAAAGGAACATGAATAATGAATGAGTCGATGACTAGCTGTTGTTTTTCTGTTTGGGTCGGTGAACTGTTAATCCATGGTTGCACGTAGTAGTACAAAGCGACGCATTCATTGCGGCGTACCTGACCGTAGGAAAAGGAAAACGATCTCCAACCTTTTTGCAACCCGTCCTTGCGATCAGGTACGAATGTACGATAATTTACTTGGCCTATAGCTCTATCGTTACTGGCATTTAGTTTCGTGACAGCAGTGGGAGGGATGTGTGGACAGCAGTGGGAGGGATCGTAACTGCAGCAACAATGCGAGTTTGGGTGGCACGCGATGGTCAAACGAACGCAGCGAACTGAAAGAAATAGCTGAAGGAACAAGAGTCATTCAGTAATTCATCATCAGAGGCCAATAGGCAGGCACCACGAGCAGTAGTAGTACAAGACGGTCACTGTATAGCACAAGAAATAGTTACAGAACCGTTCACTGTCTGTGCACACTCTCATCCCCAATGCTGCATACTGTACGAACAAACTTCTTTTAGAAAGTATAAAGAGCCAAAAAAAACAATATACAGTACCAAAGAACAATCTCCTCACAACAGCAGATTGATCTTTACAAAGAAATATTTACAGGCGGAAATTTCAGGGGTATAGTATGATACATCCTGTTACCCAGAAGTGTACAGCCTGGCAGACAGGCAGCGCACAACCGAACACCATGTCAGGAGCAGCCAAAAGGTTGCCTGCCGTGCAATCGGTAGAGCTGGTGGACGAGTGCCCATAACTGTACCTGATGGATGCATCGCAAGGCGGAGAGCAATTCAAAACACTCATCCAGAAGCAAGTGAAGATCCACGTTCCATCCATTGTGCAGGTGAAAATGGAGCTGTAGCTTCCCGCATCCTTGCGTCCCTTCTTTGTGTCTTTTTCAACTCAATGCCCGGTCTCTCTTTTAACCCATTTTTGATATTTCAATTGCAGTTGCAGGCTCTGCTGCATGCAATTGTTTGTACTCTATAGTGATCATGCCCGCAGCGTGACCAACAACAAATGAGCAGCTGAAGGTTGCTAGGCTGACACTGGATTATAACCATTTGCATTCAGGTTCAGTAGCTTCTTGGGCTCAGCGGGTCATAATCATATGCTTCACCAGCTTTAATGAACCGACCCTTCACCCTTCTTCTGGTGTCTGCCCTAGCCTTGCGAGAAGCATATCTGATCTTCTTGTCAAATCTGTTTAAGAAAATTCATTCAAGGAAAGGTTAATTTACTAATATCTGTGTAAAGACACAATAGTCATACTAAAAGGAGAACGCAAAAGATGGCAAAAAAGCTTAGGTGAAGTTGACAGATTATTTTGTGGTATAATAGTCCTTTTAGAAAAATTTATAGCCCAAGAAACTTAAGATTTTATTCCTATGGAAATGATATAGACGGCATATATTACAACATTAACTTCATGATCTATAAAGTGCAAGCAAGGAAAAAACTAAAACTATCGCTATGCCCACAATGAGGTGCACTTACTTCCTTCTCTTCTTCTTCTCCTTGTATCGTGAAAGTGCACTATCTCTGCTGCCTCCAGCATATGAACCATCAGGACCAGGAGGACGCCAGGGAGGCTCACCCATGTCGAGCATCGGGGACGCCCCACAATCTTGGTGATCTCCAGCACTGCTCTCACCAGTCAAACCTGAGAAGGAATGAGATAAACTTGATTTGACCTGCCTAACAGGAATACAAAGGCTTGAATCAGCCCTTCCTCCTGGGTTTGACATTGCAGAATCAGCTGATACCATATTGCTGCATTTTAGCTGCATATATTTGTGCTCCTGAAAAATACAAAAAGTCCCATAAGTTTAGTAAAGCAACCATCAAAGGGAATGCAAAAATCTGAAAGACCACTTCATTTTCCTATGCATATAACATCATTCAATGAATTTCAATAAATATAATCACCCACTATGTAGTCCTTTTAGAGGTACCTTTTAGATGTACTACCTTCATTTTTAAATTGTTGCCGTTAAACGAAAACTGTAGTTCATTTTTGATCATTTTTGAACTAGAACTATTTTCCTAACGGCAACAATTTAAAATGGAGGAAGTAATGCACAAGATACATCATGCAAGGGTTGAAACTTGCAATAACATATAAAAATGAATGGGGAGCCTTCTTAGTGGTTTAACAAAAAATGAATGGAAAACTGTTGAAAAGTATAAGTGAATTGTCCACCCCTCCTCATCAACTTAAGCTTTTAAGTGCAGCTGGTCAGTCCATAGTAGCTTAATTAATATGATCAGAAGTCTCGAGTTTGAATCCTGGCGAGCGCGATTTATTAAATTAAATTGCAGTTGATTCTTATTCCACGTCTGAGGCCTAATTGAAGTATAAGTGAATTGCTCACCCTTTACTGCAACTGTTCCATGCATAGTAGCTTTAACAAGATGAGGTGTAAAAAACTACTGAGAAAGGAGAACAAGACTGATTTTGGCTAACAGGTAACAGGGATAAATATGATGAACTCTAGAACTGAAGTTTCATTTCTCAAAAAAAAAAAAAACATTACAGAGAAAAAAATACTACTAACAGGATGAAAAGTACAAACTTCATTCGAATCAGAAGGTAGCATTTCTTTCATTTCAAAGTAGCAGTCGATCCCAGCATCATCAAAGAGTTGCTCTGTTTGAATGTGAGAGGTGCCAAACAGTTCTTCATAATTCTCGAATGTCAGGTCAGCATCATCCACGCAGAAATCTTCATATATGCTGCCATCATTGAACTTATCATTGACTGTGGCATCTGGTGCCTGAAAGATGGAACCAGTATTTCATAAGCATACAAAAAATGACACATATTATTTTCAAGAAGAGGATCTTGATGATGAACAAGCAAATCCAAACTGTTAAAGATTGAAATTGCTCAACCACTCACTATTAGGTCATTGAAACTGTCTTTAGTATCATATTGCAGGAATGATTTTCCGTTATAAGGTGAAATTGATAGAACCATGAACCATGCAGGAAGGGAAAATGAAAAACATAGAAACAAAGGTTATAAATACGGACAAATGGGTCATTGCTCATATAGAAGCAAATATGCAGAAAAATTTGCCTTTTATTTTCTACATGAATTGAGTTGTTGCTTCAATTTAGGCCCTCCTACTTGGGGGGCCGTTGGTCGATGGTGGTCAGCCCAGCATTCGGTGTGGCCCCTGAAGCAGGGTTTCGCGGGGTTTTCTTCGGCCAGGAGAAGGCTGAGCTTCTTCTTAATATAATGTCATGGGGATGGTCTTTCCCCACCAGTTAAGTTTTTTTTAGTACATGATTTGAGTTGTTACTTCAACAAAACTGTTACTCACAACATACTCCCTCCAATCAACACATCTAAACTTTAATTGAACTTATTTCAAAAAGTTATAGCAAGATTTAACCTGAATAATGGTTTCACATTTTTTTCTCGCTATATTTTGTATTTGGTCCATGATAATTAATGATAAAGTAGTCCCATGTCATTGTACCAAATGGCATTTATCTGTGACCAGAGGAAGTATTTATTTTTTAGCCCGCTCTATATTGTAGAAAACATAGCATATGATAAGCTACAGGTCTTATGAAATATGTGGAACTTAGAGGAACAGTAAATATGTTTCTTGCGGAACCTATAAAAGCCATATAGAACCTTTGGCATCACTGGAACTGGTCCAGCTGGCTGATCAGGAGCAACTGGCAGAGTATTGTTCCCATCTGCTGAAGAAGAGCCTATGAAAGGTTTAAGCTTGTCGCCAGTAGGTGGATCACTCATAAGTGTTGTGCTAGCTATTTCCAACAATCTACTATCATCCATGGCACCACAATGATTACTCACACTAGTGTCATCAATGTTCATCATGCTTATTCCATCCTCACAGTTCAGTTCAGCAGCAACAGCAGGAATATCCATGACAAATGACCAGATTCTTGAAAGCTCAGCCGATGATGGGCAACCTGAGTAACAGTTAATGGCTTGCCTTTTATGCCCAGCAGCCCCTGATGCTGCATCATGGCCATTCCAGTCACAGTTTTGGCAAAATGAAGCATTATCATCAAGACAACGGACTGCTGCAGGCTGTGAGCCACAACGGTCACAAAGAAGAGTCCTTGTATGACGCCGAGAAAGTGCATTAGCTGAATGAACATTACGATCACATGATAAACACAAGGATGCTGCATCTGATCGGCAATAGATCATTGACCTCTGTTTCCCACAGAAATCACAAAGAACAGCCATCATCCAAGCCAGTATTTCAGAAATTTCACTAGCTGCACAGTGCCGCCCACCTTGCTAAGCTTTCTTCAACAGTTGAATTCGCTTGAATCCTACATAATATAGGCACGTGGACATTAAAATCAGCGACCATATGGAAATCTTGTAGCTACATCAGAACATTTAGCATACAAGTAAAAAAGGTCGAGTGCCCATTGCCCAAACAAAAACCTACTAGTAGTAATTTTCAATCACCTGCGGTTACAAGCACATGCATATTTTACCCAAAAAGGTCATGCTTTTGCAGACCAAGGTATTTTTGACACAGACCCTCAAAGCCAACTGTTCTGCTCTACTACCAATAGGTATGCTCAGAACCTGTTTTACAAACGTTACAATGTGCACCTACTCACATACTGTATTAGCTAG
This sequence comes from Oropetium thomaeum, assembly GCA_001182835.1. Lineage (NCBI taxonomy): Eukaryota > Viridiplantae > Streptophyta > Magnoliopsida > Poales > Poaceae > Oropetium > Oropetium thomaeum. Next base: position 466,717 of record LFJQ01000057.1, read on the forward strand.
TGAAAATCTATGATATCAATTATGTTGAGGGATAAGAGTCATATTAGGAGTGGATTATTCAGTTCTTTTTCCTATTGAAGTAATGAGTCATGTAACCATATATTGTCCCCCTTGGGTGGGTTATCATTCAATATTGTGATATTCCTGTATATCAATATAACTACCTTTAGTTTTAAAACAGAAGGAAGGACAAGTAATCTTTTGAACCTCCACCAGAACCAATTCTAGTGCACAATTTTAAAGACCATAACCTAGACTAGTAGAGCCTTGACTCCAAGTTCCCCGAACAAGATCCTAACACCTGATGTAGGACCTGATGCATTTGAGTACCACAAAACATGCAGGGAATTTTCGTCATAGAGAGCTGCTAAGGAAACAAATGCTTTAAAGAAGTCAGAGCCTCCTATCATACCAGCTTATTGGAACATATCATCACGCAAACTTGGGAGACAATCAGACAAAAATGATGAAAACAGACTTTAACAACAACCGATGCACACGGGCATGGCTACCTCGTCGGTGTTCCATTGGCAGGTTCATATTTTTGCATATCCAGAAGTCACCTTTCTAAGCAGTAAGCACTTGAGAGCGGTAAGCGCGTACTAGCACAAAAGTATAAGTTGCCACATGCCAAACATCCATTAGAACAAACACAGGTGTTACGCATACTGACGGACTTTGCATATTATTATTATTATTATTATTATTCATTTAGGTTACTAACGCACCTTGTGCGTGGATAAAGCTAACGGACTTTCTGCGCCACTCAGAAACAAGCATGAAAAGTTCTGCACTTATCTTTCCGAAATCCCTAGATCTACACCAGAAAGAGATTAGAGATATTTTATTTCCCACGCGGCCACGCCGATGAATCGTTGTGGCCAAAAAGAGCAAAACAAAACAGAAAAGAAACCAAAAAAAGTGTGTTCTTTGCCAGTTGAGCTGGACGCTGGACCATGACGTCTTCGTTCATCAGAGAGAGTAAGTAAGGTGACGAAAACCTCAAGCAACCAATTCCGGCTCGGGGATAAAAATCAAACACACCACAGCTCACGTACGCCCCACGCAACACACGAGGCAAAGCGTGAAGAAAACGCAAAAATGAGGGGGGAAATAATTTCAGTTCAGACTTCAGACTTGACGCTGGCGTCCGAGTCGCTAGAGCAGCAGAGGGATAAGCAAGCGGACTCGGAATTAAACACTCAAAATCCAAGCGATAGTCATAGAAGAAGCAACCGGCTCCCTAATCACCATACCAACCAAGATCAAAGCTACTTACTAGTATCGCTTTGGTATAACAACAAAATCGAAGCCACCACGACACAGCAACCACAGCGAAACAGGGGCGAGCTCACGAATTCGATCAAGCGAAACGCGGAACCGTAGTACGGAGCGGGATCCAACAGAATCGCAGGAAGGAGCAAGACTCACCGAGACGACCGCCGCCGCCGCCGCCGAATTCCGGGAGCTGTGATCCACCGGCGCGGCGCAGGCCGAGGCGCGAAGCAGCTGGACAGCGCGTTACGGAGGGGACGAGAAACTCCTTCCGCGGACTAAACAAAGACTTGGCTTGTCGGTGAGGAGGGGGAGGGAGGGGACGGAGGTCCGAGAGAGGAAAGTGGGCGGAGATAAGCCAAGCGAAGCGAGGCGAGGGGGAGGAAAATGGGACGACGGAACAGGTGGACAGGGACAGGGAGACGGAGATGAGCGCCTGCTTGCCTGCCTATGTGGAGCGGGCCCCGCGGCAGCGAGCCTGAAAAGTGCGCTTCCCTTTTTCGCGCTTTTCGGGGTGGCAGGACCGTCGTTCCTCGCGGTCTTCCGGGATAAGAAGCGGCCCCGGCGGGCGCCACGTGCGTTGCCGTTTCTCGCCATGTGGCGGCGCCGCACCCGCCGCCGGCCTCGCGCTCGCTGGCAGGTTTGGGGTTTGGGTGCTTCACACAGGAACGAAGGCAACACAACAGTAGAGTGGACAACAGGACATCCTTCACAACAGTAGGAGCACGGCTGCGGATAGATTGAGACCTCGACTCGAATGTCATCGATTTTTTGTTCACGAATATGCCCCCGTGTCCGGACCGGCGCTGCGCACCGTATCTAAAAGGAATCAACACGACGACGGACGGGCGGCTGCACCTTTTACCGGTTGTTTGGACCGACGCCATAGTCACCCTGCCTAATCCATTCAAGAGTCCGAGTGCATGCACCACTGTTCTGGTCCTGACTAGTAGTAGGATCGGTACGGCTCAGAACTGTCTCGCTGCCTCTTGCGCTACGTGTATGGGAGATCGATCTTTGAATGAAACCTAACGGCTCAAAAGTAATTCGCCATCTTTCAGAATCGATGTCTACTCCATCGCAATGTATGTTATCTGAACGAAACCTAACAGTCCAAAAAGTACGGTCGTCAGACATCTTTCAAAAAAACCGTACGTCCTGTGTCGTGCCGTAGCAATGTTTTTCGGCAATGGTTAAGCGTACAATCTGTACTAAACTGCTCGTGTTTATCTGATCAAATGAAGCGAGTGAACGAAGAGTGGTGAGCACTGTCTGACGAGCTTCGAGCTCGCTTGCTCACACCAATCCGTGTTGCCTCCATCACGTCCTGGAGCTGGAGAACTTCTTCTTTTTCTTCTTCGCTCCCTCGCGTGTTGTCCAACCTCTTATCTGTAACGTCTCGAGTGTGAGTATTCGACTATTCGTCCGGATCAAAAAGTTAGAAGTTCAGTGCATCGTCGTAGCAACAAATGTGGTGCAAAATAGCTAGGGATTCATGGTTGCCAGTTTCTTTAATAGAAAATGGCATCGGGTTAATTAGCCTGAAGCCTGATGGAGCTAACACGGGCTGATGGAGATTCTTCATCTCGATTTGCTTTGTGAATGACTACTGACATTTGGACGTAATCCTCGTCTCAGCGTACTCGTAACAGACAAAGTTCAAATGATGCAATGGAGTGCCTACCATCCCTCGCTAGTAGAGAAGAGCAAGGAGGTTAGGGTAAATTAGAATTCGGTTGTTAAAGGGCAGCTTCAATAACCTCCGACTGTAGAGAATGGGCTTAGGATGGTACTATCTAGAGTGGAGATGAACACGGAGACGTACGTAGGGTGGATCATCCATTGCATATCAGGTAGACAAATCTTCGAAATCATTGTACGAGTTTCTATATCGACTACTATAATAATAAGGCCTCAAAGAGATTAGGGCTCACATACATTTGATTCAAACAAAAAAAAAGGTTCCACATAATTATGAAATGTGTATCATTTATACTCCACTAATAAGATAGCTTATCAATTACAACACTGGAATGAAGGAGTTTGTAATGTTTTAATTTGGGTCCAGCAATGACTTTGTAAGGCAGTCTAACCGTCCATCCGTCCATCACCATTCGAGGGAAGGGAGATATCACTAGAGCTTAGATAAGGCGACATCTCGACTAAACAACAATACAATCACAAACTGGGTATAGATAAAGTTATTATCCACCTAGAGGCCAAAACTTGAATAATCTGTGTGCCTCATTTCTTAATTGATCTTCACTTATGCAAAGAGATTCTACCCTATCTAATATCAAATGATTCTCATTAATTACAACGTAACATAGGGAGCATTATTGAAGGTCCGTCATATGAATCATCAAAAGTCTAACACAAGTCTTCAAAGTACGTTTGTGCGTTGTCCAAACACGTCGATACTTATTAGGAATATTCTTTACTAAATTTCTATATCTATATTGTTGATATTACTAGAGGCAACTAAAACTAAATATTTTAGTCTAGTTACTTGTTAACCCAGTGGGTAAAAAATTAATTGATGGATCTATTTTCTTTAACTAATAATGAGACATGACTAATTTTTAATTCATATATGTATATAAGTTTATAAAAAATATCTAAAAGTTTGTATTTTTTTGAATCATCTAGCAACTTTATTGATCACTAAAAAATGTTACATCATTCACCAGACCTTTAATAATTATACTAGGAGGAGACTCTACCTGGTTACAATTCGATTTTGAGCTCAAAGCTGCCCTAGCAAGCATATCGGCCACCTTGTTTGCTTCTCTCGGACAATACTCAATCGATATATCTGCAAAGCTCTTCCATAGCTGCACACACTCATCATAGATAGCTAATCCTGCAGTTGCCGAGAAACCACCATCTTGCATAGTTTCTACACAACCATACAGTCAGTCTGAACAATGAAACTGTTTGCTCCAATAGCCTGAGCAAGCAGCAAGCCTTCCCTCGGCGCCATCGCTTCCGCCATTGGTGTGTCCATGACATGCGGTAGAAAGCTGTGTGAACTAGCTAAATGTGCTCCTGTTTCATCCCTTATAACAGCACCTGTACTGTCCACTCCAGAGTTTTGGCAATAGCACGCATCGACATTTATTTTCAGTTTACCCTTTGGCCGTTTCCGCCGGCCCTCCACTTTTTCCTCTGGTTTCTTCTTCGATCTCATATAGTTACTTGCTAATACTGCAACAGATATAGCCGCTCGCGGCGGCGACAGGGTATTTTCACCACGGACCTGTTTCCTCTGCTCCCACCAACCAACCCCCTATCAGGATCAGCTCTGGGAAACTAATATTATTCAGCTTTGAGATCACACCTCCAGTTTGGATTACTTCCTGTAATAGGACTGAGCCTAATCTATCCAAACTTAGTAGTTCTTCCACCTTGTTCCATACTCCCAGCTCCTGCCAAACCTCCCTAGCTTTATCACAGGTAAAGATCAGATGCTTTATGTCCTCACAACCATTCGAACAGACTGGGCATCCCCCACATTCCCAACATGTCTATTTGCTAATATTCCTCTACACGGAATCACCCCATGCAGAGCCCTCCACCCAAAGATCTTCACTTTACTCGGTATTGCAAGCTTCCATAATTTTTCCAACCTGAATGTCTCCCACTCCTTCAGAAATCGTATTATTTATCCTTCTCCCAAACTTCTGAAGCCATTGACAATGATAGGTGAAAGTTGCTTCGGAGGGGAGGGGGGGGGGAGTTAGGCATTAAGTAATTTTCCTGCGAAATAGAACTCAGCAACCTGAATCAGTTTCTCCGGAGGTTCGGCAAACGGCCGGATATCCGGCACGTCGGAATTCTGGTAAATCGTCGGAACTTCGGCAAAACCTGGGAAATGCGGAATTCACAAACTGAGCAGGTATTTGGAAAACTGTCGTGACCCTATCTTTGGTTCACTCGTGCATGTAGTATCATTCCCTGGATCGGTAGATGATACGCACCACAAAATAGCTCAAAGTTCATACTTCGTTAAATATAGATCCCAAATAAGTATTACATCATTGTTCCGGTCTCATAGACCAATAAACGGCTGACAAGCTAGCTGGGATAATCACAAGCAACACCAAAGAACCGTCTTCAAAACCACAGGCAAACTTGAGTGCAGGAAAGACTCTACTCGTCATCGCCGTTCTCAACGTACTCCTCTTCCATCTCTGATGCATATGAAAGCAAGAATGAGTACGAAGGTACTCAGCAAGCCCTACACTAATCAAGAGCGGCTAATAATTACATGCAAAGGTGGCAGTAGCAAGGTAGGGGTCAGAGTTCACTTTGCGGAAAGCAAGTTTTTCAGCGGGTCTTCCTAAACAATGGAAATCAGATTTGAAAACATGAGAAATTAGTGTCATGTTTTAGTAGATTGGTCCTGATGGGAGAATGAAGTCATTCCCAACCAGTCCCCATATTTTATGTAGGTCTTCTGATCCTCGGATCATAACAGCCCGGCTCACTAGCCTCATTCCGAAATACGGGTATCACTACCCACACACACACACACGCACATAGTTCAAAGATTTTCACCAAGTTTAGTTTGCAAGGAGCACAGGTCCATAGTGCACCAATACCATGGCAACGGCTGATCCGGATAGATTTATACACTCTGTAGAGGTTGTACACTTTACCCGCAGGCCAAGTACTCCTTTCAAGGGAGTAACATGACGCCCCGAATTTCCCCTGCGTGTTCCTGCAAGTCCGCCACGGAAGCACAGGGGCAACACGACATTCGGAGACCACGTCTCGTACTTTGTCCATATCCTCACTTCTCCGCTCCTGGCTTCCGTTGATTCACTAGCCTCCCAGCGGAACTTGCTTGCAGGCAACACTAGAAAAATGGTACGGGGTCCCGCCCATCGGGTTCTACGGTTGTACGAAAGCACTAGGTTGAGGTCAAAGGAAACCATCCTTAAATGGCGGCCAGAGCGAGCGCACTTCTCTTATATCCATGAATCACGATCAACACTTGATCACCGTGCCTCACCCTCGACCAATTTAACACCACCACCAAATCAGATTTTTGCCTATTGTTAATGCACTACTAAATCCTTCCCAAACACACATTTTTACACTACCAAATCACTCACACTTATTTGCACATTTTGATAAAGATAAATGTATATATATAAAGTGAGGCGATGTGATATCATCGCAAGGTCCTAAGCAATGCTAAACAAGGTATATTATCCATTTGTTACTTTAGTAGCAAAGGACATTCCTATGGCTACATGGCAGTGGCAACAACAAGGAATCAAGGATGGATAATCATTCCATAAGCAACATATCAGGGCTAGCTACACAAGCATTTAAATCAACACAAACTTTCAAATCATGCATATTTCATAGAAAGCCATCTATAGGAGCATGCAAAAATCGTAGGAGCAGTATGGTCAAGGAAAAATATAGCTTGCCTCCCACGTCCTTGTCGAACTCTCCCTCCTCGTAGTCCGGTTCTTCTTCGCCTTCCTCACTCTCCTCATCGGCTACATGCAATGCAATCGCACAATTACTACTAAACATAGTGAAGAACATGGCAGCAAAAGTATCTTAAATAAATGGAGTGTGAAATCTGGGTATGTGGGTGAAAGAACCACTGAAAAAGGGGTTAGAAGTCAAGAGACATCATCTTTGAAAGATTTCTGCTTATCTCTACTGTTATTAATTTCGTAACAACTGTCCGTGCACTCTGGCAAGCGGAATAAGCCGTCGCGCGTCCATCCAGCCAGCCGCTGCCGATGAGTTCTGGCACGGTTCCGTCTGAGTTCTGGATCTCCAGAAGTAAAGCAAAAGCAGAACAAGGGGTTCCGCTTGCCATGACGTACTCCTGGCACAGTTTCGGCTCCAGAAGAGTTCTGTAGCTCCGGAAGTAAAGCAAAAGTAGAACAAGGGGTTCTGATGGCTAGGACATACTTCTGGCACAGTTCCGTCCCCAAAAGAGTTTTGGAACTCCAGAAGCAAAGCAGAAGCAGGACAGGGGGTTCTGATTGTCATGACATACTTCTGGTGCAATTCCAACTCCAGAAGAGTTCTGGAACTCTAGAAGTAGAGCAGGCAGGACAGGGGGTTCTGATTGCCATAACATACTCCTGGCACAGTTCCAACTCTAGAAGTAGAGAAAAATTAGAACAAGGGGTTGTCGACCAGTGGCGGCTCATCTACGGCGGCGGTGGCTTGCCGGAGATTGCCGCAGAGAAGGCCGAAGTTGCAAGCGCGACCGTGCACTGAAGGGCTAGGGGCTCGAAGCTTGGTGAGTCACTACGAGGTGCAGGGAGTGCCTAGGTGGGGTGCGCGCGGTCAGTGGCATGCCGGTGGTGGTCGACGGCGTGCGGGGGCGGTGCGAAGCAAGGGCTGCGCTTGACGCGTGAGATTTCGCGGCATCGGGGCTGGCCGTGAGGGTGTCTGGCGCATAGAGCATCCCCAGGAGATGGTATGAGAGCGAGGAATCAGTCAGAGGCTCACCAGAGAAGGAGAATTGCAGAGGCGGACGGGGTCAGGGAAGAAGGTGATCGCCTATTGATTCGCTGAGTCCGGTGGTGCTTGGGTGGAATTGATGTGTCGTGAAGAGAGGAGAGGTGCAGGTGGTGCTCCGGGCCAATTTATAGGCGGCGGGCTGGAGCGAGTCGACGGAAATGCGAGGCTAAGCCGTAGTGGCCATTAATGGCGACGGCAGCCACTCGAGTGCGTTTCCGAGGTCAACTCTGCTCGGGACGCGACGGGTGCTAAAAAGGGTGCTCGAGTAGAGTTTGGCGTGCGCGTTTTGCTTGCTTGGAGGCGGCCGAGTCACCGGAATGGCCGGCGGCAGGGGCGGCATGCGGGACCGGCTTCAATGCGCGCTCGGGCGGCAGGGAAAAGGGAGGGGGAGAGGGGATTTATGGCGTCAGTCGGCGGCGGCGGACTGGTCGAGAGGTGGACAGCTCGGGGAAGGCTGTGACGCTGGCGCTGGCACGACGGAGCAGACGGCGCACGCGCGCCATGGCCTGGCGGCGGGTACCTGGCGCGTGTACTGGCTGCCAGGGGAGGAAGAAGGGGATTTGGGCCAAAATTTGTCAAAATCTTGTAAATTCAAATGTGATTTGAATTTGAGCAGGCCACTTGAACTTCCGGAAATTTCAAACCAGGTTTCGAACTCAAACTAAACAAAGAAGGTTTTATGCAAATTTCAGACCATACACTTGCAGATGTTCCATTTTATTTTCTTCTTTTTAAATCTCCAATTCATTCCTAGTGGTGCTAGGTTTGATTAACCTTTGAATTTTGGAAAAACCTATAAGGTGGGAAAATCCTACAAATTTTGGCTATGGTGACTTTGAAGATTTTGAAATTTTTCAAGAGTGGATTTTGAGAAATTTTGGGATGCTACAGACCTACCCCACTTAAATTGAATCTCGTCCTTGAGTTTCATCTTGCTCGCCGAACAAGTATGGGAATTCTTTCCGAAGGTCGTCCTCTCGTTCCTACGTGGCTTTCGCTTCGGTGTGGTTGTTCCATTGCACTCTGCAGAAGCGGACCGCTCTACTCCTGGTCTGTCTGGTTGCAGTATCCAGGATCCTAATCGGTAACTCCTGATATCGTAGGTCGGGCTGTAGGTCCACAGTTTCCACAGGTATTTGTTGTTCCGGGACTTGAAGGCACCTTCGTAGTTGCCATACGTGGAACACTAGATGTATCTCTGACATCTCTCCCGGTAGTTCAAGACGGTAAGCCCCCGCTCCAATCTTTTTCTTTATCTTATAGGGACCGATGTAACGTGGCACTAGCTTACCACGAATCTGGAAACGTCTGGTTCCACGGATTGGTGATACCTTTAAAAAGACATAGTCTCCCTCGTTGAAAGTGAGGTCCCTTCGTCGTGTATCTGTATAACTCTTCTGTCGGTTTTGTGCAGTTTTGAGTTTTTCTCGAAGGATCTGAACTTGCTCCTCTGCATCTTTAATTATTGCAGGGCCAAAGAATCACCGTTCTCCCACTTCTGACCACATCAACGGGGTTCGGCATTTTCTGCCGTATAGTGCTTCAAAGGGGGCCATCTGTAGACTCGCTTGATAGCTGTTATTGTAGGAGAACTCTGCAAATGCTAAACTCTTCTCCCAATTCTTTCCATAAGTCAATACACAAGCTCTTAGCATATCTTCCAATATTTGATTCACTCGCTCGGTCTGACCGTCAGTTTGGGGATGGTACGTGGAACTGAAATCCAGCTTAGTACCTAGTAGAGTTTGCAAGCTTTTCCAGAAATGAGAGGTAAATTGCGTCCCTCGGTCTGAGACTATTCGGGACGGCACACCATGCAATTTCAGAATATTGTCGATGTAGACATGCATCACATCATCACAAGAGACATAAAGCACCATATAACATAGGTTCAACATAGGCATAAAAGATAGCATTAAAGATAGCAATTATGTCTTACACGCCAAACATAGTTCATTACATTATAAATCCATTACACATCCTTAAATGATGAAAATAAAACAAAAAGATACTTCTCCCCCTTTGGCATCACATCGCCAAAAAGGAGAAAGTGCCGTCTACTCATCACTCTCGGTGGCGTCCTCGTCGTCATTGCTGCCCTCCTCCTCGTTGGTGCCTTGGGCTGCACCTCCTTCTCCCTCACTTGTGTCCTCATCCTCCTCCTCCACTATATCTCGAGCAAGATGATATGGAGCATAGGGATCCTCAGTGGGCTCCGGAGAGGGGATGCGAGGATAGATATGTGGTGGTGAGAGCTCCATATTAGAGGCATGTGCAAGGCGCCTTTGATTCGCCTCAATGCGCTTCAACCTCTCACGTGACTCCTTGTAATACTCTCTAGTTTGCACCGCATTTTGGGTGCATGTAGCGAAGATAGCCTTGATAGCACGTTGAATGAGAGAGGACTTCTTCCAATGAGTGGTGGTCTCACGGTAGCGAGTAGAGCGGGAAGAAGTGGGAGCATCTTGTTCTTCTATAGTCACAGCATGTGCTGCACGTGCTTGCGATGGCTTTTTGATCACTTGGGGGCCTATAGGGAAGGTGTTGTAGACCCGCAGCAATGTTGACGCCGGTGATCACAATGCAAAGCCTCATGATGTATGGAGCAAAGCAACAAGCCTTGCTAGGTGTCATTGAGTTCTCAACAATGGAGGTGTAGAGAAAATCAAAGACACAAAAGCCCTTATTCTTCTCTGGAGAGTCCTCCATATAGAACACAAGTAGGCAAGCATTGGCATTGAGGTTGGTAGAATCGCCCACTTTCGGATCCAAAGTGTTGCGGAAAAGAAGATTGAGTACTTTGTAGTATGGGGTCAAACCATGTGTCATCCCAAAAGTAGGTGGTTCATAGGCCTCATCATACATGAAAGCGAGCTCTTCATTGCAAAGCTTCCGCCCACCTAGAATCTTCCTCTTGCCTAGATCATCATCCCGGAAGCCTAGGGCACTGGCAATCTGAGAGTAGGAGGCCTGAAACTGATTGCCCTCAAGCATCCCATGAAGTACATCCTCATTACCACTTCGAACAATCCAAAGAGTGGAGTAGAATTAGGCAACTATCTCATCATTCCAGTCTTGCTGCAGCTCCATAATCCGCTTGAGCCCCCCTCGCTCACACATATCAATCACTTGATCGAAAACTGGGTCATGGCATAGATCCATGGCATGCCAATCAATGTACCTCATGGGGACAACTCGATTCTGCTTGTCATAGATGACCGATTCATACCAATCAGACTAAAAACGGCTATGAAAGCGATAATCCATAATCCTTGGGTCCTTCTCATAGATGAACGGGTTCTCAGACCGAAGCTGCCAGAAGTTGTGCTTGTTTTTCTTGTAGTTGACAGTTCTTGTACCTCTCTCGGTGATAAGGCAGCCTTTAGTTGGAAACTTGATGGTGAGGAGATGCTCGGTAGAGAGGAGCCGCGGTGCATAATGCCCCGTGGCAACACTTCCCCCACCGGCAACCTTTTCTTGCCCTTGCCGCGGGGACACATTGCTTGTGTGCACGGCTAGGCTGAGGTGCGGCTTGAGCACCCTCTCGAATCACAGGGCCACCAGTGGGTCGTGGTCGTGAGGCAAGCCGTTTCCTCTTTGAGGAATCACTTCTTCCTCATGCTCACTTTGGATTTCGGGGTCGTCCTGTCCAAACTTGGATCGACGCTCACGGTGGCCTGACATCTGTTAAAAGATGTGCAAAAATATGTATAAGACACGGTATGTGAGAATGATATTGATAGAAAATAGATTGCAAAAGCTACTGAATTGCCGGAGTTCCGACAAACGGCGGGACCTCCGGTGTGTCCAGATGTCCGGTAAAGCTTCAGACCTCCGAGAATCCTGTAGGGTTTGAGTTCATCTCGCCCAAGAACAGAAATTTGTACATTGAAGTCAGGTTTTGGGTGATGATTCTAGGACCTAAGAGGAGCACAAAACTGAAATGTTATGCATAGAAACCTCTTAGTTTGAGAGATCAGGTCAAAACACGTTTGAATAAGATTTGAACCCTAACTTCAATTCTAGCCATGGAGTTGCTAACCAACCATTAGCATTGAGTTAAAACCATGTGGTAGCAAGAATGTAACACTTGAAACCATTGAAAAACAGTCCACGGCTAGAGATCGGGCAAAAGAGGATTTTTTATGAATACCTTCAAAATTGCTCCAAACCGATGGAAGAAGCCGTGGAGCACGTTGGAGAGGTATTGGGTATTGATTTGGATATGATTCCCCACTTGATTCGGCAAAAATACGTGCGGAAGAGGGAGGTGGCGATTTTGGAGGGTTAGGGCGCAGGTTGGAGAGAAAAGAAGGAAGTGAGAGCCGTTGAGGGCACTCAACACGGTGGAACTCTAAATACCCCGCAATCCTCGGATATCCGGCAATGTGCCGGACCTCCGGCCGCCCAGAACTCCGGCCCTTTACCGGACGTCCGGGCCGGAGTTTCAGGTTGGACAGCACAGCACACGTTCCATCGACGCTCCAGATTTTGAACAAGATTTTTAAATAAGAAGGATCATGGAGGTAGGAGCACTCAAATGATGGTGATTAGCCAACAAACAACAAGAAACAACAATAATCACCAAGATTTGAGTGTAGGCCATAAAAGACGAAGAGCGAACAAATAGTTTTAAAAAATCACACAATATTTTCATAATCGTTTTGCCTTTGTAAATAAATAGAGATCAACATTACAGATGTCCAATGTTTCAAGCCACATTCTGAGAATCTAAGATATTTAGCTCATTCCTAAGCTCACAAAAACGCTTCTCATCTAATGGTTTGATGAATATATCGGTCAATCGTTCATCGGTTCTCACATGAGAGATAAGAATATCTTCTTTTAGTGTATGATCTCTCAGAAAATGGTGCCAGATGTCTATGTGTTTGGTTCTCTTGTGATCAATGGGGTTGTTGGCTATTTTAATGGCACTCTCATTGCCACATAGGAGAGTGACTTTGTTCATAGTGTAACCGAAGTCCTTGAGGGTTTGCCTCATCCAAAGTAGTTGAGCACAACAACTTCCTACCGCAATATACTCGGCTTCGACAGTGGATAGGGCAACGAAATTTTGTTTCTCTGAAGACCATGACACTAGGGATCTTCCCAAAAATTGGCAGGTCCCCGAGGTGCTTTTCCTATCCACTTTGCATCCGGCATAATCCGCATCGGAATAACCGACGAGATTGAACTTGGATCCTTTAGGATACCAAAGTCCTAGGTTGGGTCTGTGAACTAAATACCTCATGATTCTCTTAACCGCCCACAAATGGCAATCTTTTGGACCGGCTTGAAATCTTGCACACATACACACACTAAGCATGATATCAGACCTAGATGCACAAAGATAAAGTAAGGATCAAATCATGTAGCGATATACCTTTTGATCCACCTCCTTTCCCCCAAGGTCAAGGTCAAGATCAAGATGTCCATTTGTCCCCATGGGAGTCTTGATGGGCTTGGCTTGCGCCATGTCAAACTTCTTGAGTATGTCTTGAGTGTACTTGGTTTGATATATAAACGTTCCTTCCATGAGTTGCTTTACTTGAAAGCGAGGAAGAACGTCAACTCACCAATCATGGACATCTCAAACTTATTCTTCATGATATTACTAACTCATCACTAAATATTTGGTTAGTAGAACCAAATATTATGTCATCAATATAAATTTGACACACAAATAAATCATTGTCAATTTTTCAAGTAAAGAGGGTGGAATCGGCTTTTCCGATTTTGAAACCATTATCAATGAGGAAATCCCTACGGCATTCATACCATGCTTTAGGAGCTTGCTTAAGCTCATAGAGCGCCTTATGAAGTTTATAAACATGGTTAGGATATTCTTCATCTTCAAAACCCGGTGGTTGCTCCATATACACTTTCTTCTTGATTGGCCCGTTGAGTAAGTCACTTTTCACATCCATTTGATATAGCTTGAAATCGTGATGAGTAGCATAGGCTAATAATATGCGAATCGACTCAAGCCTAGCTACGGGTGCAAAGGTTTCATCGAAATCCAAACGTTCAACTTGTGAATAACCTTTTGCAACAAGCCTTGCCTTGTTTCTTGTCACCACACCATGTTCATCTTGTTTGTTGCGGAACACCCATTTGGTGCCTACAACATTTTGAGTTGGTCTCTCCACCAAGGACCACACTTCATTTCTCTTGAAGTTGTTCAATTCTTCTTACATGGCCATCACCCAATGCGGATCACGAAGAGCATACTCTATCTTAAAGGGTTCCAAAGAAGAAACAAACTAGTAATATTCACAATATGTAGCGACTCGTGATCTAGTTGTTACCCCTTTTTTAATGTCCCCTAGGATGTTATCCACGGGATGGTCACGTTGTACACTTTGGTGAACTCTTGCGTGCGATATTGTAGGTGTTACATCATCTCCATTCTCTTCATTATCTCCCCCTTGATCATTGTCATCATCTTGTTCATGATCATGTTCTTGTTGTTGATCGTCTTCTTGTTCTTGAATATCATGTGTTGGAGGAGATACTTGATTAGAGGATGGCTCATCTTGTGTATCACGTGGTCATACATCACCTATGACCATCTTTCTTAATGCTTCACAAGGAGCTTCTTCATGATCTAATTTATCAAGATCAACTTGCTCTACTTGAGAGCCATTAGTTTCATCAAATTTCGCGTCACACGTGACTTCAACACAACCGGTGATTTTGTTGAACACACGATAGGCGCAACTATTTAAATCATAACCAAGCAAGAAACCCTCAACCGTTTTGGGAGCAAACTTTGAGGATTTAGGTTTCTTGTTAAAGATATAACACTTGCTCTCAAAGACACGGAAATAAGATACATTGGGTTTGTTACCAGTGAGTAGCTCATATGGTGTTTTCTTCAAGGTCGGTGGAGATAGAGCCGGTTGGTGGCATGACATGCGGTGTTGACGGCTTCGGCCCAAAAACGATCGGAGGTCTTGTACTCATCAAGCATGGTTCTTGCCACCTCTATGAGTGTGCGGTTCTTTTTTTCAGCGACCCCATTTTGTTGTGGGGTGTAGAGTGTCGAAAATTCATGCTTGATGCCTTCTTCTTTAGGATATTCCTCCACTTGAGTGTTCTTGAACTCACTTTCATTGTCACTTCTTATTTTCTTTGACTCTCAAGTCGAACTTATTTTGAGCTCTCCTCAAGAATTTCTTGAGTTCTTCTTGTGTTTCACTTTTATTATGCAAAAATAATACCCAACTGAAACGAGAATAATCATCAACAATTACAAGACCATATTTGCTACTGTCGATGCTTATGTAAGCAATGGGACCAAAAAGCTCCATGTGTAGTGGCTCCAACGGCCTCTTCGTTGTCATCACATTTTTGGCGGGATGATGTGCTCTAACTTGCTTTCCCCGCTTGATACGCTCCGTAAAGCCTATCTTTTTCAAACACCACATTTGTTAGTCCTATGACATGGCCACCCTTTAGGAGCTTGTGTAGGTTTCTCATACCGACATGGGCTAGCCTCCTATGCCAAAGCCACCACATGTTGGATTTTGCAATCAAGCATGTGTCATGTTCTGTTTTATCCGATGAAAAATCCACTAGATAAAGCTTCCCTTTTAACACACCCCTAAAGGCAATCGAGTTGTCACTTCTCCTAAAGATGGTCACACCCACATTTGTGAACAAATAATTGTAACACATTTCACAAAGTTGTGAAACGGATAACAAATTGTAGTCCAAGGATTCAACAAGTAATACATTAAAAATTAAATGCTTGGTTGTGATAGCAATTTTACCAACACCCATGACGCTTCCTTGATTATTGCACCAAAGGTGGTGGTGTCACAAGCATTCTCATTTTATTCATATGAGGTGAACATCTTTTTCTCTCAGGTCATGTGATTTGTGCATCCACTATCAAGCATCCAACTTTTTCCACCGAAGGAGTACACCTACAAAACAGATTATGCTTTGTTTTTAGGTACCCAAATTTGTTTGGGTCCTCTCACATTAGTCACAAGAGTTTTGGGCACCCACACACAAGTTTTTGCTTTCTTGTTGCGTGGTCCAACATATTTAGCAACAACTCTCCGATGCACATTTCTCATGAGAACATAAGATGCATCAAACACATGATAGGGCATAGTAGGCATATGTGAAGGATTAACATGAGAGTTATGAGCAAAAACATGATCATTAGTTTTCTTACTCTTTTCTTGCTTCTTTTGGTGAGAGCCCTCCTTGGTGAACTTGAGGAACTCCTTCCCATTCTTGATCTCCCTAGCATTATGCTTGACACCATACACATAGCCAATGCCATCCTTCACATTAGGGCGTCTTGTGTTTTTGTATGCACCTCTCGCATACTCCGCCTTCTCTTCATCAGGGGTTTTCTTCTTGTATCGCACTTGTGCTTCAAGCAACTTTACTTGATTTTTCAAGTCCTTTATAATTTTCTCATTAGTAGCACAAACATCAATATTAACAATTTTAAAGCAACGAGCACACCTTTGACTTGTGGAGGCTTTGGATGGTTCGGGTTCCACCTTTACATGAGAGGATGATGTGCTAAACCAAAGGGCATTAAATTGCACTTTAAGATTTTTATGGGCTTTACTTAAGTCGTCATGCTTCACTTCAAGTGTAATAATTGATCCCTCGAGACTTGAATATGTCTCCTTGCTTTTAGCAAGTTTTTGGTCCAACTCTATATTTTTGTCCTTCTCCAATTTTAAGAGATTCTCAAGTTCAAAGTTTCTCTTCTTTTTAAGAATGAGCAAGTTTTCTTGTTTCTCAAGAATCTCATCCCTTTCATCCAAATCCTCCATAAGTTTGTTTATTTTGGTGATAACACTTTTATTTAGATCTTTTCGAAGGTTTTTCTCATCACATTCACTATCGCCATCATCATCACTTATCACATATTTAGAAGAGATTTTAGCTTTTACCTTCCGCTTGCCCTCCTGTACCATAAGGCACGTGTGAGTGGTAGCCCTCCCTTTGTTGAAGTTGAGGAAGAGTGACTTGGTTGATGATGACTTCTCAACCGCTGTTGTTGCCACACCTTCATCATCAGAGTTGGAACTCTCATCATTGGAGTCCCATTCTTGTCCAAGGTGTGCTTCACCGGAGTACTTCTTCTTGAAGCGCTTGGTGTTCTTCTTGTGATATTTCTCTTTTTTCTTCCTTTCATCATCTTCTTTCTTCTCATATGGACAATTTACTATGAAATGCCCATGCTTGCCACAATTGTAGCACACTCACTTGGACCTTGTTCTTGGCTCGTTCTTGTCGCCTTTTTGATTGCGCTCTTTCTTCATGAATTTCTTGAATCTTCTTATGAAAAGAGCCATGTCTTCATCATCAAGATCAGAGTTGTCCTCATCTTCGTGATTTGATCTCTCAATTTCTTGCTTGCCTTTGCTTTTCTTGCTTGTTTTGAGAGCTATGTCTTGATTCTTGGCATTTGAGAGAGCTTGAGCAATACTTCTTGCTTGTTGTGCTTCTTGTTCAAGCATTTCTTGATTTAAGATTTCACTAAGCATTTCTTCGAGAGTCATCTTCTTGAACTTTTTCTCTCTACGAATGAGTATGCACACGGTTGTATTCCTAACCGTGTAAGCTCTCAACATCCTCTTGACCACTTATGATCGGTCCACTCCTTGCTTCCATAGCTTTTTATCTTGTTGATTAGAGTCTTGAGTCTGTTGTACATATCTTGAGGAGATTCATAATCTTCCATTACAAACCTTGACAACTCTGCTTCACGCAACTCTATTTCGGCCTTTCTAATCTTTTTAGATCCTTCATGAGATATTTTGAGAGTGTCCCAAATATCCTTGGCAACGGTCAATCCATCAACCTTATTGAATTCTTCTTGTGATAACGATGAGAGGAGAATGGTCACCGCTTGAGCATTTCGGTGAATCTCTTATTGATGTTGAGGCGTGTTAGCAACTTCATCATCGCTATCCGGTGGATCAATCCCTGTTTCTACAACTTGCCATATAGAAGGATTGAGTGAGTACAAGTGAAACTTCATGTTATGTCTCCGCTTAGTTTAGTTCGTCCCATCGAAGTGGGGTGGTTTACCCAATGGGACCGACAAGAAGTTTGCACTATTAGAATTTAAAGAATCATAATTGAAATGAGTTCTAGTATAATCCTTCTTTTCGTTCTTCTTCTTGACCTTCTTCAATATCTTGAGTAGGGCACGAGAGACTTCATCACCATCAGTACTTGAGCTTGATGAAGAGGGTGAGCTTGAACTTGAGCTTGAGCTTGGGGTCGGAATCGTCTTGTGGTTGCCCTTCTTGCTCTTGTTCTTACTCTTGCTCTTCGTCTTGCTCTTTGATGATGACTTCTCAAAATTGTCATCTTTCTTTTCGCCCTCAACATCTTCGATCTGCATTTTAATATTAGTCTTTTCTTTGACGTCCTTCGTCATATCATCCCCGGTTCCTAGTCGTTTGGTTGAAGCTATCGTCTCTTCAAGTGGTTAAGCTTTAGTGCGAAGAGTTAGGCTTTGATACCAATTGAAAGTTGCCTAGAGGGAGGGGAGTGAATAGGCAATAAGTAATTTTCCTACGAAACAACACTCAGCAACCTGAATCAGTTTTCCGGGAGCTGCGACAAACGGCCGGATATCCGGCGCGTCGGAGTTCCAGTAAATCGCCGGAACTCCGGCAAAACCTGGGAAATGCGGAATTCACAAACTGAACAGGTATTTGAAAAACTATTTAAACCGAAAACAAGCCTAGATATGTAAGAACAGGAAAGGACAGGATAAACAGGTTATAAGCAAGTATATGCGTAGATCGAAATAAATAACTAGAGAAAATGAAAAACAAGCACAAGTTAGCTAAAGAGAGAAAAGAACAGGAGACACAAGATTTGTTTCCTGAAGTTCAGCTCCACAAAGAAGCCTAGGTCTCCATTGAGAAGTTCACAAAGAACCGGTTCTCTTTTAACCCTTTTTTTCTCCGAGCAACCACGAAGGTCAACTTGGTTCTTCACTAGCAAAATCCTTTTGTGAGGAGAGGCAGTACAAACTTTCGGGGCGTCACCACACAAGTTTGGGAGCTCCCGAATGACCTCTAGTCGTCTAGAGGATGAATCCTCAAGAGTAATAAGTAAAGACCAAGCTTCAAAGACTCCTCAAATGCTCAAGAATGGAAATGGAGTGCTCTCAACCTTTCAATCTCAGTCACTAGCAAACCCTAGCTCAAATCTTTGCTTGAAAGCCTTAGTAGGGTGTGGGAGAGGAGGAGAGAGCTCAAGAGGGTGTTTCTCGTGTGTAGGCAAGAGAGTTTGAGTATTGGAGACGAAGGGGTATTTTATACCTGTAACCCATATCAACTAGCCGTTAGGGTATGGTTACAGAATCCTCGGAGTTCCGGCAATTTACCGGACTTCCGAAAGACCGGAGTTCCGGCTATTGCCCGGATATCCTGCCAGTAGCTTCAGACAGTCGGTACCGTTGAACGGTCCGGAGGTCCGGCCGCTTGCCGGACTTCCGAGAAGCAGGAGTTCCGGCCATGTGCTGGAAGTCCGGCCTGAAGTTTCAGGTCCGAAAGATGGATTTTGACTATTTTGAGCATTCGATACGTCCATCCACTTGGTTTTGCACCCCCCTTTATAGTACGACACGCCTAAAAGAGAAAAACAAAGATTGGACTCAATTTTCTTCATGTTTCTCCCTCATTTTAATGTCATTTTGAACCTTCAACTTTTTAATAAATTGAGGGGCATCCTTTCTAGGTTATATGCCATCTTTTCTCCGTATGCATATACTTTTGCTGCACAATTATTCAAGATATGATTAGCTCTTTAATTTTATTATCATTAACTACCAAAACCCACTTAGAGGGTCTAGATGCACTTTCAATAGGCTGATCTAACTGTAAATAATCCATTCTGGTTGTGATACCACGCAACTACATCCTCTCTTCCTTGTGTTGGCGGAATTTGGAGTATCCTTTGCGCATCGATCGGCCAGAACAAATCCTTTATCAAATCCTCATCCCAGCCCCCTGTCACAGGGTTAATCAACTCATTTAACATCGTCAGTAAATTGTTTCCACGTGGTGTTTGAATTTTCAAATTATGGCTCGAGGGAATCCAATTATCCTCCCATATATTGATCTATTTGCCGTCGCCCACTCTCCAAATACAACCACGTTTAAAGCACTCTAGACCCGCAAGAATACTTTGCCAGGTGTACGAGCTGCCCTTCTTCAGCTTTGCATTGAGCAACCTGCCATCCGAAAAATATTTTGCTCTAAGAACTCTTGCATATAACGACTCCGGCTCTTGCAGTAGCCTCCACACCTGCTTTACTAGCATAGCAACATTAAAGCATTGCAAGTCCCTAAAGCCCATGCCTCCTCTCCCCTTTAGGATACATAACTTCCACCACGCCTTCCAATGCATACATCTGTGATCATCAGTATTGCCCCACTAGAATTGAGCAATGCCATCCACTATCCCCTTACAAATGTTTTGGGATTTGGAATACCATCATTGCAAAAACTGGCGCGGCTTGCGTGATTGATTGGATTAAGACTTCTTTCCCACCTATGCTATTCAGCTTCTCTTTTCAAAGGCCCAAACCCACCAACAACTTATGAGGAGCCTCCGACTGCCACTATGTCTAGCCATATCGTCGGCATCATATCTAGCGTTGGCGTAGCCTGCCTTCCCCACTCATCCCCGTCATTGTCCAATATCCCTTCTAAGGTTATCCTGCTAGTCCAACAATCCTTCTAAGGTCATAAATACAAATCTTCAAATCCAAATCCTCCAACCCTTTTAAACGAAGTTCAAACAAAGATGACCAATGAATTTATAAAAATCCAAAGATGAGCAAAATTGTTAAAAGTTTCAATGAGGTTTGCAAGTGGGATGAGATTATTGATATTTTTATGGCTATTGTCATCAATATTTTTAACATCACGAAACATATCAAAAATGAGATGAACCCTAAACCCAAACTCATCCCGTCCGAGCTTAATATCCCATGGCCACACTAAATTCCATTTCCTTGCAGCATGTCTTGACATTTCATTCAGTGTAGTATTGCTACCAGTACACTACTAGTAGTACACTACGACACCGGCAGCTGCGTCGCCTCCTCTTGGCGCCCTTCCCTCTCCCGTCGGTATCGTGCGGCCAGCGCACGGCGGCAGGAACTGGGCACAAGAGGTTGGCCCTTCTCCTCCCTACCCCTCCACTAGTCCCCTCTCTCGACCTTACTTTGCTGGCGGCCGCGACGCGCGCGGCCAGAACGGGAACTGCTGCACAAGCCTGCCACCTCTTGTGTTAGTCCTCGTTCAGCTTCGACGGAAGGTGAGGGGTAACATCTCCTCCCCACCCCTCGAATCGCGGGGAGGGGTCGATCCCAGCCGGGTGCCAAAGAAGATTGTGCCCGTGGACGGGGACGTGTATGGGGACGGGGAGATTTCATCCCCATGGAGGATGGGGATGGAATGCAGCTTCGTCTGGCGAACAGTGGGGCGGAGATCACCTTGGAGAGGGGTGGAGCATTTTTTTTTTCCGTTGGTGTTAGGTATGGCGGCTGCCCTACCTCGCCCTAGTGGTCGATCCGCCTCTGGGTTCAGTCTTACTTGACAGCACCTGTTACCTGTTGGGCTGAGAAAAGGGTATCTATGGGTGCAACATTCATTGACTGGGCAGGGGTTCTATACTTCTGAGGAAGCCAGTGATTTACCTCAGGATCATTTCTTGTGTCCACATTTTACCTTCTTACTGTTGTTTTGTTTGATGTATTTACTCAGTCAGATACTAATCGTTTATAAAAAGAGTACAATGTGTACTTCGAAAATTTCGTGTGGATGGTCTTAAAAGCTCTGATCGAATCATGTTCAAATCTTACCCCCTGTTTCCGTCTGCGTCCCTTGTTGTGCTGCTGGTTAACCTATACGTGAATCAAGGACCAGCATGTAGTTATCCTTCTATTCTTATCCAATTGCTCAATTAGTGTTTCTCTCTCCTGAAAGTTTGGTGATTTTGTTGTTCTAAGGATTCAGATTTTCTTTTCTGATAAGCTATGCCATTACAATATTTAATAGATGTCTGAGTCTGAATTCTAGTACAAATCACTGATGCAAAATAAGGAGTCATATGATCAGAAATTACTAGGTGATGATACATTCATGGTCTTCAAAGTTCTCTGATTGCTGCCCATATTTTGTCAAATTGATAATTAGTTAGGTACTCGCTTATGTTTGCTCCTGTCTGCATGTATGTGTGTGCTTGAAATTTTACAGAGTTTCTTCCATGAGGCTTTAGTAAAGAAAAAAGTTCTGTGTTTTTTTTTTTCCATTGTGACGAACAAAATGAGGTGTCCTGTGTGATGTTTCCTTTGATTTATTATACTCACTTAGATTTGTTTGTGGGCTTGAGACCATTTCATTGACTGTGTGCTCTGACTCTGTTTAGAAGGAAAATGACTGAAACATCTGAAAATTTTCATGTAGATAATGTGCATATGTTCGTCAAAGTTCTCTAATCGCTTTTATATTAAATCGCTGGGCTGCTATGCCTTGGGACCTGAGGGACAGAGCCCTCAAGAGGAGAGGAGATGGGGGTGGGTTCTCTGCTAGTGTCAGGGAGATCTGCCTCAGTGCCACTGGCTATATTATGTGACTGTAATTCATTGTGTAATAAAGACTATCAAACTCAAATACTAACAAATTAGGAGGTCTGTATATGATGTATGAAACAAAATGTGGGTTTCTACTTCCCACGGGGATATAATTAATGAGACATTGAGATGTGTGCTAAGGCAATACTATATCGTTCGTTGTATGAAGATTGTGTAGCCTTATAAGTAATTCAGAAAGCTGTGTATTTATTTGCCTACTTTGAGGTAGCAGATGTGTCATATGGATATGCTCGTAGTGATGGATGGATGGCTCTTTTGGCTCTATCTTTTATGTTTTTTTTTAGTCATGTGATAAATTTGACTGAATGATGTAGGTTTGGAGAAGCAGGATTGTCTTGTGCATCTCTGTTCAGTAAGATTCTTGGCAGGTCTTCCCAATGGATCGAGTACCGAATGGAAAGCCTAAGAGCTATGTCAGTAAGAATGATGTTGTCGTCGTCTCAGATTCTGGTTCTGACTCTGAAGGTAACGTGCTTTCAGTCAAGCAGTTTCATGAATCATGATATAGTTCTGTCATTCGATGGAGTCGCGGAAAATCCTATTATCCCTTTAATAGATGTGTTTTATGCTTTTGTGATTGAACTCTTGATAACCTTTGCATGCGAAGCAAGAAATTTTTGCTGTTGTCATGTATATTTCTTTGTGACTTGTGATGAACTTTCTTTTAGCATTTGTGCTGAGTTACTTAAGGAGTACTCCCTCTGTTTTTAAATTGTTGTTGTTAGGACAACAATTCGAGAATGAGGAAAAAAAAAGGAATACATCTTTTTTTTTGTGATTGTTTCAGTGATTTTTAGACCATAACTATCTGGCAGTGGCCACCAATTTGATATAAGGCTAAGAAGAGGTTGACAGAGGGAAAATATTAACATGCCTGAGTTGTGATTTGGTTTCTATCTGCATTATTTTGGTTCACAAAATATTACCGTGCTTGAGTTGTGATTTGGTTTGTATCTGCATAGTTTAGGTTCACTTCCAATTCATTAACACCACTTCATGATGAATGGTCACATGTCTACTACAACTACAAATCATTGTTAGATCATGATTAATGGTGGGGCTTAATGAGTCCCAGGTGGCAAATTGTTGCGATATGCGATCTACAGCACAAGGTTGAAGCCTGCATCTCTCATAGAGCAATGACTGTTTGCAGGTTTCGTAGAAGAGGTGACTCCCATTCGCTCCAAGTCAAACGGGAAGGCTCCATCAGACAGCCTGAAAACTGGTGGAAAGGCTTCCTATTCTAAAGGTAGGCATCACAATTTTATGACCCTTCATTCAGAAGATAGTCGTAATATTAGGGACCTGGATCAGGATCTTTACTTTTATACTCTTGCTGCATTTCTTTCTTGCATCTCAATGTTATTCTCTAAATTTCCCCCCTTTCCAAGGAGATGCTAGCAATGGAAAGGCATACAGTGCAGGCAAAGGTGGAAAGGCCTCTGCATCCAATGAGGTGCCTACTAAATCTAACGCAGAGCTAAAGCTTGAGCTTGGTCAGTTCCTGTTCACTGAAAACCTCAAAATTTGCTAATTATCCATTCTTCTAGTGCTGAATTTATTACTTCTTTTTTTGGTGTATGTTTGTGGGGAGGTGGTAGGCTTCATTGTAGCAGCCCATGCACTAAAAGGATCCACTTTGTATGGTGAAATCGTAGAGGCATTGGGTCCTTCAACACATTCAGAAACACCACCAGATTCACTCAAACTCACCACACACGCACACACTTGGCTCATGCAAGAGGAAGAAGAAGAAGAATGAGCAGAGCACACAATGAGTTTGCACAGCTGAGGTGCTAGTGGAGGGAAGTCTCATCAATATATAGTTGAAACTATAGTACACTGGCACTGTTCTGCCATACCTTGCCTTGAGCAGGCCATGCTTCAACATGCATACATTTTCTTCTAAGCAATACTTGCTGCTACTTCTACCTACTGCAGAAATTTGGTGCTCTAAAGTTTCAGTCTTGTGAGCTAAAACACTAACCAAAATGAGCCCTTGCCCCCCAAAAAAAAAAGAAAAGAAAAAAGGGCAATGCATTTGCCAACAGAATTTGAGGTCTCAAAACTGTACCCATGCCGCTCCTCAACTGTTGAGGGTTTTTGCACATGCTATTGTCTTTATTTTTAACATTGAGACTTGAGAGCTAGGACCAGGGCATGTTTGTCTGAGGATTGGTCGAACTGTTTTTTCTCTCCCCATGTGTACCAGCTATAGATTTATAGTGTGGTTTCTGAGAGCCCCACCTTTATTTGTTGCTTCCCACTTTGTCTTCAAGTTTGTGATAGTGAATTTATCTAGATGTTTTTAAGCATTTTTTTCACTTGTTATGTGCAAGTACATGATGTTAACAAAAACATGTTTGAGAATCTCCATTTGCTTATCTGTGTGTTTTTCTGCCGCTTTTGAGCATTAATGACAGCTTAAGCTGGTATAATGGCGTAGAGGACGATATAGCTTTTATTTGAATTTTTATGTAGTGGACTTGGTACATTTTATACCATTCTCCATGCGGATATATCTACTGGCCTTTTCTATCTAAATGAGCCAGTAAGCTACTCGTTCTACCTTTGCATATAATCACAAGCATTGGAATAATCTTATTGTTGTTATAATTGGTTTCAGATATCCCTCCAAATTCAAGGATGCTAATGAACTGTGAAGCAGCTGAACTTTTGCAAGAAATTCACGAGCATATGGCTATCTTATCAGAGGATCCAAAGATCAAAATTCCTGAGTAAGAATGTTTATTGTTTTTCTTTTGTTTAACGTCACAACATTGTTTCTGTTGTATTCAAATTTCTTAGCTGTTTTGCTTCTTGTTTAATCTTTGTTGTTGCAGGTCATTTGATAAAGCTTTCCAATATGCAAAGGAAGGAACTCATTTTACCACTGCAGACACGGTGAAACAAGCTCTGGAGTATCCTAAGGCTTTATTTAGATTTAATAAAATCGATCAGACTGCATGTTATATTAGAGTTATCATACCATTTTACTTGAAGCATTTTAGTAGTTTGGTTCCTTGACTAGTGTTGTAGACCTCTTAAAAAATGTGGTGTTAATGATGGCGAGGTTTGTTGCTTAATTTCAGCTTCCTTTTCTGATTTTTTTTTAAATATACATTGTCATCTCATCTATCAATATGGTGTCTTGTCATAGGTATGCATGATAGCAAACATTGGGCCCGAGACCATTGAAGAGGTTTATGCACTAGTGCCTTCTCTCAAGGTCAGTCCCTTCCGTTGGTTCTTCAAAACTGTCATTTGGACTTACTAACATCTAACTCTTTCAACATCCAAACTCGTGTATCCAGGCTGGCAAGACACTTAACGAAGGTCCAATCTCTGAGGCTCTTGCTGCTCTTGCTAA
This sequence comes from Oropetium thomaeum, assembly GCA_001182835.1. Classification (NCBI taxonomy): domain Eukaryota; kingdom Viridiplantae; phylum Streptophyta; class Magnoliopsida; order Poales; family Poaceae; genus Oropetium; species Oropetium thomaeum. The sequence goes on from LFJQ01000057.1 coordinate 492,531, forward strand.
AATAAAAAGAGCCAACTGAATGTTCAGGAAGAACTTGGGCAGGTAACATCGATGCAAATATTTGAATGGCACCTATATTCTTGATCGTGTGACACATTTCTTATTGGTTTCCATTGCACCATGAACTTGGAACAGCCATGCTGCTGATGAAGCAACGCGTTACCTGCTGCACCCTTGGATCGTGTGTGTTATCAAGTTAACCTGTAGATGTTAAGCCTTAGCATGTGCTGTATGCACTCAGGGTATCTAACTGCGGAAAATGCAGATTTAGCTTTTCAGCGGTTAAGTTATTCTACTCAGAATTGCTAAATACTGCCTGCCCTTGGGGCGACTCGGTTATAGACAATGAAGCTGATGACTTGTTGACAAGTTGCTTCCTGCCTTTTGAGCTGTCCGTTTTACCTACTGGCTTGCCCTGTGAGCGTTTTTTTTTTCTCCTTACAAAGCGTGATTTACGAGGGGAGCCTTGGCACAGCGGTAAAGTTGTTGCCTTGTGACCATGAGGCCATGGGTTCATAAGTCCTGGAAACAGTCTCTTGTAGAAATGTGGAGAAATGTTGCGTTCAATAAACCAAAATGGTCCAGCCCATTTTCGGACCTTGCGTAAGCGGGAGCTACGTGCATCGGATTATTTTTTTTTCAAAGTGTGATTTACGCTCCAGTTTTACTAGTAGTTCATTTGGATTGCTGAAATTCCCTTGTCTTGTTGAATCTTTCTCCTTTTTTTCTAATCAGGTTTTGCTGAATCTTTGAGTAGCCGAGCAATACTAATTGAGAAGGCAGTTTGATCAAAGTATGTTTGGATAAACAATCTACAGTAGTAGCAGTCATACGCTGCCTGAACAACTTGAAAATGACGAGACTGCACGCGCCAGGAACCAAGCAGTTTGTATTCCTATAGATCAACCTCCATGGTTAAAGGGGTAATCGAACGGCAGCGGCTGCACCTCGTCGCTGAGTGGCCCGGCGTGGCGGAAGCCATACGCCCTGAGTACCTGGTCGTCTGCGAAGTTGAGCGCGGCGCGCATGCCCTCGTCACAGGCGCTCTCGGAGTAGTGCTCGTTCCGGCGGCCGCTGCACGGCTGGCACCCCGTGAAGTGCGTCACGAAGGGGCGGCGCCAGCCGCGCACCCCGCTTTCCGCCAGGCCGGCCCCTGGCAGCGCCGCGTCCCTTCCCGCTGCGTACTCCGCGTGCTCCCTCTCAGCGTGGCGCCTCCGCAGCCCGGGATGGCGCCGCTCCATTGCCTGGTACCTCTCCGTGACGTTGCCGAGCCGCCCCACGATCTCCACCCAGTAGCCCTCGAAGTAGTAGTCGTTCTCCAGGAACACCTTCTCCCGCCACGGGCTCTGCTGCTTCCGCAGCAAGTACACGAGCGCCGACTGGTCGTCGGACTCCTCGAACACCTTGTCCCTGAACGTGGCCTTGAGCACCTGGCCCCAGCGGGCGTAGTCCGGGGAATCCGGGCCCATGGCGGCCCACGCGTCCATGAAGTTGAGCGACCACTGGCAGTTGCGGATGAGGAAGACGCCGGCGTTGAGGCTGGTCCAGGAAGGCCGCTCCTCCTCGAACACGAGGCGCGGCCAGCCGTGCACCACGAGGTTGTGCGCGCGGTACCGGCGCAGCGGGAGGCGGAAGTCCATGTCGGTGAGCACGGCGTCGGAGTCCACCCACCACACCCACTCCGCCTCCGGGTGCGCGACCATGGCGGCGCGGACGAGCGGGATCTTGGCCCAGTACCGGTCCATGGACGGCCGTAATAAAGCGGTGTTGTAGAGCAGCTGCACGCCGCCGTGGAGGCGGCAGTAGTCCAGCTTGTTCTTCAGCAGCCGCGTGAGGAGGTGGTCTCCGCCGCGGGCCCCGCACGGCGCCGGCTGCGAGCCCGACACCATCAGGACGCGCTCATTCTGGCAGTCGCCGCCGGAGAGCTCCGGGTGCGCGCGCAACCAGCCGGCGCGCATCTCGTCCCACCCCGTGATGGGCCGGTCCACGGTGTACTCCACCCGCGGGTCGTCGTAGAACGTGGTGCGCGTGCGCCCCCTCGTCGACGAGGCGGGCGGCGCGGCGTCGTCTTCGTCGGAGTAACCGCCCGGCTGATGAGGGAACGGGCTCGCGAACGCGAGCAGCAGCACGGTGGCTGCAGCGGCGCCAGCCGTGAAGAGGAGCGCGTCGCTGAGCCACGGCGCCCTGGCGGAGCAGGAGCGCGGTGGCGGCATCGTGCACTCCGCTGCTCTCTCTCTCGATCCGGTGCGCTGCGCAGGTGGGTGTCCCTCACGCCGCACACGTACTGTGGCGTGGCGGGAACGGTGGATAAAGCTGCGTTGTTCACTTTGGCATAGCGTCCAACGTGCGCGCGCGGACTGCGGAGCGAACGGTGCGCAGCGGCACGCGTCCAACCGGCGGTTCATGCGCTCGACGCAGGCGGGGCTTTGCGTTGCAGCTCAGTCGCGGGCATCGGTGGCTGGTTGCCTAGCTATCACACACTGAGACACTGACAGACAGCGGCTGGCGATGGCGGTTACAGTTTTGGAGGGGTTTCAGTTTAAAAATACAAGTGCTGTGCAGGAGCAGGATATACGAAGAATTCTGAAGCCTGGATTGTTTTTTAGAGGGAACCATACGGTTCGTGTTTGCTAGATCAAGATCAACAGTTGAGCACAGAAACTGCGAAGTGCGAAACCTGCTGGTTTTCTCGATCAAATTTATTAATAAAAGTTCTGTAAAAACTAGTACTACTAGTAGAGCAAAGCGGTGATGCGTTTTTCTGACTGGACGAGGACGAAGCGGCCTGACAAGTGTTGTGCTGCATCGGCATTGCATGAGCCTGCCCTCTGCCCGCCATGCTCGCGCTGCGAGGAGCGCGCTCCTGCTGAAGGGAAAGCCTGTGCGGCATGTGCATTGGGTTGGCAGTCGTCAAAAAAACAGCTCCTAGGCGAACGCCGGCGAGAAGAAGTTTTTTTTTTTTCTGCATGACAGACAGCTCGACACCGATCGGTCGCTTTCCAGGGCACACGGAACGGAGAAAATAGTGACCGTGAAACATTTCCATCCATGGAGAATTGGAGATGGAGCCCGAGCCGTGACCGTGAGACTGCCTCGACTACCGCCACCGCAGCCATGGCTGACAGGTTTCACAGGAAACACCGGCACATCGGATTCGCCTAATCACCGCGGGAGATCGTTTGGGTACTGCCAGAGCGTTCAAAAGCACGCTGGGCCTTGGCTCACGCCCAACGACGACTAGGCCTTTTGGCACGCGCTTTATCAGCTTGGTTATGTTTGGGCCCACGCAGCTGTTGTTCCCCTTTTTTTATGAATTTCTTATCTCAACTTTGGCGCAGATTAGGGATACTTCTCCTTTGACGTTTATTAGACGTATAATCTGTATCAAACAACTAAATTAATTGTTGCAAAACAAAAACCTAAACTCATACTATCTCTATTTTTTTATTATTAACGTTTTTTATATAAATTTATATTTAAAGTATCTCTATCTAACAGAAGTGAGTTTCGCGTGCGCATGACCACACCCGGTCGGATAGTTTTAGCTGTACGGGCGTGTATTGAGCTCCCGCTGGGGCGATGAATGGTGGTGATTGAGGACACACGACGATCTGGCAGTGCCCTGGGGACTGTGTTTCAAAACAGACAGCCGTCTGTACTCTGTTGTTGTTGCTATTATTATTAGAGTTAATAATAATAGTATTAAAGAAAAAACAGCCGCCTGATGCAGTGATGCATGGGCGGGTTAGTGGACAGAATCGAAAGAAGGTACGTATGCCAATCATATGGCTGGGGAAAAATGGTCTTTTCGACTTTGGAAAACTGAAGTTCCTTTCAGTCGTCGTGCTGTGTGAACCCTGAAGTGCTTTTCCATTAGCGCAAAATGCCTCACACAGGCACACCCCAAACTGTTTGAACTATTGTAGCATCGTCAGTCGTCACTCGTCAGAGCGAAGAAATTGCATGCGCACCTGTTCTTGTCACGCTCGTGCTCTCATGCACGCAGGCCACCCACCTGAACACGACACGCAAGGCCGGATCGTGTGGCTGCTTCAGGAGGCATGCTGCATGCAGCGCACGTGTTCCCATACCATTGCTCCCCCGCCCTGCGCCGCCACCTCCGTCGTCCCGAGCTCGCGGCGCACGAGACGAATCAGATCGTACGGCTCGGTCCGCCCGAGACGAGTCTGTGGGCGCGTCCCTGCCTTCGGATTCCGGTCTGGAGTTCTTTGACCTTGACCAGAATTAAAATGCCGGCGCCGCTTGATCAGAAAACTATAGTACTACTCTGACGCTGACGATGATGGAGGTGGCGAGGATTGCAGCTCACATCCTCACTGACCTGCTATTTTGGACGATGGCTCAGCTCATGACAATTTTGCCTTTGCGCGCTTTGAAAAGGACAACTCTTTTGTGGCATATTTTGGTGCCTTTTGAGTAAAAAGCTCCCTTTGTCAGTTCTTTCACCGTATTAGTGTGTTTATTATAGATTCTAAAATTGTTTCTAATTTAGTTTTTTTAAAATAATTAAATTTTTTTAGAAGAAGCATTTCTACGTTTTTACCTTAAAACCACTTCTCTAATTTGTACTAGAAGTCAAAAGCACAAAAAATATAGTATTTCATGACTTCTTCATTTAACTTTGTATTATGAGCTATAAGAAAAGTTGTTTTGACAAATATTTCTATAGTAGAAGCTGTTTTTTAAGAGTAAGAAGGAACTATTGTTAGAGAAGTTATTTGCTTTATTTGCTAAAGAATCTATATCAAACATGTCCTATTAAAACTAGTATTTTTATCCATCCTAACGTCACGGATTAAAAAAAAATGATAATCTAACACATGATTTTTTTAGTTATATGAATATAATATCCATACTGATATCATAATGTGAAAAACAAACAATATGATAACTCAATATTATAAAATTCTATATAAAAGAGGATAATAATTTCTAAAACAATATGAGGGGTCTTCTTGCCATGTCGGGAGGATCTTGGGCCAGTCAGCCAGTGTAAGATGATCTTATCTTGAAGGAGCACAGCGGCGAGCGCGAATATTGTTTCAAGTCTTGCCCGTGTGGAGGTGATGTACGAGCACAGGCACCACCTGAGGATCGCGCGTCAGCAGCCGGATCTGCTCCTCCGCCTGCCGCCGCGCGTCGTTATCTACGAGCAGAGGATGGGGCGAACGACGATGGCCTCACAATCTCGTGTCGGCAGGCAGAGGACACGGTGGGCGACGCCAGCCTCGTGTCGGCGGGCAGAGGACGCGGCGGGCGACGGCGGCCTTGCATCGGCGAGCGGTGGTGGGCGGATGACGGGGCAGTGGCCTCGCAATGGCAACGGACGGAGGACGAGTCAAGCGGCGGCGACTTCATGACTGCAGAGGGCGGGGCCGCGGCGGGTAGAGGACGCGGCGGTGCAATCTTGTGGCTGCGGAGGACGGGACAGCGGTGCGCAAAGAACGCGGCGGCGAGATCTATGATTGCAAATGATGGGTGGATCATGAGTCGTGAGAGCAAATAACATATCAGATTAGATTGACGATTGAGTCAATATTATGGCATGGATACATGGTGCAGGTGATTTGTAAAATTGTGTAATGTAAGATCCAAAAATTAGCAGTCATTAAGTTTGAGTAAATATAACTTTATTAGTCGAGGGAATGCACTGAGTCGTTGGATTGAAGTTAAGGTAACATTATCATTGTAGTTATAGGAATATTATTAGGATGTTGAAATTCTTTTAGAATGGGTGAAAAATAATAAGTTGGTGCATTATAGAAGTAGAGATAAACTTGGAGGAATAAATTAGAGTGAAAATAAATTGATATTTTTTTATCGAAACATCGTTGTGCTTCTCAATGCAAACAAATCCAAAATTGTGGTTCAAACATAAATATCAAACAAATATGACATACGAGTTACATGTAAAGTGAATGACCCATAATCGTTTATAGAAGTAGAGATAAACTTGGTGGAATAAATTAGAGTGAAAATAAATTGATATTTTTTGATTGAAACATTGTTGTGCTTCTCTATGCAAACAAATCCAAAATTATGGTTCAAACATAAATATCAAACAAATATGACGTACGAGTTGCATGTAAAGTGAATGAACCACAATCGTTTATTAAAGTAGAGATAAACTTGGTGGAATAAATTAGAGTGAAAATAAATTGATATTTTTTTATTGAAACATCGTTGTGCTTCTCTATGCAAACAAATCCAAAATTATGGTTCAAACATAAATATCAAACAAATATGACATACGAGTTGCATGGAAAGTGAATGACCCATAATCGCTTACTCTTCCATTCAATGATACAAAAATTGAATTGTCCGCATAACATAATGACATGTAACTACATTTTCTAACGCAGAGATATTAACAATACTCTTATGGAGTATATTTTAAAAACCCATAAAATGTTAACCAAAACTAACTTATACTCTCCGATTCATTTTACAGAACACTAGTATACGTGATTCGTTTTCCAATAGTACTAGTACTTCACACACATCTAGCCCCGAATGCAGGAAATGCAAGCCTCTCCCCCTCGTCGCAACTCGCAACTTGCAATAAATCGTGGAAAATCCAGCTCGACCTCCACCTGCGCTTCCTCGCCGTCCCGTCCCATTCCTCCTCTCTCTTCCCCAGTTCAGATCTACTCCACTCCACTGCCACCTCCTCCCCCCTCCCGAACCGCCTCCCATGGCGTCTCCCGCCGGAAACCCTAACCCTAATCCCAACGCGCCCTTCGAGCTCGGGGTGCTCTTCAGGCCGCCCGCGAACCCCATGCCCACCGCCACTGCCGCACCCATCTTCCCTGGCGCCCCCGGTGGCCCCGTGGGTCCGCCGCCGCCGTCTGGTCCCTTCTCCTATCCTCCGGTGACCCCTCCCTTCCACCGTGGCCCCTACATCCACTACCCGCAGGACCCGCACTCCATGCCTCGCCCCGTCGTCTCCTTCCCCATGCCCAGCCCAAACGCCAACCCAAACCCGAGCGCTATCCCCAACGCCGCTGCGCCGGGCACCAACCCCGGCGCGCGCCTCATGCAGCTGCTAGGCAACTCCGGGCCCAGCCAACTGGAGACCGCCGTCTCCATGCCACCACGCACGTCGGAATTCGCGCCGCCGCTCCCCGCGATGCCGTCCGCGCCGCCGGCGAGGATGCTGAGCAGCACTAGCAGCAAGATGCCCAGAGGCCGACTGCTGGGTGGCGGGGAACGAGCGGTCCACGACGTTGACTCAAGGCTGCCTGGGGAGGCGCACCCCCCGCAGCTGGAGGTCACACCGATCACCAAGTACACGTCGGATCCGGGACTCGTGCTGGGTAGGCAGATCGCGGTGAACCGGACTTACATCGTCTATGGGCTCAAGCTCGGGAACATCCGTGTTCTCAACATCAACACAGCACTCCGCTCACTACTCCGTGGTCACACACAGGTACGAAGTTTAGATCCAGATTTCCAGAGAGTTTGGCATTAATTTGTTTCGTGTAGAAATGTGCAAGGTGAATCACTGGCTAGTGGGTCCTTATCTACATGGGTGGTCGAGCTAAGTAGAGTGGCATGACTTTATGATCATATGGTGAAAACTTTAATACAACAGCGTACTAGTTCATAATATCTTAATAACATCTTCTGTGCAACCTTTTCTTCTTTTCCCACAGCATGTGATGGCACAGAAAATAGAAACTTATCTTCTTGTAATTCAAATCTATGTGTCTGATATTATGGCAATGCTGATAAATTATCCATTGCTAACAGACTAAAAGCGATAAATAGTTTGTTTTAGCAGGAATGAAATGGTTTAAGTCTACTGTGACTAATTTGTCTAGAATGTAATCGTGTGCATGTTTTTTTACCTAGTACACTGAGCTTGACAACGATTCTTGTATTTGTATTTTGTAGCCATTTTTGCGTGTTGAATTACTTATGCACTTGGCTCATCTGTAGAAATCTTACATAAATTGATTTAATAAAATATGACGTGTCTTGATATTTTAAGTGCTTGAAGATAAAAATTTCACATGTTGATATTTGTTTCGTCTTTTATAAGGTTTTGTTCTCCTCATTTTCATTTCACTTCCTGATATTCAATCAACCTGCAATTGCATTTGTTTTGATCTATTCTGTTCCTCTCTACTTTATCTCAGAGGGTGACAGACATGGCTTTCTTTGCTGAGGATGTCCATCGTTTGGCAAGGTACTAATATAAAATGATGAGATGTTCCTAAGTAACTAGTGATCTATATATATGTACTTTTTTTTAATTTTATGTTCTATTGTGTTTTGATTTCTGCAGCGCTAGCGTAGATGGGAGGATATATGTGTGGATGATTGATGAAGGACCTGATGAGGAAAATAAACCACAAATTACTGGAAAGATTGAAATTGCCATCCAGATTGTTGGTGATGCTGAAAACTACCATCCGAGGATCTGTTGGCACTCGCATAAGCAAGTAAAGTTTTTTTTTTTTTACATAACAACTGATCCCTTTGAAGCTCGTTATCGTGCCTCTATATCGAACTTACTTTTGCCTTCACTATAACCTGCAGGAGATTCTGTATGTTGGTATTGGAAACTATGTCTTAAGAATAGACACAACTAAAGTAGGAAGAGGGAGAGATTTTACTGTGGAAGAACCTGTTAAATGTCATCTTGAAAAGCTTATTGATGGTGTTCGCTTAGTTGGTAAGCATGATGGTGATGTGACAGATCTATCCATATCTCAATGGATGAGTACCCGCCTGGCCTCAGGATCAAAGGATGGCATGGTTTGTACCTCATGCCCCACTTCTGTCCTAAGATAATTTTTTTTATGTGCCACCAGGAATCCTTTTCCACTCACTGACAAAATCTTGCATCGTACTGGATTTTTTCCTAGTAATATGCTGCCAGACATGATTAAGTGTAGCAGAGCAGTTGAATCTGTACAGATACGGCTTAAGAATTGATGATTCTTGGTAGCTGAATTCTTGGTACCTGTAGAGCTGCTGCTTCTAGGAAGATAAATAAGTACTATGTAACGGCTTTTTATGTAATGTACAATGTCTATCTTTGCAGGTTAAGATCTGGGATGATCGCAAAGCAGCGCCTCTTTCTGTTCTAAAGCCACATGACAGTCAAGCTGTTTGCTCCGTTGCTTTTCTAACGGCACCTGAGCGCCCAAATCATATAAATCTTATTACAGCAGTATGTTTTCATATTGTCTAACTATGCTAATCCTATATCCATTTGACCATTTGACATAATAATGCTTTTTAAACATGTGCTAATCGTCCGCATCTAATTCTGTAAGCCATTTTCTGTTGAACTCAGCTTAGTGTGCTGAGCAAAGTGATTCATCGTCTTTAAGTTGATCTAATATTGCATTAACTAATAATTGAGTACCAGTGCATTTCCTCACAGAACTAGTGTCTCACAAAGCTTCCTCACATTGTGTCTGCTATGCTTCATATAGAAATCCTGACAGAATAGTAAGGGACTTAAATTTCTCAGAATCTACAACTGCTCAGGATTGATTATGTGCAAAATATGTTGATATATGAAAATGCTTTTCCTTGGCGTTACTCCCTTTATGTAATAAATTATGCTCATGCACTGTCTGTTATATTTTAGAAAACCCCAGCGGGTATAATAGCTGCTTGCAATTATTAATAACTTATAGCTGCTCTGTGTTGAATAATCTGATGTGTTTGATATATAAAGTGTTTTTCCTTGGTGTCACTTATGGTAAAGAAATTCTTTGCTGTAATTATGCTATTGACATGTGCTTGGAGAACAGTACTTTGTTATTTGTTTTCTATGGATATCTTGAGCAGACATTAACCACCAGTATCTTTTTTTTTATTGTTAGGGTCCTCTAAACCGTGAGATTAAAATTTGGGCTTCTACTAACGAAGATGGTTGGTTGTTACCAAGTGATTCTGAGACTTGGCGCTGTACTCAGACTTTGGAACTTGTTAGTTCTCTAGAGCCTAGAGTTGAGGAGGCATTTTTCAATCAGGTTGCGGTGCTTCCTCATGCGAGCCTGATCTTGCTTGCAAATGCTAAAAAAAATGCTATTTATGCTGTGCATGTTGAGTATGGCCCAGATCCTGCGTCTACTCGCTTGGACTATATAGCAGATTTCACAGTTGCAATGCCTATTTTAAGCCTAACTGGGACACATGAAGGCCAATCTGATGGTGAACAGGTTGTTCAAGTCTACTGTGTCCAAACAATGGCCATTCAGCAGTACGGACTGGAGTTGTCACTTTGTTCACCTCCTACAGCTGATACCACTGGTTTTGGAAGAGATCCCGCTATCTCCCGTGTTTGTGAGTCACCTCTGGAAGTTGTAGGAACAGAGTCATCGACAGGAACAAGTTTCACTGAGTCTTACTCTGTTAGTGCTTCGACTAAACCGTCAACTGTTGACCAGTCCATAGGTAATGCACTTACCAAATCTTCTACAATTCTTCATTTGGTTTAGAAATAGTTATTTTATCATGATTTATCTGCAGAGTTTGATCCGAAACCATCAGCTCCACCTCTTGCATACCCAGAAGCTGATAGTTCTATGCATCTTCCATCTGCCCCTGTTGCATCAAAGACGGATCTGCCTGTATCAGGAGCAACACCAGGTAACCGTGATATAGATCAACCGGTGTTTGATTATACGCCAGACAGAAACATGGAGCGTGATGCTCTGAAAAGGCAAGATACACCCATGCCGATTATTAGAAGAGATATCTTAGGAAAGGATGCTCCAAAAGACAGTCACAGTGATATTGCAATTCTTCCAAATCCCCGTCTGATGTTTGGGGGGAATGCAACACACCTGGTTACTCCGTCTGAAATTATATCAGGCACTCTTTCTTCTGCTGAAAACAAAGATGTCTCCAGTTCTGATGGAGGGAAAATTGAAGATGCTTTTGGTAGCAGCTCTCAGGTTGCAGAGGTGGAACAGAAACATATTGATGAGAGTAGACCTAATCAAAATTCAGAACTTGAAGCTGTCAAGGAAGCCCAGATTGTTTGTGAAAATACAGGAAAAACTACGTCCTCGGAGCAAACTGTTGAAATGATAAGTGAGCGTTCAGTGACAACCGATAAGTACAGTGTGGAAGAGTCACAGTTGCCATCTGATAGACCGATATCGGAGCAAACTGCTGCTGTGGATGACAATATTCTGAAAAAGGATGTGGAAATACCTGAAAAAAGTGATTATTCCTCTGCTCCCAGGGAGCAATCTTCCTCATACGCCAAGGAGAGAGTTTTGCATCCTCAAACATCTGGCCAGCCATCCTCTCCTGCGAGTGGTTTCAATTCAAATGAGTCACATGAGGCTTTGAGCTCTGCGTACCCTCCTATTGACACCTTGCCAGAAGTTGCTGCCATACAAGGGATGCTGCAACAGGTGATCACAATTTTAGTTATTTTTTGGGGCAATCGCCTTTTTGACCCTGTTTTGAAAGCTATATACTAATTGCCAGTTTGACCCCATTTTTTCAACTTTTTGCCAATTTGACCCTACTTTGGTACACTTTGTTGCAACATTGGCCCCTGTTGACCATTTTATTAGAAAAAAAAGGGTCAATTTGGCAACAAAGTGTCCAACAGCACGGTCAAATTGGCAATCGGCCTTGCAGGATCAAAAAACCATTTATCTCTTAATTATCTTATATGCGCATTATGCTATGCTGTTAGTGAACCACATTACTGTTTCGTTCACTTACAGTGTTGAACTACTAGAATGTTCTATTCTTTACAGAATGTTACGCTTATTCTTGTCACATCATCTGCAAATTGCATAATTGAGCTCTGGAAGTGGACGTCTTTGCCAATTTCAAGTTTCAACAGTTATTAGTTTTTATCAAAATAAATGTTTTTGTTGCTAAGATGATGGCATTTATAATGTTTCTAAATGTCATTTAGCTTTTGTACAACATGGTATACAAGTTCACTTCATCATATAAGAGTCCCTAATTGTCCTAATGCTAAATAGTTATATTTTTATTCATGAAGTTCATGTCTAAAGTAGCAGCATTTTGTCATGACAATCTGGTGCTGGTTGTTGTTATTTCTTAGATTCTTAGAAGTACTAACAAGCTCCCTTATTGCAATTGGTGCCACTTCTGCTGAAAAGATATAATCTTTCTAGCTTGAGCGAAGTTTTACGACTTATTGTTGACTTTACTTAGCAAAAAATCAATAACCAATATATAATTTATTTGTTTGGTTCAAAGTGTTTTCCCTCTGCCCCAGCTTATAGGCCGTATTCACCTTTACTGGTCTGAATCCTATTTTAAAAGTGGTGGCAGTCCTTGCATGATTTTGAGACTGACGCCACTCTATCCTCAAGCCCAATCTTGAATTCAGTATTGAATTGAAAAATGGATTTGATCCATCTTGTTTTGATTTTTTTTTGATTGGCTTGTAAATCCAGAAAATATTATTACTTTTAGTAGTAGGAAGATATAATTTACTTATGATGTCATTTGGTTAATTTCTAAGGGCTTAAGAATTGTTGGTTTACTATAATTGTTGTCAGTCAATGTATAACATTATAGCATGGTATGATTATGAGCTTTTGTTTATTTACTATGTTTGTATATCTTCCAGCTCATAGCAATGCAGAAGGACATGGAAAAGCATCTGGGTGCTTTGATTTCTGCCCCAATTGCTAAGGAAGGCAAAAGAATTGAGACATCATTAGGGCGTACCATGGAGAAGTCTGTCAAGGCTAACATTGATGCCTTGTGGGCTCGTATCCAGGAGGAGAATACTAAACGTGAAAAGGCTGAAAGAGAGCGAATGCAGCAGTTTGTCACCCACATCACAAATTCGATGAACAAGGATTTTCCTGCAACTCTGGAGAAGTCACTTAAAAAGGAAATTTCCTCACTTGGGCCTGTTGTTGCACGGGCAATAACACCTATTATTGACAAGTGCCTTGTGTCCACTGTTTCTGATAATCTTCAGGTTGATTTTTTTTTCGATGTGCTGTTAACTCATTATGCATGTTTTCTCATCGGTCATGCTTTTTCTCACTGGTCATTTTTTCTTCAGAAAGGGTTGGCTGACAAGATATGCAATCAGCTGGACAAGTCCGTTAGCGGAAAACTTGAAGCTACACTTGTGAGGCAAATCCAAATGCAGTTCCATACATCGATAAAACAAGCTCTTCAGGTGTGGATCCTTGTTCAGTTTGGTTTCATAGATGATATCAATCAGCAATCAATTCGACATTGAACATGGCAATTTTCATCTATTTGTTAGACCTAGATTGCTTCAGACATTCTGAGGATATGTTATTTGTTGTTAGATGATTCTTGCTTTACACATCGCCATGCACCTTGAATTATTAGAATATTGCTAAGGAGTTAGCCATAGATAGAAAATTGTGGAAACTAGCGATACACATGCCACGTGCTAGAACCTTGATTAACATCTCTAACCTTTTTCACTTTCCTTCCATCGTTCCTTTTGTCATTATTTGTGTTGGGTGCTTCACCCTTTTTGCCTTTAGTGTTTTTTTTTCCATCATGTCTCTGTTTCCTTTGTCTCTTGTTTGTGTTGGATCTCAGGGGTTTAATCTCTAACCTACCCCAACTTGTTTGGGACTAAAAGGCTTGGTTGTTGTTATTGTAGATGATTCTTGCTTTAGCAATATTACGTTTGCTGATTTGTATCAAAATGGGAACTTGCAGGATGCTTTGCGCGTTAGCGTTGAGTCTATGTTGGTTCCGGCGTTTGAGCAATCTTGCAAGGCAATGTTTGAACAAGTAGATGGTGCATTTCAGAAAGGAATGTCTGAACATACCTTTGCTATTCAGCAGCAGATTGAGGCAGCACATACTCCATTAGCACTAACATTGAAGGTGAGCTGGCACTATTTCCGTATTCTTGTATGTGAATAGCAGGAAACTGTTCTTCACTTCTTCCTGATTTGAGTTTGTTGACGCGAATTCTGGCATCAACAGAGTTTTTATTGCCTTTTACTCCCCAGGAAACCATCAATTCTGCATCATCACTTAACCAGAGTTTTTCATCGGAGTTACTGGATGGCCAACGCAAGCTATTGTCACTTGTTTCTTCTGGGAATGCTAAGGTGCAAAATAGCAATGCTTTGCAGCCTGGCAACGGCCCTATGGGAGGTCTCGCAGAGGTGAGTGAGAATTTTCCATATTTGATGATACTCTTATTTGTTCTTCGTGTTCTCATCTTGGTTCTATAGACTTTGGGAACGGTATTCTTAATTGTCTGTATTGGACCATAATATTAAGAATGGCTCAAAAGTACAACATGAAGAATAAAATAATAAACATTCTTATTATCATCTCTACTTTGTATTAGGTTGAAGTTCCGTTGGATCCGTTGAAAGAGCTGGGCAGATTGATATCTGAACGTAAGTTTGATGAGGCATTTACAATGGCTCTACACAGAAGTGATGTTTCCATAGTGTCTTGGCTGTGCTCTCAGGTACCTTCTTCACTCTGGATTTGTCAGTTAACATCCACCTTGCTTTATACATGTCAGAACAGCCCTGTTTTAGATTTATGATAATTGTGTTCTCTTGAACAGGTTGATTTGCATGCGCTATGTACTATGGCCCCACTCCCTCTTAACCAAGGGGTCCTTTTGGCCCTGTTGCAGCAGCTAGCAATTGACATTAACAATGATACGTCACGGAAGCTTCAATGGATGACAGATGTTGCCATGGCAATCAATCCAACGGACCCAGTGATCGCTATGCATGTGAGGCCACTCTTTGAGCAAGTCTACAACCAACTTGCGCATCATCGGACACTCCCCACCACGAATGCAGCAGATGGCACCAGCATCCGCCTGGTTATGCATATACTTAATTCGGTACTTCTTAGCTACAAGTGATTCTAGCATCCAATCAATGGCTATGCACCGTTGTCTATGTATGGCCTATTCTATTTTGTATAGAGAAATTTTGAAACGCAAATGGAATCTGGAAGGTGATGAGACGAAGTAGTAGCCAAGAATATGTGCTTAAAGGCCTCCCAGTCCCAGGTGTAAATTAGGCTGGTGTCACACTTAAAATTTCAATTGTTATATTGTCGAATTGTTCATTTGTTTTCGCAGATTGCACTGTATCTCTTGTTTTTATACCTGTAGCAGGCGTGCCAACCCAATGTTTTGTATTCGGTCAGCAGCAGCCTGTACATGGGAAGATTGGAGAGTGGGTTGATCAGGGTGTGTTGTTTTTGCCCCCCTCAAATTTGTCCAGATTTTTTAGTTTGCAGCTCTAAGGAGAGACCCTAACATTTATAAATGCGGTGTGTGGCAGCCGGATGTTTCAATAACCATGATACTTCAAATATTACAAATCCTCGAGAAGCATGAATGATGAAGTTGCAAACAGATCCTAATCCTAACATTTATAAATGGGTTGGTGGCAGACGGATGTTTCAATAAACATAGACAACGACAATTACGATGTTTGAACAAAATACCACAAGCTCCCTAGCTTATAGTTAAACACAGTTACAACGTCAATACAGCATCCTTCAATCTGTCTTGGAAGATGAATACAAGCCCAAAACTTTTCAAGACCACAGTTACCGGTTCATAGCTCCAACGGAGGGAGCAGTACACAAACAACTCGCTACCAAACCCCACAACCAATATATTGCTCAGCTAACCCATGCTGGCATAATCAGGCCTCCCCCGTATTTATCAAGTACGGGACGCTCCGACGCTGGTGGTGTGAGACCGCATTGGGTACCATAACCAGCAAGGCAACCCCATATGCACTAAGTCAGGATTGGTCTCGGAGTAGATTTTCCTTCATTGATTAGATTTGCAATTTTACCCCCTTGTCTTTGCTCTCTTCATTCCAAGGCTGTTGTGGAAAGGGGAAGCTGAACCAGATCTCTGCATCCCTTCCTCACGGAGGGTGCCATTGAGCATTGCAAGCTCCCGCAGCTGCTGCTTCTTGAAGAAGTCCTGCGATTCATCCTATGAAGGACAAAAGAATCTTTAAGGCATTGTTTCTATAGCAAGCTAATTCAAAAGCTTATGAGGATGAAGGTATTCAATGGCATATACCACAGGCTTTAGCAAATCTTCAAGTATCTCACGGGCTTGCATCAGGCGAGCATCAATGATTTCAACAGGCAGCTCGGCTTCAACCAAGATATGAAGGGGCTCGTTCAAATGCTCATATCCTGCCTTCCCTCGCATCATTTCCTCCTGCAGGATTATAAAATAGTGTCCGATAGTTCAATCATAATGTTGAACAAATATAAATATCAATATACAAAGGTCGATGGTACAATTAAAGCATTGATTCCCCATCGTGGGACCAGGATCAGCCAGAACGTGCTGCCTTTTAAGAACCGCATGGAAAGCCATATGGGATTTTTATGCCAATACATACATAGAAGATACGTCTACGATTAAAATAGGAAACACCGAAAAACCACTCCCTTTCCAACCATAGTACCATGGTGTTCCTTAGGCATTAAAAACATGCCAAATCAAGTTCATAACTAATAAAGTAAATTTCAGAATGCTACACCTATTTGTACAGTTGTAACATACAACCTTTTAAGCCTATTTCACAAAACTACACCTATTTTGTCACCTGGTAACAAGAAGCTACAACTTCTTTGGCACATGTGTGGATGACAGGTGGGACCAAGCCAAGAAGCAATTGTGTGATTGACATGATACCTTTTCTTTTTGGAGGGTTGAAATAGTTATATTTTGTGAAATGAACATCAACAGCTGCAGGTTTGTGTTACAAGGGCACAAATAGTTGAAGGTTTGTGAAATTTACCTATAAATAAACCCCAAATTTCCTAATCCGTCTAACCAACAAGTAGAGGCACAGTATCTGGAATATTTACCCGAGCTGGATCTTTGATGCTGCCTCGACCTCTTATAAGCACACGACAATCAGTTGATGCCTCCACTCGCTTCAAGGAATTTCCTCTAGGGCCAAGGATGCGGCCAACAAAATTGTACTATAAAAACAAATAGGAAGCATATGAAGAACATAGCAATTTATAGAGTATATAACAACTTGGGAAATAGCAAACTTACTGTTGGATATTTGTCTACTGGGATCTCGACCTTCATTGTTTTCTTCACAATCAGTCCAGAGGAGCTTCCTTGAGAACCTCCAAGCCAGCTATAAGCTGGTGAACTCTGCAATGATCACAGGTTGAATATTTTATAACCTCAATTCTCAATGAGTATTTTGTATGAGGCAGAGAGTAGAAAATGCGAACACGGTGTATTTTATGGGCAGTTCAGTTGGCTGTAATATATTATAACTGGCCTAAATATGCTAACAGGCGCACATACCAGCATGGGAACAAAATGGATATCAATCTGGTTAGCAGGTCTAATGTTAGGATGTCAACTAACTAATTAACATGAGGCATAGGCAGATCAATGAATTAATTTTAGCATGTTATCCAACTACAATACATGGATATGGAAAAGAATCTTTCGAACCCACTGCTTGATACAGATTAGTTTAGTCAGTAAGTTAGCATAAGGGTCAAGCAGTAAGAAGTAAATATCTTCAGTTCAGTCAAAACCAGTTAGAAAAACTGATCTAAGCTCTCAAAAAATGGTAAATTAGGCATGAAGAGTAAGTCATGTTAAATGGTCAGTATCCATACTTCTGATTGAAACGCTGATGTCCACCCATTCATGTCAGTAGCTGCTCCATTTGAATATAATCCTCCCGTTGTTAGTGGACTACCATGTTCAAGACCACTCTGATTTAAAAGGGATGCATTCTCCAATAGTGTAGAAACACGTAAAATTTCTGCTCCAACATTGCAATTGCAAGCACAAGATGTAGAAAGTTAGCAGTTAGAATTAGTGATTAGTAAATGCATGCATACCTGACGTTGTTAGCGTAAAATCAGTAATTTGAAACAGGGTTCTTTCCCTTTGAAGTAGGAGAACTAGCATAGTCATAACAGTGTTATCTTTTTCTACAAGTGTAGAAAACACTTATTTTGGGAAAAAAAATGCAATTACATTAACTACAAGACCATCCGTTAAGAAAAGTAGTAGAACAAAACTTAATACCATGAACACTCGTTGAATATAAAACAAGAAGAAATGCAATAAAAGCACCAGCATGAAAACGATGTAAAACAATTTCATTATAGTGCAGTCATCCTTCCATCCAAGTTTGTCTAGGGAGGTGAATAAATTTCTCAGGCTCACTCTCTGCCAAACATCCTGCCCAAAGGTAAGCGAAAGAAGCGTCCTTCTAACTATCGGTCACTCCGATAAAATAAAACATCATGGTTCTCTTATAAAAACTCGAAAAAAAAAATAATGCCAAAAAATTCCAATTGAATGTAAATCAACCCAGAAACTTCTCGGTAGACTACCATAATTTGAACATGTACAACAAAAACGCATAAATGCCTGATAGAAACAAACAAATTGATTAGAAACTTCAGAAGACATCTTATGAAATCAGTTTCTTGAAATAGCATGGTCTGGGATACCCGGAGATCATGTTAGTAAAGTCATTGCCTAGCAGCCGTGGTGCAAAAGAGCCAAAGGCATCCCAGATGAATGCACGAGGTGGTAAAGTATGGGGTTACAAGGCATCAAAGAAGATAATACTAGCCACCATCTGCAGCATGTTTAATTGCTGTTTTCACCAAATAAATGAAGGTGAGTCTAGCTCAATAGATAGACGACTTCAGAACATCTATTGTGCAGACAAATAGGTGGCCACGGACGAGCAACTAAAATTAGGAACAAGGCATGAATGAAAACAAAAGACGCATAGCCCACCCTCGCTGGATCTTCACTTTACACCACTACCACAAAAGTAGCATGAGTCAAAAGATTCTGACATCATAACAGAATATTCCCAGTGCGTGGCAGCAGTAGCAATTAGATCAGTAGTCAGTCATTCATCTACTCCAATGACATATAAAAAGTTGAAATGGCATGACAGTGTGAGATCTCACCTTGATTCAGCAACCGTATACCATGGGGGATCACAGGGATGAACGGGCCCAGCTTATGCCTCTCTGCTAGCAGCTCAGCAAGGTACCTGCAGAAAGATTGGTAGACACTCATCATTCATCTCTCCTGGCACAACAGTCCAGTTCTAAAAAGACACAGTACGTCATGATCCTCCTCTGTAAGTGCAAAGTCTGACAAACCAGGGGGAGGATCCTGGATACAGAGGGAATCATTCCCCAAATCCCACGAGATGCACTTCAAAACGATCGCAGAACTGAAGCAAGTAAAACGCCAAGCCCAGCAGCTCGCTTACTCAATTCAGGAAAAAAAAAATCCAGCAAAACAACGAAGAGTGGCAAGTTTTGCCCGGGCCCCGAGATCTCATCGTGCTGAATCAGATCCGATACGTAGCATCCCCAAACACGACCGTACTACGTCGGATTCAACCCACAGAGCCGTGATGCTTCCCTCAACACACGAAACCGGCCGCAAACTGTTGTCCCGGACGCGATCGGAGCCACCCCACGGAACGGAAGCAGCCAAGGCGAAGCAGAGGCCCCTTCCTGCCACAGAGGGCACCAAACAAACCCACAGCGGTACAGCACACACGCACTACTCGAAGCAAGGGAAGGACGACGCTTACTTCTCCCGGTCGGCGACGGCGGCAGAAGGCGCGCGAAGGCCGGCGATGCGCGGAGAGTGCGGGGTGGTGGAGGGCGAGGGCGAGTAGGCCATATACCGCCCGGACGACATGCCTGCCAGCTGCAGCAGCTGCTGCTGCTCTCCCTCGCTTCCCGCGAAATCTCAAGCCGAGGCGTCTGGGCGCGCGCCCTGCTCGCTCGCGGCGGAGTGGTACCTGGATAGCTGCCCGCGCGCCGACAGTTAGCTAGTAGGCCAGATAGACTGCTACTGCTGCTGTGGCGGCGGCGGCGGCAGGGGGAAGGGGAGGAGAGGGGAGGGAGAAGGCTCGAGGGGTGGAGGGCTTATATGGGTGTCTGTCCACGCCACGCGTGGTGAGTTGGCCAGTGGTAAGCGCGCGGTAACAAGTGAAGTGAATAGTGGCGAGGGCCGCGCGGAGGGCAGCCAGCAGCGTGGACGGGCGCGGCGGCGGCGCCTGGTCTCCCGGTGGTGCCGGTGGTTGTTGCCTTGTTGGTTGGTAATTTTGCCGGGAGGCTCGCTGCGCGGCGGTTGGGGAATTTCGAGGGGACGCTGCGTACGTGCCGTCCGATATGAAACCTACGGGCAGGATGAAACCGGGTTCAGTAAACGAGTGAAAATTTTTACTCGACGACTTCACTGAGCTGCACGTGCTTCACGGAGGAATCCGCGAGTAATTTGTGTATCACTGTCACTGCTTGTAGTAGTTCTCAATCCGGGTCATACATGTACAGATACAGGCTGTCAGTGATGATCGGAGGCGTCGAGGCATCCTTGTTTAGTTGTCTCCAATCAGAAATAAATACCTAGCGCTGATTGGAGAAGCGTAGTTCTCGTGTGACTTACTTATCCCCATCTTGTGAAACGTGTGAAACTATTTAGTAATAAATATTATGTCACATTATCATTTTTGTTTATGTGACATTACAATTAATTAGAACAAAACTAGTGAAATTTGGATTGAAAGACTGACCTTAATGCTTCTCGGTTCATAAATAATTGACAGTGTTGATTTTTTTGAACATTTATTATTGGTCTTATTTTAAAAATTAGTTCAACGTAAAATTTAAGTTAGGATTAAAATATTATTGATAATAAACCAAATTATAAAAAAACATCGCTGACTTTCAATTATTTATGAATGAAGAGAAAAGAATTTGCAGTGAATCGAGGACATCACTAGTACAACGACGCGGAGAAAGTTTCGCCCTGGTGTTTTTTTTACTAAGTAAAGAAAGCCATATAATCACACAAGTATATTCCACGTCATAAAAAAACACATGTACTAAATGTCAATGCTGCTTCTTCCAGAATACTACATCGACGATGATGACCTTTTTCATGATTAACTGAACCGTTCGTCTGATTCTCCATTACGTTAAGGAACTGCGAGATGATAATGATGATGATGAAAACACAGCGTTGAAAAGTATAGACTCATCGAACAAAAAAAAACAAAAGAAGCATGCCACCTGTGTATTTGCCATTTGGCCAAGAAATGCCACGCACGCATGCAGACGGGCTCTCTCTAGCTAGCGACGTCTCCAGAGCTGGATTTTGGGGGGAGGGGGAGACGAAGATCGAACAGCAGATAAACCATTATTACCGGCAGCAGACGGGTTCAAAGCAGATTTCTACTCGTCAAAGGCAGCAGGCAGGATATGCATGAATGGCGATCACCCACCGGCGCGTCCCCATCAGCCAGGCTGGATGTTGCCGCGAAAGCGAAAGAAAGCCTTGGGTTTCTGATTGCGCCGCGAGGAAAAGGGATCCACCTGCCAATATGACACATCTCTCTTCAGTCTGATGGCAGCGCCAGTGTGTGTCCAGTAAGGGTGGTTTTGTTTTCTCTCCTACCGCTCCAGCTCTTGTTGCTGTAACTTGTCAGAGATGTCCGGGAGCTGGAACGGTTGAAGCTCGAAATAGCAGCTTTTACAGCTGCCCGTTAAAATGAGACCCCTTTTTGAGAATTACTTCGTACTACAATGATCTACAGTGATGCGCTACAATATCATGTTTGCTGGAGTGAAAGTCGTTCGGAGCAGAAACAAACTGACCCTAATAATGTCTTCTCCTGCAGGGTCTCAAACTGACTGAGGAGAGACGAACTGGTTCAAGCGGTTTGGAGCGAGAAGGCAAAGTTTCAGTTTCACCTGTAAATGTAAAAATGATCCGTACGCATTTGCATGTTTTCTTGCAAACCGTTTTTTAAGTCCTTATATGCATCCCTTCGCAAAATAAAAAAAAAGTCTATATATGCAACGCACGATTCGAATCGGAATCCAATGCTTGGATAAATGATTCTTCCGATCGAATAGCTCCCGGTGAGAGATGGCGATCGATCCGCTGGTCCAGACGACGCACACGCAGGAGAGGAGGTGGAGAAAATGGACATAATCATTGGTGCTGCGTACTGCTGCTAAGCGTCGATCCAGAAAAGGTTAGTAGAAACAAAAAAAAAAAAAATCGGTAGTTGGTTGCGACACCGTAATGCCGCACTGGTGCATGTGTTTGCAGTGCAGGTATCCAATGCCCTACTACCCGATGATTCTGGTTGGTATGGTTATTAGTCGTCTAGATTTCGGAACACGGGGTCCCGCCTAACGTAACCTGTCACTTGCCTACCTGTACTGCTGGGCTGATTATTTTATCAAAAAAATTAAAAAGAACTGCAAAAATTGGTGATACGGTATAGTTGCTGGGGCTTATTTTATTTATGGGGGGGGGGGGGGGGGTGCTTTGAAGAAAAATTCAGAGAGAGACAGTAAGGTCAAATGGTGGTGGGTATTGTTTGCTCCAAGTGTGTCTGGTTTCATTTTGCATTCGGTTTTTGTGACACTTTTGTTGTTGTTACTGTTACCAATGATTTTTGTGACCTAAACTGACGGATCGAAGGACACGAAAACATATAGCTGGCTATTGTTATCTACTAGTGTTTCAGTTCAGCACCAACCATCAGTGCAGTAACACAGCCTTTGTATTGCTGTATGCTGCAACATTTGGCGAAGCATCTTGAGTGAGCAGAATGGAATGATCTGGTAGCTCCCAAATCAGACGCATTTTTAGCGATGAGAGGATGGCACAGCTGGGATCTACTTTTAGAAAGCGGCAGGACGACAGAATGATGTTCTGCATTCTGCCGGAGCATTACCACTGTATACGGTAATAATAATGCTGTTTTAAATGAGGTGAGCTGTAACAAACTTAACATTTTGTCACCTGTAAGTGCACCGAACAACCGAAACAAGCAAGCAAGAGTCGCTACGTGCCAACGAAACGCAGCAAGCAACTTTTGTATGTGAGCACAGCTGCATGACACCAAAAAGGCCGCCCGAAACACCAGAGGCAAAGGAATCTAGTGTACATTAAGGCCCTGCACTTGCATGGAAAATATGACGAAAGGACTTTGTCATCAGTTGTGCAACGTATCGGTGAGAAATGGTACAGACGGAGCAAATTGCGCATATGATGCAACAAAAGAAGAAGAAAAAAAAAAAATCAGTGCAGCACAGGCAGCCAGGTAGGAGTGTTCAGAGATGGAGGCAGGACTTTCTGAGGCTCCACAACAACAGTCAAACCGGGCTTCGTGCTCCAGAATGGCATGGCAATGGCACGGATGGATGCACGAGACAGCCAGTGCCAAAGCATTGCAGTGCTTTGGTCTCGGTCTTGCTCCCAACGTGATCCCTCACCTGCAGCTCGATGGCGCGTTTGACCTTGACGACGCGACGTCGTCAAAGGCGGCTGGCTGGCCGGCACGCCCAAAACCGAACGAAATGTTGCAAAACGAATAGCTCCAGCTAGCTCAGCTTTCGTCCAGGGCAGGGCGGGGCATGTGAAAAGGTTGGAAGGCTACGGGCAAGCAGGCGCAGAATAGAATATCCCCTCCCCTATAATCCGCCCCGGCCTGCGCCCCCCGCACGTCGTCGTCGTGCTCCCTCCTCGGCTGCGCGTCCACCACCACCCCACCACCCACCGCGACGAACCCGGAGGGGCGATCGCTCAGCCGCCGGCGACCTCGCCCCCCGGAAGCCGCCGGCGACCTCGCCCCCCGGAAGCCGCCGGCGGTGTCCGCCGCCCTAGCCTTCCCCGCAAGGTTGGTTATTATCCCTCGCGCGCATTCCTCCTCCGCGCCGGGTGCTCCGTCTCGCTGATCTGGGAGGGATGTAGGGAGGGATGGGGAATGTGCCGCGTCGCTACCGGTTCGATGCGTTTCTGGGGAGAAATATATAGGCACAAAAGCCGTCTGATTTTGCGGGTCCCAGAATTTGAATTGCGATCGTGAATTAAATGCTGTGTGTAGATCCTAGGATGAGCAATCCATTTCCTAGTAAGATCTCTGCGAGGATGCTTGGATGTTTCATGCTCGGCTCCTCCAAATTGTAAGATCTCAGCATTCTTTTAGAGGAGCACGCCGCCCTTCGCAGAGCCTTCGTAAATCCTGATGATGTTACCTACACTAGCTAGCTACCAGGCTGATGGGATATTTTGATTGCGTTACAATGTGCTCTAACAAAAAAAAAAAAACCTCCTTGAGCATGATATTCCTTGGCTGGGCTAATACGCATTTCTGACGAGGGATCAACATTCAACAGCTGTGCAGTGCTTCTTGTGCATGACGGGGCTATGTTTTTATGCTATAGAAGCTGGAGAATTTTCTTATTTCAGATGGTCCTCTTTGTTTCACTATTTAAAAATAAAAAATGGTCTTTGACTCCAGCTAATATGTTATCTGCAGGTCCAAGTAATCTGTTTTGGTATTGTGAGTTATCCAACGTTGCACTGCAAAGATGAGTACTGCTAATCGCTATCAGCACATCAAATCCACCAAGCCTGTTCTAGGTACATACGATCGCTGCTAACATACAACTTATATGCCATGCCTCATGCTTTTGTTCTGTACAACTGAAGACTGCATACAGTACGGTTGAACCCAACCAAAAGCAAACTTCTGGCCATGCAGTTCTCTATGTAATTGACTAGGATAGAGAATGTTCATTGTCCAATATGACACTTTACCAATGTTGCATTCTCCAGTTGCCAAGCAAAGTGAATACTTTGATACTTTTATTTTTTCCATCACACACATTTTGTTATGTATAATTGTTTTGAAATGTGTGATAGGCAAAACAAGAAAACTGAAAGATCTCATGATGAAAAGCGACAACCGCATATGTGCTGATTGTGGAGCACCCGATCCCAAATGGGCGTAAGTGGCACTGTTAAATTGATAAAGACATCAGTTGTGTATAAACACTTATGACACTTTCTGTTTCAGAAGAGGCACTTGTCTACCGAGATCTTGTATTTATGCAGATAAATTGGATCATTAATTTTCATGTAAAAATGAATACAGCACCAGACCCATAGTTTTGATGCTATTACCATGCGTAGTAGAACATATTGCTAAAGCATGCATACAATTTCCTTATTTTGATTCCTCGAGCCTTTTATATTAAACTGTTTATTCTGTGTTTCAGGTCTGCTAATATTGGAGTATTTCTTTGCTTAAAGTGTGGAGATATTCATAGGGCACTTGGACCTGACATTTCAAAGGCAAGCTTTCAAACCATGAGAATTTTTCACTTTTACTAATTCCACAATACCTATCATGCTATAGTTTTTATGTAATTTACATTTTCTTTTCATCATACCATTCATAATATGTGACTGCACCTTCAAACTTCTCTTCCATTTTTTAGTGTACCCTTTACAGTCTATGACACTCCTTATAAACATCCCTCCTTATTTTATTTGTCCATCATTTATCAGGTTTTATCTGTAACTTTGGATGATTGGTCTGACAGCGATATTGACTCAATGATTGAGGTTGGTGGAAACTCATATGCAAATTCAATCTATGAAGCTTTTCTCCCAAAAGATCATCCAAAACCCAAACCAGATTCAACAATGGAATATAGAACCAAATTTATAAGGTCTGATAACTGTTTCATTTCACTCTGTAGTTTCATCAATATTTTCTCATATAACAATCTCTTATCTTCATTTATATACAGAGCCAAGTATGAGACACAAGATTTTTTGAAGCCAAGTCTGCGTATTTCTTCAAAATCATCTTTTAAATCTACCACTTCTGTTAAGAGCGTTTGTAGCGGTTTCTCGAGTACTTCAAGAAAGGATGCCATTGTAAGTCATTATGCTGACTGACATACTCCCTCCATTCTTCTTTTCTTGTCGTTAGCAGAATGTGTACTAGCTGTTTGTCGTAACAACAAGCAAAAAAAAGAAATGCATGTCTGTGATGGAGCATATTAAATGACATCGTATAAATTGTTGTGATCAAATCATCACCTTAACAATTACAATTATGTTATGACAAGTGTCCGAACAAGTGATGGGGATGATTTCCTGTTAATATCAGACTGCACCAAGGGTTGGATTGAGCCCTTATCTTTTTTCTTTGCTGAGGATGAGGTCACAAGGGTACCACAAAATTCTATTTTATATGACTGTGATCCGACCTATCATGTTATACGGAGCCGAGTGTTAACCTACTAAAAGGAGACATATCTCGAATCTAAGTGTGGCAGCGACGCATATGTTATGATGGATTTGTGTCCATAGAAGAAGAGATAATATCCAAAATAATGACATAAGATGAAGGTTAGGAGTGACACCAGTTGAGAAGTATACATATTCAATGGAGGCTGCAAGAGGCACCAGTACAAAGCGGGATAGTTGGGCGTCCCGACAATGTGAAGAGAGGCAAAGGAAGACTATACTTGACATGGGAGGAGTCCGTGAAGAGGGACATGAGGATTGGAATATCGCTAAGGAGTTAGCCATGGTTGGAAAATGTGAAAACTGGCGATACATAAGCCAGAATCTTGATTTAATTCTTTACTCTTCTCACTTTTTTACTGCTTTTTTCTCCTCGGTTTTCTCGTTTCTTTTCCATGTGTAGTTTTGCAAGTCATTTGTGTTGGGTCCTATGAGTGTTTCACACTTTGTTACATTTAGTTTTTTATTTTTTATATATCTCTTTCTTCCCTGTCTTCCTTTATCTCTTGTTGTTTAGTTCTGTGGATTTCATCTCTAGCTTACCCCAACTTGCTTGGGACTAAAAGGCTTGGTTGTTAGTTGGACTCATCACCTTAACTCTGCAAAATGGTCACAGGATGATACAAGAGAATTTATTGGGGAGTTGAATATCACAGTAGTCAAAGGAACCAACATGGCTGTCAGAGACATGCTAACAAGTGACCCATATGTTATTTTATCACTCGGAGAGCAGGTATATTTTTGTTTCATCGTTTCCATATATCAACCATTGTATTTGTTATGCTATTCTTGTTTGGGACTAAAAGGCTTTGTTGTTGTTATTATGCTATTCTTTCTCAGATAACATTTTTAACTAGCTCTAATTACAGAAAGCCCAGACAACAGTTAAAAAGAGCGACCTGAACCCAGTATGGAACGAAGTGCTTAAGCTGTCAATTCCTCGAAATTATGGGCCCCTAAAACTTGTAAGTTTGACCAAACATTTTTCGCTCTGGAAATGATTTGATCCTGTCTATTGCATTAATTCTAGTGGAACAAAATACATTATATGTGCACAGTATGGCTGTAAGTGAGGAATGGGATGAAAGTGAAAACTACTAGAGAAAATATCATTACAAGCAATGTTTTTAAGAAAGGTAAAAATATATTGATAACATTGGTTATTCCATATTGCTAGTGAAAAAAAAAAAACTGCCAACATACTTTTCTGAGAAGGATGGCTTGCATCAGTAATTCATCGACAGTCACTAAATATATGCAGTTGAGCTTTTGATGATAAGACGATTCAGCGTGAAAATATATTAATACATGTGATCATATGCTAGGTGTATCTTAATTTGAGCTTTGGTATTTCTTGTGCACATAATCTCATTTTGTATTAGAAACAATTAAGTTATTGTGAATTTTACTATTAAAATTTATTGCTAGATTTACATCAAAGTAAACTAGAAACTAATATGAGGGAAAAAAATTACAAATAAAAGCAAAGGATGTAGGAAGGAAGGAAGCAAAGAATAAATGTGAGGTGTCCATTGGACTGTGAAATTCAACAATTCCTTTACTTCCATAAGGTTCCAATGCCAGAGGGTCTGAAGCACAACATTTTTCAGTGGCTACAAGTCAATACCTTTGTTATGTTTACTATAGAAACGTCCCTCCTTTCCCACCTTGTATATATTTGAAATCATTTTAACATAAATGAAAGCTGAACTGTGGTGAACTCCTCTACAGTTCTGTCAAAAAATGGTGTCATACAAAATGAAAACACACAGTGTATCATAGAAATCCTATAAGATTCACAAGGTGTTGCATGAATCTCCAATCTAGTAGTCATCAATGATGATATCATCATCGTTGACGAGTTAGTTACTTCTTTTCTGTTCCTCTTTAAAAAGGTATATATAAGAATGTTGGTACTGGGAAGGAGGGGAGGTCCTTTACAGAATCATTTACTTTTTGCACGTGTTTACAAAGCATTCTTGATAATGCTTCAACGACAGCTAAATAATTCACATAATCACTCTTTCAGCAAGTGTATGACCATGATATGTTCTCTGCCGACGATATCATGGGTGAGGCAGAGATAGATATCCAGCCAATGATCACAGCTGCCATGGCGTTTGGAGACACTTCACGTCTTGGTGACATGCAGATTGGAAGGTGGTTTATGACCAAAGATAATGCCCTGATGAAAGATAGCACTGTCAATGTTGTCTCAGGCAAGGTAAAACAGGAAGTGCACCTAAAGCTGCAGAACGTAGAATCAGGTGAGATAGAGTTAGAACTGGAATGGGTTTCTCTGTAGGATAATGATATCTCACCTGATCTTGTCCAAATGTGCCCTCATGATGCATCAAAATTTATGACTCGAGCTGAATCTGCTCGCCATGGAGCTCTCTCAGAACATTTTTGCTGGATGAGCTGAATTTGTATAAGAAAAATGTCATTGTAGAATATGCTGGTGTAATTCTACGGACCCATAGCCGTTTTTTTTTCACTTAGTTACCCATTTATATTCCATGTAAGTACTCCATGCTTCTCGATCTGCTGTACTGTGATGTCCCATTGTGAAAGTACTTCTGTACTAGTTGTATTATAAGAGATGAAAGTTACAGTCACTGGTTTTGTTAGTGCTGATAAAGATGTCAAGTCAAACTTTCCGAGGCAAAATATATTCTCAGTTTGCGCCTTGAAGTTCAGTTCAAGTAGAGATACTGTTGGTTCTTTTGCAGCAGTAGTTAGCAGTTAGACAGTTAGTACTCCCTTCGATCCCACAATATAAGCATTTCTTCGTTTGGTCAAAATCAACTTTGACTTATTAATATCTATAAAAATATATTAGTTTAAATATGCAATAATTGCATATTATAAGAGTTTATCTTATGATAAATTAATGATATTATTTTTATACAACCAAACATTATAAAATTTTAATTATTAATGATCAAAATTGAATAAGATTGCCTTTGATCAAACCTAAAAATAGGGTCAAGTTGCACTGGTTGTTAGAGGTGCATCCGGATCCTCGGCCCGGTGCCTCTGCTAGCCCACACGCAGTGTCTCAACTACGGTCTCACGAACGTCAGACGAACCGTTTTCATTAGAGGCAACTCCATCGGGAACCGACAGGCGCATATGCACTGCCGCCGTGGACCGTGGTAGATCAAGGCACAATTCAATTTTTCTTTATAAAAAAAAATGCCGTGATTGTTGGGCTATGTATATACGGGCCTGATATGTGACTGTGTGCGCTGGAGTGTCAGACACTGGTGGTGCAGTGAGCACGTTGTTACCAATAATGTTCTTCCGTTCTTTAATTGTCGACGCTCAGTAGTTCTCAACAATTAACAAACAGAGGATGTAGTTAATTGAACACCCCATCTAAAAAAGAAAGTACTACGACCACTGCATTAATTTGCAGAGTGAAACTTCAGCTCGTCTCGGGCCCAAACACCCCCACTGCCGAGCCGACGGACGCGAACGCGCAGATAAGCAGGCAGACGGCGCTGAACGCCCTGACGGCGAGCCACTGCCTGGTCCACGGCGCCACCCTGTTCTTGACGAGGTACATCTCGACGGGCAGGTGGATGCCGAGCGGCCAGAAGGTGAACGCGCCGAGCAGCCCGATGACCTGGTTGAAGTACGGGAACCACACGGCCAGCGCCGTGGTCCCCGCCACGTACGCCGTGCGGAAGCACAGCCTGACCACGCTCACGCGCCGCGAATCAACTTCGAGTTCGGCGAACAGCCGGTCCGCGAAGGCGAATACGGGCTGCGTGTACACCTGGTAGCCGCCGAGGAGGTGGAGGACGATGCTGAGGTTGGCGAGGCCGACGAGCCAGTACGGCTCGTAGAAGCCGAAGCCGGTGAGCAGGTTGCCCGGGGTGGCGTCGCCGAACGCCGCGTACCCGATGCACCCGCAGCTCAGGTAGAAGAAGGTGGTGGTCAGGATGCTCGCCTTCGCGGCAGTCTTCATCGTCTCCGTCTCCGACGGGGGAGACTTCAGAGTGTCCTTTAATTTGATCGAAGCCAGTCACAACAAATTTAAAGGGAGTTCATTAGTTTCAGGAAACAAAAACTAATGCATTAATTTCTCGAAAGATCATTGACAAGATCACCGCAGATATATGTACATGTACGTACCTCGATTTCCAGCAGCACCAAGGTGAACGGGTAGGCGAACGCGATGTCGCCAAGGGCCTGCGAGACTCGCCACACCTTCTGCGCCGTGGACACCATGGCAATGCCTCCGATGCTTCCCTTGATGACCAGACCGTTTTCTGACGAAGCCAAACCATCACACCAGGACGACGGGGTCGCGTCACCGTACGAATGCTGAATCGTGTGAGGTTGGTGCACGACGACGACGACGTACAGTAACAATCTATATATTGTTTGTGTCGTAGTACGTACTGATGACTTTGGCCACGCCGAGGCCGACGCCGACGACGGCGTAGAAGAAGGACATAACGGCCGCGAAGACGGAGAGCCCGGCCATGTTGTGGAAGTCTGGTATCAGCGACAGGACCACCTGTGCCAGCCCGAACGCCAGCATGTAGTAGCTGTCCCCGCCGCCGGTGCACGCGGCGTCGTGGCCTTCCCGGTGGTAGCAGTTGGCCCTCTGAATCGCCCTGCACCCCGCAGCACGTGGCAAAACGGAAGAGAACAAACTGGCCGTTAGGTTAGCCTTGTGTCGTGTCTTGGCTCTTGGCATGCCGTGCTCGGAGCAGAGAGCTTTTTCGTAAGATTTTTGTTTCCTTCTCCGCAACCATTCATGGAGAAATGGTGATTATTTCCCCCCCTAAATTTGGCTTTGAGGAAGGATTTTTTCCTCACCACTGCCAATGATTCATTGACATCGTTTCCTTATTAAAATAATAGCCACCAACTAACATTTCCAGTTACTTCGTCCGCAATTATATATTCACTGGCTTCCTGTATTAATCAACGGTGATGCAAGTACTTGTTTTTCTAGCGGTGATGCTTAGCCTCGCCTTTCCCCGGTCAGATGCAAACTCAACTGTGACATGAAATTGATGCGCATACAGTAATTGTACACGTACCTCATGCTGGTGGCAGATGTGAGTGTGTACACCACTCCGGTCCCAAACAGGCTGAAGTTCAGGAAAACCGCACAGAACATCCGGCTCCTCTCACCTGCACAGGTGGCACCCATCTTCATCTATAGTCCAGCAGTCGCATCGAAATGTAGGCAGATTTTTTTTTTCCCGTGAAAAGGTATGCTGGTTGTCGCCATGTCAGCAGTCCATTTCAATCATGGTCTGCAATTCTACATCACAGTGGTAAAAGAGTGTCCGGAATGCTGGCAGTTTGCTTATCTCACTCAACCAGCAGAGCCTTTAATTAATTTAATTTAAGATACCAAATTTTGGTCTCCAGTGCTTGCACTCAATCTACGCTCATGGCGTGCAAAGACTCAGTCAGGGATAAAAAATGGAGAGAAAGAGACAAGGCAGGGATGTCGCTCCTCACCCACCTAGGTAGAACCGCACGGCGTCCACGTACGACTTGTTCCTGACGACGCCGCGCTCCGGGTCGTCGTGGGACATGTAGCAGTCGGCGAGGAGGCAGGACTGCACGGCGGTCACGCCCGCGAAGAACACGATCGCCACCGGCCCGCCGGCCCAGCCGAGCTGCGCCACGCTCCACGCCAGCGACAGCACGCCGGAGCCGATCACCGCCGTCACGATGTGCGCCATCGCCGTCCATACCGTTCCTGCGCGCGCGCGCGAGCGGGTGCAAATAGTTAAGCAAGCAGCATGCGGCAGAGAAAATCTCAAACGGGAATTGGAAAGCTGATGTGCTCTGCGGATTACTTCATGGCAGTAAGTGATTACTGGGATCAGGACTGGGCAAACTCACCGGTTCTCTTGACTATATGCTCCTCCTCAGATGAGCTGTACGACGCCTCCGCCGCCGGGAGCTTGCCGATCAGCGACTCTGTTTCACGCTCGGCCTCGCCGTAGTCTCCGCCTCCCGGTTCTCCTCCCATGGCTTGTGTCTGTTTCTACCCTGCTCTTCTTCCTCCGGAAGCGATGTTGTTATCGGAGAGAGAGGCACAAAACCGGTTGGTTTCTTTATATTATTACACGATAAACGGATAAAGAAATCCAGGGCTTGTTAATGCCGGTTTGCTCGATGCATACGTCAGGTCAGAGGCGCTGCCGTGCTGGTGGTGGAAGTGGAATCTGCCGGTTACAACAACCCTGCACGTCAGTTGATCTGTGGGACCCCAGGGGTCTTGTAGCCAAGTTTTTAGTAGCAGGGTAACAGACACACAGACTGATGCTGTAGATGCAAGTTTTCGCGATCCTGCACTCGTGCTGCCATGTATTGCTGTGCAGATGCGAAAGCATGATCTCACATCAAGTGATGCTGTTGTCAGGAAGACCGATTGGAGCATCGACGAACATGCTGCCGAATAACATGTCCAGAGACCGTACTGCCACTTAACCTGATCGTGGCTTCTGTTGGTTTTTAATTGTATTTGGAATTAGAAGCTGCAATCTTTTGGATTTCTCTTCTTCGGTTTGAAAAATAGGTTGCCAAACACGTTTATGCGATCACGCTACCTTCCAGGATTTTACAACAGAATCACGAATCGTGACGAAAAAAGAATTCTGAAATTCAGCAACCAGTCCAGTAGGATGGCAGGACGACTTGTGCACGACAGACGCCACCGCGCCAGCGTCAAGTTCAGTTAATCAGAAAGGGAATAGCGATGATGACAGATATCTGATAGAAGCGCAGCAATGGAAGACACGTTAACAGAATAGTACTAGTAACATAGGGGAGAATCCTGCCAGAGCGCAGGCACGAGTCTGATCTGATAGAAGCAAAGGCTGCTGAATCCAGTAGAAACAAGTAGAAGCTGCGTCAAACGACAGGTTTCTGCAACAGCCCATTACTTCCGTTGCTTCTTAGAATGAACGAAAAGCAAAATATACTAAGTAAAAACTGTTTTTCGCCAACTTTTCAAACATGAGCTGCTTTTTTGACAATGCCAGACATCGTCAGTAATCGGACTACCAGAGCATGCTGCCAGATCATGTTAGAATGCCCTCATGGCAGATTTCAGGAACATGTATGTCTATCAGCTATCAATTCGGTCAGTACCATGGAGAGATCCTGAGTGATCGATTCAGTAACGAAGTTTATGGATTGTGGATAGGAAGTATCAGCACTGATATGAGCCGTGATGTTAAAAGGGTACAAAAGTCACACCTGTGACAAAGATGCGACAGTATAGCCATAAAAAACCACATGACTGCAAAAAAGATACTTTGTTTCATGTAGCCATATAAAATCACAGTAGAGGAGACTATAAACGAATACCTTTGTTTACTATCGAATTGCTGTTAAGAGTTCCCACCAACATAAGGCTGCTCACAAATGCCCAGAACAAGAAAACAGAAAGGTATTACAAAAATCAAATTAACATAGCTGAAAAATTACAGATATAATTAAGAAATAAAGCTTGGACTCTAGTATTTGTACTATGCTAGATGATCAAAATAATCAGGGACAAAAGCCATGGGTGTTGCCATGTATCCATACATCTCCAGTTTTGTATTATTGTGTAGTGTTTCTAAAGGGTAACTATCACCATCAGGTGACTATTGCAGCAAGGAAGGGTGTCTCTAGTCAATCTTGACAGACGAGAAGAGGTAGTGAACGAAGTAGAATGAGAGCAGGAACCCAATGGCACCAGTGGAGAGCATGATTGCAAGAGCCATGATCAAGGAATAGCCAAGGTAGAGTGTTGCAGCGACAGGTCCACTCAGGCTCCTGAGATCAAACACCAGGTAGTTGATCGAGTACAGGAAGACATAGAATGCGACTGAACCAGAAGCAAAGAAGGCCTTCCACCACCATTTCCAGTCCTCCACGCAAAGATGCATGTAGGTTAGGACCAAGGAAACCTCACCACAGACTATGACCATCAGGAAAAGGACGATGAACAGGAAGCCAAAGACATAGTAGAATCTCCCCAACCAGATGCTGGAAAGGATGAAGAATAGCTCAATGAAGAGGGTACCGAAAGGCAATGTTCCCGCACCGAGCACAAGCAGCCATGAGGGGAACTTGCGCTCAGGGATCTCTCGTGGAATTTGGTTTGTACGGACAGGGTAGTCGATGCTTGCAGCACGTGTGCCCAACAAGCCTCCAATAAGGGTGAGTGGCACAGAGATGCAGAACCACAGGGCAAGGAGTGTGAAGAACAGTGAGATGGGCAGAGCACCGGTGCTCTTCTTGCCCCACAGAATGGAGTTCAACACCGTGAGGATGATGAAAATAATTCCAGGGAAGAAGCAGGAGGTCAGCCAAGCAACAGATTTCCACCCTTCTGAGGTTCCCTTGATAGTCCTCCAAAGACGGACGCCAACATATCCAGCAATAATGCCAAGGAAGAGGTACAGAATGATCATTCCGGTGAGGAGCATTCCCCTGGAAGCCGGTGAGAGGAACCCGAGAGCAGCAAACACAATTGTAACAACTGACATACCAAGGATCTGGATACCATCACCAACCATAACACACAGCAGCTTTGAACAGCAGGGCTCTCTGAAGACATCACCAACAACAAGTTTCCAGCCCGAGAGCTCCTCATTCATCTGAGCTTGTGCTTCCTTGTCCATCTCCTCATACCTTGTTAGATCCCTGCGGACAGTCCTCAAGAATATGACAAAAACAATGCCAGCCAGGAAGAAGACAACCATCATCGAGTTCATGATGGAGAACCAGTGCACCTTGGCACCATCCATCTTCAGGTACGCGTCCCACCTCGATGGCCACCTGATGTTGCTCTTGACATACTCAACTTCGTAGGTGAATGTAATCCGCTCGTTCTCACGGATCACCTGAGATTTCTCGAGCTCCGATGGGCAATTCACTGACTCAACATTGTCATACATCTTGAGCTTGGACATCGCCTCTGGATCACGCCTAACACTGCAAGGAACAACCTCAAACCCTACAATCTGAAATCCGCTCTTGCGGTCAGACTCAACCATGGCAACACCATCCTCACTTGTGACCACAACATCACCCTGGGCCTGGTACGGGTGGACCAAGACCCTGAACTTGAGATGGTTAATGATGTAATCCTCATTGCTCCCTGTCGGGTTGTACCCAACCGGAAACCCAGTCCACTGGATCGTCATTCCACTCTGCTCAGTGAACCGCATGACAGGGAGATTGTCCAGGATCATGTTGACCTGGTACAGATTCCGCGCCCGCTTCTTGAGCAGCTCGGCCTGCTCCTTGGTGAGCGGGTCGGTGGTGCAAAGGTACACAGACTCATTGACATTGACGCGGAAGCGGTATGGCGAGTTGTCGATCTGATCACCCATGAGGATCTCGCCGAGGTTCTCGGCGCTCTTCTTGACACCCTCGGGGGGCTTGCAGTACGGCAGGCTGTAGTAGCTGAAGGGCACCTCGGTCTCGATGGAGGTGAGCGAGTTGACCTTGGCCGAGATCGCCTCACCAGGGGTGTAGGTGTGCATGAAGGTGCCGGGGAGGTAGAAGGCGAGGACACCCGGGTGCAGGCTCAGAAGCAGCACGAGCAGGGACGCCGAGATCCATTGGGACGTCGCCATCTTGGCGACCATAGCAGCGATCTGTGATCACCCAATAAGAATTCGCAACCTGAAAGGAAATGTAAGGAAAATAACAAATCAATTAAATTCCTTGATTCCATTCATTATCCTACGTTGATCCTATTACACAAGGCGCCATCAGCAATTCAACATATACAAGTATAAATAAATATGATAAAAACGAAACGACGGAACAATCCAAACAAGCGAACTAGGGCTCTCTTCCTAGCGAATGAATAAATCGATGCGACTACCAGTGAAACTGATGCCTGGATCTAGACCGGGAACAAGCGGATGAAGGGGGAGGGAGGAGCACGGAGGAGATCAGGGAAGGAAAGGGAGCTCACCTCAGATCTGGATCGCGGCCGAGAGGACGCAGCCGGGGGTCAAAACATGGGAGCACAGCACCCCCGCCCTCTGGCTCGCGCTCTCTCTCGCCTCGAGATCGAGGAGGAGGAGAAGTAAACGCTTCGCCGGCTGAATCGAGGACGGGCGAGACGCGGCACGAACCCGCCAAATTTTTATACACGCCGTCGTCGTCTTCGTTCCGTGTCGCTGCAGTTTAGATTTCTTTTCTCCTGTCCTTCTTTTTTCTTTCCACAGCAGTTGATAAATATTTCTGTTCGTGTTAGGTCGTGGGCCATTTCGTCGGTGGTGTAGTGGAGTACTGTACGGGAGTATTCTGGCGCCGGTCCACAATACGGTGTTTTCTTATTGGGCCTCCGCGACTTCTCAGTTCTCACCACATGGTGCTACTCTCTCGTTGTTTGACCTGGGGGTGGGTTCGGCAGGTTGGCTGGCAGGGAGCCTAACCTCGGGCAATGACATGTGGACCATCCAGGCCCGTGCTCTGTCGTGTTCGTTTCTTTTCTTTACTTCTTCTCTGTGACGAGATGAGCTGGTAGTTTAGGGCCAGTGATGGAAGATCCCAAGCACATGCACATTGACATTTACTTATGCCTGTCTACTCCCTCCAAAACCTAAAAGAAAATCGTTTTAGACAATATATCTTATACTAAAAAATATTAAATAACCCCGAATGCCCCTCCTAATCAAGCCCGCATCAAAACTCTACTGGTAAAGGCGCTGCATCCCATGTCAACCAACACAGGTTTGATTCTTGAGACTGGAATTTTTTTCAACTTTTACACGGTTTGCTTTAATTGCTAGACACGTTAATTCATGCCTAACCCCCAACGATTTCATTTAGGTTCTTTGGAGCAAAATCCTTCAGTGACTAGAATTTAGACCCTAAAGGGAGTAACTGATAAGTATCCAATCAACGGCTCAGATCACGCTTAAACCGGTCAGTTAATCACGTTATCTAATAAGTTGCATAAAGATGGAAAGAGTAGGAGCATCGGATCCAGATTCCAGACATTTGCCGAGATTGTTGCCCAGTCTTTGGCCAGGTCGTGAGTTCGGATGCCAGTTCAGCAGGTTGGGCAGCACACACCATCAATGAACGAGAGACGCATGCCCCCATGGTGGTTGGATTTAGATACTGTTCCAACCATGCATGAACCGACTTCAAACAAGGAGACAAGCTACCAACACGACCCGCCAATGTAGATCTTGAGAGTTTCATTAAGGGCAAACGCGTCCTTCGACTGGTCCAGCCAGGGAAATGCGATCGCCAACCTGCCGCCCTGACCGTGGATGCCTTGCTTGGCCAACACTCCCTTTCTGGGCCAGCTTTGTTGGCAATCGTGTTTGTATGGAAAAGGGCTAGCGGTGGGGTGGAGAACCCGCGACGTCAACCGACGAACAGTCACAATAAACAAACCAGAAGCAATTTGCACGAACACGAAAAGGGATGCATTGCATACGGAGAACCTTTTCAGTTTTCACATGAAACAGCCAGGTCAGACCTTCAGGAAATCAAAAGGACTCGTAATTTCAAAGTAAGGACAGGCACATATAGATGAATACTTCTTTTT
Organism: Oropetium thomaeum; assembly: GCA_001182835.1. Taxonomy (NCBI): domain Eukaryota; kingdom Viridiplantae; phylum Streptophyta; class Magnoliopsida; order Poales; family Poaceae; genus Oropetium; species Oropetium thomaeum. The sequence continues at coordinate 530,252 of LFJQ01000057.1, forward strand.
TCATGTGATGTATGAGATTCTGAGGCTGCATGGAAGAGCAGAAAAGTATACTTACGTCGATGGGAATGAGGAACCACAGAAAATCAACATCAATATTAGGTTTCTGATACATTTTGTTTGTTCGATTGTTATGAACTGATATTGATAACCTTGCAAAAAAAAAAAAAAGAACAGATATTGACAAGAACAGCACAACGACAAGCCAAATAATTTGAGCAATAAGAGAGGCAACAGCAAAGAATGTGACTTCCTTCCAGAAAGGCTAAAAAGAGGATGGCTGACTCATTTCCTCAAGTCATTAACGTAACTAATCACTCAATAAAGCAACAACCCTTTCAACTCAAGATTTAGCTGCATACCAAGAAACAGGTCAAAACTTCATAATGAAGGAATGAAATTGCAAAACAAAATTGACTGGATAACATCATAGCAATATGAGGTCAATGGCACCTAAACCAGAGCATATCTTATACGTTCACTAAAAAGGCACAGGCAGTCTGGTTAAGGTGCATTGTTTTAGGGAAAATGAACTGTTTAGAGTTGCAGGATTTCAGTTTCACAGATAAGAAGATACATAATGGAACCGGTAAGCAGCAAATACTGATATGAGATATTCTCCATTAAAAAAGATACTGAGACAGTGGTAACATCTGCTAATCAAATTGTTTACCGTATCTACATGTTGATGGCACATGTTTCCATGACTATCTTAATCTTAAAATCGGGAAATATGGCTACAGAAGCTTCAAAATGACAACAAAATCTATGAAACATCCAATCATCTGAATAATGCATTCCTAAAATAACTTATTTGTTATAGATTTTAGAATCAAACAAAATGTAATTTGTAACCAACATATCAACAAAAGCTGAATCTAAATGACTAGAAGTAACAATAGCATGGTTAATGAAAAGATTACATATCAGTTTTATTCATAAAAGGTTAAATAAAAAACATATGGATTATCAAGTGTGATTGTTAAAAGCAGATTAGATGAGGTGTTCTATACGTCTAGCACTATGGAATCTTTGGTAATTCATGAAAGGAAATAAACAAAAGCTCGTGTTCATCAGGAACACAATCTTGTATATGCACATTATAACACAAGACAACAGTACTCAATTGCGACCTACCTTGACGACATTTTGAGAGCACTTGCAGCACTAAAAAAAATGTTGTGGCAACCAAAATAGACTTTAAAAGCTCCAAGGAAACATTATAGTTCATGTCATGGTACAACAGACTCCGTAATAAGCTACAATAAGTAACAGTGCAACTCTTGAAAGGATCTCAAAGATACCATGATCAAATCATTTAAACTCGCAGATAATTTCGTGTATAGTCATCCTTGGAGATTTGCAAGGTGAGACCTTCAATCAATCTTGACTGATGCGAAAAGGTAGTGGACAAAAGCGAATGATGTCAGGAACCCAACAGTACCAGTAGCTAGCATAATGGCAAGAGAGACTATGAAAGAGTATCCAATGTAGAGCATAGCAGAAACCGGACCACTCAGGCTTCTGAGATAAAACACCAAGTAGTTAATAGAGTAAAGGAACACATAAAGGGACACTGTTCCAGAAGCAAAGAAAGCTTTCCACCACCATCTCCAGTCCTCCGCACAGAGATGCATGTAGGTAAGAACAACTGATACCTCAGCACATACCACAACCAGCAAAAGGAGCACAACAAGGAGGAAGCCAAACACATAATAGAACCTTCCAAGCCAAATACTAGAAAGAATGAAGAAGAGCTCAATGAAGAGTGTCCCAAAAGGTAGAGTTCCAGCACCAAATATGAAGAGCCATGAGTACTTCTTTGTAGGGATTTCTCTTGGTATTTGATTGGTTCGAACAGGGAATTCTATAGGCTCAGCCCTTGTGCCAAAGAAACCACCTAAAAGGGTAAGTGGCACAGAGACACAGAACCACAAGGACAGAAGACCGAAGAAAAGTGAGATGGGAAGGGCTCCAGTACTGTTCCTTGCCCACAGCATGAAGTTTAATACAGTGAGGACAATGAAGACAATGCCAGGGAAGAAACAAGCGGTTGACCAGGAGACCGACCTCCATCCCTCAGAAGTTCCTTTTACAGTCCTCCAGAGCCTGACAGCAGCATATCCAGCCACAATTCCGAGTAACATATATAGGACAATCATCCCTGTCAACAGCATTCCTCTCGATGCAGGAGACATGAAGCCAAATGCAGCAAATAGAATGGTGACAATAGCCATACCCAGAATCTGAACCCCATCACCGATCATGACACAGAGCAGCTTAGATAAGGTTGGCTCTCTGAAGACATCTCCAACAACAAGCTTCCACCCAGAGAGCTCCTCATTCATCTGAGCTTGGGACTCCTTGTCCAATTCCTCATACCTAGTCAAGTCCCTCCTCACCGTCCGCAAGAATATAACAAATACAATGCCAGCTAAAAACAGAATTACCATCAATGAGTTCATAATAGAAAACCAATGAATTTTGGCACCCTCCATCTTCAGGTAAGCGTCCCACCTTGATGGCCATCTGATGCCACTGTTTACAAATTCAACCTCATATGTAAAAGTGATCTTCTCATTCTCCCTAATCAGTTGAGATTTCTCCAACTCCAGAGGGCAGTTCACAGAATTGATTTTGTCATACATTGTAAGCTTCGACATGGCTTCAGGATCACGCTTCACACTGCACGGGACAACCTCAAACCCCACAATCTCATAGCCAGACTTGGCATCACTGTCAGTCTCTGAGATCACTTCCATTCCTTCCCCTGTCCCAACAACCTTTACTTTGCCTCCTTCATACTTATGGACCAAAACCTTAAATTTCAGATGATTTATGATGTAAAATTCACTGGTGCCTTCAGGAGTATAACCAATTGGATAGCCTGTCCACTGAATGGTCACTCCATTCTGCTCAGTAAATCTCCTCACAGGAAGATTGTCGAGAATCATGTTCACCTGGTAGAGATCGCGGCTTCGCTGCTTGAGGAGCTTCACATCACCCTCATCAAGTGGTTTTGTGATACACAGATAAAGTGATTCATTAACATTTACACGGAAACGGTAGGGGGAGTTATCAATTTGATCACCCATCAGGAGCTCCCCCAGGTTTTCGGCACTTTTCTTAATCCCATCTTTAGGACGACAGTATGGGAGGCTGTAGTAGCTGAAGGGCAATTCTGTCTCAATGGAAGTGAGCGAGTTCACCTTTGCCCATATCTCCTCACCTTGCCTATATGTGTGCATGTAACTACCTGGCAGGTAGAATGCCTCGGAAGGATAAACCAACACTAGAATCACCACTAGCAGAGCAGATAATATCCAGCCTTTCCCCATGATAAGCAGCTCACGAAAAACTTTGCCTCCTGAAAAGTATTACCCACCATAAGTAAATAGATGTGTGCACTGCAAATGTATCAGCACAACAATAATAGAATAGCACAAGATGGCATGGCATATATCTTTACAATAGAGATACTGAACACACTGAGATACTGTTCTCAGCTAGGTTTTCAAAATCCTTGTTCACGTTTTTGGGGACATGATATCATGAAGATACTGAACACACTGAGATATATAAGCTAATCTAAAACTCACATGATGTTTGCTTGCCAGACCTCCTAGTCAGGATTGAAGCAAAAAGATGCATGGAAATAAATGTGAGAATGGTGTGGGTGGGTGCAACCCTTGCTGACCCTGCAACCCTGTATTGACACGGCAGGTCAAGGGTCGCCTCACCCCTACATCTGGAAGAAACCCACAGAACCAGTCCCTTTTGCGTTCATGATTCCAATTTGAAATGTGTGTAGAATCATCTTATTAACATGATTATTTAGTGACGTTGCTACTAGATTCCAATTTCAAGCGATACATTTAGGGTCGCCCCGGCCCTGAATGGGAAAGAAGAAACACACATCTGCCGTATTATCCTAGAGCTTGAGAGTAAACAGAAGCAAAAACGAAGTCATTCATTATAGCAATCTTCATGGGAACAGATCAGTGGTGCGTCCAACCTATTGGTTCTACTGCTAATCAAACCAGCGTTGTCTAGTTCACGAGCAGCCTAACCGTAATCCGTAACTCAGATTGCAAAAAAACAGAACACGATTTGACAACAGAGGTGCTCACATATGCAACAAATGAAGAAGAGAGGTGACATGGGTTTTACATATGTTGACGTGATTCCACAATGGAGCCTTATATTGGTAGAGCAAAAAGAAATAGCGGAAGAAGCAGAACAAATGCACTACTACTAGATCCACAAGCACCTCCTGCTCATAGCTGAATGTATCGATTGAAATCAGGTAAAGGAAGGGAAAAGAAATTGCTCAATGCAGAAGAGAGGGGAGGAAACGAGCTCACCTCACCAGATCCGGTCGCCGCCTCACTGTTGAGGTGGAGGCGAAGTGCCTGCTGTTGCGCGGGCTCTTCCCTCCACTACCTCCACCCACTGACCAATCTGTGGTAAGCACCGAAGCCGAATTGCGGGGTGCCCGTCGGATGGCGCACAGGACGACGGCTAAAAACAGCAGCGCCAGGGGAAGCGGCGCAGCGACGGAGCAGGGCGGCGGCGAGGGCGATGTGAGTGTGACGGTGTTGGAGGCCTACGACGGAGAAGAGATCAGGCTTCAGGCCTGAGGGTGAGTCGACCCGTTCCAGCCCGGTTCGAGTCGATAGTCGAGACTTTCGATTCGGTTCGCTACATGGCAAACTAGACTGCTCAGTTCTCTGAAAATGGAAAGTCCATTACACCTGAAGCCGACATTTGGGTCCCGCATATCAGCGCGTGCCGGTGCCCGTGCACCGTTGTGCACATGAGCGTCGGCGCTCCCGGCTGCGTCTGCGTGACGCAGTCACGCAACACGGGCGCACGGAGCGGCGGGCGGAGATCAGTCAATCTCGACGCGCGCACACGCCCCTGGCGTACACGACACCACGCGAAAAGGGGCACCGAAAAAAAAGGAAAAAACGAAACGCCCCAGTCACCCAGCACTAGCTCTTCTCTGGGAGGAGTAGGCGGAAACCCGCAACAGAAGCGTAGGCGTTAGGAGACGGAGGCGCCGGGCAGGGAGGAGGCAAGAGAAGGTTGAGCCCGCCCGATCGCAGCAACAAACGCCCCGTGCTGCTGCCCCGTCGTGATCGAGCGGCGGCTGGTGCTTCTACGGCGTCGGCGAGAGGCAAGCTGCGTAGGCTCTCCCGCCCGCCACTGGCGCCAAGCGCGCCGCGATCCAGATCCAGGTACCCGTCTTATGGACCGCGACCGCGCATCCCTTCCGTCCCCGGTTGTCGTCCGCGCCGTCCTTGTCCCTCGCCGGACGCTACTGCCGTGGTGTGGTGGTGATCCGATCCACCCGGGCTGAAGTGATCTTCGGATGCCCGATCAACCTTTTTCTTCTTTTCCCGCGGAATATCCCCCCCTTTACCTATCAGCTGTCGCCAGCTGTGAAAGCAGATTATTTCGTCGTTCTCCTCAACCAGTTCGCTTTGGATTTGTCTCCCGCGTATTGGAATTCGTACTGATACACATACAATAGGTGGTTCGATGTGTTCTGTAAATCTCTGTGTTACATTTGTGTTGAACTGAACCTCGTGTAATCCGCCGCTGCCGCTCTGAACCGGAAAAATACACGATGAACTCAATGTGGCGAGTACAACTTGTGAATTCTAATCCATGTTTCTGTACTGTTTCTGGCAGTGTGAGGATTCACGCCGGCGAATTCGTGATCTGACACACCCATAGGAAAGGGGAGGACCTTATCGTTTGAGCTGCGTTTATAAAGAATGTCAGGTATGGGTCGGTGGACAATGCCATATGTCGATGTAGTTTCAGTGAGTTGATCGTACAATGCAGCTAACATTTTGGGTTTCACATACACTGCTGCAGAGGGCAATGTCGATGGCATTGAGATATCAGTCAGTAATGATGAGAGGAGGGATAGGGAAAGTGCAGAGAACTCAGAGGATGGACCAAAGCACAGGAGAATGCGGTCACTGAAGAAGAAAGCATTGCACGCTTCGACAAAGTTGACACATTCACTGAAGAAGAGAGGGAAGAGGAAAGTGGACTGCAGAGTGCCAAGAATAGCGATAGAGGATTTCAGGGATGCTGAGGAAGAGCAGGCGGTGACCTCCTTTCGGGAGGTCTTGTTTGCCAGGGGTTTGTTGCCGGCCAGGCATGACGATTATCATATGATGCTTAGGTTGATATCTGATGAAATATACTTGCATTATTAATTTGAGCTATGAAATTCCAGCTGTTGGCTATAAATTGCATCCAACCTGTGCTGCAGATTTTTGAAAGCGAGGAAGTTCGACTTTGAAAAGGCAGCACAGATGTGGGCAGACATGCTACAGTGGAGAAAGGAATTTGGAACAGATACAATTTTTGAGGTATATGATGCGGTCTATCCTAGTGTCAACCCAAATTTATATGAAAGACAGCATATAGTTATATCTTTACCTTTACACACGTGATCTTTCTTTACTACATCAATTTCATGCTAAAGTTATTTAACTTTACTTTTGAAGGATTTTGAATTTCATGAGCTAGAGGAGGTACTGGAATATTATCCACATGGTTACCATGGAGTTGACAAAGAGGGAAGGCCTGTGTATATTGAGTTGCTTGGGAAAGTTGAGCCCAATAAACTTGTACAGATTACAACAGTGGAACGCTATATTAAATATCATGTACAAGAATTTGAGAGAGCTTTCCGCGAGAAGTTTCCTGCATGCACAATTTCTGCCAAAAGGCACATAGATACCACAACTACAATATTGGACGTCCACGGTGTGGTACGTTCATCCTCTAAATTGTCTGTTAAGAATTGTTTTGATTCTTGAAAGAAATGCATAAAATAAAAAAAGAAAAATATATGTTGCTTATCTTGTTACAGTATATCTTTAAATTTGTTTGTTGTGAACCTTATTGTCAAATAGTTTGTGTGCTTTCCAGATGTATTTACATTCAGATAGCAGGCCTCAGAATAGGAAGGGGGGAGGGGGGGGGGGGGGTGGAGCTGGCCACTAGTAGCAGTTCTGATCTTGGTTAAATGAGCAAATGCTGGGATATACATTGTCTTAAAATTGCATCATTTGTGAAATATTTGCAAGCTTGAAATTTTTTATTTGCCATCATTTACCATGTATGCAAAAGCTTTTGGACATTTGGATTGTATGATAAATTTTTGGAACTGTGATATTTTACGTTGGAGCAGAATTTACTCTATGAGATTAAAGTATCAATGTTTATTGCTCTGATCCTGATAGCATAATTCCACATAGACATCTGTAATAACATACTCATGTTGAGATAACTATAAATCGTGCAGTTGATTTGGTCTAGTGATTAGGTGGCATGACATATGGTTTGAGAGAAATACACCAAACCAGAAAGGAACCATCATAGAACTGCAGAGGAGTCGAGCTCCTCTATACTGCTGATGCAGAAAGAATTATACTAATAATTAATTAAACGTGTTCCTCTAGTCCTTGTTTTGGTTTCTTCTTAATATAATGAAAACATGTCTCCTGCGGAAAAAAAAATAGTCCTTCTTTTGGCATATATGAATCTTTCTGCTGTTTCTTGTTTAGCATTATTGTTGCTATCTGCACAATTGTTTAAAGCTCATATGTAATATGTCTATTGTCTTGTTCTGTTGCCTGTGATATAGGGCTTGAAGAATTTCAGCAAGATCGCAAGGGATTTGGTGCGCTGTATGCAAAAGATCGACGGTGACTACTATCCTGAGGTTAGCCTTAATAGTGAAATGATGATGTACTGCAAGTCTATAAACCATTCTACAGAAAGCATGACACAAAATTGTGCAGACACTACATCAAATGTTTATCGTAAATGCTGGATCTGGTTTCAAGTTGATCTGGAGCACTGTGAAGGGACTTCTGGACCCCAAAACATCATCAAAAATACATGTACTAGTTTCGCAAATTTTCCTAGTTTACTATCCTGTGATGTCTTGATTTTTTTTTTGCTTCATCTTCATATTGCTCTTTAATTCCAGGTTCTTGGAACAAAATATCAAAGTAGATTGCTTGAAGCTATTGATGCAAGGTTAGTAATTGTTTTCCTTAAAGATTTTTTTTATTGTCGAACATTGGTACAAGTCTTAGCAAAATGTATCATCAGCCAATTGCCTGAGTTCCTTGGTGGATCATGCACGTGTTCTAACCATGGAGGGTGTCTGAGGTCCAACAAAGGCCCCTGGAGTGATCCTGTAATCATGAAGGTAAACAATCCGCAGAAGCCCTCTTATGATTGTATTCTACTACTCCTGATGGCATCAGATTTTGTTCGTCTGTTACGGCTATTTATGAGCTTATTTCTATTCTAGATTGTACATAGCTTGGAGTCATTGAAGGAGGTTGGTCAGGTATCTGATATTGAAGAAACAATTACAGGCTCTGTAAGATTACGTGCTCTCAAGGCAAGTTTACCATATACCCAACCCATGAAGTCTCATGTTTTCAATAAGCCTCTCTATTCTCCACAATTGACATTGGACATGCTGCTTCTGCTTTCAGTTGCCAGAAAGAATTAGTGACACATCAAATGCTGAATCAGGTTCAGATGTTGATGACCTTGGATCCCCTGTGGCTCCTGAAGATGTTGAGTATCCTAGTCTGGCCCCAGTTCGTGAGGAAGTAAAGTCTTGTTCTGTCAGTTCTGTCATATTTTTTAAGAAATCCATTCAGTTATGTCATATGTTTTATCGTGAACTATGTAATCTGCACGTCTAATATGACATATAAAGATAGCTGATGTGTTCCTTTTTCCTCAATGTTAGCGTGTTTTTGAACCTTTTAGTTTTTAAGTGCAAAATTCACCTTGTCTTACTGTTTACCTCTTGTAGGCCAGGGAATTAGGATCTACAGCATACAGTGGTTCTGGTGGTATGAGTCATATGGTGGATAAAGTTATAGAGACCAATAAAAGATATAGTCCTCCTGAAAATCAAGGAGGACAGTACAATACAGAACGTTTCTTGATAGGCGGGGATGTACCTGCGCCAGGTATCCATTCTGAATCTCATGTCGTTAAGGCTATATCAATACAGAAAGTTCCTTGATAGACGGGGTTGTACCTGTGACATAACTTTTTTTGTTATGTCACAAATTCTTCAACTCAATATGTTGGCCAGTTTATCTAATGATTAACGTTAAACCAGCAGGTCTGAATGATGGTGTAGACAATGCTGATGATGGGATCTTGAGACATTTCTCAAGAAAAGTCATTGCTGTTTTGGTTAAAATACTCTCACTTCTACGGTTTTTTATTCGTCGACGACAGCACTTGGAAAGTGTTCCTCATACTGCAATCGTTCCCAGTAATCAAGCAGATATTCACATAATTAAGGAAGATCGTGTAAATCCATGTCTGGAGCGCCTTGATCGACTCGAGTCAATGTTTAATCAGCTGAGCAGAAAGCCTCCAGAGCTTCCACAGGATAAAGACCGTGCCATACAAGATTCTTTTGACAGGATAAAGTCCATTGAATTTGATCTGGAGAAAACAAAAAAGGTACCTGTCAGCCCAAGTTTTATGGATCTTTGGTGCTTTAAATTTAATAGTGTACTTGCCATTTCACCTTTCAGCACAAGAACATATGGTAGCACTCAAAATTATCTCATCATAACCTTGGAAATTTGGGTTGAACTTATATATGAAAGTTTTGCTAATGTATTGAAAAAAGGCAAGTTTGTGATGAAAAAAAGGTCCATGTTGATGTATCTTTAAGACAACTTCATGTGGCTGAGAACTTTGAGTTTTCCAAAATTGCCATGACAGGGCTTTGTTCACAGGAACAACATTACGTTCTTCCGTCCCAAAGAAAACAATGTTACATTCTGAAAACTGAATGAAAGAGAGTAAGCTTAATTAATTTATACTGCCATTGTCCAGATTGCTACTGTGTAATGTGGGTATGTAGGAATTGGCTATGGTGTAACGTGCAGACTAGTTATGGTTCATCAGATGCCTGTTCCTTTCTTGATTTAACTGATACTCCCATTTCCCTTTGTTCTTGCATTCAAATGATTACCTATTTTGATGGCCCTGTTTTGGTTTGTTCTTCCAGGTATTGCATGCGACGGTTATCAAACAAATGCAGATGGCTGAGACACTGGAAGCTGTAAAGGAGTCTGATCTTAGGGTGAGTGTGACATCCAATGCGGTTGTCATTACATTATCCACATGACCACATCCAGTTCACAAATTGAACCTGATAATGAAGTGTCGTCTGAAAGTGACAGGACCAACATTTATACTATGCATAGTCAGTGTATGCCTGCTATAATTATCTACAATAGATGATTTTGAAATCATTTTATCTTTTATTAGTTCTTCTGGTTTACGCTAACCTTTTGTACTGTCCATTTTCATGCAGAGGAGGAAATTTTGTACATAACACACTTACCTGCAATGTACATAAACAAGGCAAAACGTTGGCGACTTACTAATACTCTGCAGTGAAGTAACTGCATTGCTTTGTATACATGGCTGCCCTTTGCCGCTTACCTTTTTTGGGTTTAGAGACGAGCGAGGACATTGACATATCAGTCTCGACAAGAACAGATAGTTGGCGACCTTTGGGAAACAGAGCCTGGAAATACACTTCTGTCAATTATAGCGGGAAAATATATCCTAAAGGAGCCCAATGCACAGCTTAGGCTCCATGGTTCTATTCATGCTCTTTTCGAGCGTGGAGCCTCCTGATCTGTTGTGCACATTTAGCACTTGCCATTTTCAGAACAGTTGAGGTTCACTTGTAACTCAATCCATTCTTTGGTTAATAACTTAATACATGTAACGTGCTTTCATTGTTTTTGAACTTACCAAAACCAAGTTTGAACTCTTGGTGTCCTGCCTTTGCTTGTGTCTAGTTGCCATTGCATGCACCCCAGACTCGTGTCGCCATGAGGTTTGGAAGTCACTACAGCATGTATTTATAGAGAAAATTAATTATTTGGCCTTTTAAAATCTTCTTTTTCCTTCTTTGTCCGTCTCTCAATAAAACTTCCTTACTTGGGCTCAAATAATTTGAGAATTCTTTCTATGCTTTTTCGTTAGTTTTAATGCTAACGGTGTTAGTTTTAGACCATATAAGAAATTTTATCTAATGTTTAAGGATTATTTTAATTACATAAAAAATATAATTTGGATTGGAAATATTCTTTACTACACTAATAGTTTTTTGCTGTTTAGTAGACCTATAAAATAATAATAATTTGTTATATTTTGAATATTTTTTTATTAGCGTCTGTTATAATATAAAAAAATAAAAATTTAAAACATATTTTCTATTAGTGTAGTAAATAATATTTCTAATTCCAAATTATATTTTTACGTAATTAAAATAATCTTTAAATATTAGATAAAGTTTCTTATATGGTCTTAAACTAACATCGTTAATGTCAAAACTAACGAAAATGTTATAGAAGTAATTCTCAAAATTTTGAAGATCAAATAAGAAAGTTTTGTTGAGAGAGGACCAAGAAAAAAAAAGAAGTCTTTTAAAGATCAAATAAGTAATTTTTTCTTATTTATACTCCACCGCGTGTCGAGGGATTGATGTTCGTTTATGACAACTGCGTGAGTTTTGCTGAACTTTGGAGAAGGAAAAGAAACTCCATGAGCTATCTTGCAATTGAATACGCATCAATATGCCAGATAAGAGAGGTCATTTTCTGATAGAACACCCGACCTCGGCCGAAAGGAAACGATGTTTGTGCCGGGCAACGCGCATGTCCGTGATGATTCAGCCGCTTGTGGCTGTCAACAGCTTGAGAGAGATTGGGACACTGACCAATCAGGAATTTGTCGCGACGACTAGGTCAGCGTGCCAGCTTCCCCTCTGACCACCACTCCCGTTTGCGCTTCTTCTCGTTGCAGCTGGCTCCCACACAGACCACCGCCACACCGGGCCTCAGCCTCACCGTGTCTGTCATGCAACAAGGGATAGACAGCACCAACCAGAAACAAACCGCGTCGCGTGTCTTTCCTCCCGAAACCAGTTGCTCGCATCCGAATTTTTTTTTTTTGTTTTAAAGAAAAAAAACAGTTGTTCGCCACCACCATCTCGACTCAGCTATCTGCCGCTGCCCTTTTCCCCGCGATACACTCGCACTACTAGTTTAGTTGGAGAGCTGTACTAATCATTTTGGTTCGCAAAATACGAGCTGTAGCAGCCGAGATAGAGCTCGCCCACACACCACCAGCGCGGACGTCGTGGCGCGCATGTGGGCAGCTGCTCTCTCCAGCGTCTCGTCTCCATAACTGCTGCTTCACCGCCGCCGTCGTTCTAGATCCAACGAGCTCCTCCGGCGAGGCCACCTTTTCTGCTGATTAAGGGGTTTTCCGGCTTGTTTTAGCTTGGGAAGAGACGCGATGGCTGCGGGCCGTGAGCTCCTGCTGCTGATCCTCTCAGCCGCCGCCCTTGCCGGGCTCGCCGCTGCCGCCGGTCCTTTCTTGTCCGGTGCGTGCCTACCTGCAGCCAGCTCTTGCTCCGGTGCTTCTTGATAAACATTTTCTTTTTCTGTCTTTTTCCCTTCTGTTGTCACCGCTTCTCATAGGTTGATTTCCTTTTTTTGCTCTATAAGCAGACACCGTGTTCCAGGGAAGCGCCGGATCTACCGGGCGGAGCTTGCTGCAGGCCAAGAAGAGTGAGTTTTTTTTTTCTCATTTCCTGTCCATCTTTGATTCGGTAGATTGGCGTAAGATAAAATGGTTTGATCTGAAAATGAGGGTGGAAATTGTAGAAGGTTATTGGGAGTGATGCTGTTATATAGCATACATGATTTAAATTATACCTGATCTGGCCGATGCTGCTTTGAAGCATTTCAAGGAAGCAAACAGAAAAAGGGAGCCACAAGTTACAACTCTAGCAAACTACGACTACGTGTGCTAAATGTAACAGAGGAACATTAATTTGTATACGGATTCATCACTGTTGCTAACTATAGAAAAGGTGTCGCTAAATCATACATGAATCAACCTTAACCGATAGTCTAGATTGATAAGGGCATGCTGTGAATGTGAGCTAGTGGGTGTGGGTGTCATAGTGAGGGTCTGTCAGATTGAAGCACGTTGGTCCTAGTCTGTAAGATCATGGATTCCATGCTTATCAGCACCGTTAACCACTTGCACCTTGGTGAGAGCAGCACACACCTGCTTGTTAGCTTGGTAATTGTTGACAACCAAAATTGGCGGCGCGTTATCGCGTCAACAGTAATAATAGACATTTTTATTCTCAAGAAAGAATTACCTTGAAAAGAACAGTGGATGCGCCGCATTTAGAGGCAGCCTCTAATGTCTAGTTGCATATGGTTACAACATAAGTGACTTGGAGCTTCTGTACTATAAGAACAATGCAAAAGTTGCCCATATAATATATGCATTGGGAGTACGACCAGGACTTTTTCATTTTATAATAATTTATAAACTTCGGAGAAATCAATACAAGTGAACCTGAACATGATTTGGTAATACTTGATATTAGGATATTTGCCAATTTGTTTTCATATACATCCCTAGCCATTACTACAGCACCAAAAAATAGAGATGAAAAGTGATGGATATTATAAAGTCCCTGTTGTGTGTTGGTGAGCTAGGATCATTTCTGTCGTAAAAACTTAACCTTTCAGATGAGAAAACACTGGATCATTAGGTCATCACAACAATTTTAACTTTGTGCTAAGTGGAGGGACTATTAGTAAGTTAGGTAGTCTGGTATTGGAATCGATTCTCGGTGGAAGCCCCTAATTGGTTATTACCTATGTTCATTACCTTTCGTGCAAATAAATTAACAATAAATACATATTTGCTGGCATTGAGTACCGATAGACATCGAGCTCAGAATATATCACCATGCGAGTGTATTCTGTCTTAAACACACACCTCATCATGTTTGATTGGTTAGCACCTTGACCTGATACAATTTTGTTGCAACTGCCATGTTTGACAGGTTGCCCTGTGAACTTTGAGTTCCAGAACTATACTGTCATCACAAGCAAGTGCAAAGGTCCAAAATTTCCTGCCGACAAATGCTGCAGTGCTTTTCTGGAATTTGCATGCCCATTTAGGGATTACATCAACGATGAAAGCAACGACTGTGCATCGACAATATTCAGTTACATCAACCTCTATGGTAAGTATCCACCAGGCCTGTTTGCCAATGAGTGCAAAGGAGACAAGAATGGACTTCCTTGCTCAAATGACTCTGTGAAGGACACTGTCGCCGCACATGGTGTCCTCCAAGTTCAAAGTAGCTCATTTGCTTTGGTTACCATCCTATGCGGAGTAGTGATGTTGTTCTTCCTTTGAATGATGGCAATGTCTCCAAAGATCGATGTATTATAACTGATGAGATTCTTTTATTGAGTGATGACGCTATTGTCTCCACAAATGATGTATTATAACCGATCCCTCTCCTCATGGCAGTCACAGTGGAGCCCCCCGAACCCCTTTTTTTTTGGTGCAAAATCTCATCTAGTGTAGCTGAAAGACTGGTTTTATACATGTTCTCTGGAATGCCTCTTCTCATCGAATTGAACAACCATTGTATTGTGACTGTAACGTTAAAAAGTATCCAGATAATAGGGTACCATTTATGCTTTACTAATGTCAATTCTATTGGGACAGAATAGTGTAAATACTACTCCTTCCGTCCCAAATTACTTAGTTTTTTAGCTTTCAATACGTCTCAAATTACTTGTATTTTTCGCTTTCTAATACACCTTTCTCCTTTGTTCCATACATTTCTATCTTTATCTCTCTTCTTTCCGTTTTCTATGCACCTATCTTATTTTTCTTTTCTTAAATTCTGTGTCCAAAACTAGAAAGACAAGTAATTTGAGACGGAGAGTAGTTGTTCCTGAAACTAAGAACAAGAAATTATGATGCTGTGTTGTCGTCTTCTACCTACCATTTTTCAGATGTATATGGAATTGCTGCAGATTAAGAGCTTGTTTGGCTGCACCTCAATCCATTTGGATTAGAGGAGATTGGAGTAGATTAAGGGATATATTAGTTTATTTTCTATCACAAACCACTCTAATCTCGCTTAATTCATATGAAATGAGGAGCAGCCAAACAAAGCATAATGTGGAGGTGCTCCAACAGTTTTTCGATAAACCTATCATCAATACTCAATTCTCTTCCTTTTCTGTCTGCACCATACATATATAAGAACAATATAGTCACCATATTTCCACGCATAAATAATTTGGACATGAATATTTGGCAACAAATATTTCAAACTTAATCATAGTTCAAAGTTCAAAAATAAATTTAAATTAAAACATAACACATGTTTCAAAGGCATGAAAGATATATGAAACTAACATGGTGGCGACGACGTTGGGCGAGTACGGAGAAGGTCTTCCTCGAGGGATCTAACGGCGGCATAGGGTAAGGGCGGAGAAGAGAAGCCAGTGGCAAGGGCAGACCCAAGACCCGGCCACCCTGGGCCAGTGCCCGGGCTCCCCGTTCCGGTGCATTGAGGGGCAGCAGACCGAAGGCAACTAGTTTGTTTATCTGCTGCGGGAGAGGGAAGGCTGAGCAGGGAGATGGGACTGTTGAGACTGTTTTTCCTGAGAGCAAGCGGTTGAAGCAAGGGTGGAGGGATTACTGATGAGTGATGATTTGATGAGAATCAATATGCGTTTTTTCTGATTGTTTTTTATTTTTATTTTTATAGATTATAATTGATAACAGTTAATGAGAAAATAATATATTAAATAATCAATAAAAGAGCTCAACTGGAGCTTGCCCAGGCTCTAAAAAAATTTTTAGGTCCACCACTGGCCAGTGGGGCGCGCGTGCTGGCGAGCCGGAAAGGAAAGTGGTTCGCGCCAAGCCAGACAATCTTTTGGGGAAGATGTGAACAACCCTCCATGTAGGGGGCGTTGTTTTATTGGCGATCACTCAAAGTAGGGGTAAGTATTAGGGAACTGATGAAATAACAGTAATTTTTAGAGTAAAATACATTAGAGGTCCCTAAATTATTCAGTCCGTGTCATTTAAGTCTATAAACTCTCAAACTGATCATTTGGGTCTCTAAATTATTTTTGTTGTGTTAAATGAGATTCAAATCCCATTTAGAAGTCAGAAATATATTATAAATATTTTAGAAAAGTAAAATTTGTTGTATGACACTTTTAAAAAATTGGTTTTCGTAAACGAACACTGCAACTCGATATTGATAGTCTCAAGACACTAGTACGAGAGAAAATTATTATAAACTTTTTTAACTCAATGCATAATATACTAATCATGATTCTTTTTTTAAAAAAAAACTAGACTCGTGGCGTAAGATAGTTCCGTTCTTTGGACATTTTGTTAAGAAAAAGATATTTAGGTAGGTTAAAAAAAAATTCTGAACTTTCTTTACTGCCCTTATAACAAGGATCTTAAAATCCGTGTCTTATGTGAGTCTAGATCGATTCTTAATCTGTGTTTTGACGCGGACTATTACATGCAGATCTTTTCAACCTCAATCAGAAATTCACGTCGTGAGGAATCGAACCTACAACCTGAGAAGTGCCACTTGAACGCCCTAACCATCTGGTTAGAGGTCCTTTAGCTTTTTTTTTTCTCATATGATTTTTCAAAAAGAAAACTGGACCTATCTTGATACAATAAAAATAGATTTAGACCTTATTTGACATAACAAAAAAAGTTTAGGGACTCAGATAGTCAGTTTGAGAGTTTATGGATCTATATGACATATCATGAATAGTTTAAGGAACTAAGGTGTATTTTACTCTATTTTTTTTGTTTAACTTTTTCGACATAACAGATTTTTAAGTATTGAGGAGGGGTATAGAGGAACTACAAAAGTTATAAGGAGCTATATGTAAAATTGGGACAGAAGGACGAAAATAGAAAACTTTCTCAGTGTGTTCCCTTCTTCTTCCTCCCAGGCTCGGGAGGCCTCCAATTCCCATTTCCCCCTCTCACCCTCTCTCTCGGGTGGCGTCGACGCTCAGGCGAGCAGCGCGCGACGCCCCTTGCCAAGCCCTTCGCCGGCCCTTCGCCGGCGACGACCATCCCCCAGGTATGCCAGCCCGTTCTCTCTACTTTCTGCTGTGCGAAAGGGTGCATCCCCAAACCCTAATATAAGCATCTCAATTCGGATCTGACTCAAGTGTTAGTAGTGCCGTGGATTGGTGTTGGAGGCTTTAGAGGTGCTTGCACGTTTCATGTCTCAACATCAAATTGATTTAGAGAGGACATGGTTGCTGATGGTGGCATGCTGTTTATGTTTGTAGGCAAGGGAGGCTTCTATCGTAGGTGAGGATCAATGTCCAATTATCACGACGACCACATCGAAGAGATGGAGGACGATTACGACATGGATGATCCTGCTGAAGACATGATCGACGAGCATCAGGAGGGCGGGGTCAGGGACTCCGATTCAGAGGATGATGATTATGGCCCTTCCGTACGTCCTCCTTTTTTTTCAATTCTTTCACGTCTTGCATCCGCAGTACAGGATATTTAAAAGCTTTTCTGATAGAATTCTGATTGGTTATGCGGTTTGTTATTGAGCTGATGAATAGAAGCGAATGTCATGTTGAATGAAGTATGTGTGTGTACTTGTGACAGAAGCACGATGTGTTGGGCAATACCTAGACAACGGACCGTAAGATGTTGAATTATAAATTTTGTGGCATGTGTAATCAAGTTTGGACAGTTTTCTGATACGCGGTTCCTTATTGGTTGAAATGCTTTGTCGTCTTGCTACAATGTTTTGTTTATGATCAAGTCTGGACATAGTTTTACTGATATGCAGTTCTTATTGGTTGAAGCGCTTTGTCGTCTTGCTACAATGTTTTGTTTACATTGCTATTTGACTTGTAACGTTAACGCTAAATGAACTGATAAATGACTTGACATGAAATCAGTGAGAAAGGACTTGGTAGGTCATTTATTTTGGACACTGTTTTGTAGATTGTTACTTGGTTCAGTTACTCACTGTATGTGTCATCTTTTAGATGGTTGTTATGGGCCAAGTGTGGGCTCTCCCTCCAGCCCATCCGCCGCTGCCTTGGGCGGTGCGTGGGCCATCGCGGCGGGGCCTGCAGAGGAAAGTGGCTAGATTGAAATATTTAGGAGTTTTATTAGGAAAGAGATCAGATTTATTTCTAACTCTATCTCACTCGCATCCGCCGCCTCCTCCATGTGCCGTGTGCCCACCGTGTACGCCGCCTCCTGCCAGTCGGAGGAGAAGTCCGACCATAACAATGGTTAACTGAATCTATTGAACTCCTAGTGTTTGGACTTGAGAGCCTTGGGTTGCCTTTCTGTAGAGGTTGCCATTGTACGATGCCTTTTGTCTGCATCCTTTAGTTCCATATCCACACATTAAATACATTCTACTATTTTCTGTTCTACCTTTCCAAAATTTGCCTCTTATCTTTCCATAATTTCTGTTGACTTTGACATGTGGATGCAGTGATCTTTGACCACTTATAAATCCCTGTGAATTTTGTTGGTGTCTCAAAGGATATATTTATGCAATTATGCTGATGGTTATGTCTAGCTATGAATCAAGTCTGGTTTAGAAGTAAATACAACTTAGCAATTGAATCCAAGAGAGGAGCATCTGGGCAGGGATACATATGTGTATCCTGGAGTCCAACTTAGCATCTTATGCTGGCCTAGAGAAGAGGAGTACATTAGGTCTTTTTCAATCTGTCAGAACGTAATCCATCACAATAAAATCAGTCATCCTTTTTTTTTTTTTTAACTTTTGACTTAACTGTGCATACAGTCTTTGCATAGTGCATCTTATGTATTGGTTGATGAACCTTGGTCAAGTTCTCTATTTTATCACTTCAATTCATTAAATGTTTCATCTTCTCCTTTTATGTTCAGAATCATAAGATCCCAGATACTTCCTCAGCAGACGCGAGAAAAGGAAAAGACATTCAAGGAATACCCTGGGAGAAGCTAGCTATAACCCGTGAAAAATACAGACAAACCAGATTAGAACAGTACAAAAATTATGAAAATGTACCTAATTCTGGAGAAGAAGCAATGAAGGTGCGCCACTGTGCCTCTTTCGCTTTTAGGAAATTCAGCTTTGTACAATTTTCTTCTGCATGTGTTTGACATTTCTCTGGAACAGGATTGCAAACCAACTGAGAAAGGTGGAATGTATTATGAGTTCAGACAAAACACTCGATCAGTCAAGTCAACCATCCTACACTTTCAGGTATAACCCCCCCTCCCCCCTGTTAATATGCCAGAGTAATTAGCAGGCACATTGATAAGTTTAAACCTTTCAGACTAATTTTTTTGATTTCTTTTTTTCTGATTTTTCTATCATGTTTTTTTTTTGCCACACAATTTCCCTGAGAAGATGTTAGAATAACATCCGTTATTTGATTTAGTTTAATTATGCATATCCTTTTCGTATGATTGCAGATCCTCAGTATTAATGATAAGAAATAAGTTAATGTACTTTGATTCATGTTTTTGGCTGATTGCTTTTTTGTATTCATAATAAAAATTCTTGAAAATGTAAGAATACTTGAACATTGCATGGACCAATAACATTTTTGTTGATATATAATAAGCACAAGTTAATTAAGCGTGTAAATGATTAGAACCCTTGACTAGTTTGTCATCGGGTTATCTGTGTTTTTTAAAGCCTACCACTCAGGTTTGAGTCCTCTTCACCTTGACTTTGGTTGCCTTGAATAAAACAGAGGTCCTCACAGGCCGAATCTTTTTAACATGTTTATTAACCTGCTAAAAGGCACCAGGGCGTAGCAGGTTAATAAGATGTCCTGATAGTGTGAAGAGGGGCAGAGGATGACCAAGGTGACATGGGAGGAGTCCATGAGGAGAGATGTGATGGATTGCAATGTCATTAAGGATAGCCATAAATAGGAGTGTGTGGAAACTAGCAATACACATGCCAGAACCTTGATTTTTGTTTCACTCTCTTTTTTGTCTTATCTTTTTGCTCCGTTACTCTTGTCCTCGCGTATTGCTAGTTTTTTTTAACTTTTTCCTTTACTTTTTTTTTACGTGTGTGTGTGTGTGGTTGCGTATATATCTTGAGTCTTGTGGGTTTCAGCTCTAGCCTAACCAAATTGCTTGGGACCCTTTTGTTTTTTTGTCATATAGAGATGTCCAATAGGCAAGACTTTGCTGTGTTCAAGGAATTGTTCTGCATGTTCTGGTTATGTTATTCTGCATACATCTCTTTTGCAAATAAACCAAGATTTTGCTATGTTTTACCTGACCACTTGCAATAGGTCATTAGGTCTTGAATTCCTGATCAATGTTAATATCTTTCATATGGTTTTGATTTCTAGATGTTGGGAAAATACAAAACAATAAACCTGATTTGTGCCTGCAGCTTAGAAACTTGGTGTGGGCTACATCCAAGCATGACGTCTACTTAATGTCACATTTCTCAGTTCTGCACTGGTCAGCTTTGAGTGGTGTGGATACTGAACTGATGAATGTCCAAGGGCATGTGGCACCGAGGGAGGTGTGGAACTTTGCCATTTTTTCTTTTTTTTATCATTTATCTTTTCTCCTGTGTTTAACTCCCATTATTGATGGCCATCTATGTACAGAAGCACCCAGGAAGTTTATTAGAGGGTTTCTCTCAAACACAAGTTAGTACCTTGGCGGTTAAGGACAATTTGCTGGTGGCTGGTGGTTTTCAAGGAGAGCTAATCTGCAAAGTATGTAATGCAAAAGTTATTGAACTTTGTTACTTGTGTCGGTTTTTAATTGATGATGTTAGGACAAAACTTTAAAAAAAGTTTTCCTAGTGACATCACTAAAAACTGGAGGGAGTAGAATCCCTACTCACTGGTGCCTTGGCTAATATCACAGTACTAGTTGTATTATAACTGGTTTACTTTGTTTGTTTTTTTTTCTAAATCCTAACCTTTATATATCCTAACCTAATTCACTTTCTATATTAAACTATTGATAAAATAACAAACAGATGTAATAACTAGTGATTTAATAAAAACGCATGACTGTTCATGGGTTCTCAAATCTCAATAGTCTAGTGATCTTCTGTTCGTTTATTTATCTTCTGCTGTTTTCACATGCAGCATCTTGATCGGGAAGGAATAAGTTTTTGCTGTAGAACAACATACGATGATAATGCTATTACAAATGCTATTGAGATATTTAACACCTCCAGGTAACTTCCTGTCTCATGGAAAATGCTACCTCATTTGAATGCATATATTTACTTTAGCTTTGTTTTTACCCTCAGTGGTGCTGTTCACTTCATTGCGTCAAACAACGACTCTGGTGTGAGAGACTATGACATGGAGCGGTTCCAACTTTTCAAACATTTTCAGTTTGAATGGCCAGTGAATGTAAGTTATTTTGTTTCTTTCCTGTTTCTCTTTCCCAGAGCTCTGTTTGTATCATCTCATTATTATCGTCATTACTAGAAATGTTTAGCATGGTTGTCAAAGTCTATCCATAGACTCAATTCCCTCTTTCATGGTTATCTTCTTTTCTGTGATCATACTGTCTACCTTCTCAGGCTTACTTTAGCTACCTTGCGATTGGTGAACCTAGAAATTATTACATGCCTACTGAAGTACAAATGGAGCTTTTTCTTTCCTCTTTCTCATTACTGCCCCAGTGCCCCACTAACATAGTGTTGAGAATAAATAGGTTCTCAGTCAAAATCAGTGTAATTCTTCAAAATTGCTGTCAATGTATCCTGTTCTTATGTATTGTGTTTTGTTGATGCAGCATACTTCATTGAGTCCTGACAGAAAGGTGATTGTTATTGTGGGGGATGACCCTGACGGTTTACTTATCGATGCCAATACCGGAAAGGTATGCCATCACATTAAAGTCCAGGCTTAGGACACCATGAAGAGATCAAACTCATAATTATATCCTTTCATGGAAGAACTGGTTTGTGATAAAACCATGTCACCAATCTTTATTTCTGGATGCAGACTCTTCACTCGATGAAAGGGCATCGGGACTACTCATTCGCATCAGCTTGGAGCCCTGACGGACGCACATTTGCAACTGGCAACCAAGACAAGACATGCCGAATCTGGGATGTGAGGAATCTCTCAAAAGCTGTCCACGTTTTGAGGGGTAACCTTGGAGCCATACGGTCGATTCGCTTTACCTCAGATGGCCAGTTCATGTCCATGGCAGAACCGGCAGACTTTGTGCACATCTATGATGTGAAGAGCGGCTACAACCGAAGGCAAGAGCTGGACTTTTTTGGTGAAATATCGGGCACATCTTTCAGCCCGGACACCGAGGCCCTCTTTGTCGGGGTGTGGGATAGGACCTATGGCAGCCTGCTTCAATTCGGCCGCCTGTACAACTACTCTTATCTTGACTCCCTGTGTTGATATGTGGTGGAGATGAATCAAAACGGATGATGGTGGTCTCTGATGTAACTCTGGTGCTCTGAATCTTGTCTGGTGTACTTAAACTAGAGTTTTATGTTGACCTGATAATTGGGTTAATAAATGTTGTACAGATAGCTATATAGCCTGCTTTTGGTAAAGTCGTGGTCGTGGTCGTGGATGCTACTGTGAGTACTGAGGTCTGTTTTCTCAATTCAGAATCAGCTTGTTTCGCAAATGATTTCCTCCAGTTGTGAATCATCAAGTTTATATTAGAACCGAGGTCAATCGAGATAGGAGTATGCGCAGAATTACTAGCTTCTTCGCAGCTGGGTTTATCTACGACCAGTCATTGGATTCCGAATTGAGTGATCCAACATGTCAGTCTTGATCAGTAAAACCTTTTTTATGCTGCCGACTCCGAATCAATCTCGACCGGTAGTTCACCTCTACATAAACGCGGGGCCTTCGGCCGATGAGTGGAATAGGGTTTCCGGCGGAGCCGCGGCAACAAGACCACAGATCAGAGGAGCAGGACGGAGGATGCAGTGGAACCCTCTACGACGGAGCGGATAAGTTATCAACAAATCCTAGAAAGATATGGCGGACCGTGGCGAGGACGGAGCCGGTCGGAGCTGAGGAGTTTGTGGCTTGACCCGCCGCCGTTCTGCCGGCCGGGCCCGTCGCCGATGACGGACCTCTTCCGCTGGGAGATGGTCATCGACGGCCCCACAGGCAGTCCGTACGAAGGTGGGACGTTCCCCCTCGACGTCGATCTCTCCGACGGACCCCCACAAAGCCTCCAAAGATCACATTCAAAACCGAGGTACGTACTACGACATTTGGTGTCTCTCTAGATATAAATTATGTGCTGCTCTCCAAATATAAATAAATGATGCAATGTGCTACCCGTATGTAGGTGTTCCACCCTAACATCAACTCGGATGGCGAGATGGTCCTGGACATCTTCGTCCAATATGATCAATGGACCCCTGCTGTGACGATGGAGAAGCTTCTCCGCTCCATCGTCTCCGTGCTCTACGAACCTCTGCTTGACTTCCCGATCGACGAGGACATTGCCCATCTCCACGAGAACGACATCAGGCGGTACGAGGAGCTGGCCAGGGCGTGGACTCGGGAGTACTCCACGCCAGTCGTCTCCCACTACCCGACCGAACAAGAGCTGGCCCGCTGCGAGAAGATCGCCGCTCAGGCTGCCATCGAGGCGGCGGCAGAAAAGGCAGAGAGGATGCGCATGTGGACGGAAACGACGAGGCTGCGCCGCCTGAAGGCGGAAGAGGAGAGGGAACGCCGACGGAAAGAAGAGGAGAACGAAACCACTCTCCAGTGGCTGCGGAGAAGGGTTCTGGCGTTTTTATTCAGTTCATAATTCAGAAGAGATCCTTGCCATATGTATACGTACAGGAAGGGACACAGCGGCACAGACGTAGAGTCATGAGACACTCTACCTCTGTATACATGTACTAGCATACAACGTAACCAAAGTTTTGAGTTACATTGTTGGTTTTTTGTTTTCAGCCTTACTTTATGTGTTATCGATTAATTGATGCTTCTTGGTGATTATAGCTATAGTTATAGTTGCACATTCAACACGCACGTCTTGGATATTATGATCATTGTATGCCACCTGAATATATACTCCCTCTGTTCCATATTATTTATAGTTGTAGTTTTAAGTTTGGAGATTAAGAAAAGAAAAATAAGGTATAGGTGTATAAAAATGAGAAAGATAGAGAGAGGTGTATTGTGAATGAGAAAAAAATATATTGGGAAACGAGAATGACAAATAATTTGGGAGAAATGTTGGAGGTTAGAATGATAACTAATTTGAGACAGAGGAAGTAATTGGTATATGACATACAATTATATTTTGAGTTTTTCATAAATAAAAAGATGTAAAAATAATATACGATCAGGTATGGAATGGAAACATGGGTGTCCCAAAACTAAAAGGCCAAAGATGCATGGCTCGAGGAGTGCACAGCACAGTACAGTTTCTCTTTGGTCTTCATACGCTCGGCCTTCGTTCCACTTTTGCTAGTACTAAACAACTCAATTGTCGAGGGGGAGAGAGACGTATCAATTAGGCCTAACAATTTATTACAACACCTGCTCCACACATGCTCATTAGAGCACTTTGAAATGACGAGGACCAAAGTTAACAATAAACATGATCAATCTTAGCTATAAGAAAGTTAAGATTGTTTTTCATTAAAAAAAAAAGAAACCACGAACCGCTGAACCCTGGATGGGAGCAACGCAGCCAGTGAAACTTCCACTGCGCCACTCGTTATGTGCAAGATTATGGACCTGGATGTGTAATTTAAAGGTTTGTGGACTTAGATGAGAATGTAGATTCAGGGACCACGGTAAAATTTTACTCTCTCTATATATCTCATCTCCACTCCACGTCGCCGCAGTCCATTTCATTCTGGAACCACAATCGTACACAGCGCACGCAGATCAGAGCACGCCCCTGAGGGAGGGAGGGTAGCTCCCGATGGGCGCCGCACCGTCGTCTCCGGCCAAAGTGGGGCCGGACATTCGGCGGATCAGGAAGGAACTGCACCAGCTGTGGGTCGACCCGCCGCCGTTCTGCCGGCCCGGCCCGTCGCCGGTGACGGACCTCCTCCACTGGGAGGTGGTCATCGATGGCCCCGAAGACAGCCCCTACGCCGGAGGGACGTTCACCCTCGACGTCCAGTTCCCTTGCCGTCATCCCTTCGAACCCGCAAAGATCACCTTCAAAACCAAGGTTAACATACAGGCGGAGTTCACGATTTTTCTGTTAGCCGAAGCCGATCAATCTTGTTTCTCTTTTTTTTTTGAGGGAATTATCATGTTCACTTTTATATCTCCCATTTCTTCGTTTCGTTCAATGGATCAATTAGTTCGTTGCCAATAATAATGTATCTTAAATTAGGTTTACCACCCGAACATCGACTCGGAGGGGCAGATGGTCCTGGACATCTTCAAGGAGAAGTGGAGCCCGGCCATGACGATCAACCACCTCCTCCTCTGCATCGTCTCCGTCCTCTACGACCCGTTGCTCGACTTCCCCGTCAACGGCGAGATGGCCTGTCTGTACAAGGGGAACATCAAGCTGTACGAGGAGAAGGCACGGGCCTGGACCCGAAAGTACGCCTCGGCGCCGGTCGCCTCCTACTGCCCCGAGAAGGGAGACGAGCACTGGCAAGAGTACTGCGACGCGTTCGCTGCTCACTACGCAGAGATGGAGGAGGAGCAGAGGCGCCGTCGCCGTGAGGCGAAGATGTTTGAGGCCGCTGCCGCCGCCGGCAACAACAAGAAGGACCCGGTGGCAAGAGTAGGAATTAACCATGTGTGGAGAAGGACCGTGGCGTTTCTTCGGGGCCGAGGCCGATCCATCGCCGCCGTACCATCTACTGCTACCATAGGGAAAATTAACTAGCACAAGGAGAACCTCATGTCTAGTATATGTGGGAGGCAAATCTTTAGCATATACTGGACGCTGTTAATGTTTGAAATGATAGAGTCACTCGGAACTGTATCCCGTATTTTTTTTACAGTACTTAGTAGCATACTTCATAAACCCTGTCCTTCGGATGATATACTACTGATGGCATCTGAACATCTGATTATATCTTGATTTGCAATTACGATGTTATCATTTTCATGTTACAGAAAAAAATATCGTCCAGTTAGTGCATTATTATGCACAGGAGTGGTCAGATAGTTTAAGGCGGAGCGAGATTATATTGATTACTTCATGATTGTATATCCCATTCTGGATTGAAAGAAGAGCTGTTTATGGGTACTACATCATGCAGTTCGCTCCTCCATTATCCTGTCATTTAGTTTGGATTGACAAAAATAATAAGGGCACTTCTTTTTGTAGTCGATCTTTATCGCATACCAAACCTTTGGACATGCAGTTATGATCACGTACGGTTGCCTCCAGCCCTGAACAAGTTCCAACTTTAGAACGAGAGAAACGTCTGCAAAACAACTTTGATATGTATACACTAGTAGTATATATATAGCTAGCGCAGGGAATACAGCCACGATTAACTAGTGGCCACTCGCTCTTGTATATAAAAGTCTCTGCAATTTTCTACTTTGGTGTTGCGGGCCCTTTTGAGGCGTGCCCTCTAGTTTAAGCAGCGATCGAGAGCGAGAGTTGATTACAGCTAGATAGATGGACGTGGTTGAGTTTGAGTGAGGGGCTGGCCTGGCCGGGGATGGTTGACTAGACTTGGTGACTTCCTGACAAGGACACCAGGAAGAACGACCTAATAACCTTTTTTTTTCTTTTTTTGCGATGAAACGACAAATAACTTGAAAAGATATATGAACGAGGAAAAAAAACCAAAAAATTAATACAAAAGTTGAAAAGTTACTAGTACTTGTAATTCGTGATTCGTGTGAACTGGAACGCTGCTTTCACGCGCGTGGCGAGCGGATGGGTTGGTTATGCATGCATATTCCTCTGGTGCGGAAAATCAGAATGGAGTTGGTTGGCTAACCGGTGGAAGAAGGGCAGCAGATACGGCGCTGCATGGGCCTGACCGGTGGAACGACTCTTTCCCTAGCAGATTTACTTCCAGCCCACACAGGGTCCAGGCTTACAAGGCTCCAACGGCTTCCGGGCCACTAACGCAGCCCACCTGCACCGGTTTCTTGGGTCCGTGCACCGCGAATCCTATACTCCCTGAACCTGAACCCTGACCGAGTACTAGGACAAAAGCCGCTGCGCGCTGCCGCATCGTCGGTGCCAATCGCGAAGCGGGGCGTCCGGACCGGAGGAGAACGCCTGGGCTGCGGGCGATGGCGATGACCGTACGCACGGCAACGGCAGGTAGACCAGAGATGAACCACCGGTTCATATAGATAGATATAGGACCACCGATCGAGACGATCGATCCCCACACAACCGAAAATGCGTGACGTGCTAGCACTAGCGGCAGCTCCGGTCTGTGGGCGTACGTACTCTGGGCTCTGGCGATGCAGCCACGCAGCGGACGGACGGTCGACGGAGCGAGTACAAGTGTTAGTACTTTCACCGTCACCTACGAGATGCACTACAAAGTAAAGACTCGTGACGTGCTAGTACCTACGAGATACAGGTCCAGACAATCGAGTAACTAAGTTTATGACTACATTCGCTTCGTTTTTTTATTAGCGTATTTGACTTTTAACATTATCTTTAACTGTTCGGCTTATTTAAAAGTTTATATAAAACACATAAATTTATTAGTTATATTTTAAATACTTTTAATAATAAATTAAATCATAATAAATATATAATATTGATCATAATTTTTTAAATAAGATGAATCAGATATAATGTTAAACGTCTAGAGTATCAACAATTAAAAAAAGATAGTATTATATATAAGGGCGCCCTATATATAAATATCCTAGCATGTTGCTACAGTAAGGCCCTCTTTGATAGAGCTTCATGAAGCTGATTCTCAGAGAGAATCTGAGGAGCTCTGTCAAACGCCGTATTGTAGGAGAAGTGATTCTTATCTGATTCTGTGGAGTGATTCTCTGAAATGAATAAGGGGCTGAGAGCTGGAAAAAGTAGCTTCTCCTAATTCTGTGAAGTGATTCTCTGTCCTGATTATAAGAGTATATTATGGAGAATCAAAGAGAATTAATTTCAGTCACAGAATTACTTCTAACTTAAAGAATCACTTCTCACTGAATCATTCCATGAGAATCTCTACCAAATGGAGCCTAACACTGCTGGTAGCAGTGGTTTGTTACTGTAGCGCTACAATGCTAAAGGCGGCTCATCAGTCACCATCGGCACGGTTAACTGGGAGGATCGAGTGCAACTAATAACTGATGTTCGAGCCCCTCTCGTAGCTCAACCGTCCACGTCGAATTGAAGAAGCGTCTCCCTCTCGCTCTAGCACACAATCCATCCACATAGCCGGCCCATGCCCCTGCGCCGCGCCGGCGCCGCTGTGTGGACTACAGGGTACCAACAAGATAAGCAACCAGATCAACAGGTCTCGAAAGTCAAGATCAGATCATCAGAAGCGGAGAATTCAATGTGCGCGTGCATAATGTAAGTGCCAATAATTCTTCTCTTCTGCAGTTCTGTTCTGTTCTCCTGAAGAAGACGAAGAAACGCAACACGACCCCACGTTGAACGGGCAGCAACTGAACATGCCTCCTTTCCATCGATGTACTAAAAGAATACCCTATCCTTTCCGTTCTTACCGGAAAGAAAACAACAAGGAAAAAGCAGGGGGGCCATTGCAGCCTCGCTTTTGTTTTGTGTCTCAACTCTCAATAATTGGAGACGGCAACATTCGAACAACTAAAGCTTCTATTACTTGTATTCTATTATCACTCTCTTTATTCGATCTGCTCTCTGCTCGTAATAAACCACTGGTTGCACTTTGCTAACCACTTGTTCCGGCCCATACGCATGTCTGATCTGCTAATAATGTATAGTACGTGCAAAATATATAGTAGAGAACAAAATTAAACTAAAAAAAAACTGTTGTGGCTTCAATGCTCATCAAGTTATCACCAACGTTATCTTCTGTCAATAAATAATTTTATGGTGCTCAATAATACACGCATATACATCCCATAGTAGTACTATTTTTCATCACAGTAGTATAGAACCCTTGGAGATTCTAACAAGAGAACTCGATCGATATGCAAACAACAACAATACACGCAGCCATTTGGTAATAAATTATTACCTACACTATACAGAGTGAATTCTTTTTGACAAAGAAGAATTGCATGAGTAGCTACTAGCCTACTACTACATGCTATTTCTTGGCTATATACTATAATACTTTGAACAATAAAATAGTAGTAATAAACATGCGCACCCAGCTAGATTGAGCTAGGTGCTTCACACAGCTTGATCGAAACACTTTTCTTTTTACGAGCTCCATTGATTGTATCTTACTTCTTACCTTTCTAGTGATTTGGAACACCGTCAGGAGCTCGCGTTGTGTGTGGTGCTATATCGGTAAGCAGAGAGTTCAAATGTATTGCCGTTAATTCCTTAAGACGGCCCCAGTCCGTGTGTACTCGTGCCTTCTTCTCATTAGCTGCATCCTCCGGCGGCGAAGCCGATCCTGTTGCTCTTGACGTCGTAGACGACGCTGAACGTCTGCTGCTGCGTGTTCCCGATGATGGCGGCGCTCCTGGCGGGGGCGAACGCGAGGCACGTGGTGGAGTCGTCGACGTCGACGAGCAGGTTCCTCGCGGCGAGCTTGAGCGTCGCGCCGCCGGCGAAGACCATGCTGACGGCCGGCGCGCGCACCCGGGACGCCTGGCCCTTGAAGCACGTGTCGAGGATGGAGAAGGCGGAGGCGCGCGCGGTGCCCTTCATGGCCGCCGCGACCGCCTTGCTCAGCGCCGAGTACACGCCCGTGGGCAGGCGCGTGATCACCGTGCCGGAGTCGATGATGGTGGGCAGGCTGGAGTACGCCGACGCCGCAACGCCCGACAGCGCTCTCCCGGCGACCGTGATCCCAGTGAGCTTGATGAAGTAGAGCGAGTCGTCGAGGGAGCTCGACACCATGGGCGTGTACGAGTACTGCCCCGCGTTGTACGAGCCGATGGAGAGGTACCCGGCGGAGGACGACGTCGGGAGGCAGTAGGAGAAGGAGTAGCCCAGCCTCGGCGCCAGTTGGTACAGCAGCGACAGCTTGTTGCGTGCCAGGCCCATGAGCCCGGCCGAGCGACCGAACAAGCCCTCGTTGTCTTGACCGCACCCGTAGTAGAAGTTGGGGACGCTGGTCGACCCGAACGACACCGTATCCTTGCTCAGGTACCTGCTCGATCGCCATGGTCGTCGCAACACGTACGTTAATTATTACCGCGCTCCTCCTTATGTACTCGATCGCATATTTGAAAAATTAAAAAGAGTGTATGTATAGTATATGTACGTAAGTACGTACCCGACGGAGAAGGAGCTGTCTCCGTAGCTGGCCTGGTAGATGCAGACGTTGGAGGAGGAGCACGCGGCCGGGTTGAGCGTGGCGGTGGTGAGGTCGTCGCACTGCGACGAGGAGCACGACACGGCGGCGTAGGAGCTGGACGCCTTGGGGTCGAACACGGGCCCCGCCTGGCGGTGGCAGGACACCAGGCACGGGGAGCACTGCAGCCAGGTGAGCGAGGACCCCGTGTCCACCACCATCACGTACGACGTGGCCGGCGTGCCGAGGCCCATGCGGGTGACGTAGTTGCCCACGCCCACGGACGTGCCCGGGTTCAGAGGCACGGACGCCAGCGACGCCGCGACACCACCTGGGGAGGGCACGGCGTCGTCCGCCAGCGAGGTGGCGCGCGCGGACGGCGTCTTGGCAAGACGCGCCGCGAACGAAGCGATCCGCGCGGCGTCGTGCGTGAGCACCGCCGAGAAGGGGAGGTCGGCCGGAACCGGCGCCGGCGAGCAGGGACTCCGCGGGTGGTGGAGCGTCAGGTGGAGCCCGGAGCTGTTCAGGTGCTGGAAATCTGCAGTAGTTTTTTTTTTTTTTCATCCTCGTCAGCGTTCGCGCGCAAAATTACCGTGACAGTGTCAAATACGTATAAAGCTTACATGGAAACGCACTTAGCCTAATACCGCACCACTTGCTGTCGCATAGTACTACTCGTGATGATTCAGAAAGTGACGCACATTATTAGTTTTGTGACGTGTTACCCAACGCTGCAACGTGTCCAGGAAAGAGAAATTTAAAATCTGTATATATAGTGTCACGCTGTGAGCTCGGAAACTCGTATTTTGTCTCGGAATAACGTGGCATCAGATTTGGAATAGAAGGAACCTGACATCAGATCATTCCTCTGCCTCCTTATAATCATTCCCAAGGAATTTTTTACATCAAGGTCGTATGCTGAAACGATGATGCAGGGGCTGATACTTTATGCGATTAGGTTGGTACTGGTCTGAGCGGCACTCAGACATGACTCTTCGTGGTAACAGACTAACAGGTTTGCATGTACGTAGTACATCTTTGGAAAAGAGAAAGAGAAAGCAAAGCTTAGGCATGCGTACTGTACGTAACCGCACAGTTTGAACAGCCCCAAAATACCAAGTTGTTATAATCGTACATGGTAGTACTGACTATTGCGGCTATCATGAACCAGTTCATGACTAGACAAATTGGGCAATCACGAGAAACTATTGCCTGGTCAAGTTTGAGTACATGCGTGTTCTCTTTTTATTAAATGAATTAAAATGCAACACTTGCTAGTATCTTGTTGTTGTTTTTTGGGTTTGTGGAAAAGAATTCATAAAACACCCCGGAAAGATATTTTCCCAGTCCAACAGAGGAAACTGTGCTGCAACGTCAGGGACGACGGCTATCTATGGTACAGTAGTAGTACGAATGTGACCAAAATCATATGCGCACCTATTCACATTTTCGCTAGCCATATATAATCACATAGAGTAGTAATGCCGTGCGGTACATGCAGAGACTCATGGAAAACAAAAGGAGGAATTAAAGGTGGCCACGCACCATCGAATGCGCGCTTGGCGCCGTGTCATGATCGCGATCCGCATTGAAAACTGTGCCCTGTCCGGTGGCTTTTTTTTTTTTTTTTGTGTCCATTCCATCTCTACTACGGCTACGGCCACTCTTTTTTCTTCGCCGACGTGATAGATATGGTGGTTGGCGGCGGCAACGATTACTGAAAGAGTCCCTCTTTAAATTTTCATCACGGGCCAAGAAAGGCCACCAGTTCTTTTATCTGAAACTTCACATTAAGTATATTGTTGGGGTGGAATCGTACGACGTTCGTAGTACTAGCTGAACTACTGAATGGCCGTCAACTGGATATGGGGAAAAAGCCAGAAGGGTACCAATATAAAGCGAGCTTAAGCTTTATGCTCAAAATATGAATTATTATTATGTCAGCACTCGGCAGGGGAAAAGTATCTAGAGCGCAAACGCCCGCTTAATAATTGTCTAATGATCAATGGTTTCGTGTAACTATACTGATGTTTGAGCCTGTCCACTCGCACCAGCCAGCCAGGCTATCAGCACAAAGCTAAGCAGCAATTGGCCATCAAAAAATGCACGCACCTAACTGGCTAGCTTTTGATGGAACCGTGAGAAAGTATGAGTAATAATTTACCGATAATACGTGTACCTAAAGTGTGCTTTTCTACTGTTTCCCATTATTATTATTATTATCTTCTTTTCGGTGAAGGAAAGGCATGGAAATTGAACGAGTCTAGATTGTCCTTTGGCTCCCACCCAATTAAGCTGTCAATTCTCATACAGTTATGCACCCTGTCCTATCATGGACAAGGCAGAGATCAGGTTCTGCTTGATATATTTTGGTTCATAAAAATTTGAGCTTCAACTATGTTAGTATTTGAAATTAAAAAAAAAAAAACAGCAGCGTCTAAGCTTAGTATGTACTGATATAAAGCGTTTACAAGTCTGAACGACATGCATACACCATATACAGTATAACAGTAGCTAATTCAATGAAACCATGAAACAATCATTAGCAAGATAAACGGAGGCCAGGAACGGAGCAGTACCCTTGATCTCTGACGAGCAGGCGGCATCGGTGATGTCCCTGATAGGAGTGGCCACCACGAGAAGCAGGGACAGGGCTGCAAGGCGGAGAAGCAGCGCCATCTTGTCTGAAACCTTCCTTTCCTTTGCTCTGCTTCTCCTTCCTTGTTGAGGTGGCCGTGGCCTGTGGCTCACTCTATCGGAAGCCTCGGCACCTCGTGGCCTTTTTTATAGGGATTCCGAGCGCCCTTTCTGCTCCGGGCCGGAATCACACCGGTAGCTTTCTGCGGTGGAAATGACCTGTTTTGATCCGATGTTCCAACCACCTATACTGCTAGTATAACTGCTTATTTCTGCAAAGGCTGTAGTACGGAGATTCAATCCAGGCATGATGCAATTTTTCGTCCTTCTGCATCATCATCATTTTCTTAAAAAAATTATATTATTAAACAAAAATCCCTGTTTCGGAGCCTCGAAATATGGGTGTCGGTTTGGCTTTTACTGTACTGGTATTGTTGCCATCAAAATTAGGAGTGTCTTGATGTACACACCAGGATGGTAAACAGAGAGCTGCTTAGTTCTCTGCAGGTCACACAGCTAAGGTAGGTGCACAATTATGAAGCCGGCTTCGGGTAACCAGGTCCCATTAAGCTGGCAGTTAAGCGCACCTATCTAGTTAACAGAACTTTCGTCCATCGATTATAAATGGCTCCCAACATCAGTCGTACAGGACTTGACTAATGGTAGACTGCTTGCAGTGTTACCAAATGTTGTTAGCGGCTGATGGACCTCTTGGTGGACTTCTCGATCTCCTCTGTTAACCGATTAGGATTGATTAGCTCCGACCACGTGTATTTCGAAAAGAAGAATAAAAAAAAAGTAGTGGTTTGAGACGTTGAGAACCAGCGGCATCAAATTGGCACTGACATCAACTTCAGTGCAGAGCTTGTACTACTATACTACTAGCAGCAAGCAAAAGCATAGTACAGAATTGTGTAGCCTCACTCTCTCACTTGAGCATAAAAGAAAGGGAGACAGTGACCTGCCCATTCTAAACAATACATAACGGCATCATGTTCCTGCAGCACCCACGATCGAGAAAGTGCCGTTCAGTTATTGGAGGGCAGAAAAACAGAATCCAGCATCTCATCATTTGCCGATGAATCTTTTTCCATCGGAAGCTTCATCCTGACGCCTCTGACGGGGGGACTCCAACCAACAATACTGACTGCTGCTACTGCTGCCATGCATGAAGATGAAATGATAGATAGGGAATGATCTGAAAGCAGAGAGTCATCAGGCAGGCGCGCGCGCGCGTGTTGTGTGTACCAACCGGCGACACGAACACCAGCAATGGAAGCAGCCACCTCACCAACCACATGAGCTGTCCCGCGCCGTGCCGCGCGCGATGGATGGATAGATGGGCAGCTCCGCGATAAAGCGTGCGCGGCGGAAATTTCATGCCCATGGGAGGTGGCTCTGCTCCGCCTGCCGGTCGAGAAGGAAATCGGTGTAGCGTTAGTACTCCCTAATAATCCCTATTAGGTAGCGCGTCGATGCGATGCTGCGTATGGTGGTGCGGCGAGGCCAGGCTTTATTGGTAGTACACCAGGACAGGCTACTTGCATTTGTTTTTGTTTATTTGATAGATCCTCATTTGGATAGATTCTTATTGGTACGTGCAGCAATGAGAAGAAAGTGACATGACCGAAATAGTATATCTGATAATTTTGTGCAATGCTTTGAGTGCCATTTTTTTTCTTTTTTTGATAAACACTTTGAGTGCCATTGGCACGGCACAATGGAATAAAGGAGAAATGAAGAGACGAAAAACTGCAGGTTTTGTTTTGAAGAACCAATTTTTGAAAGGATTTCATTTCGAATGCTATAATAAACTGCAGCTCGCGCAATCCGGAATGAAACTGGGCTGGCCTGCCTTGTTTTCCGGGGATATTGGAGCGCACGAGGTAATCGACTTTGGACCAGTCCAATCGCTCTTCTTGCTACGACACCTAAGATGTCCCAATTACAACCAACATCGTGGCCCAAACGCCCGTTACTTGGGCTCCATTTCTGCGGAAAGAAAACTTGCTCCCGTTGGGGAACTACTATACTCGTTTGATTCGATCCGGAGGTGCTGTTTGCCTGTTTGGCTACTTGTAAACGGAGGAGTGCCGGGGACAGCGCCGGGGAGCTCTCTTGTCAAAAATGTGACACCGACAGAGTGAAAACTGAGAAGTTCTTCCAATCTTCTGTACCAAAAGAAGTGATTGTATGAACTACCCAGTTTAGAAAAACAGTCAACGAAATCCGTACAAGATTTCCCTACAGACAGCAATCAACTTGCAGCCCCCTGAAATATCTCTCTGGTCAACATTTGTCTCTCAAGTGCTGGATCTTTTTTTTTTTTTGATGGATCAAGTGGCGGATCTTAGTACAAATGATCGTCAGCTCGGTGTTTCGCTACCACGACGTCTCACCAGCCAGCTAGTACAAAAATGGCACAAGCTTGAGTTAAGTTTCGGATCTTATAACATGATTAATACAGGGAATATTCACTTTCCCTCCAAGAAAAGGAAGAAAACACGCAGTTTCAGTCATCTGTCCCGCTCACTCAAGGCAGTAGCAGGCCATCATGCGCGGCACCCGCACGCCTCACCCATCTCAGAAGATCCGGTCTCCGCCTGCGCTACAGGAGTATCACATGACCAGATTCAGGAAGCTCTCCATTGGGCTTGGCCGCCAGGCACGCCGCGCGCGGGTCGTGTGATGTGATGGCCTCGTGTCCCTGTCTCTCTTCATGCTCGTGGTCGCGTGATCTCTCTCTCTCTCTCTCTCTCTCTCCGTGCTCGCCATCTTCTGCCTGCCTGCCGCCTCCCGCGTCGTCGGCGAGCTCCTCGTATACAACTAACATCCACGCCCACGCTTCGTCAACCTTTCCGCTTTGCCTCACCCGCTCGCATTCCCATTCGGGTTCCCGCCCCCCCAGTCCCAGATCTTGATGCGGCGGCAGCTCTCCTGACGCTTGAATAGGTGGCGCGCCAGCTGCCTGCCTGCTGCCACCATGTCCGCCGGCGACGACGACCACGCTTCGCTCCTCAGATCCCACGCCGCCGGTGCGGCGGCCCTGTCGTCGTCGCCGTCATGCCCGTCGCCGCGCGGTGCGGCCCACCAGCAGCACCTCGCTGTCGCTGACGTCGAGGCGGACGAGGCCACCGTCACCGCGTCCCCGAGACGTGCCAGCGGCGACGGCGTGCGTGGCCTCCTGCGCCACCTCGCCCGCGGATCTGGGCGACGCCACCTGCAGCACCAGTACCAGCAGCTCGATCGCGCCGCGGCGGCAGAGCAGCCGCCCCCGGCTACGCCGTCGCAGCGGCAGAGGATGCGGGCGGCGGCGGCGGCGGGGGAGGATGACGAGCTCGGGGACGGGGCGCCGCCCGAGTGGGTGCTGCTGCTCATCGGATGCCTCCTCGGACTGGCCACTGGCATCTGCGTTGCTGCGTTTAACCGCGGGGTGAGTGTTTGATGGTTGGGTACCTGCACATTGCACTACAGTTAAAGTTAGCTTGTTTCGGTGTACTTGATGTTAGAACCTAATGTTGGAATGAGCAATTAATAATTAGTACTTGTAATGTAGTACGTACTAATTACTGGTGGATTAGTTCTTAGCATGCTGCCAATTTGGTACCATTTTTGCCTACTTACCTGTACAATTATTCAGGTCGGTACCTAGTAGTGTAGTACCCACCTGACGTTTGTACACTCACCCCACAGTCTCATTTTTTCGTAAATTTAGAAACGGTCGTGGATTTAAATGACCATTATGCAAGATTGACCTACAAATCGAAGTGATGGATGCCCAAACAAGCCACATTTTGCTAATGCTGATTCTCTGTAACCCTAACACTTCAATACGATGAAATCAAATGTAGTTTTTTAATCCAAACAGTTCAATTGTAAATAAGAGAAGACCTATGGTTGTATCTTGCATGACTGATTCTATAGACAGCTTCACAATGGCTTTGCTAGGTTCATGTCATCCATGAATGGGCATGGGCAGGAACTCCCAACGAAGGCGCAGCATGGCTCCGCCTGCAGAGGCTGTCTGATACTTGGCACAGGATACTGCTCATTCCAGTGACTGGAGGCGTGGTTGTAGGAATGATGCATGGGTTGCTCGAAATATTTGAACAGCTCAAACTCTCCAAGCCAGCACCTAGACAAGGAATCGATTTCGTTGCGGCCATCTTCCCAACTGTGAAGGCTGTTCAGGCTGCTGTTACTCTGGGGACTGGTTGCTCGTTGGGGCCTGAAGGTCCTAGTGTGGATATTGGCAAATCATGTGCAAATGCATGCTCAGAAATGTTGGAGAATAACCGG
Source organism: Oropetium thomaeum (assembly GCA_001182835.1). NCBI lineage: Eukaryota > Viridiplantae > Streptophyta > Magnoliopsida > Poales > Poaceae > Oropetium > Oropetium thomaeum. Next base: position 567,537 of record LFJQ01000057.1, read on the forward strand.
GAAAGGCGGATCGCCCTTGTAGCTGCTGGTGCAGCTGCTGGAATTGCATCAGGTATGATTGCATTAATTAGTATATATCATCTTACTTGGTATTGATCGTCGAGATGCTCACAGTAGTTAATGATTGCGCAATGTCATCTTAGTTTTATATGCTGACAGCCCTACTTGAAATTTTGAGTTTTAAGTTCTGCTGACTCTTGATTGGAATGTGATACTAACATATTGTTCCTTGCATATGGCTTTTCAGGTTTCAATGCGGCAGTTGCTGGATGCTTTTTTGCCATTGAAACTGTGTTGAGGCCACTTAAAGCAGAAAATTCACCTCCATTTACAACTGCCATGATAATATTGGCATCTGTTATATCATCTACCGCATCAAATGTTTTGCTTGGAGAAAGACCGGCTTTTATAGTACCAGCATATGAGCTAAAATCAGCTGCTGGTATCTGCTCTGACTCTCACATTAATTTCAGCTTAATCCATTCGAATTGCTGGTGATATACATATATACAATAACCATCTATCACAAGCACCTCCAGCATAAATCTTTTCTTTGTTAATTCAGCAACCCCAAATATCTCATCAAGCCAAATTTACTTTGTAAAAAATCAGAGTGTTCATTTGGTATGGCTTCAATAGAAGTTGGAACATGATAAAGGCATTTTTTTCCAACAAAGCAAGGATTATTCTGTAACGTTCGCAACTGAATTTATCCCAAATTTGTTTTTTAAAATGTCATTATTCTATAATATTGACCTGCCATTTTGAAGACTGCATAGCTTTGTTCTCTCATTTTGTTGATGTGTATGAGGAAATGTATATTTTTGCAGAGCTGCCTCTGTACCTCATCTTAGGAATGCTCTGTGGAGCTGTGAGTGTGGTATTTGATCGACTGGTAGCATGGTTTTCAAGCTTATTTGGGCAGATAAAGGAAAAGTATGACTTTCCTATTGTAGTGTACCCTGCTTTGGGTGGGCTGGGAGCTGGTCTCATAGCTATGAAATATCCTGGGATTTTATACTGGGGATTCACTAATGTTGAAGAAATATTGCATACTGGGAAAAGCGCTTCTGCTCCTGGTATCTGGTTGTTAACTCAGCTTGCAGCTGCAAAGGTAGTTGCAACTGCCATCTGCAAAGGCTCTGGCCTTGTGGGAGGATTATATGCTCCAAGCCTTATGATTGGTGCTGCTGTTGGAGCAGTTTTTGGAGGTTCAGCTGCTTATTTGATAAATTCAGCTATACCTGGTAATGCTGCTGTTGCACAGCCACAAGCTTATGCTCTGGTTAGTTCCGTTGCAGTCCACTTTCCTGACTGTGTTAAATAATAATGTACAATGGCACTGATTAACTTATTTGCTGCACTTTAGGTTGGAATGGCTGCTACACTAGCATCAGTCTGTTCAGTTCCATTGACTTCAGTGCTGCTGCTATTTGAGCTGACAAAGGATTTTAGGATTTTGCTCCCTCTCATGGTAAGATGGTTAAGTATTTATATTTGTTGCATGGCTGAGGAACTCAGTTTACCTTAGTTTTAAGAAGCTGGTTTGTGAGCCATTCTCACCATTGGCTATGCCATGTTCAAATCAAAATCGATTTTATTTCCTGGTTCTCATCTAACAGGGAGCAGTTGGGTTGGCAATATGGGTTCCTTCTGTTGTAAACCAACCAAATGACAATGAGCCTTCTGGCTTTACAATACCCAGACGTGGTTATTCCTCCGTTTCATCAGAAGAAAGAAATGGTACCTCAAGACGAGGTGATGGCGTAAATGATCTTGAGCTCAATATCTTACGAACTGACATTCATAACTATGGAACCTGCAATGAGGAAATGCTTCTGGATGACTTAAAGGTTTGTAAACCTCTACGCTGGGAGCTTTACTCATTTCATGTACTTGTCACAATATAGCATTTTCATTTGGATAGTTGGAAATATTAATGATGTTCAGGTTTGTAATTGTGCTGTTCTTTATGTTGATTCTACCTTTTTCCAATCAGGTTTACCAGGCCATGTCAAAGATCTTTGTCAGAGTGCTACCATCTGCAGCAGTAACAGAAGTTCTCAAGCTATTGCATGATAAGCAGCAAAATTGTGCCCTCGTTGTGGACCCTGAAGATTTTCTCGAAGGAATTATTACATTGGGGGATATTCAGCGCGTGGGATTTGAAGTGAATGAGGAGAGCATCATCAATGGAAACCACCCAAAATCTGATGTATGTTTACATGGTGAATATATTTCTTTCTGTTCGTGGGGATAAAACTTTGGTAAAAGAAGTAAAAACTTAGCTTGTTCCACTCTTGCTTAGAATCGGTTCGAACTGATTCTAAGCATGAGTGGCACGTGCAACTAAGTTACAGTTAAAAGGGAAATCAAAATTGTGTGCCTAACTAGTGTGTGTTTTTTTAATGTAAATGTGCATTTGCTATAACTTCTAGATTAGAAACATATTAACTCAAGATATTTGCAGGAAAACTCTTCTACCATTTCTTCATGTCTTACTCGAGGGTTTCAGTACCGGGGGAGCGAACGGGGATTGTTAACATGTTTTCCAGATACTGACTTGACAACTGCAAAAAGTCTTATGGAGGCCAGAGGACTCAAGCAGCTTCCTGTAGTTAAGCGTGGTGCTGGCCATAGAACTGCAGGAAGGCGCAAGCCAATTGCCGTTCTTCATTATGATTCAATTGACTGCTGTTTGCGGTTAGTCATAAGCCTTGTATTTAACTTGTATTTCGGTTTGAAACCTTGTATTTTCCGAATGTACTTGTATTTAACTTATTCTTCCAATCTACGCTAATTTGATTATCTGTTTCCTTTTGAAGGGAGGAAATTGAGAACTGGAAGACCATATACCGACGGATGGCTTGTTAGTTATGCTGTGATGCTGATACAGTTATTATATCATTGTCAAGAGAAGAACACTGTATATATCTGAGGAAAAAAAAAAACACCTTGCAGTAAATAGGCCCAAAATGGTTTCAGTACCGTATGATACTACACAGTAAGCGATGATATACATATACCCCCTAGACATCACTTTGCAATGGGGTACACGGACAGAGATCGGAGAGGCAGTTGAACCTGTATAGGCCACTGATGTCGTAGAAAGCTGCACAACCAAAGCCTGACATTTTGCAAAACGTCGTCAACTGATGCCGGTATTGGTGTGGTATCCCTGCTGCACCAGGTATTTATTCGTTTTTTTTTTTTACGAGTGGACTATTATCTTACACGATTGAGAGATAGATAGTACATGTAGAGTTGGAAGGCGGCAGTTTTTGCACTGTACTGCGTGTAACTTGGAGCACATACTGTACTACAGACGGATCGCACTTCTCTTACTGTGAAGCAACTCTGTGATCCCGGTACGGAAAGTGTGGTCAATGAGAAACCTGCCACAAAATGTGCAGCGATTTTTGTTTTGTCGCGCTGATGTTGTAATTTGTAAATCACTTTCTTTATAAAAAAAAAAGGTCACCAGGATGGTAATTTAGCTCCATTGGCTGAGGACATCAAACACGCTATGATCTGAAAGACGGTAGTACGCTTGTATCGTTCTGAAATCCCGTTCACATTACTACTATCGTTTTCCCCTAGTATGTATGGCTAAGCCGGTGACGGCAAGCTTCCCCGTCGGCCGTCGCAGGCGCCGCTGCAGAGCACGCCGCAGCGCACGGGTACGAAGCCGACGTGCGGTGTCGCTCTCGGCGTGGAGGAGAAGAGAGGCGTGTGTTTTCACCCGGTCCCGTCCCAATGCCACCATTCCCTCTCGCCAGCGCGGGCGGCCGGGCCTCGGCAGGCACGTTCTCATGAACGGACGCGACTGAACTGGGCACGCATGAGTTCGTCGGTACAATTCACACTCCACCCTGCGGAGTTCTCTGGCAAAAGATAGCGAGTTATCGACTGCGACCATGCCATGCTCCGGGCAAATTCTGGAATCTGGAAGCAGAGGGGATGGATTGTCTTTCTCGTGATCGCGCCAGGCATATAGCGAGAGAGCGCGGAGGGAATCTTGAAGTAATCCATCGATCTCCGTCTCGGAACGACTGAAATGCACAAATACAGCGTGGGAGCGTCGACGCCCCCCAAACGGCCCTGCATCGGCTTGTGCGGCAAGTACCTCTTGCGGGGACGGTATGGTGGTACGCCCGGCGAAGCGAGTACCACGTCTCCTCCTCCTAAAAAAGGTCCATCATATCCATTTCAAGTCGTGGAGGACAGCGCAGAAATAATCGGCAGGCTTAGCTCAGATTAGAAATAGGATAATCGAACCGTGACTATAGGTCGTTGTCGTCGTCGTCGTCGTCGTCGCAGCTCGAAGCGCGACACAGGGCAAGAGAGAAAACAGATGCGTAGAAGCATCAGCCTCTCTTCTTCCCGACGTACGATACGATACGGACGGGCCACCCACGTCGCTCTCGCGGACTCGCACGCCCGCCCCCGCACTGTGCAGGAATCCATGGAGCACAACACAAGCTGGAGCCGCCGCCGTCGAATCCTTCGTGGACGCGGATGCGACCACACGCAGGCCGCCAAGCCGGCAGCCAGCCCGCTAATTAAGGCGACGGGTTGAAGCGAATCACCGTTCCAGTTCCAGAAGTAGAATATAGAATGCTGCGGTTTGGCCACGCACCCGATCGTTGCGTCATCACGGTGAACGCCACACACTGTGGAATGATAATGATACTATGATATGTAATCGGCGCCGATAAAGTCCAACTTGTTTCCACACGGGCTCGTCCGTTTTCGTTCCGCCCCCTCGCCAAGAAACAAACGAGCTCGTCGTCGTTCCCACGGGCCCACGCCCAGTCGGCCACGCGCGTGAGGAGGAGGAGGAGGAGTCCGCCGCCGGTCGCGGTGTCGCCGAGCGCATAACTGACGGACGTGGGACAAGAAGAAATGCATGGCCTAATAAAACCCGGCCGGGTGAGCAGTGGTCAAGTGGTGGTGGTAAAGAGATTCTTGTGTTGAGCTAGTAGTACTAAACTCTGCTAGTTGTCCAACCTTTTTCTTTTACTAACCTCAAAGATTATTGATTAGCCATGACGCACTATAAAGTTGCTGGTTTAGCAGAAATGATTGGGAGATTAGGTCTTGACGTCTGGCAGAATGTGTTTAGGTAGTGTCTTGACACCGTTTCTTGTTGAAAGAGAAGAGAACCGGCGGGAAAGTACCGATCCATTACAGAATCTCTCTGCGTTTTCTGTGTCTTGATGACAAACAAAACAAGCGTACAGCGTATGGATTCTAGGGCGATGGCGAAGGCGACCGACTGTGACGTGTTCCGAAGCTGACGACGAGGCTCTACGCGTCCTCCTCAATCAAGCAGTGAAACAATGTGCCATAACGCAGAAGGACGAGAGAAAACGATGGAAATGGTAGTATATACTATTACTATACTGCGGCGCGGTCATTATAATCTGCGACAAGGAATGCGTTGAGCTAAGTCTCCCTGTTCGTTCATACGTGTTCTCACCGAACCTGTTTGGAGCAACAAAATTTCATACTCCCTACGGTTTAAAAATGTCGATGATGCTTATCAGAACTAACAAAACGCCAGCAATTAAAAACCGAATCAAGCAAAAAAGAAAAAAACACAAACAATTCACAGTAGTAGTATGTCTAGTTCCTGGAAAATAAATGGGATTCGCGCACTCCAAACAAGGTCGCCAGGCGTTCTTATTGCCCGGTCCTTCGTCCCGAGGAACATCCAATCACATTGCGAAGAATTCAAAATTGGCACTCGCTCTTTTTTGTGCGCTGATCAAGGTGCCCCATCCATCATCCATGGCTAGGAGAGGACCGCACGCCTCAGTCCAGTTTGGTCGTCCTATGTACGCACGCCACGCTTACCCATTCTACCACGGGTCTCCATCCAAGGAGTCTGGAATCTCTCTGGATTGCCGGCTTACCGGGGCACCCCCGGACGCGTGCATGCCATGGACTGCGCGTGCTCTATATAAGCACAAGTCCTGGCGTTGCCAAAGCTGCAACCATCTTCTCAGCTTCTGTGCGACGGTAAACACCTCTAGTAGTCATGGTCATGGCCTCTGTTCCGAAGCTTCTGCTTCTCGCCGTCCTGTGCAGCTACCACGCTCTCGCCGGTCATGCAGGGCACAGGGTTGTTCTCAACATTGACTCCATGAAGCCCAAGGCGGTGTGCTCCGAGCTCAAAGGTCAACACCGCTGACCATGTCATGCACGCAATTCCCCTCCATTTGGTGTAAATTGTCTGTCAATGAGATCATTGTCCTTTCCCCTGCTTTGATTATTGTTTCAGCCGTCCCCTCCTCGTCCTCTGGTGGCACCACCACGCTGCCGTTGGTCCACCGGCACGGGCCATGCTCCCCGGTGGCGTCGTCCAGAAAGAAGGCACCAACGTTGAAGGAGACGCTCCGACGCGACGAGCTCCGAGCTGCCTACATCCAACGCAAGTTCTCCCGCCGCAACAGCACGGGCAGCGGCGTCGAGCAGTCGGACGCCACCGTTCCGACCACTCTGGGCACCGCCCTGGACACGCTGGAGTACGTGATCACCGTTGGGCTGGGCTCGTCGGGCGCGACCCAGACCATGCTCATCGACACGGGAAGCGACGTGTCGTGGGTGCAGTGCAAGCCGTGCCCGCAGTGCCACGACCAGGCGGACGCGCTCTTCGACCCGAGTTCGTCGTCCACCTACTCCGCGTTCCCCTGCGGCTCCGCGACCTGCGCGCGGCTGGGCCAGGAGGGCAACGGCTGCTCGTCGAGCTCCCAGTGCCAGTACGTCGTCAACTACGGCGACGGGTCACAGACCACCGGGACGTACGGCTCCGACACGCTCCGTTTCGGCTCCGACACAGTCAGGAACTTCCAGTTCGGGTGCAGCCACGTGGAGTCGGGGTTCAAAGACCAGACCGACGGGCTCATGGGGCTCGGCGGCGGCGCGCAGTCGCTCGTCTCGCAGACGGCGGGCACGTTCGGCAGGGCCTTCTCGTACTGCCTCCCGGCGACGTCGAGCTCCGCCGGGTTCCTCAAGCTCGGCGCGGGCACGTCGGGCTTCTCCTCGAAGACGCCGATGCTACGGAGCGCCCGGGTCCCGACGTTCTACGGCGTCAAGCTCCAGGCCATCAGGGTGGGCGGGAGGCAGCTCAACGTGCCCTCCTCGGCCTTCTCCGCGGCGCTGATCGTGGACTCCGGCACGGTCATCACGCGCCTGTCGCCGACGGCGTACTCCGCGCTCTCGTCGGCGTTCAAGGCCGGGATGAAGCAGTACCCGACGGCGCCGTCGAGTGGTCTCCTCGACACGTGCTTCGACTTCAGCGGCCAGAGCCGCGTCACCATACCCACCGTCGCGCTCGTGTTCTCCGGCGGCGCCGTCGTCGACCTCGACGCGAACGGGATCATCCTCGACAGCTGCCTCGCCTTCGCGGCCAATAGCGACGACAGCTCCAACGGCATCATCGGCAACGTGCAGCAGCGGACGTTCGAGGTGCTGTACGACGTTGGTGGAGGGTCCGTTGGGTTCCGGGCAGGCGCTTGCTGATGAACGGCGGCGACGGAGCACTGCCACGATAGACACGGTGGAGCAGCCGTTCCTCTTCCTCTCGTTTGGCTGCGTTATCTTTGCTGTTGGCAACTTGCTTATTGTTGTATTATAAGGTAAAGGCCACGTAATGGGCCAAACAATCAACTATGGTACATTAGCAGTTCCATTTGAATTGGTGTTGTGATAGCAACGCGATGCAAGTGTAAACTGTATACCACCCAAAAGATGATCTCATTCTTCTTATATGTTTATGAACTGTTGTTGTCGTCGTAGCAACGCGATTCAAGTGTAAACTGTATACCAACCAAAAGAATCAATGATATATTATGTACTTGTTGATCTATATTGATCTATCTATACTCAATCTCAGAGGTGTTCAACCTGGATTGAGATAATGTTTCCCAAATAAGTTTTATCTTCAATAGTTCTTGTCCGGTTGGAAAAACCGTGGGTGAAGAATATGCCTACTCAACTCATCGCACATAAAGAACGAATTTGGTTGCGCTCTTACCACTCCCACTCCAACACCTGTAGATATGTTAGCACCTTACTGCTCTTAGGAGTAGATGAAGCTCCAGCCGCTCCCCGTTTCGCTCCGAGAGCTATAGGCGCGCAAGAGGGCTGGTGTTAGGCGGAGCCCTAACATACTCCGTCCTTTGATTTTTTTTTTCTCTTACTGACGTTTTTCAAACATGCTAACAGCTAAGTTTTATTAGTCTGGATGATAAAAAAATAGATTAAAAAGGAGACGAGAGTAAAAAATTATAACGTTCACATGAGAAACGTGATTCACTCTCAAATGCTTAATTTACGTGCCAAACATCTTGTGTTAATAAGGTGACTTTTGCTTGAATGTCACCTAGCTTTATATGACTTCTTTTTTCTTTGTCACCGCAATGACTGAAGGATAATTTTTTTTTAGATGAAATGTCTGAAGGATAATATAATGTTCAGCTACCAATACTCTGGCGCCCTCGGAGACGGGGTAGAGAACCCGTCTATCTTTTGGTGGGACAAGACACGAGTGACTATGACTTTGGTGCGTCTCATCTCGTCACAAGTCCAACTCAAGGAACTGGGCCCGCGTTTTCTGCTAACATCTCACTAACTCGATTCACCCAAGTGCCTCACAGAGACATCGCCCACAAAAGTTGCAGCGCGAAGAATCAATTGAAAGGTGTCAGATGTCTGTTTTATTCTCCTACTACGGAAATACTAGTAACTCGCACCATCAAAATGATGCTGGCTCTATGTATATAGATCAGTACTATATATACGTATGTATGTATTTATGTACTGTCGTATACTACTACGTATGTGTGTACATGGATATACATACTAGTGCTGGCTCGACAGCTCGTAACCACAAGTCACAGGTCAACTATCCCGTCTATGAGAAAATGGATCAGCAGGAGTTGGCCTTGAAGCCTACGGAGCTGGCGTCGATGCGCACCTCGAAGGAGCGCTGCTGCACGTTCCCGAGGATCGAGACGGCGTCGTCGCCGCCTTCGCTGGGCGCGAACGCGAGGCAGCCGAACGAGAGGATGCCGTCGCCACCGAGCGTGACGGTGTGACCGCCGACGAACGTGAGCGCGACCGTGGGCAGCGTGGCGCTGCCGTACCCGGTGAAGTTGTAGCACGTGTCGAGGATGCCCGTCGGCGGCGCCGCCGGGTACCCGTACGCCGCCATGCCGGCGCGGAACGCCGCCCGCAGCGCGGCGTACGCTGTGGGGGGAAGCCGCGTGACGACCGTGCCGGAGTCCACCACCGTGCCGCCCGCGAACGCGGACGGCGGCACGTCCAGCGCCCGCCCGCCCACGCTGACGCCCGTGAGCATCACGACGTAGAACCACGGCGCGGTCGGCAGGGACAGCAGCTGCGTCGTGGAGAAGGCGGACCCCCCGCCGCTGTTACCCCCGAGGCCTAGGGTTAGGTACCCCGCGCTGGTCGGCGTCGTCGGGAGGCAGTAGGAGAAGGCCCCGCCGTAGACCGACGCTGTCTGCTGCACGAGCGATAGGTCCTTGCGGCCCAGGCCGAGGAGCCCGTCGATGCCGGCGAACTGCCCGTTCTGTGCGTGGCCGCAGCCGAAGAAGAAGTCCGGCACCGCGTCCTTGTCCGTCAGCGTCAGTCTGTCGGAGCCGTACAGGCCCGTGGTGTTGGACCCGTCGCCGTACCTGACCACGTACCCGCACTGCGCCTGCGCGCCGCCGCCCGAAGAGCAGCTGGCCCGGTCCATGTACATGTCCAGGCCCGCGCACGCGACGCCGCCGCACGGCACGGCGGCGTACGTCGACGACTGCGCGGGGTCGAAGAGCGGGTCCTTCTGGCCGTAGCACGACGCGCACGGCTTGCACTGCACCCAAGATAGGTCGCTGCCGGTGTCCATCTCCATCGTCTGCGTCACGCGCGGCGTGCCCAGGCTCACCGTCACCACGTAGTTGAGCGTGTGGATGCCGTACCCCCACGACGCAGGCACCGTCGCCGACGCGGCCGCCTTGGAACCCCCCACTTGCTGCTGCTGCTGCTTCGTGCTCCCGCTCCCCGACGCCCTCCGCAGTATGTACTCTGCTCGGCGCTGGTCCGCTCGCAGGATGTCGGCGACCGACGGGATCGCCAGCGACGACGTCCGCGAGGGCGCGCACGGACCGTGCCGGTGTGTCAGGCGCAGCACCGCTGCCGATGTGCCGTTCCGCATCGGCGCAACTGAAAATTCCACCGGATCAGGGCTCGAACAGAGTACAACTCCAGTAGTATGTTTGAAAGCTACCATTAATTCCTGCTACGGAGGACTACCTGGCGGGTCGGGAGCGTTGCACGTTGTGCCGGAAATGAAGCTGGAGGTGGAGACGGTGACGAAGCTCGGAGCGGCCGCGGCGCCGCCGTGGCAGAACCCGACGCCGGCGTAGCAGAGAAGGGAAAGCAGCAGGAGGAGGATCCCGCTCCCGCGGCGGCACCCCATGGCGCGATGTGATTCCCGCTGGAACCGGTGCCCCGATCGACGGCGCCTAAATAAGGGGGCGCGTCGTGTTCCGCGGTGCGGCGCGCGGGACATCGGCGGGTGCGGCGGCGGCGGACGAGCCCATCACGCGTGGAATTCTTCGTCCTTGTGGGGTGGGCAGCGGCGGACTTGTGTTGCCCACCGAAACGACCAGCTTTTGGGCACGGGGGACCCTGTTCGGCACGCGCCCAATACGAGCGCAGTCACCAGGACGCACTTCCCGTGCGCCAGCAGCACGTCACCTACTATTAGTAGTACAGTAGTAGTAGTACCTTCAGATTTCCGAAACTCGACGCCGACATTTTTTTTGGAACAGCTTCCTTCCCTAATCGACCCCAACCAAGTGCCTGCTGATAAAGTTTCAGCAGCGTACCACTTTCTCAACGAACCAACCGATCGGTTTCCTTCCTCAAAAAAAAAAAAAAAAAAAGTTTCCTTCCTCATGCTTGCGTTGCGCCTGAAAAAGAGAGAGAGACGAAGAAGCTGCGCTGTGTGGCACACAATTCGCCGCGGTACTTCGGGAGCTTGTCCCTCCTCTGACAGTCTGACGGAGACCTTTATCTACCACGCTCTTTTCTTCACATTGCGGTTCTGGGATCTAGCTGCACACCAAGCGCCGTGATTGCGACACGATCCGTCCATGTGGAATCGCATCCAAGCCTCGCGGAGACTCGCACATGTCACATGCCCAGCCTCGCTTCTCGTCTGCCCGTCGCCATGTGCATCCACCGGCCTGACGCGGGCGTGTCGCTGCGCTGACATACGCCTGCTCTCGCCGGGAACTAGTCTATTTTCGGTGTTGATTGACTGCCCGGCCGACGGGGAGGTTTCAGCGGTTTCGTTTTTCGCCGTCCTTGAGCTGCAACGCGGAAGTCCGGTCCGAGCGCGGTGGTGTCACAGTGCCAAACAGAGGTGACTTAAAAAAGGGGGGAGCTGACGTATTTGACGGCGAGCATGCTTGGTTGGAATGTCTTGTTCGTAGATACAGAAGATTCGTAGTGGACAGGGCACTAGGAGGTCAGGCAGGCACTCACACTAGTGGTTCAGTAGCACTAATCCAAGTAGCAAATGTCAATCCCATGCCATTTGGGACTTGGAATGACTGAATAATAAATATACTACCGGCCCAAGTTTACATTATTATTAAATTTCAGCTGTAATGCTGGAAAAAAAAACAAACATCATGAAAGAAAAAAGTCCATTATTAAACCTTTTTGAATTAGTAGGCTTCAATTGACTCAAGTCAAAAGAGTGATTTTGATGAAGAAAGCTCTCAAGCCGCTTTGATATTGGTTTAGGGTTGGGGTTGTCGTGAAGGAGGGAATTTATGCTAAGAAACATAACGGATTCGAGGCTGGCATGTGTGGTGCCAGGAGAGATGGCCGAAGGACAGGGAGGGGGGGAGTGTACGTCATCGTTGAGAGAGAGAGAGAGATAGATAGATACATAGAGGGAGAGCGCATTGTCTGGTAGGAGGTTGATGCTGATTCTTCAACCATTCATCGTAAAATGGAGGGTTCATGAACATAGATTGAAGCTCCCATTCTATTTCATTCAGTTGCAGTATAGAGCTTCCTCTTAAACTTCTCTTTTTTTAAAAAAAAAAGAAAATAAAAGAAAAAAAATAACTCCTTCTAACCTCCATCCGTAAGTAGACTTTACTTTAGCGTATGTACTACCATAAGGTGTACTGAAGCGAACAGCTTAAGCTTTGCAGTCCTCGGCCGATCATAGCATCCATAATATAGGCAGGTCATTGGGAGTTTGATTCTTACCAGTACAATGCTAGTTGGGTCCAAATCGCTGCAAGACAGAAAATGTACAGCTAGTACAAAATGTTATAACTCGGTTACTCTTGCTGTTCTTTCGATCATCTAAACTCATGATGTGCAGTTGTTGTCACCGCACGGACCCTGATCCGAGTAATAAATATTACGGCTAGCGAGGCTAAAGAACGCGCAAATAACAGTCGACTCACCGGATCCGCGCACAGTACTAGCGTGTCACATTCCTCTGAACAATGCCCGCCCACTCACCAGTGTCTCGCGTCCCATGGCGAGCTCCCGGCGACCCATCTCCATTCCGCAATTCTTCCGTCTGCCGGGGCGCAGTGCGTGCGCCACGGCCCGTTCTGCAGGCTCCCGCTTTTCGGGCCTTGTGGCGCCTGTCACGAACGCGGGTGGCACGGCATCACCCCTCGCCGCGGTAGCAACAACTGGCGTCAAGGTTCCTTCTCGTCGCGTCGTCCCCGCCGGGGCCGCCACCACCGGAGTGGCGGCGGGTACCCTCTCGTACCGGGGGGACCACTTGGTCTGCACGTACCGCACTCGCCTCCACGGCGCCAGGTGCATGCCCGCGCCGCGGATGGAAGCCGCGGCCGCGGCGCACATCACCGTGGCCACCTGCTCGAACGCTTCCGGCCCCGCAACGAGCACCAATGGCAGCGAGCGGAGCAGGTCCCGGTACTCGGCGCTCGGCCTCGCGACGTCGAACTCGGAGGTTATGTTGACCTCCACGATGTAGCGAGACGTTGACGACGACGACGGCGATGACGGACCCACAGCGGTCACGTCCACGTACTCGTGCGCGCCCGGTGCCGGGATGCTGCTGCTTTTCTTCCACGACGATCTGCAGATGCCTGCGTGCACGACACAAATCAATGCCTGTCCGCTTAATATAACTCGTTCATGTTATCAATGTCTCTGGAATTACGAAATTACAAGTAGAACACACAAGAATTACCTGCATTGAATCCTCTCGCACGGAGATGCTCCACGAGGCGCTTTCTAATCCCGGGGCCGCCGGTGTTGGCCGGCGCGGCGGCGTCCAGGAGGACGCGCTCGGCCTCGGCGCGGATCCGTGCCGCTGTCACGTCGGCCGCGGCGTCCGCCAGAATCGCGCGCAGCTTTTCCGTCCACTCGGAGCTCCGCCGCGGCGGCGCGCCATCCTTGGCTACGGCGACAGCGTCGGTGCCTTGCCGCTGGCCGAATTCGTTGTAGAACTCGTCCACCAAATCCACCAGATCGTCGTCCCGCCCGGGCGGCGCCGACGAGGGAGCGGTGTTACCGATGAATGGTCCAGTGAGCCGTGCCCTTGCCGCCTCGTCCAGCATCGCCGTCGCTTTCTTGTACGCACCAGGGGACGGCTCCATTGTCGAAGAATGCTCCACAACGGACGCTGGTGTGGGGGGTGTGTGTGTCGGCGACACGGTTTGCGTCCGTGCGTCGACGACGATGGTTTTATATATGTTTCGGCTCGGCGGCCGTGCGGATGCCAGATGGAGAACTAGATAACGTCTAGGTTCGTTGGCTTCCATACGTCCAGGTGCGATGAATCAGGCACATCCGTGCTGCTTACTCCAGTTCACTTCCGTCGCGTACGTAACCGTTTTGGAAGCTTGGAGTGAAGCAGAGACAGATCAGCCTAATTTGGGCTCTCCAATGGATTCTCCCGGGTTTACTTCATTTCGATCGATGAAAAGCGTCCAGATACATAGCCTGTTACTACACATGCTAGCCGTAGAACTAGGCTGCAATCGCTTTGACATGCCAACGTATGCCTTTGCTCATCAAGCATGGGCCACGCATAGCACAACTGGTATAATCAGAAAACAGAGTGAGATATACGCCGCCAGATGGTGTAATTTCGAACAGCTCAAGACACGAGCTGCGTGAGATAAGCACCAACCGGTGTACCCAACTTGCTCCCCACATAAGGCCAAGCCTACCACCATTTTCAATCTACAGTACAGATCAGTTGCCAGAACCATTTCTCAATTGTACAAGATGAAGAATACCTCTCTGAGTTCTACACCAACTAGTATTTCACTTAGCTAAGGTTACTTCCACACCACAGAAAAGTGTCAAACAGGTCTTAAGAGCTGTCCATCAGGTTATCAGTCGAAGTTGTGCTGACTGCCATTGTTGTTGCTTTCTCCCACAGTCTTCTCGGCTCCAAAAGTGAAATTGGCAGATTCATTTGGTTGATCACTAGGTCCCAAAATCGTCTTCTCGTACTCCAGAAGCTCTTGCTGACAAGCTGCACGAGATAAACAGGTTACTGTTAGCTCATGAAAATAAACAAGTTCATGTGGATTGATCATATTTCAAAACATTATCTAAAAATAGAAACACTAATCTGTGAGAAGAGAGGTTAATTAGGTGCTAAAGAAGAAACGTAATTTTCAGTGAAAGTTGTGATACTTCAAAACTCCACCACCAATTCATTATGTGTAGTACGTACTATGATTATTAACCAAGTCCCATAGAAATGCAGGACAAATACATCACTTCTCATTATACAAAAAACCATGGTCTACCATGCATATTCTAGTACTATATTCAATTCAGATAACAAAAATTATGAAACGAGTTGGTACGAAGGACTCAAATGCAAGAGAGACGATAAACAACTTTCAAGGGTACGGAGCATTGGAGCCAACCTTGTGTCAGTAGAACCCCAGGTCTGCGGTCTTTCACCCACTGGAAACACTGAGCAAGTCTCCATCCTCTAGACTTCATCAAGTAGGCAATAGCAAAAGCTGGTGACCTAATAATTGGGTTCCAAAGAAGCATTCAACAATTAATCAAAACAACACAGACGGTGTTGATGCTAATGAAAATCTCTTCAGAAGCAAGTACCTGTTTCTTCCAGTCATGCAATGGACAAGAACACGCGATCCCTCTGCTTTACATTTCTCTGAAATTAA
The DNA here is from genome assembly GCA_001182835.1 of Oropetium thomaeum. Taxonomy (NCBI): domain Eukaryota; kingdom Viridiplantae; phylum Streptophyta; class Magnoliopsida; order Poales; family Poaceae; genus Oropetium; species Oropetium thomaeum. The sequence goes on from LFJQ01000057.1 coordinate 582,773, forward strand.
AGAAAAGGAAATGATATATCATATTAGTGATGATAATATACAGGTATAAGAAAATAATATGGATAAATAAAATATTCATTTATAATCCCTTATTTCCTTCCCCATTACAGGGAAGTACACACTTATGTTAAAAGAATGTGATTCAGATGGTTTAACAAATGAAGATTTTGCTATTGTGATATAGTGCAGTAAAAGAATAACCTAGAACAAGAAATACATGTACTGTTTCATTCTTATATAACACAAAAATGGAAATAATTCTAGGTTAGGATGCAATATAAACAACATCCAGTCAAATTCAATACCGTAGCAAACATTCATCATGGCAACTCAAAGAGGAAATGAAATAGCCGACCCATCAGCGCATAGTTGATTCCACACCAAAAAAGTTGAAAAGAATACCTAGGAACTCGTATGCTTCATCAAAATCCAAAGTCTTGTCACAAGGAGGACTGTAATAGGTGAACAGGTTCGAGTACATATTTTGGCAAGCAGGCACAGTCTGTAAAAGCAATAAACACCATGATTATCTTCAACTGAAGCATGACATACAGAATCGTGTACTATGAGGTATATATGACGACTAGGTGTCCAAATCACTTGGATATCAGAACATGTTCTAAGCAAAAGTTATGAAATAGATGTGTAATAAGAACTCAAGCAAATGAAGTTATCACCGAGAGCGCATATCTCAACTGAACTACCATGTCATTCCATATCACAGTACGTTAATTTCAGAGTGAAGCACTATGAATGCAAAGGTGCGTCTGACAATGAAGAAGCCAACATGAGCAATTATCAACATGGATTACACCTCTTCCTTAATGTTTCCCTAACAAAAAAAAAATCTCAACAGAATTTTATCATACGCGCTTAATAAACAGTGAATCGTCATGAACTACCAAACCCTAAACAGCGAATCAAATCATGCTTCAAATCTACCACGCGCAATCAACGATGGAACAATCAAACAGGTATCCTTCCCGATGGTGCGCGGCACACTACGTACATTGAGGATGTGGGAGATGCGGAGCGACTTGAGGATCTCATGCTGGGAGGCGTTGACGTAGGTCCCGATGAAGAGGAAGTCCTCGAGCACCGCGGTGGGGAAGGTGGATTCGCGCCGCGCTGGGTTGATCTCCCCCTCCGCCGTCCTCAACCGGTGGCCGCACACCTCGCAGACCTCGCCCTCCTCATACTTGTGGTAGTGTAAGCAGATCGCGCACGGGTTCTCCCTCTCCCGCTTCGTCATCTCGAATCCTCCCCTCCCCTCACGAGAGGACGGAGCCGGAAGAACAAGCAGTGCAGGTTTCCCCCTTTTTTTTTTTTTTCTCTCTGTGTTCTGGGTTTTGGATCGTATCCACGGGAGAGGGGTCCCTTTGTTGGGGTTTTGGGGACAGAATGGGGTTATCTGAGCCGTTGGAAGGAATTTGTGGGTCCAGATCTCTCCGTGCCCGTTTTCGTTTGGCGCGCCACCTGAGATGCTGCTCGTTCCACCTGACCGGATAAGCGTGCAGAGCTTCGGTGATCGATATGTTAATCCTCCTTGTGACATTCGGAAGTCTGAGCTGATCGGTAACATGACGGATCACGGAAGTCCATGGCGAGGCGGAGTTAGTTGTTCGTGTTTAAGCCATTTGGGGAAGAAGTGAGCAGCTGGCGTGTTGGGTACCTTGACCAAATTCGCTGCTGCCGTGCAGCATTCTATAGGTGTTGAGGTAGCAAAAACGGAGGCGTGCTCGCTCGTTGCCGTTCAAGTTGGTATGCGCGACTTTTTAATTTATGGGACTTCATAAGAATCATGGTGATGAACTGATGATTATGCATGGCAAAAATTGCCGTACAATAGAAAAGGCAGAGGATACAAATCCCAAGAAGAATGACGTTTCTATATATATATAAAATGTACTCCTGAATTTGGTTTGCACGAGACACGACACGAGTCACCAAAACAAGCCCTGTGAAGCCGCATTCAAAAATCGATCACATAAGTTAGTTTAGTACTAACAATTTTAATTAAGTTTTGACAAGTATTACCTCCATTTTTATTTTATTAATCCTTTTTAGTATAAATTTATACTACAGAGGGTCAACCAAATAAAAACAGACGTCGTACTGTATATTTTTCTCCTTCCGGCGCAAAAGGGTCCGCAAGACAGAGGCATCTTAAGTTGAGGGAAAAAAAAAAAAGCATTCCAAGAGGTGATTCTTGTGATCTCGTCAGAGTAGTGGATGAAAATGAGATTCCAATGGTAAATTTCACACGATTCACGGATGTTTCCAGGAAAGCACGAAGGTGTTACCACTCACCTGAAGTGATGCTGATGACAAATATCATTATTATCACAACAATCAGATCCTTACTAAAGTAGATCCTATCTAATTACAGTATCAGAGATTACAGCATCAGAGAGAAGCACACAAAATGGAAGGAAAGAGAGAAATTAATCACTAGAAGTCAAAAACTGCAAAGAACTGCATAAGGTACAACAGCATGGGATTATATTCCCCGTGATCTAGGATTTTTATAGCTACTGCCGGAGGCAGTGAGAGCCTGCATAGCAGAACCTCATGTTAGAAGAAATTCAGACAAACTAGCCATGACAATCTTGTTTACAAGGATTCTAAGGGAGTACGAGGCATAGGACAAACCTCCAGCGAAAAATGATTGGCGACTGAACTTATGATAAAAATCCAAGAGAATGTAGAGACACAGTTAATCACACATGCTAGAAGAAATGGTACACTCCTCATGCTTCCATCTGTTAAAGAATACAAATAAGGTCAGATAGAAATTCACCATCAGAAAAGCATGTATAAGGGCTTCACACTAGAATGAGGGAAAACTAAAGCAAAAGATTACTTAAAAAACAAAAAAAACTTCTGGACACTCATGAGCATGCTAGTTTAAGCGCCAAATGGCCAAAGTTCAAATAAGGCTATTCCTGGCACTGGATTAAGCTACAAATGACACTCTTGATCCATAAGAAAAAACCTAATACTAGTTCTTATGAACCCTGAATCAAATGTTACAGGTATCGTGAATTGTAAATACAAGAATCACTGATTGTATCTAACATAATAGCTTTGTATTGTATCAACTGGTTTGATTAGAAACACACCTGCAAGAGAAAATTGTGTGCGGCCTACGATTAAATTTACTTAGCTTGCCCTTTTGCTTCTTCACTGATACCCACAGCTTCATTTTCACTAGCACATAATATTTCATCCTTAGGATGTAGCACACCATTTGGCATAACTGTTTGTATGTTACCACAATCGGAGGCTACATTACAGCCAGATTTATTATCATCTCCACAGGGAGATTCTTCTAGTCCATTTCCATTTAATCCATTTGCATGATCACTTTGACTTGTAGGTATTCCATTATCATTTAGTGAAGAGGTTTGCTCAGAGGGCTTTTCCTCATTAGCGAGATTGTTGCTTTGATCTATTGGTGGTTCAGAGGCTACATCAGCCTTGAGCTTTTCTTCAAGAGCAACATTGCTGATTTGGCATACTGGCTTTTCCGCAGGGGTGATCATCTCCACATCCCTAACTGTGTGTGACTCAGAAGCTGCTTGACTCTGACAGATTTCTTCAGTAGCAGGGTTGGTACCTTGATCTGTTGATGTTCCAGTGTCGGCAGTAGTCCCCACATATTCCGTTTTTTCTAGCTCGAAGGTTGCTTGTGCCCTAGGTTTTTCTTCTCTAGCAACAGTTCTACTTTGTTCCATTTCCGTCCTGCTACTATCAACCATTTCCTCATCTCTGCTTGAAATAGGCTCAGAGTGTGCTTCTGACTCGATATTTGTTGCATCAACAGAAACAGAATTATATGCCGATTTTACCCCAGAAACTTCTTCAGTTTTATTACCATGCATCATCTCGCTTGATGAATCCATAGAGTTCAAAGAGGAATCAGTTCTCAATCTTTTACTAGGTGGGGAGTTCATTCTGTTTGGTATTGTACTACTGCATAGTTGCCCAGTCTCTTCCTTCTCATAAGAGGATGCTTCAGATTTAACAGCATCACCGATTGAAGGTCTTAAGGTAGAAACTAACTGCGATTGTGAAGCAGCAGTGGTAGCACACAAAGCCAGTACATTACTCTTTTGTATAGTACTGCCGGCTTGTGTGGAGATTGACTTTGTAGGATTTCCATTTGCAGCCAATTTTTGCTGATTCTCCTGTGTGGCTTTGGTTTCTGCTGATCCCTGAAACGAGAACTGTGTTCCATTGACAGGAGGAGCGGCCTTTGATGCAACAGCAGTTCTTGTAACTTTCCCATATTTTGGTGGCAGGGGTTTCCCCTTACTCTGAGTTAGGCATACTGAACAATGCCACTCAGCTTTAGGAACCCCCTTATTACCGTAGTTCTGAAGGCAAATCAAGTGTGCACCCCTCTCACAAGCATCACAAACAAGCAAACTGTCTGCATCCGAGATGACAACTTTGCAAATTTGGCAGAGCAAGCGAGAATGCATGTACTCAGCTGAGGGTGGAGTCCAGCTAGGATGGTTCATAGGTTGTTGCAGAAATTGTTGGACACTCTTTGCAATATCATTATGGTGTACAAATGGATATTTTGCTGGAGCATACGGCACTCCTGGTGTAGCACGATGCCCCGTAGCAGGATTACCTGTCGCAGCTTGAATTACCACTGGCTTTGTGTCCTGATTTTTTATTAGTTGATTGGAACTCTGCACGACATGACTAGCAGAGGTGTCTGGAGTTGATTTTGATGACTGGGCAATGCTTGCTGCTGCTGCAGTCAAAATAGACGAATTAGTTTCCAAGCAAGGATAACCAAAGTGACAGAATCAACTTTACATTCAAGCATAGGGATGCAGGTTTTCCCTTTTGTGGGTCAATAGGTCGACCCAAAACTTTTCGAAATGAACTAGATATATCTCCCCTCCTTCACAAACTAATCACTCAAATTAACTAGAGGGGTTGCCCCACACTACCCAATGGGTACCCACTTGCATCCCTAAGCATAGACATGTTAACTACAATTAGAAATGAGTGGGAAAGTAACAAATAACAATATTGCATATAAGCTTAGCTGTGTCAAATTATGGCTGTTTGGAAAAAAGTAAATGCTATTTTACATGTAGACTTGCATGAATGTTTATATACTGGCACTAATACAAGTGTGAAATATTAGGTTTCTATGCTTTGGAGTTTGGACACTCCTGGACAATGAATGAAAAGGGAGGAGCAGTACTTTTCAACAGGTTATTACAGAACTTGCATCATATAAAAGCACAGTGCAATACCAAAGCACTTACATCCATAATGCACGTAGGTAAGAAGCGTTTACTTTTACTAAAAGTTGATGTGAGGAATATGTGAATACAGTTGCTGTCAGAAAGGAACAGAGCAATACCTCCACTGCGTGCTGAATTCACAGGACCATTAACATCTTTCTCCAGTTTAGTGTGTGCTGCACCAGTATGGGGCAGGGCAACAGCTGAGTTGGTAACTGGTTTTACAGGGGATGATCCTGGTGGTTTCAGGGTAACTAGGGATGCTGAATTCAATGGGCCAGAAGCTGGTGAGTTCCTAGGAACTCCAACGCCAAACTTTGAAGCCCCATGCAATCCTTGGAACTCAGACATTCCACTTGAGACAACTGTTTGAGGTGTGCTAATGGGCTGTGCTGGAGCTTCCTTGGCTTCCTCCATCTGGAAATAGAAGATGGTATACAAATTGTCAGCTGATTTATATACACAAACCATGATGACTAGATTGAAGTCACCATCACAAGATCTGCCAGATAATTCATGATAATTAGGTAATGATAATGAATGGTTAATAGTAAATTTTCATGTAAAACATAACGATAAACTGTAACTGAAAACCTCAACAAAACTTTATAGCGCTGATAACAACCATGACAAAACCAATAAATGAATTCAAACTGGCCCATACAGAGAAATACTAGTAAAGTCTAATGGACACAGGCTGATACAGGCATGCAGTTCCCTGATATACTGATTCAACAATACCAAGTTATGTAAAGATTCACGTTTATTCGAAGTGTCTGCATGGAAAGTAAAATCAATGTTAGTAGGCAGCAAGTCTGCCATGACAAAAACATTGTCGAATTAGACGGCAACAAAACATGCTGATATACAATTTCAACAGCGTAAACAATTAAATGTTATATTGCAACTTGATATATCAAAGCAGCAGGGGCATAGCCCATAGTAACTAAGATGTTTCAGACTATACAACAAGGATTCTAGCATTGCTATTATCAACAAATTTTGCTGAAGCTTCCGTCACTTGTATTGGTTCACCAGAAAGTTATTAAACTAGTTCAAGTGAAACTAGAATACTAGCCAAACCTTGCGCTTAGTAAGCATGAGCCTATCGGCAATGGAGGCCTTGGTCGGACGGAAACCCATTGCAGCGGGGTCTTTTGCGCGGTTGAGGCCGAGATCCTCGACAAGCGCGCGCACGGCCTCTCCGGGGAACAGATCCTTGGGCCGCACGGCCCCCTCGGCCACGGCGGCGGCGAGCCTCTCTCGCGCCTCCGCGGCGAGCGCCCGCTCCGCCGCCGTGGGTTCCCTCCCGCCACGCACCTCCCCGGCGGCGGCGAGGACCATCACGATCTCCGCCACCCGCTTCAGCCCCTCGTCGCCTCCGCGGCGCCGCTTCCCCACGGGCGACGACGCCGCCGCCGTGGCGGGGACGTCCCCCATGCCCAAGGGGGACGCGAAACCCTAGGGGGGAGAACCGGGGCCGGCCGGCGGCGTCTCCAGGAGGTCCGGGAGGGCGCTGGAAGCACAAGCCGCGGGGAATTCAAACGCTCCCCGCTTTGGCGCTCAATTAGAAGCGGGACGGGAAAGGAGGGAGTGAGATGGCGGTGAGATGCGCGAAGCGGAGGCGGGCGGGGAGGAGGGGGGCGAGGGGGATTAGTCGCAGGTGCCGAGTAGTAGAACAGAGGCCAGAGCACGGAGAATTTTTTTTCTTTTTTGTTTTTCCTTCCCGGATTTATGAGCGGTGGGTCTCGGGGTTGGGTTGCTGGGTGGGCCCGGGTCCGGCTTCGATGGACGGCGAAGATGTCGCGACCAGGGCTCGCGGTGACATTGATGTACGGCTGTGGTTATAGCTTCGATCTCCATGATGCAGACAAGACTGGGCCGGGTGTAATACGGGGTTGCTGTGTATAAGACCATGGGCTCGGTCTCAAATCTCAAATTCTCAATTGCCTATCACGTAATGCACCCGTCATGGCCTGCGACCCTGCGTATCCAATCCATTCACCAAACCTCAGTTATCCATTGCTGAAAATTGTATCTTTTGCGACTCTCCATCAATGATATCTGATAGGAAATAGTATTAGGATATTTTGTAAAACCACATTTTTTTTGGTTCTTTACCATAAAAAACTCAAGATACTCAATTTGTTTCACTTAAAACAGGTTTTAATGAGTTACATAGCTCTTTAAAAATTAACTCCAATTGTAACTTGTGGTACAGCTCTCTCGTAAAATAATTAAAGATATAAAAAGTATTTGGTAAAATAATTCTGTGTTTTCTGTACAGTCCCAGATCCGAAAAGGCGGTTATAATAAGGAAAGGTACGTATTTAGAAGCATTCATTTCGTGATAGAGATGAGATTTTGTGTATGACAATATGATCATATAAAACCTGTGGTTAAGTGACACAAGAAAAACTTTAGTCTAAAATTCAGGTTTTGATGAGACTTTACTTTAAAATATTTATCTAAACTTAAGTAATATTGATCAATAAATTCCTGTTGATATAAAAAGTCATATATGTGTATATCCCTTTGACGTACAAGTTTTCATTGAACCATGGTATACATCCACGAAATACAGCATGTATTACGCAGTTCAAATTACACCGTCCCGATCACTCTCATGTATACGTATCGTACGAACACAGTACTCACGCACTAGAAGCCTGCTCGCTACGGTCCCCCGAAAAACCTTCCCCAGCCCGATCTACGGCTCCCCTCCTGCACCGCGGGCGTCGCCATCGGCTCCCCGGCACGCCATATCCCTTCGAGAACCTGCTCCAGGCTCGCGGGGACCCCGCACGTCTGCGCCTCAGGCGCCGCGACGACGGCGTCGAACACCTCCTGCAGACCGATGACGCGGCGGCTCACTGCGCGCCGCGCGTCGCGCACGGCCGGGTAGTACCCGGGGACGGCGTCGAGCCGGAGCAGCGTGGCCATGAGCGCCTCCGAGAACCGGGCCCGCTCGCGCTCGTCGCCGCGGACGGCGTCCACGGTCTCCTGCCGCCGGAGCAGCCGCTCGAGTCGCGTCGCCTCGGCGTCGGCAGCGCGGACGGCCGCGACGTGTCGCCGGACCAGGTGGCCGCGGAAGGCCGCCTCGATCTTGGTGGCCGCCGCCGCGTCCGGCGGCGGTGGTGGTCTCTCCCGAGCTTCTTCCGAAGGGGATGTGATGGGGATCTGCACGGTGGTCTTGGAGGGCCTCTGTGCGGCGGGCTTGGGGCTGGAACTTGAATCGACGGTCGAGAAGACGAACTGCGAGGTGGAGGCGTAGTGGTAGGAGCCCATGGGGACCTCTCGGAGAGAAGGCAGCGTTGGATGGATGGATGAACGAGCTTGGAGAGCGAGCTCTGCTGCTTGCGCAGCTGCGCTTGGCCTCTGGAATCTGCAGGGTGAAGTTGCACTCCTCCTTTGGCAAAGGGGCAGGATGTGCTTTTCTGCAAGACTGCAACTGCGTTCTTCTTTCGGTGGCGACCGCGCTTTGTTCACACAATCACACCGCTTCCGGCTACAGGATATGCTTTTTTCAGTCCATGTATGTATAATATATGCTACCATTAGTTTTTTTTTTTTTGGAGAACAGATATTCTACCATTAGTTAGTAGTTCTACAGATATGCTAATAAAGGAAAAATAATAATCTATCTGGAATGGGCTACTAACTCCAATAAACATCCCCCTGCTGCATTTCTTCCAAAAATGAAGCTTCGGAATCAATAGCAATTTCCAGCGGCAACAGCTAGGCAAAGTATGGGGCACAGGCTCATAGACAGAGACAAGCAATGGGAGAGCCAGTACAAGTACTAACATCACTCACAATTGTTGAAAATAACCGCAGCAGCAGCGCGCATACACACACAACGGACAGGTGGATCACATGAACTGCATGATTCTGATGTCACGACCTTTGGTTCGTATTCGCGAGCAAGGGTGTACTAGACTGTACACTGTTACACTGGTCACTGGGGAGAATGTTCCTGGAGCAGTGCCGCCGACACAATCAACTGATCGACACACAGAGAAAAGCCCGCTTCACCGGACCTATCCGGAAACTTGACCAAAAGCGAACACGCAACCGGTCCGCTTTACGGCCAGGGATGTGATGGGGTTTGCTCCCAGATTGTGGATTTTAGTATTTCATTGTGAAACAAACAAAGTCGGATTCTATGAATTTTTTTAAAAAAAATACATAAAAGAGCTACGTATCTTTATATTAAGTAGAAAATGATCGATAATCTTTACATTTTACACGCCACTTTTTATCGGTCGCTGGCAGGCTTACATGAGAAAAGGAGTTAAAGCACGAAGTCTATTGACTGAAATAGTTACCGAAGCCTACTCTCGCAACATCATGCATGCGACCCAGGTGCTTAGCTCTTGCAGCCATCCATAGCCGAGCTTCGTGGATGATGGCTTGGACGTCAGATTGTACCATTTAAATTCCACAATCTGAGTTTGTTTCTAGGATGCATTTGACATGAAATCCTTGATGTGTTAATTTGGGATAAGAGCCTTTGGTCTATTTCGTGGTCGTATCATTTATGTCATGTACCCAATATTCTGCCAGTTTAAGGTCCTACTAGAATCTGCAGTACTCAAATGGACGAAATGGAATTTCATTCTTTAAGATTGGACTTACATAACCAGATATAAACACTTGGTGATGAAATATATAGTAGCTGCAAAACACACGCACCCAAGTGCCCAACACCGCCCGTGCCAAAAAAAAAAAAAGGGGGGGGGGGGGGGGGGGGGGGGGGGGGCGGGGCGGGTGGCGTACCCAGCACCGAACAAAGAAGCTAGTGGAGCCTCACTATGCTTGCGCTACCGTCCCTTCGATAATCAAGCTTTTATTCGTAGACACAAACGTGAGATTATTCTACTCCTCTACAAGCTGGCTACGCGCGAAAACTGAGCCGCTGGCCGTCATTTGCTGATGGGGTACTTGGGCGGCGCGGGTCTTTGCCTTCAAGGAGATGATGATAACCGGGTACTTGGTCTTCACTTTGCGGAAGTGCTCCTCAATGTTCCGCGCGAATATGTTGAAAAGATCGTCGAGGATGTGCTCGCCGAAGTGGCTCATGATGAGGGACTCGACCACGGCCCTTATGCACTTGGCGGCGTTGACGCCGCTCCGGGCGCTGTCGAGCACCAGCTCGCCGTCGTCCAGGTCGTCGTCATTGGGATCCCAGTTGGACTCGAACAGGTCGACGTGGTCGATGTCGAACAGCTCGCTCCGCCGGATCACCTCCTCCACTTCGTCGACCGAAGGCGCGTAGAACGGGAGGTTGAAGGCGTCCAGCTTCTCCTTCTCCACGCGGCCCTGCAATGAAGAATCGAGAAGCATTGAAGAATTAAGCCAACGTACGGTTTTGATTTGGTGATGATATGTGTTTTATGACGAATAACACACTTTAATTACCTGTTCGACTAAGGACTGAAGAGCCTTGGCAAGAAAGCCCCAGCTGTAGCTGAGCTCGCCGCGCAGCACGTCTTTGTTCTTCCTGCCCAAAAATGTCAGCACCACCTGGCCGCCACACACGAGCTCTCGGTGGCGCAACCTGAGAAACAGCGAGAGGTCCTCCTCGAACTGCTGCTGGTACAGCTTCACCACCGATGGCGGAGTGGCCTCCCATATGTAAATGTTGCCTTCGTTTCGGACAACGCCTCTCGAGAGTTCATCGGGCACCTGGAAATAATGTCGAAACCAATGTTGTTATACCATATACTGATGGACGCAACGGCAAAAACGATTTTATTTTCTTGGTTTTCTGCATGCGTACCTTGGACCGCCACATGAGGCAGTACGAGGAGTGGAACAGGTGGACGGAGTGGTCCGGGAAGAGCCTGCTGTAAAAAGAGCCCGGCAGCCCGACGACGTAGTACGGCGGCAGCGCCTCGCCCTTCTCCTTGTCAGCGGCCAGCTTCTTGAACCCCTCCAGGGACTGGAACACGAGGTTGAAGTCGTTGCCGGGGAGGTCGTTCAGGAAGAACTGCACGTGCTGCACAGGCGGCCGCTGGTCGGTGGTGGTGGCGGCAATGGCCGCGAGTACCTCGGACACGACGAGGAACGTGTTGGGCCCCGACGAGCAGCCGAGGTCCGCGACCACCATCGTGCCGGCGGCTGGGGAGAGCGATGCGCGCGCGGCCGCCACGGCCTTGTGGAGAACAGGCTTCGTCTTCAGTATGGACTTTTCCTGAGGAACACGAGGGCAGATTATAGGATGCTACATCAGTGCAAAGCCTTTGAATTCGCAATGTTCTGACTTATCATGAATGGTGCTATTTTGCATTGCCCGCATGTGTATTAATTAGATGGAAGAACAAACCTGAACCCTCGAGTTGGTGGCGTAGCTGGTCTCGCCGTCGCCCCGGTTCATGTGGAGATCGCGCTCAACCTCCATAGTTTTCACTAAACCCTTCTTCTTAACAACGAGCTTGTTGCTGTGCAGCTAGGCTCGAGCTGCTAGAGACTCAGTTTCTACTTTCGTTATGGCACATTGCAGATGCCCGGGAGCCTGTCAATTTATAGGCGCAGGCGCATGTGCCGCAGGAAGTTGCCCAGTCAGACTCAACAACTCTGACTAAGTTGCCTTCCCATGTTTTTCATACGCAATGCAAGCTAATTGTACATGCTTATTGATCCTTGATCCTTCCTTTTATGTGCCAGAACCGCGTATATTTATAATAGTATTGTTCGTTTGGTTCTATGTAATTTTTTTCTCCCTGACAAAACACGTCCGACCCAGTCGGACTATAGCGGAAAATAGGTGCCTCGTAGCAACAAAACTCTGACAAACAATGTGACCCCAATGCCAATATGCGTCCTTTGATACGAGTATCAATAACCCAATCGCAAACTAAGGACCTATATTTGTTTAACCTCCTACTATCTTTCTTAGCTGAAAAAGCAAGAAGTTGAAACAAAAACGGAAACAAACAACATCAACTGTTCCACTTTCCAAAATTTCAAAAGCTTTAACCCAAACAAACACACACGGCCTAAAAAGCTTGCATCCCCACAAACTGCAAGCTGATGTACAGTTGTACATGAACTCCCTTTTTTGTAAAAAATATTATCGATAAATTCGAGCTCGCTTATTGCATTTGTGCGCTTTTAGTCAAAGGAGACTGCATTTTTTTTAAAAAAAAATATGCCAGGAGCAGTGTCATTCACTAAGATAGAAAGGAGAATTACAACCTAAAAGAACAAAGGTCTAAAACCCAACAACGGGTTGGGCAACAAAGAACAAATGATTAAAAGGATACATGACAGAATCTCCTCATATGTCTTAATGGATGCATTTCACGTCGCTTCTTCCATTAATTCAGACTACTGGTGTTAACCACAAACAACTGGAGACGTGACTGTGACTTGGTCATTGACACCCACAAAGAAAGTAAAATGGGAATCAACTGGTACACAAAACTACTGGTATATGTGGCTTAAAAAAAACGTGTGTTTTTGTTCTGAGTTACAAAAAATATGTTCTTCAGGCGAAGATATTATTTCATGACGTGATTTTGATTCCTTCACAAAGAGAAAAGAATAGTGGTTCAGATCAGCCATGTGTGTTTTACTAACGTCTTTTTCCCAAATTAAAAAAAAATCATTATCATAAAGTTTACACCCACCAAGTGGACATGACTTGTTCCTTTACATCCGCAAAGAAATTAAAATAGGAAACAAGTGGTATGCAAGTAGCGTACATGTTTTTTTAGGAAAATGACGAAAGAGTAAGATTTGAACTTTATAGAAAAAGGAATTTCATAAGATTTGAACCTTATAGAAAAATTTATTTTGAACCATTTTAGATATTTGATTGAATCATTGAAACCTTAAAATTCTTATGGGATAGTAGCTTTCATCCTATAATTTTTGGAGAATTTCTAACATGTGGCCAAACCTCATGAAAATTTTCTTTGAGTCTATCTCTCTCCTCTAGTTCAAATGTTTTTCCTGTGTTGCTTTGTACTAGTAAGTACTTTTCTATGCTTTAAAATCCTATAGAATCGAATATGGGATATAAGTCTAATTTCTGTTATTTTTCCATGTTCTTCACAAGATATTATTTCTTGATCTTAACCAGTGCCTAAAATAGAACAGGTGGCTCCACGCCTAGTGTGAACAGTGGGCGGCTGTCCTCGTCAGAGTCCCAGCGATAGCACCCGTTGTGCCCGTACTGAACAGTGATATGGTACGGGTGATGCATTGCCCTTGGCTGCTCCGGGAGCCAGCAGTCCGGTCCAGCGGCGGAGGTGACCAGCCGGCGACGACATATTGTCGTGTGGCGGCGCCGCCGTGATTGTTTTCGTTCTACGTGTCAGTGCGATCGGGAATGGTGTATGCACGTGCCATCGGGTCGGCCAGCTGCGTCACGGTTCACGTTTCATGAGTCATGACTGCTGCTGTTGATATTATAGGTGGTGCTGCAGTGAGACGGATCAGAAATAATATAGTTCTTACAAAATGACGCACCGATATACTGTAACACGAATAGGGTCTTTCGTGCTGGTCTCCGCGCTGCACATTTTTGCAGCCGATTGATGCCGGCCGAGGACACGAAAACACAGCAGCTTTTATCAGAAAACAGTACTCTATAGTACGATTAAACCGCTCGAACCAACGACGCATCGTCCAGCTCGCAATCGCGTCACGCAGAAACTGTGCGCAAACACTCTCTGCGCGCCTCGATCGATAGCCAACGTGTTTCACGCTTTTATGAAAGGGGGCGCTCATCTACCAATTGGACGAATACTGTAACCAACGCGGGTACGGGATGGACTGCTCTGTCAGTTCAATGCTCACTCCCTTAAAAAAAAAAAAGTAGTTCAAGATTCAGATTCCGTCCATGTGGGATCGTCGTGGTGTACCCAAGGTGTGTCACGCGTGGGCATTGTGTTAAGCGTGGCCGCGCCCGAGTCCGGCGACCCACCGGCAGGCGGCACGTGCGTACACGCGCTCAGGCCTGCAAACAGCTCAGAGCACATTCGCGTTCGCCTTCGCCGTGCACGAGCGGCTGGCCTTTCGAGAGGATCAGAGAAGGGCCGATTCCGTCCCGTCCGGTCCGAGCCCGCCCATGAGCCGGGCCTAAAAGGCACATCACAATTGGCTGGGTTTCGTCGTTTGGACGCAGAACAAAGCCCAAGGATGGAAATTCGTCCTTGTTGATCAGAGGCTCAGTGGGCTCCCTATCGTCGATTGTTTATCACGGGCCACTCATCTGTCATGGGTTAGTCGGATGATGGACCACTACCGGAAAAGTTTCACTGGCTGTCTGGCTGATGCTGCTGATCATCGGGGACCAGAGCATCGACTCTTGGATTAGTGCAGGCGCATCTATAACCGAGACCTTGGAATCGGATAGTGGACGGTAAGCTGCCAGCACTACTAGCCATGAAGCCTGCAGTCCCACTGCCCTACCTGCTGCCGCCCAAGGGCGAAGCTAACCAGCCTGGCCTGGTAAAAAGACCTAGGAAAATAAAATAAAGTAGCAATGATAAGGATCGGATCGAATTAGAATCAGACTGAGATTTTATTTATTTTTAAACTAAAATAAAACAATAGTCGATTTAAATTTATGATAGAGCCCGCAGGCCGATTCCTTTTATCAGGCGTAGTCGCACCCCGCCGAACTCCATTTCCAATTTCCATCCTCTCTCTCTCTCTCTCACACACACACACACACACACGGACTTCTTCGTCCCCCGGGCGGCCGGGTCTCGGCCTCTCGGGCGCGATGCATGCCGTGTTATCCTGCGGCCGGTTGGCAAGGTCCTCGACAGCGTGCCGCATGGCACACTCCACCACGCCACAAAACAGCGACCCATGAGCTAGCAACGACGACGCCATGACGACCAAGCGCCGTTCGCGAAGACGACATTGGATCGAGGCGTCTCATCAAGCACAAGTAGTTTTTTAAACTAAACGAAGAAGGTTAATTGACGCTGGCATATAGTAAAGGAGTACTTCTACTACTAGTAGTAGTGGCATGGCCTAGCATGCGCCACGAGAACGGAACTCGCCAAATGCCAAGCACACGCCATCCCCGATGACATGGTCGTCCCTGGTCGACTGATAGCCTCCTAGTGCCTTCTTACAGAGCCAGCCAGACGCCGTGACCCGGGGCCGCCGGCCCACGCGTCGTCAGACGGGGCTCAGCGGACTGCCCGCCTCGCGCCGCAGTCGCACGCAGCCCACACCTGCGCTGCGGCCGCGGACACTGCGTTCTGCGCGGACAGGGGCCTCTGCCTGTCCTGCTTCTGCCTGGTGGTGCCTGCGCGAACAGCGCCAGCGAGCCGACCACGATTCACGGGGAAATTCACCGACGACGAAACGACTGCACCGTACAAGATGCGGGTCGCTGGCGCACGGGTTTTGGTAGGACTCGTCTCGGCTCGGCCCGATCATTTAAACAACTCATCACAACCCAACGAGGCAAGCGAGTGAATGATGCTCTCGCACGTATACTGTGCCCGCCGTTCCCGTTGACGCTTGGGCATATTGCTCGTGCGAGAGAGCGTGCTCATGGCGGCCGTAGGTTTCTGGGCGAAGAACAGAAAGCGGGTGAAACTGATGAGAATGATGGGAAGATGTTGCTAATCTCGCCATCGTGTGGCTAGCTAGCTAGCTAGGAGACAACTTTTTCTGTACCGAAATGTGAAGAATCAATCGGAGCAAACGAAGAACGGCAGTACTATAAGGTTACATTACAAATGCCGGTCTACTAGTAGTAGCTTTCGTTTGGGAATGTTTTGGACGACCAGTTTCCAGTTAGTTGCATCTACTACTCATGATGTTATGCAGGGGCAGTGATACAGAGCGGCAGGCAGCAGGCATCTCCACGCGGTGAATGAAGAACAGCTAGCCAGCTGGTCCAGGCGAGACATGCCCGATATGCCAAACAAACAACTGGCTGATTGAGAGTTTTGGTGTCATGCAAGGGATGCCCATGTTCTTGCCTCTCAACATGTCGTTGTGAAACAAACAAAATAAAAGGACGAGTTTTCCTCATCCGCAAAGTCGTTCATTGGCTCTATCCTCTTATCACCAAGTGTAGTGTACGCGAAAGGCTGAGAAAAGCGCGAACGAATTGAAAAATGAAAAAAAAATAGAAATAAAATAAAATAAAAAAATGCACAGGACTTATCTGCTCTGTTACATTACGCCGTGGACATCAAAATTGTGTGGAGGAAACACTGACACAGTAAGCAAGCGCATAGTGTTGCATAACAAGACACAAATGGATCGAGCAGACCAGGGCAGCCCCATCATCATCCGAAGAAACCTGCGAGATTATTCACAGCCCTCTGCAGCAATGTGATGCCGCTGCGAAACCAAAGCTGAACAAAGAGCAGCGAAATTGAAACAAGAGAAGAGAGAAGCTAATAATATACGCAGGAAATCGATTGCCTGGCCCGCCCTTGTATGCCGCGCCGCCAAGAACGGTTCCGTTCCACGCTCCTTCACCGCCGCCGCTGCCGCCGCCGCATCGCCGCGCCGCTAATCTTCTCCTCCGTCTCTACACCGTGCAGGTGGAAAGGCGGCGGGGACAGCAATGGCGAAGACCAAGGGAGCAGTAGCATCCGGAGCGACTTGCATAATGCCTGCTGGACCTTGCGTAGAGGAGGACGACACGCTGCTAGTGGAACTGTGGAAGCAACGAGAGAGCGAGCAGTCCCAGCGAGGGCGGACAGCTATGTAGGAGTACTACTGACTGAGCAACGCCAGGGAGAGGGAGCCATCCGCAAGCCTTTTAAGGGTTACCCAGTCCTGCGTGAATTTATTATCTAGCCTGCTGCAAAGCAGGGTCACTGTAAGATGGCATTCGATGCATAACAAGTCACCACGTTGTCATGTACCCCGGTAAAATCTTCCTGTGAGCAAACGCAGGTAAATGCTGCGCGTGCAATGTCAATTTGCATGAGGAAACCCTCGTTAAAATTAAAAAAAAAATACAGCGATGGAGGCAGTTCGATGATAAAAAAAAAAGCCCAGTGTTGAAATATTCTCCAAGAAAACAGTCGAAACAAATCGTACTCTCAAACTGAACAGTGCAAATCGCAGGCAAAGAGCAGAAAACCACTATGTACAACTCCCGGAGAAAGTTTTTTTGCTTCTTTCAAGTATCTTATGTACAGCGCACCGTTCATAATAGCAGCACAGTACAAAAGAAAATGGCCACGTACATAATCTCCAGTCCATGAAACACATGAACAAATTGACCCCAAAAGGGTACCGAGTACGAAAGGTTTGAATGGGTGGGTACCAGGACTACAGAAAAATACCCAGCTAGAGACAATTTCTTCTTCTTTCTATCGTATAATACCAAGGAATCCAATGAACAAAAGGCACCTATACCTACCTGTATTCGTTGTACCTATATCAAGCTACCATACACAGGAAACAGAAGTTGCAAAAAATAACTTCTGACAGTGATGACTTTGGGCACCATGAAAACACCATCCCCTGTATAAAACACGGGCTATGTGGAAAATGAACCACAGCTGCATAATTATCAGGTTCCTGCCACATCATTCCCATTTTCCATGTTTGAAGTAGCATCATCCATCGTCAAATTGGATATGTTATCAGAGAGCGAATTCACCTCTTCTCCCTCAGATGGTGCTGTCGTTGAAGCAGCATCCTCGGAAGCAATATCAGAAGCTGCATCTGAAGTCATACTGGATGGCTCTGATTGTTCTGTCATTTGTGACAGTGATTGTGGCTGTTTTTGTAGGCTCCAATACATAATGCTTGCAGTAAGTGTTAGGATCATCTTCTGATTCACCTGTTAGACCATTATAAATGAAATCATAAGAATGCAAACCCGAGAACTTCTGATTGTGGTTGAGAATGAAGTTTACTTCATCTTTGGTCGCAAAACTACATGCAGTTTCATATTTAACACCCAACACCTCACTTACCTCTATGATGTCCTCTGGCAGCAGAAACACAGAGCATCCAAGCTTCCTTGCAACACTAATGATGTACGTAGCATTCAGCTTCTTCTCCTCGTCTTCAAAAACAAAAACAAATCGTAGATCAGCCAATGTCTATTATATAGTTTTGCCGTCACTGTGAAGAAGTCATAAATCAGAACAAACCTTCTTCCCCCTTTGTAACAACTTTCCAGTTCACAACCCTTGGCTGTACAGCGCTTAGAAGTTCAAGGAAGAACAATCCATTTGATAAGCTCTTGTCCTGAATGAAAAAGTAGGAAGTGAGCTACTACAGTTCTGACAAGAACATAAAACATTAAGCTATGGAAAGTTCACCACCTTGAAACTTTCCATTTGAGAAGTTCTCCCTGATGCTTTCACTTTGTTATTAGCCCATTTTAATATATCAGCATCGGTTATTTCTTTTCCTTCCGAACCTTGGGAGTGGTACCTCAATTTGTTCAGCAGCTGAAGGATATTGAATCTCATCAATTGCCACAGAAGTGCTGAAAGACACACCAAACACTTGAATTATATGATGTTACAAACAAGTTATTACTATCCATCAGCAACACTTGAGTAAATACACGAAGACAGTTTTAAAAAGTATAAATACTGTAATTTAGGAAAAACAAAATACTGTGTAATGCCAGACTTACCAACAATCAGTTTTTTATTTCCCTGAACAATATCATTCCCAGCTAAATTTACCAGAGAAAATTTTAATTGCTTCCCAATTTTCACAACTTGATTGCAATTCTCCAGCTTCCTAAACGGCAATTTGATCGGAGGTTTAGAAGCCAGCTTCCAATTGACAGATCCGGGAGAAACCTTGTCAAGTACCTCCAGAAGTACCCATCTGCAGAAAAATAAAAATTACTTAGCGGTTGATTTAGAGAAAAATACATTATTATCCCCAAATATATTGTTACCCATTGCGAACATCTTCAAAGACATTGTTCACGTAAGATTCCACGCCAAGACTGTTGATCCACATTCGGAAGGCCCTTTCTTCTCTAGACAATAGAACATCATCACGTGTTGCTGTCTGTGTGAGTGTAACTTGTTTGATGTCACTAGTTAGACCATTTCTGCAGAAACAGGGATGTAGCAATCCATGTGAGATCAGATGATGACAATGTCAAATGATTAGTGGTCATATCTACTGAACCCCGTAACACAATGGAATGTGTGAAACAGAGCATGTTACTTTCGCAAATCACGTTATGAAAGCATTGGTGCTTTTCTTGAAAACAACAGAAGTTGAATTTACCTATGTTGAAATATTTGTGCAACAAATGCAAGATTCAAATTAGCAGATCCCTCAGTGATATCCTTTGGAGTTAGGTATCTTTTACAGTCCAACTTCTCTGCCTGTTCAAGTACCAGTTTTGCCCTCTCACTCGGATCCTTAGTGTCCAATGTAGCTTCAGGGGAGTGCTCAGGAGCAAGAGCTTTCAGCAGGTAAGCATAGGCTTCACCATCCTGCATATAACTAACATGTGTGACCCTCACGGTCGAAAAGGGCAAGCACAAGAGCATTACAAAAAAAAAAATTATAGATCAAGTATGGTCTGTCCCTGTAATGCCTACGGTGATAATTGCATCCACAAGAGATATAATAAAACAAAGTGATCCAAAAATACAGGCTGCAAAATCAGCTTTAGTTCATAAATATAACTTAAGGACAGGAGCAGGATATATCAGGAGACATATATCTGTACATCAAAAGCGATAACAAAAATTTTAGAGCATTTTTGTGACCGTATGCACCTTAACGTCTGAAGAGAAATTGTTAACAGTTTTCTTGTAACCAGCTTTCTTCAGATGATGGTTCATCCACTTAAGTAGCATCTTTTCAGGCGATAAGCTCAAAACCTCATCTATATCCTGCACAATACAAAGAAAATGATTTTTTGATCCAACAAAACATGCTGAAAAGATACTGTAGAATGACAAAATGCCTGCAGTTACCCTGCTGTCATCAAACAATTCCACCAGCTGTGGTGTCTTCTTCAGGTTCAAATCAGCCAAAAGTTGAATCTGACAAAAAGCACAAACAACTATTGATATGATAAAGATCGAGTGTAATGGTAATCTGCCTGTGCCCAAAATAAACGCTCAGTTCAATATTTACCTTGATGATTTGAGATATCAATCCAAGAATTAAATGAGGCTGCGGAAAAACAATTATACATTAGTGTAAGTCACAACTTGACTTTTCAATTGCTTGCTTGCATCACACTTGTTTTGTTTGAATCAAAATCAAGAATTAATAGTACACTTTGAGTTCCACATAGAAGGCGGCTTAAAACACATAAAACATGAATTAGCACACACAAGAAGGGCACATCTGATAATCAACAAACAACAAGCAAACATAGGGAGAAACTACAAAATTAGTGACAATAAGCGTAGCAAGATGATAAGTAAATTAGTCATTAAATAGTGTTGCATCATTTAATTTTCTACATTAACTGTGTTGCATCATAAGCTATAAGAAATGATTTCAAGTAAGGGCACAGAACATACCCTTCCCTCCACCAAATCCTGCGTACCAATGTTTACAACAGTGCATCCAATAGCCTTTGCAGAGTTGAGGCACAGTGTGTGGTTTTCATTCCTCTCCCATGGGTTAAGAACTCTTTTCTTATTTATTGCTCTCTCATCAATGGTCCCGGGTACAGCTACATTGATCAATTTGCTGGGGAAATGATCCATAAATGAACAACCATCAGAATGATCAATTTTAAGAGTATAAATGGGCCATGCACCCTGTATCCCCCACTAGCTAGAGACATGAAAGCAAATCTCACCAGAGCAGAACACCGTCCCTGACGACATCGAACAGCTGGTTTCCGGACGGGTCTATGGGCAGGTACTTCTTCAGAAACGGGTCATCGCCGAGGTATGTATTGATGTGGGCCACGTAAGACGACTTCTCAGCCTGATTGAGGTTGTGCAGCAACGTAGTGATGGTGGACTTGAGGAAGGAGGTCTTCCCCCCGGCGCGAGCAGCAGAGCCACCATCCTTAGCACTCACCCTGGCCTGCAGATTCAGATACTCCTGCAGAAACACCGCAGCACCCAATTCCACATTCCCATCAGATCAAATGGAGGACGGCACTTCGTTCCTTTCCACATTATAGCATTCGAGAACTCAGAGAAGCGGCGAGATGTACCCGCAGGAAGGACTCGAACTCAATCTCCTGGTCACTGTCCGGGTACGACTCCGACAGGAAGGCTGCGATCTCCTCCTCAGAGACCACCTCATTGAGCCCCCTGAGCTTCTTCATCAGCCCCGGCAGATTTTTGGTGGTGACATGGCCGGAATCTCTCTTGAGAGACACAAACTGCAACCACATAAGCAGCACCACCAATTGGAGCGAAACCGACGAAAAGAGCGCGAGCGAATTAGCGGTTTCGAGAGGAGAGGAGCGGAGTTTGGGATGGGACGTCACCTTGGCTTTGAGCGATCGGAGCTCGACCTGCGTGAACTGCCCCTGCAGCGAAGGGTCGGACACCACGACGCCGACGAACCCGGACATCTCCGCCCGGCACCGGCACGGCCCGTCTCCACCACCGCCCGCGCCCGCAGCGGCTGCAGAGAAGCATCCAGATCAGAAAAGTCCCTACGCCACCACGGTACAGAACCCGCGTGAAAATAACGAGGCGATGATGGCGCGACCGCACCGACGGGGCGGCGTGGCGTGGCGCTGCGCTCGGGGAGCGACGACGAGAGAGAGAGAGAGAGAGATACCTTTCGAATTGGCTCACGGCAATCCTTGCTCCGCCTCCGCGCGCTTTCCTTTCCTTGCGCTCGACGGAAAAAAGGCGAGCAATGGCGTCCAGATTTCGTGGGGGCCGGGGGCCAGAGAATGGGGAGGAGTGGTGGCAACGAAGAGGGGGGGCGGTTTCGTTTGTTTGTTTACGCTTTTTTATTTTCCCTGGGGTCACTTTCTTCTGATGAGTTTAGATTTCCTCAGGGTTAACCCATCGGATATCGGATTATGGTAAACAAACACGCAAGAAGAGCTGATTTGTTCGCTTAACTTCTCTATTCCAGCTGAATTTTCTGGCATGGAATGGAAGTACAGGGTCTTTAATAAAGCTAGACAAGTTAAACCGAAAACTAGAAGCCGTGTTAGCCTGTTAGGCAGGCCTTAGGACCGGCCGGCCGGCCGGCCTCCCTCCATTACAGGGAGAGGCAGAGGCCGGACCGTGCGTGTCGGTTTGGTCCACCGCTCCGTTCCGTTTTTCTTTTCGCGATTTGCCGAAAGCATCACCGGCCACGCGGCTTGGCCGGTTGCTGCTCGCCTGCTCGCTACAGCAGTATCCTTTTTCCTTTTCTCTGTGTGTGTGTGTGTGTGTGTGTGAAATTGATTAGTTCTAGTACAATTTTCGTCAGAACGAACAAGCAGAACACCTGGCACCCCGACGCTGCTCTCGCCGCCGTCCTACAGCCACATCACGTAACAAGCACGCGTGGCGTGGCTCCTCCAGAAGCACACACGTACTCGTCCGGCTCATTAAAATCTTTTAATATTATTATTCATCTGTAGAATAAATTGTGAGGCAGAAATATTCAGACAATCGCCGACACAAAAATTTCTTTGGTTGCAAGAGAAAATGAAATGCGTTCGGTTCGGACGGTGCGCGTTACATGACCGAGCGAGCGAGCGATCGATAGCTCTATCTGCGTCATGTGACCAGCATGAAAGGAGGAAATCACGATGTATACTACACCAGGTCAGCACTAGTAGTAAACGGAGCCGAGCTGACACAAAACGGAGCAGCTTCTTCCTTTCTGTCAAAATTTGTCGCCGTTCCAGCGGCGCCCAGCTGATGACGCCGTGTTCGAAGATTCCAGATCGCCAGGCTCTCACGCCACACAAAAAGAGAACCAAGGCGGGCGCTCGTTTTCCCTGGATCCAAAACGAGGAGGGGACAAGGGAATAGTAGCGGTGTGGCTCTACTCTCGCCGCTTGTATATTGTTGCATCCTCCACATGCCAGGTTGATCCGACGGCCAGAAAGAGAGAGAAGGCAGCACGGGCGGCAGAGATGTCAAGCTCAGAGCTTACAGAATAAATACTCACAGTAGTTTACTCCGTCTCCTGCGATCACATGGCACATGCCGCTGACGAGGCGGAGGGAGGGGAGAGCGGGTCCGAACGTGCTCACACGTCTGTTTTTTGGGCGTGACAATTTTTACACTCTCTGCTCACGTGAAGCGACGTCTTTCTTTTCTTGCCTTATTACTACCGCGAGCAACGCAAACGATCAACGGCGACGGAGATGCACCTTTTTCAGTCAGGCGATGGGCCAGACACTGGGCCGCTCTCTGCTCCCGTCTGCCAGTGCAAACCCGATCAAAATTGGCCCACCTCACCGAAAGGTGCTGGCAGTTCATCAGCGCGGTCGGTCACCAGGATCTCTGGGCCAGTGAGTGATAACCCGAAAGCATCCATGGGCATTGGCCCAGGCGACGAGGAGCTTGTACCCTCGGACCGTGACAACATCTCGCAGCGCGGGGACGAACGAGTGGCCGCTGCAGTGACCGGGACCGCTGGCTTCTCACTTCTCAGCTAGCTAGGTGCACAAGAAATCAACCCTTTTACCGCAATGGTGAAATTTTGTTCGAAGAAATACCGCGATGGTGAACTTGACGAATGAGTTAACGGAAAAGGAAAAGCTGCATGGAGAGATTACAGAATCCATGGCGAGTAATAAAAGCTTTGCATTGCCATCGGATGTCGTGTACTCGTGTTGCCGCTCAACGGCCTCAACCAAAAGCATCTACTGTATTAGGTTAGGGGGGGGGGGGGGGGGGGGGGGGGGGGGGACCTGTCATACCAATCTCTGGCTCTCTGCAGTCGTAGATTATCATCCATCCGGGCAGGCTTCAGACCCGTGATCCGTAAGAGAAAATGGCAAAACGGTTGGTTTCCTGCATCCGCCTTGTTCAGACTCTCCGCATGCAGGTGTGCTTTGTGCGGTTTGCTGCATTATGTACTGAGCCTACCCCATCAGATGCAAAAGCGTCCACCCAGGCTGGCTCCGCAGAAACGCAGGTGAAATCCGTTTCCGCGCGGCCTGGCTCGCGTCGTGCGCCACACAAGCATCTGGGCGGGTGCACAGAGAGAAAAATGCCCTCTACTCACACACATATGCGCAACCAAAATCATTTGTCCTGTATAGCCTGTATAAATGGAAGCGTGCATCCAAGCACCGGTGCGTCCGTATCCTCTGCACGGCTTCACTCTTTACAGAGGTGGACTTACTTGAGATCTCAGCCATTCAAATCAGTACTTTCAACTGCCCAAATAATCAAATAATCCATAATTCACATGCATTAAATACATCAACTATAAAGGGTAAAAGCAAGTAAATCTAGACACACTTTTGGCGGCAATAAAACACTCTTTTGGCACCAGAACAGAACACCGCTAGCAGCCTCTTTTTGTTCTCCCCATCTCACTTTCTATTTCTTTCTCTAATCTGTGTGGTCCATTGCTTTCTCCTGTGGTCCATTGCTTTAATCTCTTACGGTCCATCACATGAAGAGTTTACCTGAAGAAAGTGAAAAAAACATTATGGATGAGTCTCATAAGTAAGTCAAAAAAAAATTTCACTTATATTATTCAACTAATTTGGACTTGCAAATTGATGAAAAATCTACTCCGTAAATCAAGATTGAACCCGAGATTCATGAACTTTTTTTTTGTACTCACGGGATGGAGAAACCACCAAGTTGGATGCCAACTATAGGTATGAAGTTTAATACAGTGGATGATGCATGGAACTTCTGGATTAGTTATGGTGGTATGACAGGTTTTGATGTAAGGCAGCAATACAATAACAAGAGCAAAGTAGATGGAGTATATACTTCAAGCAGATTTGTATTTGTAAAAGCTGGTTTCAGGGGGAAAGATAAAAGGGACCACCTAACAAAGAAGCCACGGGCTGAAACCAGAACTGGCTGCAAAGTTAAAATGGGCATTACAATTAATCGAGTAGATGTATGAGTTATATGATTTGGTACTTGAGCATAATCATGTCTTTCAGATACCTGAAACTTCACATCTAATGGCATCTCAATGAAAAACTTCCAATGTGAAAGGCACTCAAATTGAAATGGCAAATGCTTCTGGTATTAAACCCAAGAATGCTCATGAATTAGCAAGCATGCAAGTTGGTGGTTATAGTAACCTTAGTTACACACGTTAAATCACAATAATTATTTAA
This sequence comes from Oropetium thomaeum, assembly GCA_001182835.1. Lineage (NCBI taxonomy): Eukaryota > Viridiplantae > Streptophyta > Magnoliopsida > Poales > Poaceae > Oropetium > Oropetium thomaeum. The sequence continues at coordinate 608,234 of LFJQ01000057.1, forward strand.
GGACAAGACGACAAAAAAATCTTGGTCATGATGATGCAGGTGATATCTTGAAATATTTTCAAGAGAGATGTGCTGATAATCCTTCATTCTACTCTGCCATACAACTAGACTGTGAGGATAAAATAACCAACATGTTTTGGGCAGATGCCATAATGCTTATCGATTATGCCCAATTTGGTGATGTCATTTTATTTGATACAACATTTGGAACCAATAGAGAAATTAGACCACTTGTTGTGTTTGTTGGATTTAACCATTTTAGAAAAATAGTGGTATTTGGGGCTGCTTTGATGTATGATGAGTCATCAAAATCTTTCCAATGGCTTTTCAAAACATTTTTGAAACCATATGGGCAAAAGTATCCAAAAACCATCTATACAGATCAAGATATGGCCATGAAAAATGCAATATCTATAGTATTTCCTAACACTTGGCATGGGTTGTGTACTTTTCATATTATGAAAATGCTGTCAAACACCCAGTTTGCCTAGACTGTGATGGAAAGAGTGCTCTAGCTGTGTTAAATGCTTGCATGTACGAGTATGAGATAACATTTGAAGAATCTTTCAGTGCCTTGATGAGTAAGGTCCAAAAGAACACTTGATTATATGGTCTCTATCAACAAAAGGAAAAGTGAGCTGAATGCTACATGAAGAATGTATATACACTAGGAATGTGTAGTACACAGTTAAGTGAAAGCTTTAACAAGGACATGAAGACCTTTCTAAAATGTGATTTGGATATTGCTCGATTTTTCACACACTTTGAAAGAGCTGTTGCAAGCAAGCGTGCTAAAGAGCTAGATTCAGAATATAACTCAAGGAAGAAACTGCCAAAAAGGAACTAGGCGACACCATTGTTGGTACAAGCAAGTAACTTGTACACGGCATGTATTTTTAAAGTGTTTCCGACTGAATATGAAAGAGTCATGGCAGCATATGCTAGACCAACCGAAGAAATTAATGAGTACATTATAGGTATCATGGCTCTTGACGGCACAATGGAAAAAGAGTACAAGGTTGTAGGTGATCCGTCCAACCAGTTGGTTTCCTGCACCTGTAAACAATTTGAAAGAATTGGAATATTGTGTAGTCATGGTCTAAAAGTTCTTGATATGATGAATATTAAGCTCATGCCTCAGCATTATATTTTGAAGAGATGGACTCAAGAAGCTAGAAGTGGGGCCGTACAAGACACTAAGGGCAAGACAATTTTAGCAGATCCAAGAAAAGATGCATCACAACAGTACCAATATCGCTCTCGAAAGTTCCTTGCTGTTGCTTCTCGAGCAGTTGACTATGGAGATGCAATATGTTCATCTGTTAATGGTGTACTTGACACTTTGCAAAGAGAATGACAACAAGATTAAGGACTTTAGAAATAGGACTACAAGTTAGCCTGAAGGTGAAGAACAACAACCACTTAAACTATCTGAAGAATTCACTCGTGTCAAAGGAATAAAGAAAAGGGAAGTTCAGAAGAATACTTCAAAGCGGACAAAAACCTGGGTTGAGAAGTTTCATAAGAAAAAAAAAAGACAAGGGCAAGCGCTGCACACAATATATTCGTGAACAATAATCATGTCATGGCAGAATTTGGATATTTTATGTCGGTGTTCGTTACCATCGGTTAGTAATTATCGTGGGATACGTGTTTTGGGGTTCGGATGGTTCGCAAGAGGACACAAGGATTATACTGATTCAGGCAATCGTGCCCTACGTCTAGTCTCCAGCCACTCGTGTTACTTGCGTTGTTTGTAGTTGGGGATTACAAATAGACGAGAGAGGGACGGCTTTCCAAGTCTCTGGTGAAAGTGCGGGTATGGTGAAATGTGCGATGCCTCTCGTCTGATCTCGTGTGTACCCCCTTTTATATTGCAAGGGGTGAGACGTAGGACAAGTTGCGGTAGAGAGAGAGAGAGTGGAGTGGTGATCGTGGCCGTACACTCCAAGTCAAGTTTGCCGCCGCTTCCTGGGCTCCGGGATTGTTGCTGTAGACGCTGTCATCGGTATGGCGACGTCCTTCCGTCCTGACGGCGCCGGGAGCGTCCGTCAATCAGAAATGTCCCACCCGTATGGAGGGATGACTTTCGGCAGGGGTCGGTGGAATGGCGCCATTGTCATCGCCCCTGCTCCCGTCGAGCCGTCGCTTAGGAATGTCCCATCCTAGGTGAGGAGTGGGTTCTGACAAGAGTCGCTGGAACAGTGACGGTCCTTTGAGCGGTGTGCGTCATGCATATTTACTGTCTACTTGCTCCAGTAGTCATTGTCATTTCCTGTCCGTGGACGTGGGAGTGCAGGTATTTATTGCTCAACCGTCATCGTCGTGCCTATCTGCGGTGTGATAGGCGGTTCACCCGACCCTGGGTCGGGCGAGACGGAGCCTGGTGTGGTCTCCCGACCCCAACGCGAGGGGGGGTCGAGCGCACGGTTCGAGTTGTGGGGAGTCCGACCCGTGTTCGGGGAGGTCGGGAGAGGCGGAGATTGTCAATGGACCCGAACCGTCGGACGTTTCTATGGCACAAGGGTCGGGCGAAGCGGAGATTATTTCACTTCCCTCGTGCTATTAAGACCGCGGGCCGTTAATGCTCATTACCTCTGTATCGACCCTCGACATTTTACTAGCTTCACTCAGCTACTTATGGTAAAACCTAGTACTTGGTATTGTCGAAGAAAGATTCAATTTTCTTAACATCTATATATTGATTCATGTTGCAGGATGGAGCAGAACCTAGGGGACCTAAGTGGAGCAGCACCTAACAGAAAAGGATCAAGTCAATTTGCTGGAGCAATACCAAGTGGTGTAGGATCAAATCAGTTTGGTGAAGCAGGGACGAGTTACTTTCATGAAAATCAGTGACATATTTAGGAAGCTAGCCACATTAGTGCTCTTTTATTATTAAGCATTATAATGTAATTTCAATCTCTGTTATATTGTTCAAGCTAAGACTAATGAATTATGTGGCAACGTACGTCAACATAAAAATAATCGGGGTGTAAGAGAATTACTGACATCCTGATCCCGTCGAACGATTTCGGTTAGTGACGCCGAGTTACATCGAGCTGGCCTACCCTTTGACATGGCCATGCGCACCTCCGTCGCGGACGCTCGCAGAGGCGACGAATCGCGACGAGCGCCTATTGCGGCGAATCCCGATGAGCACCCGCCTCGGCAGCGGCGGCGGTCACGACGGACGCCTGCGGCAACAGCGGGACTGCGCGCGACAAGCTACTGCGGCTGCGGCGGACTGCGCACGACGAGCTCCGCGGCGACGGACTACGCGCGACGAGCTACTGCAGCTGCGGCGGACTGCACACGACGAGCTCCGCGGCGGCGGACTGCGCGCGACGAGCTACTGCGCCTGCGGCGGACTGCCCGCGACGAATTCTTGCGGCTGCGGCATACCCTGCGACGAGCCACTCCGATGGCGGCCCGGACGGAGCCCCTGCGCTGCTGCATATCCGACAAGCTCCTCCGGCGAGAAAGAAGATAGAGAGAGCAAAGATGTAGAGGCAGCATCGGTGGATGGGAAAAGTGCGCAGGCTTCAATTTTCTTTCCTCGATATAGAGATTGGGACCAATTCAATGGAGAGAGAGGAAACTCACAGCAACCGTTGATCTGAAGATAAACGGCTCAGGACAGTTAACGTCCTCTCTGCATGGACTGAAGACCAGCAGAGGATACGGATCCAACACTGGTACCTTGCATGCAGTGAGACAGGCTATTCAGAGCCTGGTTCCTCCAATCCAGGCAAGCTAGACACAGAAGACAACCAATCACGCCCAAAACCTCAAAGAACGGATCTACTGCGACTACTATGACGAGGGCATTACTTGAAATGCTGCTCTGGACTCGGCGGCAGTTCGACAAAACAACAGTATGCTCACAGACCCGACGGAATCACTGACCTGACATGACAGCCCCGACACACGGAAGCCATATTCACACACGCGGACGCACGCAGGCGACGAAAATTACTCCTACCTACTAGGAACAAGACGAACCAAAAAACGGGGGGGAAAAAAAAAGAGGGGCAAAACACGAACGATACGGATGATCTGCGCTCCCATGGAAACTGAAATGTAGCAATGCCCAAAGCAAAGGACCCGAACGATCGGTGCCCAATAAGATCAGCACGTCGCCGGCCATTCCCGGCGGATATCGAAGGTGTAGTTGATCTCCAGGTAGCACTTGCGGTCGTCATCGAGGAACTGTCAAAACAACACCACATGTATTAACATCTTTTTGTTATTACCCCCGGCCGGGTGAAACGGACAAGTAAATGCTCGTCAGCGTTTTATTACCTTAGTCCTGGCAGAGTAGGACCCCCGGGCAAACATTCCTGACGGGGTGGTGTCCTCCGGCGTCAGGTACGTGTATGGCTCCAGCTGGGGGCTGAACGTGCCCAGCATCTCCTTGTTCCTGTCGACTGCGATAACCAGCAAAACATGAGTTGGAAATCAATTATTCGGGCATGGCAGCGATCAGAACAGAACGTCGTCGTGCGCAGAAAACATTGGCGTTGACCGGCGCAATTTGCAACCGGGCTTTGTTTCAGTAATTATTCTTTTTGTTCTTTTTTTTTATCGTCGTTGACTTTGATAAAAATTTTGACCATTCGTCTTATTTAAAAAATTAGTTTAAATATGTAAAATTAAAAATAGGATTCAAAAATCTTTAATAATAAATTAAATTCTAATAAAATATTTAATATTTTTTGTATTTTTTTGAATGATCTAAATTATTGATCAAGTCGACGACGACATATAAAAAAAAATAGAGGGATTAATATTTTGTTTATTTACCTTTGATGCCGGTCTTCCAGACAGTGTTGGTGTAGCGGAGTCCGGAGACGATGTTGTTGGTGACGGAGAAGGTGAACTTGAGCCTGTAGGGGGATCCTTCCTTGAGGGTGAACCACACGCCCTTGGCGTTGGGCTCCACCGGCAGCGGCAGGAAGATGTCGGGCCGCCCCGGCGACAGGATGGACAGGCTCAGGATCTTCACGTCCGGTTCCAGCGTTTCTGCGAGCGAGAAACAGTTCAAATTTCAGATAAAATAAATTCGTTACTACTATTTCGTTAGCAGTTAGTGCCAATTAACTTCCTTCGTCAAATCGGCGACTCTTGCATCTCACGTCGTATTGATCAGAAATAAAATGGGGACTAGACTATCTGCAACGTCAAACATGTTTGCATACTAAAAGTTGCTATATAGACGACGGAATGTTCCCGATCCTGAACGATCCCCACAATTGGGTGGTTAACAACAATTATTACTCTATGGCTCTATTCATAAAAATGTACTACTAGTACTACCCAACACTCATCAAGAAAGTCCAAACTAAAGGCACTTGGTTGCTTGCACAAACACCGTGCAAAACGTAGTGATCTTAAAAGCACCGAAAAGATCGTTCGAAAAAAAATAAAAGCACCGAAAGTGGCATGCAACAATCACAGCACAATAATAATCAAACACGTAGCCAGTTTCCAGGGTCCGAAGATGCTAGCACTATAATAGCATCTACTCCCTCTTCCTAGAAAGTAGAAGCACAAGTATTTTTGAATTTAATTGAATTAATTTTTATAAAAAACAAATGATTAAATAGAATAAAAAGTATTAATTTCTTTCTAGTGCGATGGATAATACGCAGACATTCAAGAAGAAAAAACGGTACGGTACGATGTCTGCTTTTCTCACAGACGACCGGCACAAAAAGACACGAAAAGCCGGTGACCGGCCGGCCAACTTATCCAAACGTCGTCAGTCACTTTTAATTTGCTCTTCGCATTGGTATTTTCTACGGCATATCGCAGTAACGTGAACCTCCCGTACGGTTACTCGCATTAGCGAGATGGAACAGGTTAAGCACGGTAGGCAATGAACTCACGGGCTCACGGGACCATGTCTAAGGCGGTGCGTGCTCACGTGATCGACATGCCGAAACCGCTGCATGTGCCGGCGCTCCACTGGCGCCATTAAACAAGGTCGCAAGGACGGCGGGCGAGCCGACCAATTAAACGCGACGCCGGCAACGATTTATCTGAAAAATTAATTCCGTTCGGTGAGATCGATCGATTAGTGGCCTGGTTTTAGTTACCTCCGACGGAGTTCAAATCCACGCTGCCGAGGAGCTGCTCCTTCCACCGCCGCAGGCTCTCGTCATCCTGGAATCGGGAGCAAGAAATGAGAAGAAGCTCGACTTAGAAACGTACCGAAACTGCTGCTAGTAAGTAGTAACTGAACAAGATGGACATTCTTCTGTTGCAGAGTTTTAGCAGTTGCTCCGGCAATGGAGCAATCTGTGTTGCGTAATACGTACCTTGTCTTTCTCGAGCTGGTCCTTGATGCTGACCCTGGGGCCGAGGTCGATGACCTTGGGGACCTTCTCCTCGTCCTCCTCATCCTCTTCGTCCTCGTCGACGACGACGTCCTTGCGGTACCGCGGCGGCGGCGCGTCGCCGCACTTGCCGTACGGCACCTCGCTGTCGCCGTGCTCGACGGCGGGCACGGTGTTTTTGGCCGCCTCCTCCTTCCCAGCGGCGGGAATGTCGTTGCTGGAGCGGGACATGGCCTCCACCGCCGACGACATCGTCACTCTCACCTCACGGGTCTCGCTCGCGCCACAACTTCGTCCGGCAAGAACGACAGCGGATAGAGACCGACGGGCGTGGGACAAAAAGAGGAGACGGGGTCGAGGAAGAGGCGAGCACGGATACCAAGCGCGCACCAAAAGGAGAGTACACACGCACGCGAAGGGAGAAGAGGGAGGTGGGAGGGAGGCAGACACGTCGAGGTGGATTCGGACAGGAGGAAAGGAGCCCGGCGCAAGGCTCCAAAAAGAGGGCGCGGGCGCGGCACGGCGAGGGACTGAGGCGCGAGATGGTTGGATCCAACGATGGCAGAAGCAGCGGCAAGCAGAGGATAATGAGGGATTTTATTAATGTTCCCTCCCTGCCGGGAGGAAGAGGCGAGGGAGTGGAGACAACATGACGGGCACGACCGCGGCTGTGAAGCCTCTCTACTGGCATTACAACTGTGGCAGCTTTGGTTAGGATTAGAAAGGCTTAAGGCGAGGTTGTCATTGGTGGTTTCCAAGTTTCACGTACTATTATCATCCAGGATTACATACTATCATCCTTTCCTTTCTGACGGATCGGTATCCTTTTATAGTAGTTACGTATGTGCCAACAATTCATGAATGGGCAATAGTGATTAGATGTTACTACCATTTACAGTATGTGTTGGCCAATCTAGTTCAGGTTTTCATCCTGCGTCCTGCCGCTGGGACATTCATCAGGACCGCTGGACCGGCATGTAAAGATCTGACTCGTGCCTTTCCCCGTCCGCGCGGGCAGCTTTGTCACAGGTCTTGTCCGTTATGGACCGTGCCGTCCATCACGCCCCCAATCATGGATCTGCGCAGGCAACGAGCCATCCAATGCGGCGTAACACTCGAATCAATCAGGGACCCTGACGCCAACTCATCTCGATCCTCAGTTGTCGAACAGGAAACTGCTGCAAAAAATTTCCCCTCAATTCAGTCTGGTTGGGGACTTGGGGTCCAAACTCTAAACCACAGGTCTGAAGGAACACCGATTTGCGTGGGGGCAGGACCAGCACTGCAATGTACTGTACCCATGGCAATTATCAAGATCTGATTGTATTAACTCTGAGCCTCTGTTCTCAGCACAAAAAAAAGAAGGATTGGGAATCTATGCACAAAACTGCCGTATCTGTTCTTCCAGACGGTCGCTATTTTCTTTCTGAGAACAGGTGTTGAATTGTGTATTTGCTGAATATCTAACGCTCTACAACAAGAGCTACTACGATTTGGTGGATCAAAGAATCTATAATGAAGACTTGTTCGCAACAGCAAGTCCAAGTCTGCTGATGAATTCATCAATTGGCATGGTACCAATCTCCCCATTATGCCTGGATCTGATAGTCAGGGTCCTGGTTTGAACTTCTTTTGGACCAACCACGGCCATGAGCGGCACCTTCTGTGTTTCAGCATTCCTTATTAGCTTCGGTAGGCGTTCTGCATGACACACTTCAGCACGAAACCCTCTTGATTTCAGTTCAGAGGCCACCTCGTTACAGTATTGCAGCTGAAAAATATGAAACCAAGATGTCATGGCTTCATAATCAAAGAGAATAAAGGTTACAAGGAAATACCTATATGATCTGTCGCAACCTCATCAATAGAAATGGGACAGAAAATGAACAGACGAGAAGAACAAAACCTTTTTGGAATAGGGAAACAAATTCTACGCAGAAGTGCTGCAAACAAAGTCATTTGCAGCACTGCCCAGATACATGTTTAATCTCCAAACGTAAATGGAAGGGAAAATTGGTTCCCTGACACTGAAAGATGCATGTTATAGAAATTTACCACAGAACTTTGAGATTTTTGAGTGGCATTAATGTGTATCGAGTCGGTTCAGTGGTAAGTTTCTGAAACATGTATTTTTTTATGTTACAGAACCAATTGTCTATAACTGAAATCAACTAAAGAAGGAATTTGCAAAAGAACACTGATTCTTGCCATGGTTTGTTCAGGTAGCCACAACTTCTTGTACCCCATCGTTTCCACAAGCCAAAATATATGCAACAACTGATGCCATTAATTACTGTAACATGCAAAGCAGAGAAATCAAACCTCATTATCTGTCACAGGTAGAATGCGTGCTTGGATTGGTGCAAGCCAAAGTGGGAAATCACCAGCATAGTGTTCAATCAAAATACCAAAGAATCGTTCCAGAGAGCCAAGAACAGCCCTATGAATCATGATAGGTCGTTTTTTCTCAGTATTTGAATCGACATACGTAATGTCAAACCGTTGGGGCAAGTTGAAATCGACCTGTAACATCATTCAAAATAAATTGTTTGAACATCCAATTTTTCATTTCCGAACAAACATAAGTATTTATCATCCTCATCCTCAGAAAAACATACTGAGCTTACCTGCACAGTGGAACACTGCCATTTTCGTCCAAGAGCATCCTCAATTTTTAGATCAATTTTTGGACCATAAAAAGCACCTCCACCTTCATCCACCTTGTATTCCCAACGTTTATCTTCCAATGCTTCCTTAAGGGCTATTGTTGCTTTTTCCCATATATCGTCATTGCCAACAGATTTTTCTGGCCTGGTTGATAGGTTTATCTCATAACTCTGAAAACCAAACTGTCCCAGAATTTGCTCAGTTAGATCAAGGACGCCTCTAATTTCATCTTTTATCTGATCCTCTAGACAAAATATGTGGGCATCATCCTGCATAAATAGACCAAAGTTGAAAAAATAATACAAAGAGCAATTTGAACCATCTAGTGCAGTATTTGTCAGTAAAATGTCATGTAGAATGAGCCACAAGTGATAAGCATGACAGGATGTAATCAAGTCAATGCCTATATGTCTGCCTTATAAACATAACACGTCAGCAAATATAACAACGTCCTCCTATGAACTGTTTGTTGCTGGATACTGGCATTACTTGAGAACAAATGCATTCACTGAAAAAAAAAACAGAGAATAGAGCTAGATGCAGTGCAGTAGTACACAGCACAAGTCATTCATAAGACACGGGTCCTTTAGCACCTTTTGTATTAAGAATGATTTCAATGAGACAGTAATAACACAGAACGAAATGAACATGATGTGAACAAAAAGAATAATTCAGTACATAACTTAGGAATCAGAAGAAGGAAAGAACCTGTGTAAACCCTCTAACACGGAATAGTCCGTGCAGACTACCCGATAACTCATATCGGTAGACAGTTCCAAGCTCAGCTACTCTGATAGGAAAATCCCTGTATGAATGTAGTTTTCTCTTGTATACCAAAATGTGGTAAGGGCAATTCATTGGTCGCAGTTGATACAACTCGTCTTCAACATCCATTTGATTGTACATGTTCTCTCTGTAGAAGTCTATGTGCCCACTGATTTTCCAAAGATCAGCCTTTGCAACATGAGGAGTATATAATAGATCATAACCGCGTTGCATATGAATTTGCTTCCATGAGTCTTCTAAAATGTGCCTGATAATAGCGCCTTTTGGGTGCCAGAATACTAATCCTCCACCAGCATCTTCCTGATGAAAAATAATAATAGGCTAGTCACTACTAACAAAAAAGGGCTAATTTATGTACAACCCAAACATCATTTGGAACTAAAATCTATATAACAATAGTACCTTTTCTTTTGTGTCTGAAGCATGTTTTGTATTTGTCGGGAACAGATATATTTGATGTTAAACCAGGTTTATGGTCAAAATTGTGCTGGAAAAGGCAGTTATTGCAAAGAGTGCGCACTAGTGTCAACACTTAGTTAAAGGTCATATCGGCAATTGCCTATTTCCTATCAAACAGATTTTATGCTACCACTAGTTGGCTTCATATTTGTTTAGGTCAGCTAGAGTGAAGCAATCATATATTCTGTAGCTCAACATGTCATTCCAATACAGCAGACTCAATCACAACCTACTGCACTTTCAGTTATTATTTGGAAACCATCATCCATTGATAATCAGATGAGAAGAAGTTTCAGGCTTTCCATTTGTAATGAATTAATATTCAGTATTTGCATCCATGGTGTTCTTGAAAATTTTAGCAGTAAAGATCTTACCTGTATAGAGAACAGATCAAGATCCTGACCAAGCCGGCGATGATCTCGACGCTTCGCTTCCTCCTTAAAGTGAATATAAGCCTTCAATTGATCTTCGTTCTCCCATGCTGTCCCATATATTCTCTGTAGCATTTGGTTATTCTCATTGCCTCTCCAGTAAGCACCAGCAACAGACTCAAGCTCAACAGCCTTTCTGTTTATTTTTCCAGTAGACTCCACATGAGGCCCAGCACAAAGATCCCACCACTCTTCTCCTGCACGACATGAAATATATGAATGACAGATATAAGACGAATCTACCTATCAAAAACCGAGTTCATGAAGTATTCATGCGCCATACATCTAATAATAAATCGGTAGTCACACTAACCAATGTGGTAAATCGTTATAGGTTCTTCCTTGATGCTGTTTAAAATCTCCAATTTATAAGGCTCGTTTAGTGCTTCGATCCTCTTTTGAGCCTCATCCCTAGACACCTCCTCCCTCACTAATGGAAGATTCCGGGAAATTATGCGATCCTACCAACATACCATAGTGACCATAAAAACGTTAGCTCGACACTTTGGATTCAGCAATGCACCCAGGGTGCAAAGCAGACTCACCATCTCCTTTTTGATCTTCTTGAGGTCCTTATCGGTCAAGGGCTCCATGTCAAAGTCGTAGTAGAAACCATTGTCGATCCAGGGGCCTATAGTCACCTTGGAGTTAGGGAACAGCTTCTGTACAGCCATGGCCATCACATGGGCACACTGCAGCAACAAGCATGCAGGGGGTAAAAATCAGGCAACGCAATTGCTCTCCATAAGAAATGGAATAGGAAGGTATTGCTGATTGCTGATAGCTGAGACCATAATTCAATCAATTTAGTGCTCAAGGCGAGCAGATTCGTACGGTGTGGCGGATGCGCAGAAGGCGCTCGGAGGACTCGTTAGTCGGGAGCACCACCCGCTCCTCCTTCCTTTCGTCAGCAGCCACGGATTGGGCCGCCGCGGCATCTTCCGTGGCTTGGGCAGTTTCCGGAGCCGAGGTCGAGGCGGTGGAGGATGACCGAACCGCGATGCTTTGGAGCTTGTGGGAAGAGAGGGACTTGCTCGCAACGAACACAAGTAGGGAGGTGGCCGTGGCAGAGGCTTGACGGCGGCGCGGTGAGGGAGGAAAGAGCGCGCGGCGGTGGGCGTGAGAACGGAGCAACGGGGCGGAGAGCGTCGCCATTTGCCCGGTCGATGCCGCGGCGTGGAGCGTGAGCGTGTGGCGGCCGTTCCCTCTTCCACACCCTTTGGCCGTTGGATATTGTTCGGCACGAGAGCGCGTACGTGCACACGGAAAACTGTTGGTCCGAATTTCCAGTCACCTCCAAACTGTTGTCCGAATTTCCAATTGTAGTTAAAAAGATTTGACTCCGGCACTTCACAGTATCAAGTTTAGAACCATCTCTGACAGCACAATCTGAAAAAATCCTTGCCGTCACAAACATGCTGTCACATCGCATGAATGTTCAAAGATTCATAAAGCCAACATTTTGCGACAAACGAATTCTTACTTTCCAGTAAGACAAACCATCACCAAACAAAAGATTTAACAATTATCCGCAACTTAAGGCTCATTCGATACTTCACCGAAGACAATGTAAGGAAAATTGCCCTGCAGACGGGAAAGATAAGACTCAACTCAACCTATGAAAGAGAGTTCGGAGACCAATGGCTCCATCTACTGGTAGTTACGAAATGTTTGGAGTTCGATGCCTCCACAGAAAACGAATTGTTGGGATACCCCTCTACATGAATTATTACTTCGTTTGATATGAAAGGCAAAAACTTCGCCAGATCCTGAATGGGGAAGGACCAGAACGGACTGCTCTTTGTTCGTCATCATTTGTTCTTCGTTTAGGCACCGCCGGAGCCGTACTTCTTGCCGAAGAAAAGGATCTGGAGCTGGTCGTAGCCGGAAAGCACACCAGCACCAGCAATGGCACGGAGGATGTTAGCACCAGCACCCTTGAACAGAGACTTGGGGCCCTCATTCTTCAGGATTTGCTGGAAGGCATCCAAGGAGCTCTTGTACTTGACAGCCTCACCAGAGGTCATCATCATCCTTCTGCGGACAGTGTCAATGGGGTAAGATGCAAGACCAGCACCGTTGGTGATGAGCCAACCAAGGGCGAAGCTTGCAAAGAAGTTGTCCTACAAAAGGTCAAAATGAGAAAACATAAGGATCAGATATTGTCCAGAAGAGATTGGTAAAATGACAAATATAGAAAATAAAACAAACCTGGAGGCTGCCAGTAAGGACAACAGGCTTGATAGAGTCATACAGACCGAAGTACAAACCACGGTACACAATGATTCCAACACAAGAGATGTTGAATCCACGGTAAAGCCCAGCAATACCATCTGACTTGAGGGTCTTGCGGTAAACATCCACAAGACCATTGAACTGCCTTTCACCTCCACCCTTAGCTGCCTTTGCGTCATTGGCCAACCTGGTCCTAGCATAGTCAAGGGAGTACACAAAAAACAGGGAGGAAGCACCAGCCGCACCACCAGAGGCAAGGTTGCCAGCAAACCACTTCCAGTAACCATCCCTGTCCTTCTTGAAGTTGAACAGTCTCTTGAAGTAATCCTTGAATGCAAAGTTCAAAGCCTAGAAAGAAACAAAAAGGTCAAACTTCAGCACACATTCCTTCAGAACAAGATTATAACAACTCTACATGAATAAGCATACATGTCAGGTTTAAAAGTTTGAAGGGTAGGTATATGCAACATAATACATTATACAGAATTACTTGACAGAGTATCATGCATTGTTCAAATAGTATGGGCTGCCTTACAGGAAAGCAAGTCTACCAGTACAAAGTACAGACAAGCAAGGAAAGAATCCAAGGCATGAGATACCTGAGTAGGGAAGTAACGAATGACATTAGCAGTGTTACCCCTCCACAAGGAGGAGAAACCCTCATCCTTGATCGTACGCTTGAAGCAGTCACCAATTCCCTTGTATGGCTCTGAGAGCCTACCAGACTTGATCATTTCATCCTGGTTCTGAATAAGCAGCTTCACACGCTCAATGGGAGCTGCAGCAGTCTTTGAAACTGCAGCTGATACTCCTCCCATAAGGAAATCAACCATGAAGTTCTTGCCACCTTTCTCAGCTGGGGCATTGGCAAAGAGTGGAGAGGATGACACCACTGGGACATTCATGCCACCGCTGACAGCCATTGATGGACCCCAGAGGCTCTGGGTCATGTAGTTCCTTGTGGCAAATCGCCTCTCATAAGATGAGGCAGACGGGCAGATGTTACGAGCCCGCACACCATCAGAGATGGTGGAGCTGAGGTGGAACTGGCCACCGAGCTTTTGGAAGACAGTCGGTTGGTTAACCTGGTCCGCCATCACCACCTCAAAACTGTAACCCGTAAGATTCAACAGGAATCAGTTAGCATAAGACAAAGCAGAAAACCATTATTTGTATTATGTTATACAACATAACAATATGTTTTATGAAAACCAGGCATTTCAAACAAATCAACAACTTATAACATGTGTAACACTAGCAATTAAAACCAGTTATCTGCACATATTGAGCACATACAATTACAAGATAAAACTGCACAGAAACAATAATGGTGGTTGTTTTGTATCAAATCCTATCGCGCTCAAATCAGTTCTAAGAGAAGTATGGTGGTTGTTTGTGCTGAAAGATATCTTCACAACCGGTGTAAAATTCAATGGGCATACTAATCATCTAGAATATACAAACCTTTTTAAGATGCGAGTCAAAAAGACCTAAACTAGACAACCAACGATGAAGACTGTAACAATATAGCCACTATGGATGCAAAGTAAAGCAATCATAACATATTGACCACGGATGCACATCTTTTACATAATAATGCTGTCAGCCTGTCACGCATTTTAAGTGACATAAAGTACTCAACAAACCTAAGGATCCAATCGGGAATCGAGATCTACCATCAGATCGACTTCAAACGGCACAGAGTAACGCTAGATCTATCGCGCCGGTGTCACTATCGATAAACAGCAATAAAAAACTCCATAATTCTCCCCATGTCCAACTTTCCCGGCCAAACCAAGCAATAACCACGCGATCTACAAATTCCACGAAGATCTGGCGTGCCTAACCCAGCAGGCACAGTAGATTCATTCGGAAATGAGCAACTACGGTGAAAATGAAGTAGATCTCGAGAACAAATCAGCCAACGAACAGATGGTGAGCCCCCCAAGTCCATACCAGATGCGGTAGCTGCCGATCTGATTGAACGAGTATCCCGACCACCACCCGAACAATCAAAGGGAAACGAGACCAAAGGAATGGATCTACGTGAGCACCGAAAGAGCAGATCTATATATAACACCACGCGCGCTAGACGGATCGCCACGAATAGTCAACCTAGCCTAACGAGGGAGGAGGGGCCGGGAGAGAAGCTTGGCGAGACGCGAGGCTCACCCTTGGGCTCCGGAGGCGGGGGAGAGGAGGTGGTGGCGTCCTTCCTTCCGAGACTCGGCGGCGGCTCCGATCTTTGCGAGGGGGATGAGGCCTCGTTTGGGCGTGCCTTTTTATCTCCGCTGCGCCGCCACACCGGGTCCCGCTGGGCGACTGCGCGTACGCCCCCGAATGGTGGGTCACCGCGAGCGCTCCACCGTCGGATCGTCCATCAGCTGATGGGATCGCGCAGTGGGCCATGTGTGGGCTGGGCAGGCCGCTTCATTCCGGGTATTTTGATTCGCTCGTTACGTTGATCTGCTGCGGTGGGATTCACAGCGAACAGCGGTGTCGGCCAGTGGATGGGCGAGTGGGACTGACGTGGTGGCTGGACGGTGGATCGGTGGAGTTAGGGTTTTTTTAGGGATGGATGGACGGTGGATGCGCATCGCCATGTGGGGCTGGCTGGTCAGATCGGGGCGACCGGCCGCGAAGTTCGGGGGCTGGGAGGAGGTGTGTGAATGGATGCGGGAGGTGGAAATGAACGTGGGCTTGGTGCGTGCGGAACGTGCAAGGTGGTTGGCTACGCTGGGCCGTGGGCCATGGCACTGCTCAACAAATTTTATATGATTATTTATTGATTTTAGGAGTGCTTTTACGATTTCTTTTTTCTCTTCTTCTCACGGAAAGAAGGCTTTGTATTTTGATCGAGTCTCCACCATCCATTCTCGGTTTCAAAGGGCACTGGTGATGTTATTAGCTTTTCAAAGTTGGATGGCTGGCGTGGAAAAATGCCCCGATTTCGGCTTGTGAAAGGGGGAGGTTGATGGAGGGAACGGTACTAGTGGGGTCACGGAAAGATCGCATGCGAAAGCGACTGGATGCTTAGGTAGCAAACACCAATTCGGAACGGCTTAGGAATTGCATTTTTCTTGTCGTCGCAATCGCATGTGCACGAGATAGGCGAAGAACGTATAGCAGCAATAAGCAAGCTGGACGCACCGATGCGTGAGGTGTGGATTTCGCACAAGCAGCTGCAGCGTGGCCGAGATCGTTCCGACACGGCGTTCGTATAAAGCGAGCTGGAATGCGATCCAACTATCTACACGACCAGGCCGATGCAGGCCTCGGATGTTAAATGCAACACGCATATCTTTCTCAGCTGTCACGCGAGAGGCTCTTTTGTATATATCTACGTCGATCTTTTTTTGGAAAGATCATTCGGCAAGCTTTTTATTCCGTAAGGCTCTTTTCGATTAACCCCTAGTTTTATTTTTCCGATCTTAATATATCTACATCAATTAGTTAAAACGAATAACCAATGACGTATCTAAATACCAGCCCCACACAAAGCACCTCATTAGTACTAACTACTAATTAAATGAGAACAGGTAGCTCTTTCTGATGTTTCCAACAAGCTTGGAACACACATGTTGATCACAAAATTGGATCAAACTATAAACATCTTTTAATTTGTGAAATTAGCTGACAAAATGACGAAGACAAACCTGGGTTATATATTGCCCCGCAACAATTGACCAAATCTCCTATATCACCAGTAATATATCTGAGCGAGTAAAAATACGGTAACACTTGAGATAATTTGCTATTAATATGTTAATATTTGCATGCTAACTTGGCAAAAGCGAAAACAACATCTGTTTAGTAGATAATTTATCTTGTGCCATTGTAAATGTTTTTTCTTTTGTTGTGTTTGTAAAACACATGGGCTCAGTGTATCTTATTGAGTAATATGATATTTTATTTGTATCTCTAGTATCTTAGAAAATACTGGTAGATAATAGTGATGGTTGTGGTCTGTCACCGCCTAACCTCACAAACAACTAAGGAAAACTCATCATTTGTATGTTCGTCTTATACCTCTTTTATGTGTCGACACGTGCTACTATCCTGCCATGACGATGAGCAACAATGTTGTCCACGGCTTTGATCTCGATCCGACACCTCTCACCTCCTATGACACCTTGTTTTTTTTCCTTTTAAAAAAAAATTAAAAGAAATGTAGCACTACTCAAGACCACTCACCAATTAACTATTTTGTGATGGCACATACTGAATTATGTGAATTATAGTGACAAACAAATTTTTATCCCTTTTGTATAATGAACCAAAAGTTTTTAAAAAAACTTGCTGGACAAAACTAAGTTGCTTGGTAAACAAAATATGACATTTTTCATTAAGTTTGTGTTATATGATACTCCTAGAAAAATGCATTTACATGTCGAGCAAAGAAAGAAGCAAGATGTGAGTTAAATAATTAGTTTCAAGGTCATTCTCGAGGTTGTCTTGGAATTTTGTAACGAAAACTTTTGATTTTCATTTGGTTTATAACGAAAAAATTATATAAAATATAGTTTTTTATGTAGATCTAAAATGTATGAGTTTTGATTAAAAGGATTTCTTGATTTCAATTGATTGAAAAAAATGAACATGTAAAAAAAGTCGCTCACGAGATACAGTACTATATTGTCTGCAATCTTGCATTGGAGATAAAAATGAAATTTAACCATGTTCTTTTGCCACTGCATGATCATGTTCCTTCCATTTTCGTCCCCCTACTCTCCCTCGTCGAGCAAAAGGCGGTTGCCCACGCAAACCAGGCGGGAACACATACACAGCCACACGGCTTTCCCTCTCTCGCCACACCGATTTCCTCTTCTGTCCGAGCCTCCGAGGCCTCGCCACCCACCAGCCGTTCTCACACGTTGCTCAAGGGCAGAACCGTCGTTCCAGCATCTCCATTCCCCGCACCGCGCCGACCACAACGCTGACCTGCGGAAGCGCCAGGAAGACGGAAGGGACCGAGTGAAGCTGCCCTGCCGCACCGGTCAAACCCTAGTCCTCGCGTCGCCTCGGTGCTCCAGGAGCCGTCGTCGGTGCAGCTCGACCCCGCCAGCTCTGTTCCGATTCAGCGGTCATGGCGAAGAGGTCATCGTACGCCTGTTTCTGTAAACTTATTTAGACTGCATTCTTACCGATTCGAGCTGGATTGGCGCAGTTGTAGACTGGTCGTGTTCGTCTTCGTGTGACGATTTAGTACGGACGTAGCTGGTAGTGGGGTAATGAGATTGAAATTTGATTTAGATACTTATTAGTTATGGAAACCAAGGTGGATTTGACTTTGGGAGGCAGCAGGATTCCCATGTCGTTTGAAAATTGTACCTGCAAATTAAGTTTGTCTCTAAAGACGCGATGGTGGAAATATTAGAGCACGTTTGGTCTTGTAGAATACGACGAATGGGGAGAGTTAACTATGTAGTTTGAGCCAGGGGTTCAGGTCTGCAGGTGCTAAATGCAATTCTTCGTTGCTTAAATTATAGGGCCGTTGCGTCATTCTGAGTCAAGATAAAATTTGGTAGAGAGGCTGTGCTTGTGCATATTGGTGTACCTGCTCATTAAGAATCAAGTAGTGAGATGTTGTCTTTGATTCCGTGATTTAAATGGCCTTGAATGGGGAAAAGGGATAGTACTTTAGAGAAGAAATTATGTATCTCTTATTGGTCATTTTTCTGTTTATTCATCAGGATCCCTTGCAAGTTTTTCTTCCATGGAGCTTGCTTCAAAGGAAATCATTGTGATTTCCCATGACTGCGATGATCAACCAGATAATGTAATTTATTTCTAACTTCAGACCACTTTCTCTTATGTGCATATAATGTCATACCTCTTTCCTTACGCTATCTAATATGCATTAACATTTCTAGCATGTTTTACTGTAATGCCCATTCCACAGGTTTGCACGTTTTACCCAGAAAGGTGCATGCTCCTATGGTAGCCATTGCAGACATGAGCATACTGAATTTTGTTGCAACCTTCCCCAGCCATCTACTATTGCAGCCTGTGCAGCATCCAATTCTTCTGAGCTAGTCAGTTCTTCTGGAAGCTCTCATTGCAGAGAATGCCAAACAGTGGTATGCAACCAAGTACAAAACAATCCTACAACAGTGCTATATTCTTGTCAACTTGCACGGAGAGTTGATCATCATGACCATAACACCCCAGAGGATGGCAATAGCAGTCCATCTGACCAAACTGTGGGAAACCAAACTATGATACTATGTCTTTCCTAGTGTTACATGGTACTCTTCGAAGTAAGAAAAGTGGAAATTATTGAAGGTTACAAGGCCAAACTCAAGTAAGTTACTATAAATTTACATTTGGCCTTAGCCCTTCTATGATATGTTTGGAAAGATTAATACCAATAACAGATATGTATTGTTTTATTGTTCTGAAGGCAAAACCAGTACCTTTGAAAAATGTATTCATGATATGCTTCAGATAATGCTACTTTGTGTTTTCTGCCCAAGCAGAACTTAAATCACTAAGGCATATATATGTTTGTTGTAGGATTATTGCTTGTAAGTACTTTGACTTCGGAAAGGGAACTTGCCCCTTTGGGAGCACCTGTTTTTACAAGGTATAAACACACTTATATCTCGAGGCATCTGAATTTTCACCTCCTGCATGTCTTAGCGTAATGCCTGAAATTGAATGGGGACCAACTTTTCAATGCCTACTGTGTTGTCTTGTCATACTTGGTAAAATTTAATTGACATGTGACATTTGTTGTTAATATAGCGGCAAGTATTTCTTCATGTAATCTAAAACCTTTTCTCGAACCCCTTTTTTTGTTATATAGTATATCCTTGTTGTTGATGTCTCTTTGGATTTCATCTTGACCTACTTGTTTGGGAGCAAAGGCCTTGTTGTTATCGAATTCTTGACAATTTGAAAAGAACATTTACATAACTATTTGCAACTTAAGCTGCCTACCATTAGTGCTAGCTTAGGGCACGGCATACTCAAACCTTAAGAATGGTTTTGTGGAATGATACTAGTTTCAAAACAGCATGTAAAGTCTTGCAACAGAGCTTGTAGATTTGTAAGTTGAATCTTACTGATCATTGTTTAGCTGACTATGATTGTGGCAGATGCATCCATGTTTCTGATATTTGCTAGATGGACTGATCGGGATATTTTTCATTTTCCTCTTAGCAAACCTGGAATATATACTGTGTGGAGTTCCATTTTTTTCCTGTTGCTGTACTATCTTGTCACTTGGTATTTTTATCCACAGTTTTCACTCCTGTCTGTAGATGTTTCACAGCATGCATACACAGATGGACGTTCGGAAGAACTTATGCTGCAGGATGATGATGACAGAAGTACAGCCATTGCAAACATAAGGTTCGTTCTCATTATACTAGCTGCCTTTTTTTCTCTGAATGAAAAGGCTCGATCCGTGCTGTCTGTTCTGGTTTTCCTTGCCTTATATTAGCTACTACCTCGTTTTTATACTAAAAAGATCAACAACAAAAAGACAGAGATAATACTTAGCTTCGACATCTTGTTGACAGTAAATCATTTTTACCGATCAGGTTGTCGTACTTGCTCAAACATCTGCCTGTTTAAGGACAAGACTGATATCGTTGCTGTTACTTGAACAGGTAATCTCGTTTTGCACTGAATTGTAAATCATCAAGAACGAAGAGGCCAGCCAGTTCTGAACTTTATGTTGTACCGAATTTTCAATGGATCCAGGACGGCGCAGTTCCAATCGAGCCACTCGGAAGCTACCACTTCGTTTCCGGTTGTTGGTTGATCGTTGTATACACAGGTAATCGTTGACGGGCTATTTTCATCCATAACATTATTGTAAAGGTAAGGAAATTTTTTCATCTACTCCCTACGTTGTCTTAATAATAAGAATTTAAAAGGCAGCGGTAATATACCGTCTGCCTAGTCAATGAGTGGTTGGATCTTCCAAATTCCAACCTTCACCCTTAGTCCTTACGGCATACAGCTCCCCTTTGCTCTTAACTATCTTTTGTTTTTCCTACTCACTGCAGAACCTTTTGGGTTTGCTGCCGGAAAATCCGCGAGTTCGCGTCCATGAACATGAAAAACTGTAGATATCTTCCTGGCAGGGAAAATAAAGGACCCTGAAATATTTCTAGTTGCTCATATCGAGAGGGAGCATGGAATTAACTTCAGTTCACATACGGTACTCCTAGGAGCAGTCTTTGGCTTTACTAATGTGCACCGGTAGAGCTGAACGGTGTCCATCTGCTCTCGTATTGATAGAGTGCAGTGTATACTCGTCGATGGAAGGAATTTGTTTGGGCGAAAATTGGTCCAAATTAGATCTTTTGGTTGTCGGACTGCAAACAGAGTTGTTGCTGGTCACTCTTATGCAGGGTTCATGGAAATCGTGTTATTTGACGATTCTGAATGCAATAACATTGGGAGCAGAAAGACAGATTAGCGACCAACAAGGTCCTTGGTCTTTATTGATAGAATCCACGCGTGAACAAACAAGAGGTATACACATAACAATGTAGTATAGTACAAAAGAATACTCGTAAGCAATAACAGAATCTCACAACTGCCACTCAAGGAGACATAAAACTCATGATTAGACTACTCTGCTAAACTAAAACGAAATAACCAGATCTCTGAGTCCAACCCAAACTCCAAATGACAGTCAGAGAACCACCTCCACCTACTGCATGAGCCCTCCGGCGACGAGGATGGAGAGCACGGCAGAGCACGCCACGGCCAGGGCTGACGCCGCGGTGCCCGGTGCGGCGCCCGTCACGGGGGCCGGTGCAGGCGGCACGCTCGCGTCCGTCTGCGCCGACGCAGCAGCGAACAGCACGGCGGCCACGGCCAAGAGCAGCACTGCGGTAGCGCGGGAAGCCATCGCTGAGATGCGCGAGCGAACACCACCAGGGACACAGGGATAGGAAATGAAGTGGCGAAAGGCAAGAAAGAGCTGGCGCTACTAATCCGAAGCAGGGCAGGGGGTATGGGGGGCTTTATAGCGAGGTACACAGCACGCGTGGGTTCGCGAGTCGCGGTCGCGCGGCCCTCAGCTGCTGCGGCGCCGACGCGTGGAACGCCGCGGCGCGACACGTCGTGCGCGCGCGCGGCGGAGGTGGCGCTGCGCGAGGAGGCTTCCGCGCTCGGTCTCGGAACGCGCACGCGCACGCGCACGCGCACCCATCCCACCATACCAGATTCTCACGGGGTCATCAGATGGCTGTGGCCGGGGCTTGACGCTCACGGGCCAAGGCCTGATTGGCGCGCGCGCAACCGCGACGCGTCTCCGGCACGGTTGAGACCAGCTGAGCTGAGGCCGCCGACACTAGACCATTCAGCCGCCGACAACAAAGAAGAAACGTATCACGCCATCCATTTCCATCACACAAGAATAACGAACGAAGAACCACACGGAGTAGAATACTACTACTACTCGCATTCTCATCGATTTGTTTTGTGCGCTGATGCTGATGACAAGTAGTAGTGCATTAATTAGGTTTGGTCCTACTACTAAATAGTATAGTATTTAGTTTGATTGCGCATAAGCAACGTGCCGCCTACGCCTTTTAAGGGTCAAGGGTACGTGTATGTACATACACATACGTGCGCGCGTGCGTACACCTGCCACTGAGCCGCCGGCTACGGCCTCGCAGGGCCACGTGTCGTATGGACCGCCCCAAAGTCTTCACGGTTACTTACTCCAGCGCTAGTGGTGCTCGATTGACCGGACGTGCATCTCGGCAGATGGCACGTATGTATCATACTACTACTTAGCTAGCTAGCGACCAAATCAACTCACGTATATCCCCGTTCCCTTGCACGAGGAGGAAGGCTTTCTACCTGCACCTGGACTTGAGTCTGGAGAGCAGCCCCAGCGCGTGTTTTCGCCGAAACTGCTTCGGTCTGAACAAGAGGTGAGCCGCACCGGCGGACCAGCCGGAGGAGAACGAGATGATGATGAGCTGCGCGAGTGAAAGAGAGGGCGCAGCGGCAGGCAGAGCGGCTGTCCGTGTCCCAAGAGAACCAGTCGTCGACATACCCATTCGCGAGCGAAACCGGCGGCCGTGTCTTTCCCACTCACTCCACAACAAAAAGCCCACGTACTCTATCATCTTGTGGCCGGAAACCTTCAGATCTCGTAGCGCGATGGGACGTCTCGATCGCCCGAGAGTTTAGGCAATGATATGTTGTGTGTTTTGGGGCCTGATTATATGGTCCTGTGTTCAGACCGGAGCTTTGGAATCTCTGCTCGATGGATTATTGAGACTGTGATCCTGTCATCGACTCGCCGCTAGCTGCCAGCAAACAATCAATCAGTTACCTTGAATGGAAAGCCTTGCCCCTGCTTAACCTGTGACCACACTGTACAGAGTACGGTTGAGTAGATACTATATATACTGAACTACTAACATTTAGGCAAGTGATCGGTCATTTCATCTATTACCATATAATACAGCAGAGTTGCGCACATTGAAAATTATCTGCCAGTTGTACTCCAACAACACAAACAAATTCATCGGGTATACCATCATTAGGTGGGGTGGCTACCTACCTAATGATGACTGGAGTTCGCGACAACCTTTCATTCGGGTCTACTGGACAGATAGATGCCTTTGCCTTGGGCATCTCTGAAGAGCTAGCCAACCGACCGCCGTCTCATCATAGCCAGACAGTGTGGCAATTTTGGCCATTGCGAAGCTCCTCTGGACGGGTTAGCTGGTGGGTGGAGAACGATTTTTTTTTTCCCTTTCTCCACAGTTTCAATCAATGATCTGTGGATTTTCTGAATTGAGATTAACTAATAATAATCAGAGCGCTACTGATATGCGGCTTGAAAATCCTGATGAAGATGACCGGAATATGTTTCTACTACGAGCTGGGGTCCCCTGCCACGTGTCCTTGATCTGATTGGACCGAGACGAGAGACGTGGGACCATCGGTGAGAAAGCGAGAACGTGGTGTGGGTCTCCTCTCGGACCCCGTCGTCCCTTGTTGCTTCACGAGCTGGTTCATGGGTCCTATTCCTCTGACAGAGCCGATGACCCGCTGATGTGCGCCGCGCCATGGTGGTATGAACGGTCTGCGTTGTGCAGGCCGCCTGCCCTGGACAACTTAACCGAAGTACAGTACAGTAGTACTTATCATACTCCCCAACAACCAGCTTTCTTCCTCCCTATCATATGTGCATGTTGAAGCAGGCTGTCGATACCCTCTTTTTTTTTTTTTTCGTTTTCCAGCTCAACATATGGCGTCTAGTGCAATTTAAGGCGTTATAAATTGCAAAAGTGGAACATATCTTTGGCAGAAAAGAATTAAAAGGGATCGAGTCATGGAATGGACCAACGAGTTTTATATGTCCGGTCGGCAGCCTGCATTTTATTATTAGGGAAAAATTATGTGTGTTGTGTGACTATACATGCTTTCTTTGAGCAGAGCTGGCAGGATACTTGATGTTTCTACTCCTACCATCGTTCTCTTCCCCCACTCGGTGAAAACTGGAGAGCCGTCTGCTCGTGTCAATTCACCGCCCCATACATAATCAACGTATAAACTTGTTTTTGTAATCAGACGATGACACTTGAAATTGACCTGACGAAATGGCACGCCCTACACACACCGGTAGCCAATCCTGATATCTGCAACGCCATCGTGCAGCCAGCAAACTGAAAACGAAGGACCTGTTCAACGATCAAATCAAATGCCACGAACCCACCCACGCACGCCACACGACCCGTTCTTCGCTACAGTGCGCGAGAGATTACCGCGCGGCCGCTCGGTCCCTCGCCGGATCGATTCGCATGTTGAACATGCCAAGCACGTAGCGGGCGCCGCCACATGGCGCGGGCGCGGTGGCCCACCCACTGGTCCGTCCTGCCTCAGGAACCCCAGATTAGTGGGCTAATCCGGCTATAAATCCCCGGTCCCGCGCTGAGTCCCCGTCCCCAGGCAAAGCGACGAGCGAGAGAGGAAAGGGACGCACGCGCAGAGCCAGCTAGCCAAGAACCCAGCAGCCAGCTCGCTCTCCGCGCGTTCGCTCTTCTTCCTCGCCTCCGTTCCGTTCCCTCCCGCCGCCGTCCGTCCACCTCATTCATTCTACAAAAGGGATGGAGATGAAGAAGATCGCCTGCGCCGTCCTCGTCGCCGCCTCGGCCACCGTGGCGCTCGCCGCGGAGGCTCCGGCCCCGGCCCCCACCAGCGGGTCCGCCGCCGTCGCACCGGCCGTCGGTGCCGCGCTCGGGGCCGCCGTGGCCTCGTTCTTCGCCTACTACCTCCAGTAAGGCGCCGGACGACCGGAGAGGAGGAGGAGCACGAATGAAAGGGGGCTGACATTTCCACGATGATCTGAACATCCTCGCGCATTGCGATGCACGCGCGTGTTTTTGATTTCGTACACTTTATCCTTCCTTTTGCTTTATTCTCCTCCTCCTCCTCCTAATTTTAACCAATCGATGTCGCTGATACACCAGTTTGCATCATATTGTATCATTGCTTGCCATTTGTTTGAATCAATTCAAGAATTTGATTTAATAGTTCGTATGAGTGCTTTACGCGAATGTTCTGATGGTTGCTGGTTACTCGGTTCATGGCGTTTTTGTTCTGTGTTTGGGTACGTGCTCTCGGCTCTCGCATATAATGCTGCGTGTTACTACTCCTTTCGTGTACAATACCGATCGGTATTTGCGAGAGACTGAACGATAGACATTGAATGATAAAGCCGTAATCTGAATGGGCAATGCACCAAAATCTAGTCACGAATTCGGGAGGAACGAACTGAGCTCATTCTTGAAACAATTCAAACGGACTGAAGTTGGTAAGTACAATGGCACTAGGATGATCGAGATAATTTTTGCACCCGAATCATACAGCACTATTACTATGGTGCTAAACGTTCCAGAGTTATTGCGTGAGTAATTTTATGGAGTAACTACAAACAAGACACTGTAAAAAGAATCACACAATCCACATACGTGACAGATCAAAGTACATTTTAGATTCAACTACTGAGAAAACAATGGAAAAGAGAAGACGAGATACTCTTGTCACCAAAGGGACAAATAGAAATACCTCACTACAGCGCGGACACTCCAGCAGGTCATCTTACTTTGCAGCTTGCACGAACCAGAAAGAAAAGTTAAACTTCTTAAAGAGTGGGTTCCCATAAACTCCTGAAAAGCTGCAATCCTGCAACCCCAAGTGGCGATAACACTTATTTATTTTTGTTTGTGATGCTTCATACTGGTGGTGCAAGCTAAGCAGCATGCGATTGGGCATGGCCTTAACTGATTTACAGGCATCACCTTCAGAGACGAATAAACAAGGCACACCAGCAGTGTAGAATCAACCAAATTCAGAACCAAATAGACTATTTCCAGGTACCTATGCTACACTTTCACCAGCTAGAAAAGAAGAAAAAAAAACAGACACTCACCCATCACACATACGCACACACTAGAAAAGATTAGATTACTCAAAGATGCAAAAGAAAAGATACTGGCGCTGTGGCGCACATCCTGACCAGATATTAAGCTGGGAAAGGCAGATGCTCATTTGGAGATCCTGACATTTTAAGTATAAGTCACAACACATTCCCAGCTTCTAGGCAGTACACCCTGGCCTTGCAAGGTCAAGAATATGTAAACAATAACATAAGGATTTCCCCATCCTTGTCGAAGAACAAGAAGTAATAGTGACTGCATAACCATTATCCAAACAGGGGAAGAACTACATGTAGTGCTGCTTACAGTATTGCTGTTTTGTAAGAGAGAAGAGAGAGCTAAAACTTAATTTCGACTCTCTCAAGCTGAAAAAGACTCATGTGCGCACTCTTTCCCTCCCGTTACAGGTGGCTATATAATGGCAAAAAGAGAACCAATAATTGACGGTGCTTATCCACTATCAGACATTTAACCGGCAGATATGACCTGCATATGGTAGTGCGCAACACTGTCGGTGAATCTGAATTATCCAAGAGGAAGGTGACAAGCAGTTACACAGTATAGCTGCAAAACTAACTTAGAAAATACCCGCTGTGTATCCTGTGTACAATAAATCTCCTTAACCTAAGAGACAAGTAAACAAAATGCAGCATACCGCGCAGCAAATGTCTTCATTACAATTTGCTCTCCCGAAATAATATAAACTTTGAAACTGGCTGGCATTTGTCTACCATTTTGTTTTTTTTTAAAAAAATTGCTCATTATCTCAATGTCACAGGGAACAGGAAATCAGCAACAAGGGTGTATGCGAACTGGGGCAATGAATTGACAAAAGCCCATGAAGCTGGAAAACAGTATATCTGTCAGATAACACTGGACGATGCGAGAATCCCAGCTATACAATTTAGGAATTTCAAAAGCAGCTAGAAAATATTGATGAGGATGGTGAGAAAGAGATAAGATATCCCAACATATTCATAACTGAAAGTACATGCCAAGAAAGCCTATCCATATGCATTGGAAAATACTAGATTTGTGCGAAGTGTTCACATTTTGGTTGAACTTTACTAGTTGAGCTAGGGGAGCCTGCAAAGCAAAAATTCAAATCAGCAAGGAAAAAAATGATGAAACTGCTATGTTGCAAGTAACTGGGCATAAGAACCATGTTTTCAAGAACTATAAAATGACTAGCCATGACTGAATTTATTACAAAAGTCCAAGAGAATGCCGAGACAACAATTGATCACATATACTAGAACAAATGGTACATTCCTCATGCTTCCAATGAAAGAATCCAATTGCTTGTTTAGGTCGACACCATTAACTATCGCAAAAAAAAGTTGTCATCATTAACGACCCACACAGGAAACAAGTAATCAATCAGATGCAACTCTTATCCAAAAGATATTTTTACCAGGAACGGCACAAGGAACATCCACCTTTCACTAGTGTGCTGATGTAGTTAGATAAGAACAATATTATTTCCAGTTCTAATCATTTTTTTAAAGTTCCAGTTCAGTGACTTGGCAAAATTAAACTCGCATAATTACCTCTCGGGAACAAGAGATGCATGCAACAGGTCAACTAGACCGATACTTAATGCAACTCGTAAAAAATCAAACTGAAGCTAGGTAGTTTATACTCCAGAAAATTTACTTGTTCAAATAATTCATTTTACCATACTTGGACATAGAATGATTGAATCATCAAAAATACTACATGTACATAGTAATGGTACATTGGTAAATGGATGTCTAGATAAATTTATAACAAGAAACAGAAACAGGAGGGGATTCTACATGCAAGAGTTTTTAAAAGGGCCAAGTGTAATGCAGTATTTAACTTTAACTTCTATAACATCCACTAAAATTTCTGGGGGACATGTTAGATTTACCATCCAAGGAACCACACAAGCCCCTCATTTTTAATCCTGATGCCACAGTAATTGAAATCGTTGCACCAGTAACCGAAGATTTAGGAAAGGGATAAGAGACCCCACAACGGACAAAGTTCAGAATATATCATGTCATAAAAACAACTTAATCCTCAACAAGGATAACTGATCACATCCAGTTCTGAACAGAAGAGTGAAGCAATGGTTGCTCAGCATAAGGTGACTACAAATATTTGCCAAACAGGGAGGTTTCAAATCGCAGGCCATTGATGATAAAATTGGATGTAAATTCCAAAATGCACAGACAATATTGCTACACAGCAGGTTATTTGGATGATGTTGGTTCATACAAATTATAAACAGGGCGGTAAAATTCTCCATAAATTCTATATATCCAACAGAAGAGAAATACCATTGCAATATCGCAAAGAATCAGATAATGATTTCCTTGGTATCATGCACAATGAACATACAGCAAAACTAAGAACATTTCGTGATCCAAAGGCGTCCAAATATCAGAATTTGAAGTCTACTTGCCTAACACCGGCGAATCTTATTCCTCAATTACTGACAACAAGCATACTCTTGACAGAGATCCCAGGTCCCAGCTTAGGCTTACCGCATCAAGACCACGGCTACAGACCCAACTGAAACACCGAGAGCGCAAGCAATGGCGACCACCCGCGTCCGGAGCAGCATGAGGTTAACGTTCTTCGTGGCCTGGAGGCACAGCGTGAGCACCTGCAGCCTCGCGTTGGCCTCCATCTTCTGGAAGAAGGCGATGGGCTTGATGGCGCGACGCAGCACCAGGGCGACCGTGAAGGGGAACGCAAAGGCCACCACGCCCTGCACTGCAGCGGCGGACTCCACTCCGACGGGCGGGGCTCCGTAAGCGATCCATGAGCCAGAGGCAAGATGCACCCCTCCCAGGAGCGCAAACGAGGCACTCAGCCGCTGCACGGTGCGGCGGAGGGCGTCGAGCTCTCGCCGCGTCTCGTCTGCAAGTGACGACGTGTCGCGATCCACTGTAGGGCCCTCGATTTCCTGGTGACGCATCGAGTCCAGAGACTCCTGCCCGGAGGAGGCGCCAGGGCTGGGGTCTGGGGACGTGGCAAAGAAGCGGCGCCCGGGGTGGACGAGGTTGAACGGATCGCGACCATAGGAGCGTGGCTTAGGAAGGTGCATCGCTGCGGCCGCAGCTGGACTCAGGAGGCGGCGGGAGAGATGGTAGAGCGCCATCGGAGCTGGGGAAGGAGATGCGGTGGCGGCTCGCCTAAAAGTCGGCTAATTTGTTTACCAAAGTCAAGGGCAG
Source organism: Oropetium thomaeum (assembly GCA_001182835.1). Lineage (NCBI taxonomy): Eukaryota > Viridiplantae > Streptophyta > Magnoliopsida > Poales > Poaceae > Oropetium > Oropetium thomaeum. The sequence continues at coordinate 637,786 of LFJQ01000057.1, forward strand.
GCGTAAGAAATGGATACGTTTTGTGCTTTCGAAGGCGTAACAATGTGTGATCCGCTTTAGCTCCACACGTGGCGGAACCAGGAAGAGTGCTCGAGACACGGCGGACGGAGCACGTGCCGGCCCCGTCGCTCACGCTCGGGCTTACGCCACGCTCGCCTCCGGGTTCGGACTGCCTTCCTCCCCAATCCAGCGGCGGCCGCATCGTCCTACAAGGCTACACAACTACAAGGCAAGGACCGCCTCTCCTCCGCCACTTCCCCCATTTCTTCTCCTCCACTTCTATTTCTCCTCCCGTCGCCCCTCCACCCCCAAACCCTCGCTGCAAGAAAAGAGAAATCAATCAAATCAATCCAAAACCCAAAGTCCACAAGGCCAAAGCGATGGTGGTCTACACGCAGGAGCACGTGTACAGGCACCCATGGGACCGCGTGACGGCGGCGGCGTGGCGCAAGTTCACGGACCCGGCTTCCCGCACGGCGCTCTCCCATGTCGCCGATGTGCACACCCTGCACCGTCGCCTCGATGCGGACGAGGGCCGCCTCCACGCCGCGCGCTCCATCACCGTCCGGTCCCCACCACTGCCCTTCATCTTGCGCCGGCTCCTTCCGTCTGCCGCCGCGTCGCCCTCGGGGGCTGCGCTCTGCCACTGCGTCGAGACCTCCCTTGTCGACGCGCGCTCCCGCGCCATGGACGTCGTCGTGCGCAACGTCAGCCTTCGGGGTATCATCGAGGTCGAGGAGCGCGCATCCTACAGGCCCCACCCGGACCGGCCCGACGACTGGACGCAGTTCAGGCAGGAGACCACGATCCGGTGCCGCCCGCTCGCCGCGCTTGCCGCCGTCGCTGAGAAGGTGGAGCATCGCTGCGCAGAGAAGTTCCTGCAGAACAGCGCCAAGGGGAGGGAGGTCGTCGAGCGGATCTGCCGGTACCTCGAGGCAGAGGCAGCCGGCGCTGCGCCCTCCGCGACCTGATCTGAATGTTCTGCTTTACGCCTCTTTCCTTGATCTGACCAGATCGAAGGGTTCGCTCGATCTGTGCTGCGCGCGGCCAAATCCGAAATCGCCTGCTAAGCGCCTGTTCAGTTTTCGTTTTTCCCTTTGTATCAAATGATGAGCTGAATCCTGAATGGAATAAAGCTTGTGCCATAGACTTAATCCTTCTTGTGTTTGTGGAAACATTTTAATCCCTGGTTTTGCGCATTCCTCTTTTAATCCATTGCGCGAATTTCCTGTTAGTGAAAGCTGATGCTCTGAACTGATTTATGGGTGTGCTGATTCCTGGGAATGGTGAGATCAATTAATTTGTTGTGTACTGAGGCACTGAAAATAATCCTGCTGTCAACGCAGAATGTCAGCATAAGAATGGCATGGCATATGCTATGAACTGCATTACTTTTGCAAAGTGCTGACTGATCTAACATGGTATTCTCCATGGTTCTAGTTCACAAATCAACATCGATTATCTATTACTGTTACTACGTATACTCCATGGTGGTATTGAACCTTGGGGAATGTGAAAATACATTAACTTTTAGTGTGCCAGTGTGGGGCCTAGATTCTTATGTTATCGTGGCTGTGCCATTCTATTGAATCAGGTTGCTCTGCTCAAACTGTCGAACTACATCAGTGTAAGAATTTTGATATCCCTAGCTTAAGTAATAACTACTATGTATTTTCCATTGTTTCATTGTACAGTGCGCTAAATTTCTCAAACTATATTGTGCTCTATCTGGGTGTAGTATAATTTGGGGGGTGAACTTCCTGAACTTGTCGGGTCAGACTTTTTTCTTGGGCTCATCTTTCTAGATCATGTGGTGGAGAAATATTTGCAGTATCCTATATCTGCCTCGTACCTTATGTCCTTTCATTGATTTTGAAGCTAGCTTAAATGATTAAGTTTAACATCTTTCAAAGCAAAAATGTAGTTATCTTTGGTAAATATAATTGACACGGGACTTTTCTTTTTTCCTTTATGCATTTGAAGGATTCATGCTGAGCATTACTTACAAAAGGGTGTCAACTAAATTCTGAGCACTACTTCTTTATCCCTGATATTTTCTAGATTTAGATTCGTGAATTACTTATGTGGGCAAAACGGAACAGAAGTGAAGTTTAACTGTTTGAATCATGTTAATACCCCAATGTTCCTTTGGTTTGTGAATTGTGAGTGTGGCTTTGATCATACAGGAGATAATTTGGTTTTGCAGAGTTCTTCTTGACATGCTGCTTGAGGATTAGAATAGTTCTCCAGGAGATAGCTTCTCACATTTTGACAAACTTATTTCTACTTTTCAAAATGATGCGATGGAGAAATAACTGAGAACTATTATTTCGAAACACTATCTCACTTGGGGTCGAGGATGAATTGTGTGTTGCTGTTCAATGGATAGTGTTTGTGCATCTTTTGTTTGTTGGGAATCTGATTATGTATGCCCCTTTGGTTTTGTAGATAATAGATTCTGGCAATGTTCATTTGGAAGTGGTATCATTTTTTTCTCGGCAGCGACGGATTGAGAGAGACTTAAATTTTTTTTTAAATATTTTTGCCTTTGCTTTGTGCTATACTAATGTTGTCTGTTTGTTTTGTTTGGTTTGAAGCTGAAACGTAAACGATTCGAGAGTTATCTGCCCTGATTTTTCTTTTCCGATGCCCTGTGTGTTTGAACTCTGAAACTGGGCTTGCTTTAGAATCCGGGATCAACTGTTACGTCATTTGTTGCCTGTGAAATGAAGTACTAAGAAGTTTTGGCTAATTAACAAAAACAGTAAAAAGTTTGGAGGTACTATCTGTTTGGTCATCTTGCATAGTTTCAGTCTCAGACGGTAACAATTCGGGAAATGAGGACTTATTGCGTGTACAAAAGTAAATGCCTAATTTACATTCTTATAAATACAAATTATGGGGTAGTTCTATTTGTTGGATTAATAAGGCTTCAGTTCTCTCAGAAAACGGTAACAATATTGGAAGTAGAAGTTTGTTTGCTTAGCTAAGAGATCTCAGTCCTCAGAAAACGTTAAGGCCAGTTACTCGTCAATAAAAAGGACACTCTAAAATGTGCTTAAACGGGCCTCACTGGGTATGGTGGGCTGCTTAAGTGTTTGTGCGAAAGAAGACCAAACTGTCACAAGCCCTAGCTTGCGGTGCTATATAACCCACCTCAATCAACCCTGGCGGCCGCGATTAGGGTTTATTATCTCCTCTCGCCGCAGCCTCCTCCGAGCGCAACGAAGGTGAAGGGCATGCCACAGCCAGCGGAAATGTCGTAGAAGAAGCGCCCCGCCGGCGGAAATGTCGTAGAAGAAGCGCCCACCCGGCGGAAATGTCGTTTGAGGTTTCAATGCACTGATTCACCCGCGACATATTTCTGAGTTGAGGAACATATGTTTGTGTGTGCTCAGCTTTACATTTAGGCCGTGAAAAAGAAGAAGCGCCCCGCCGGCTCTCGCAAGGATGAGATTGTGACCCGCGAGTACACACCATCAACCTACACAAGCGTCTCCATGGATGGTATCGCCTCCCTTCTCCCACATCATGTCCATCTCCATCTCTTCCATTCCCTTCCCGTGGCCTTGCTCTGAAGTAGATCTGCGTGCTATAATTTTAGTTATGCGCTTGCGTCTTCATGGTGTAGTGTTCTGCTGGGAGTGAGATGCTGGCGCGGAGGGTTGCGGCTGGCGAGCACTATGTGGGCTTGCGTATGGCTGATTAACCTGTTTGGATAGTAATCCATGGACCAGCTAGAGTATATCCGGAATCATCTGACCGAGCGAGATTGTACTACAATGAATCCTGCTCTTGTATTTGATTCTACATTTTATTTAACGCGGATAATCTGGTTTCTTCTGTCCGGAGACTTGTGATGTTGTTAGTGTCTTTTGATATTTCTGCACTCTATATGGGTAGTAGGTAGGACGTAGGAGTTGATCGGGTATAGTCAGGTGTCTGCCTTGCATTCTGTGGCTGCACACAGTTACATGCCCGGAAGATCTAATGTGCTCATCGTTACACTTGTTGCTTCTTGTTATGCTACCATGTGTTCCATTTGGGCAGTACATTTATTGAATGACTTTTGAGCTAGTTAATTTTGATTATGTTTGATTCTAGGGATATACAGTATGGGAGTTGATTTTGTTCCTGTTGCTGTGTAACAGATACATGAGTGTCGATTTCATTGTAGTGACTGTTATGTGAAGACTTGTTATGCTTAATTTGATTTAATGCCGGTCATAGTCAGGTATCTGCCTTGTACAACGTGGTCTATACAGTTACATGCCTGGTACACATGTTGCCTTCAGATGCTGTCATGTGTTCCATTTGGATGCAAATAGACAGATTAATTTTGCTTATGTTTGATTCAGTTCCTATTTTTAGGGATACAGTAGAGGAGTTGATTTAGTTCCTGTTGCTGCATAACATATATATGAGTGTCAATTACATTGTAGTGACTGTTACGTGAAGACTTGTGATGCTTAATTTGTGTTTTAAAACCAATACATAGTCAGGTGTATACCTTGTACATTGTTGTTTATACAGTTACATGCCGGGTATAGCAATGCCACTCATTCGTTACACATGTTGCCTTCATTATGTTCCATTTGGGTGCAATATAAATATGACTGTACAAACTGCTGATGTTCTTTAAATGTGTTGCCTTACTGCCTTCATATGTTATTGTGATATATATTACATTTATTTCCTTTCTTGCAAATCTGGCTAACTAACTACTCAATTTGCACGGCACCTTCAAGAAGAAGGCACCAAACACCATCAAAGATATCAAGTTCGCTCAGAAGTCCATGGGCACAACAGATGTTCGGATCGATGTAAAGCTTAACAAGACATCTGGACCAGTGGTATTTGGAGTGTGCCAAGGCGCGTCCGTGTCAGAATGCTGAAGAGAAACGATGAGGAAGATGCCAAGGAAGAACTCTACTCTCTGGTCACAGTTGCTGAGGTCCCCCCAGAACGTCTCAAAGGTTTGGGAACCAAGGTTGTTGAGGATGAGGATTAAGCTCTCTATATGATTTCAGCTGGTTAGCATTTGGTGCATATCACAGAGTGAAGTTTGGGTCTTGGTTAATTGTTTTCAACTGTTGATGACTTATGTAATAGAAGAATCGAGACCCTTGTTTCTTTTACTTGCTTGAAAGTTTGACTTGTTGTCAAAAGTCGTTGCATGGCATGCAATATATTCCCAAACGAAAGTTTTGCCATATGAGCTGATCCTGACGTTGTGGCATTTCTTGTCATACTACTTCTTCCGTTTTTTAAATATAGTCACAATTGATTTTGACTAATAACTTTGATCATTCGTTTTATTTAAAAAATTTATTTAAATGTGTTAAATAAAAAGTCATGTTTGAAAAACTTTAATGATAAATTGAATCATAATAAAATATATAATATTTTTTATATATTTCTTTTAATAAGACTGAATGATCAAAGTTTATCGTTAAAGTTAACTGTTTTAAAAAACGGAGGGAAAACATAGTGGTTGGTGAAAATGAGCCTATCACCGGGCTGTCTTTTCGTAGAGCGAACACATCATAGTGAAGGAAAAAAAAGGTACTCCACATTCAGCATGGTGGAACAGGTCGGCTCCATAAAGCTTTGCTTATTTCACTTAATTCTATCATTCCAAATTTCAATGTTTGCATAAACAAGAGCAGAGGTTCCAAATTTCAAATATCATAATAGTCTTACAAGTCACCAAACTTATACGAACATGAGGCATAACGAGTTTTGCAGTGGTTTCAAGGCTTTGTGTTGAAATTTCAAGGGTTGGATCTCCACTCTCTTCAACCGACCATGAGAAATGAACCTTAGGGGGAAAAAAAAAGCACAAGAAATGAAGCTGCGATCGTAGACCTGTGAGATCTCAACGTTATAAACAAGAAGTTGAAATGAAGCACAAGCGATCGTAGGACTATATCATCTGAACCTAATTGCAGTTCTAGTAAGCAAAACAGACGTAATCAGTAAAACCAAATAACTAAACATCTTTTGTCTGAACTCTGCTGTGTTCGGCTGCCTAGGAGGGGGCTGTTTTACAGCCGTGCTGCCGCAGCTCTGTGGAGGAAAACTACTGTATCATGGTAAGAAAAACAGCTGCAGCAGCAGACCAATAAAGGCAGCCGATCACATTTACATAGCTAACTAATTAGCAATATTTGTTAAGTTCATTATTTCTCTACCTCTTTTCACGTTGTAGGGATGGCTTATTATTCTCACATGATGGCAACTCACGTTATAGGGATGGCTTATTATTTTGCTACATAATGGTGACTCTTGTCTTCATTGTATATGTCCAAACCATTTTATGATGTTCAAATCCTAGTTCAATGAATGTGAAATATTTGCGGTCCAGATAAGTTTCTTCAGTTTTGAAATCAAAATCACGTGATATCAGCACTAGTTAGTGTATGTCATTGGAGACTGACAGGTGTAACAAACCAAACTGACCATTTAGGCAGAAATTTGAATATTACAGCTTTCACCACTGCAGATATTCATCTCCTACCAGATGATACAGCATTTTATCAGGAACATTTGCTGCATTATCAGCACAGGTTGTAAGGCGATCAGGCACAACATCTAGCAACGAAATGCACATACCTCTGGATCAGAAGTAGACAGCCATCTGAACGCCCTTCTCCACAAACCCGCACTTGGCGTAGTATGCGCGCAGCTCGGGTGTGCAGTCGAGGATGACCTTGTAGCAGCTGGCCTCCTTGGCGATCTCCACGAGGCGGCGCACGATGCGGAGCCCGAGCCCCCTGCCACGCGCCGTGGCGTCGACCACAACGTCCTCCACGTGCCCCACCTTGCCGCCGCCGCGCATGAACTTGCGCTCCACGAAGAGGCACCCCGTGGCGAGGATCCGACGCTCCTGCGCGGATGGGTCCTCGGCCACGAGGATGACGTGGTCGTCGCCGTAGGCCGCGAGCTCGGCGAAACGCGCGGCGAATTCGGACGCAGTGAGGTCCGGGCAGCTGGAGAGCTCGGAGAGGAGTGCAACGAAGCCCCTCTCCTGGTCGGCCAGCTCCAAGCGACGGATTTGGATGGAACCGTCGATCTCGGTGGCGGCGGCGGATTCCGGCGAGGTGGATGTGGATGCCATTTGGGTCCGATTGCTTGGGTGGGAAACGAATTGGGAGTAGGGACCGATTTCTGTGTCTGTACTCCGCGTCTCACAAGCCGTCGGATGCCATAATCAACGCCTGTGATTTGTGCATCGTAAAAAATTAATTCGCATGTAGTATAGGCGAAATAAGATTGGGTAATAGTACTACGTATTCTTGAAAAAAAAAGAGAGTAATAAGATTGAGTACAGTCTTCAACACATGAAACTTTTTTTCTACGGTTCTGTATATACTAGAGCTAAAATGATGTTACATAAAAAATGTCAGAACATTTTTTATGTAACTTTTGACCCATGATGGTCTACTAAATATTTACTACCTTCATTTTTATTTTGTTGATCCTTTTTAGTACAAATTTGTTCTAAAAAATATTAACAAAAGAAAAGCATAGGTAATAGGATTACAACCTTTAAAAACACTTGATTTATCTTAACCATTATCTCAAAATAATGGCTAAAAAGTTTTCAGTGTTAGAACTTGGAACATCTTAAAACATTCAGATGTTTGTATAGATGATGAATAACATTTTCCTGGACAAAAAATCAAGTAAATATTAGTGAAACTGAAATACTTACTACGGAGTATTATTTTTATCTTAACAGATGCATAATTTACCCTAGATTATCTATACAAGTATTGCTGATTTGTTGTCACTAATAAGAAACTCTCTAGTCTGTACACATTATGCCCACAAGCTATCCCCCCCGCACACACACAATGTCACTATCGCAACTTGCTTTGAGGTCAATGGAGATGACTATTTTATTGTTTCTTCACACAACATGTCAGTAGTAATACTGTTCTCTCAACAAGTTTCCACGTAATTATCTTGCGCTACATATAGCTTCGGCACATGCACACCACCGTTATTGCCCGCCCGCAAGTAGACGTGAATTAAAATGTGATATTCTCTTTGTTCTTTTTTTAATTGTTGAAGTTGACTTTGATAAAAAAATTGATCAGTCGTTTTGTTTGTTTAAGAAATATGAAAAATATCATACGTTTCGTTATATTTTGATTTATTATTTTTTATTCAATCAGATTTGTTTTATCATTAATAATTTTTAAAACATGATTTTTAATTTTATATATTTCAACAAATATTGTAAATAAAATGAATGATCGAAGTTTACAATCAAAATTAATGACCACACAAAAGAACGAAGGAAATACTAGACAATTAGAGGCAATTACTTACGGGGGGAATAGATTCTTTGCCAATAATCATTTTTGGCAGACGAGATTGTAGTCTACCATGAATAGAAAATGGGTGTGTCTCTTTCTCAGTGACTGAAATCTATATATTTTTTAGTCATATTTTTGGAACAATAAATATCAACGTGTGAAACATTATGTTTGTAAAGTTGGAATAATTGACATTGAAACATTAGTTTTCTTAGCTGGAACAATGAAAGATTTTTAATAAAAAGATCTGAAAATTGCTCTACTTTAAACACTAAATGTTCTAGTTTTATTGTTTCAGTAGTACAAATCAATGTTCCACACGTTGACGTTGATTGTTTCGAAAATATGACTGAGAAATATATAAAATTTTAATCACCTGACAAGGAGAAAATCTCATAAAAATTACTTTGCATGGTATGTGTTATGTGGATTTAGCACGCCCGCTGGGGAACAATATGGAGTAGGAGATGAAGAAAAAAAAGGGGAGTTGGAGCAAGATGAGAAAATATCTTTTCTTTTTCAGTGGACGTGGAATGATGCACCTAGCTATCCATTGGAAATTTTCTTAGGCAGTGATGTCATGACTCAAGAAGCTGTCGACGTAAAAAGAAATTAAGATTCATCGCTCCAATCAAATAAGAATCTCCGTTGATCTAGAAGCCTTGACGAGCCGGGGTTGTTGAATGCTCTTTATAAAAACATGGGAATAATTGCGACAAGGACTTTGCAAGTCTTCACAGGGTGACTGATTTCCGTTGGAATTTATTCGAGTTACTTTTCGTTCTAGATGGAATTGGTTACTACATTGGATTTTGGTGTCGCGCTATACTATACATTTGAAATTATGAATATTCAGAATTCAAATCCGCGTGTACTAGTAGGAGTATAACCGTTACAGTAACAGCTCGACTCGGTTTTTAGTCATCTCAAGCTCAGGCCGCGCGACATTGCGTCACTCATGGAATTCAAAGCCGGTGCAGACTTCCCCGACGCCGTCCACCGATTGTTTGGACATGGACGAGCACGCCATCGCCTCCCGGTCGGTCAATCCGTCTCGCCCGCTGCCATTTGTACTTGTACTGTACCCTCCCCGAAAGCGTCCTCTATTTCAACCTTCTCCGCGGATTCAAAAAGCCCCAAGGAATCTGCGTGGTGCCTGCTGGCTGCTGCTCTGCTCGGAGCCGTGTTGCGTTGGTGAGAGGGCAGCGCGGTGACAGCGCCCGCGCGCACAAGTCAAACCCCGGGAGCCTGATCCCCCCTCCCGTGTAGACGCGCTGAGGCCACGGCCACGCACTCGCGAGCGACTCGCGTGGAGAAAGGACGAACAAGTGGTATGCCCATGGAGAGCGGGCGGAGGCAGGGCGTGGTGGTGGCGATCGAGTGCGTGGCGGGCGGGTCGCGGGCGGAGGAGTGGGGGCCGGGCAGCAGCGAGACGGTGCAGACGGGGGACGTGGTGGAGGAGCTGCTCATCGGGGTCGGCGGCCGGGGCGGGCCCGCCGCGCACGCCGCGCCCTTCAAGGGCGGCCGCGCCGCGCTGCAGAAGCTGCTGCACGCCGCGTTCAGGCGCGGGGACACGTCCGTCGAGGTGCGCGTGCGCAGGCCCGCGCAGGGCCAGCAGCAATTGCTCGACGGCGGCAGCGGGGAGCTGGTCTCCTCCACCGCCGCCAGGATGCACGCCTGCATCGTGCCGCACGACTCCGTCGGCGGCGGGATCGGCCGAAGCCGCCAGTATGTGCTCCGCTCCATCCGCGACCCCAATTACGCCGTCGGCCTCGTCGACCGCATGGAGAGCGAGTGCATCGCCATCCGAGGTAACAACTAACAACAACACGCCCATCATCCTCATCCACCACGAAGGAAAAATACTATGATTTAATTTCGCAATCGTTTGATCCATTTTGAAGTCCGTACACCAACTTGATTCAGTTTGCATCATCCTTAAGAAGAAAAGTAAAAGTCCGCCACCGAGTTTTCCTTGCCTGCCGGTTTAACGAGATAGAAAAAAAAAAAGGAGGGGTGCGTGTTGTCCGTTTCTGTGCCTTTCGCAAGTAGCTTGGCTTGATAGGGGCATGTGATTTATCGTTTTCTCTTTCTTGTGTGAAAATTTGGCGTGTTGATTTTTGGCGCACGCTTAGCGTGTCTAGGCATATGCTTGGATCAGAGCAGATATTGCAGATTAAGACAGTCGGGAATGGTCAGTTCTAAGAGTTAAATACTTCATCTGATCATCCTGGTCCAGGGATATATTCCGAATATCCAGGGTTTGATGGGATGGGCAATGGAGGATTGCAGACGATGTTGGTAGCATTGTTCATCGAATTCTTGTTGCTTTGAAGACCGCTAGTTTGTTGCGAAGTTTACAGAAAGCTTAGTCTGCTGTATCATTACATTTTACATAATGAGCAGTCCGAAGTCCAAATACTCTATGCAAGCAATCCTCTTAAAAAAGAATATTCCTCGTAACATTATTACTAGCAAAACAGGATATTGAAGGGTCGTTCTAGATTTCACTAGCTTTTGAGTAAAACATTGTATAATTGATTAAAATTTCCAGGCGTGAAAACGGGGGGAAAAACCTGGGAAGGGCTTTATGCAATGCGTTGCTTCTGTCAGTAACCAAAAACATCAACTTGCTGTAGCTTATTTCAAGATGAATACTTCCAGCCAACAGACACGGGAATGCACGTTGGATGGAATCGGCATTAAGATTCATTCATGCACCCCAACAGCCCAACCAGTTGCTGACTACTCCTGAATAGTGAATATTCATATGACTAAAAATTTGCCTCAGCTCAGATTCCTGATGCATTTACGAGATCCCTCAGTTGATTCTTTTCTCATCCTGATCATATGAAATTATGAGGAACATTATTGTTGAGATTTTTTTTTCTCCATTTCTAAATGCCACTGGCTATGGTGTTTTCTTCAGGATCCAGGAGCTCGAGGGTGGTGTGTGCACTGAGCAAGGCGCAGTTGCAGGACGGCTACGTGTCCTACCCGTGGGAGAAGAAGATGAGGGAGTCGCTCCCGATCCCCAACTCCAGCAGCTTCCTCTCCATGCTCATCCTGCCCACGGCGCTTGACCGCGCCAGCTTCCGCTACAACACCGTCGAGGACACCCTGGCTCGCGTCAACGCCTGGATCCTCTCGTCGCAGGCGTCTGGGGTGCCCATCACATTCTTGAACGTCCAGACGGAAGCTCTCCTCACCAAGGTTTGTGTCCTAATGGTCAACATTTGCTGCGGCAACGGTTTCAGTGCCTTTTTTTTTTCTGACGATTTGGCGTCCTTGTCACAGATCTCCGGCGAGATGGCCTCCTCAACTGTCAACGCTGGGTCGCTGGCCGACCTCCCGAACCTTGCCAACGCCAGCCTTTACGGGTTCGAGGATTACCACGGCGTCGACATCGGCGTAGTCAAGGCGGTGCGCATTTGGTACACTGCTGACGCAGGGGAGATGCCAGTGGAGATTATCCTCGAAGAGAGTGACGCCAAGCTCGGCTTCGCCATTAGCCGCACTGAAGAGGTAATAAGCGAACACAACATTCCGTCCGCTGTGGTGCATGTTCGGACGCCCGAGCTCAAAAATCACTTGTGACTGTGACCAGGGTTTCATCTACATCTCGTCCGTCATGGAGGACGACGACGGCGAGCAAAAGGCGCCATCGACGAGGTCAGGGCTTCGCGACCTCTACCTGGAGGCGAAGCGCGCGTCCAAGCTGCTGGTCGTGTCGAGGGTGTCCGGCCACAAGGTCCTGCCGTGGATGGTTTCATCGTCGGGTGCCATCCGGTGCTTCGACACCGTGTCTCTCAGCCAGAAGCTGTCCCTGCACCGGCACGCGCTGCGGCCGATCTTACTCCACGTGCTCATGTGGGACGGCAAGTCCGACGCGCCGGCTCGCCCGGTGCGCCAGCCCTGTCCAGCACCTCCGTCGTACGCAGAGCTGCCGCGGCAGAGCTCGTTTGCATGCGTCGAGGTGCCGCTGCAGAGGGAAGCAGAGGACGGAATCATGCAGGGAAGGGACACAGCAGGGGACGCGTCCTTCAGGTTTCACAATTTCTCGCTGCCCAACAATTGGGTCTGACGGATCGCTGTACATATTCGCAGAATTCCCACGAGCAGATTTTGTGCCGAGAAGAGAGCAGCTTGTGCAGTGCAGCCCTTTGTGTGGAATGTAACTTGTCAGTGAAAATACTGCGACGTTTTAGCTGTATTTCGACACTACAGATTGCATCAGGGACAGTATAACAGATAATTGGATGGTATACATTGCAGCAGGACAGATCACTGACATAATCCATGTGTAATTCAAAGTTTTTTATTTTCTTTCAACATGTAACATCAATGCGGTACACCGGAGAGAATTCACTAGCTTCACAAGATAATTGAATGAATATATAGTTTGCACATTTGGCAGTACAAGAGTGTAGTCAAAGCTATTGAAGTACCCTACGCACGCAATTATTTGGAAATGAAGATACATACTATCAACATGGATAATTTTGTTTTGCATTCTGAATGATCAAGTGTCAGACATAATATATCTAGTTATTGATGCTGCACAAAGTCTAGAATCCATCCTTTCCTTTCAGATTAATAACTGAAAGCTCTTGTTCAACATAATCCCCAGCACATATTGATGGATAAGAATGAGCATTGTGTGCTTCAGCAAAGTGCCCCAGCGGCTTAAGAATTGCATCTGAAGCAATATGTGAGAACAGCTATTTACGTGAAACAGAAAACAGATTAGTCGATAACTCATCAGAGAAAACCATGTAATCAGGTCGCTGTGACAAATCAGCTATCATAGAACTTGAATTGATAGTACTTACCGTTGACGAAACCCTCCACAAGCTCCTGTTTTGCTCTTTTGCTAAAGCTATAGCATTTAACGTTCTCTTGGTAACCACAACCTCATGCATTCCAGCCAAGCACTCACCACCCGTGAGCCATTCCAGCTGTGCACAAAAAAAACATCTCATTAGTTAACATTTATACAGTATTTTCCTGATTCTGCCACAAACAACACTCCACAAAGAAGCATTAGCTTTCACTTGTTTATTATCTCCATTGAAGTATTTAAAAGACTCATTAATAAAATAGGCTTGACTTCTGTAATGACAAAAGCACCGATATACCTCTTTCCCTGACTGAATAAGAAGGCAGCCAACAGGAACCTTGACCTCCATCTTTTTACCATTCCTTAGCCAGATGTTCAGGCCAGGAAATCTACTTCTCCCATGTATGGTCAAGAAATTAAGATCATAATGGAACCCAGCGAAAACAGTGCCCTCGATACCATGACGCTGCAGATCACTTCCAGTTGGTGCCAGAAGATGTGGTCCCTAGTGTTCACAAAAACAAAATACTCAATGTGATTTATGACTTGTATGAGTGTAGATGACTGCATGGCTACAAAAAACACAGAGCCCACACTTCACACTTTCGCAGGAAACGTAACTCATTCTAGGCCATAGATGCAACTAGCTACAGTCAATCTATTCAGTAAACACAACAACAGGATTGAGAATACATTGAGAAATTTTCCTTACAAATGAATATAACGGGAGGGTACAGAAATTACTACAATATTACCTCCTTCATCAAAGAAGTAAAAGCATCCTTCGGCAAGCCAAACCCAATTGCAGCCATTTCAGCAACAACCTGTGGAGGCAAAAACTAAGTTATGTACAATAAATTTATAGTATCAAAATCACTGTACAATAGGTGTAGGAATTATGAGTTATTAAGAAACGGTGTTTGGCAAGATACAATACCTCAATTGCTGAAATCATTTTAGAACCCCAGGAATCCATTGTTTCCTTCCACTCAGGTATTCCATCAGGGATAACAGGTTCTGAGTTCAGCTCCTAAACCAGGTTACTTAATCGGTCAGTATGCAGAACAGCTACATTACCACCTGATCCATAACATTTATGTATATCTAGGCTTTAACAGCACATGTAAAGGGTCACACAGAAAGGGCAACCTTGAATCGGGTATTAGCAGGGCGAGGACCCACTCTCCACATGTACCGCCACTTCGGATCGGGTCCTTTAGGGGTTGCTGGCTGAAACTCCTCGGGCATGCTCTTGATCTTCTCCTGCATTTCCTTGTCGACCAGGCTGCGAGGAACCTCCACTCCTTCCGGTGTCACGCCAACCTTATCATGAACAGACAAAAACAGAAAAACACGTGAACAGTTGAGGTTTCCACAACACGCCTTCAGTCAGTAAGGAGCATGTCATCGCGGTTATAAAGAGCAAACGATCACAGTGGACCAGTGGTGCTACAGATCCAAGAAATGTAGCGCCGATCCCAGCATCGCTAATTCAGGTCAGGAGGAGCCCGAATTCCCAAACCACACCACGCATTTGCCTTTACGGAATATAAAAAAGGAACAAACAGGAAATGGGTGAGGAGTTCAGGGGGCACCTGATAATGGAGGTGGGGGCGTTCCTGGAGGCGCTTGGCTTCGGCGGATCGGGCGAAGTAGCGCTCGACGACGTCTAGGAAGTGGTCGTTGTCGGCGGCGGAGCAGCGCGGGTCCTTCACCAGCAGCGCCCCCGTGTCCCGCAGGCTGGCGCTCACCGTGGCGCACAGCGCGCGCACATCCTCCGCCATCGCGTCGCCGGCGGACCGGAGGTACGGCGCGAGATCCACCACCGGGAGGTCCATGGGCAGCGCGGCGCGGGAGAGAGCGAATTGAAATGACGGAATTCGGTACGGCCTCCAAATGCGAGCGGGGGGAATTGGGGGTAAAAACTCGCGCGGACTGGTGAAACAGGCGGGTGTGCGGGAGTGCGAAACAGAGAGAACAGAGGATTGTGCCGTGAAGGAAGCGAGAAGGAAGAGGTAGAGCCGGAACGGCAAACCGGGCACGCAGTCACGCACGGCACGGAACCGGTAATGGATAGAGAGATTCGCCGAGCCCGGGTAGCGGCCCGCTGGCCGTGGCCGGCCCAGGTAGAAAAGCGGCAAAGCGCTTTCCATTTCTCTCGACCGACCAGTGATGCTGGCTTTCCAATTTGTTTTCAGAGAGGAAGATGTCA
Source organism: Oropetium thomaeum (assembly GCA_001182835.1). Classification (NCBI taxonomy): domain Eukaryota; kingdom Viridiplantae; phylum Streptophyta; class Magnoliopsida; order Poales; family Poaceae; genus Oropetium; species Oropetium thomaeum. The sequence continues at coordinate 653,165 of LFJQ01000057.1, forward strand.
TTTGCTGGAAATAATTGCGGAGTGTAGTGTTTGCTTTCCTTTCCACTTGCGTGAAGACAATAACCATTTGTACCAGAAAATACATGCTTGATTGACGACGAGCAAGGCGAAAACCATTTGCTTTTGAGTCAAGACATGGGCCTATATATATTCAATGCTTTCATGACGTAGTATAGAGAAGCCGGCTGTATCTCAACTATATTTGGATGCAAGCAATAATTTATTTATTTAAATTTTGTTACGAGGTAAAAAAACAGGTTTTCTTTAACCATTCACAGATAAAGTATGAAGTTTGGTCCGTGTAGTATGAGTTAATAATGGGACAGAAAATATGCCTTTTCCCCTACTTGGTTTGGTTTCAAGAGTGAGTGGATCGCGACGGCTCATCTTTCGTGCCCGTGAGGCATGTTCTGCAAGAGGGAATAAAAAAAATGAGTAGGGAAACGTCAAAACGATTTGTATCGCATCCCATGGAATGAAAGCACAAATTGTAGATGTGAGCAGTGGCGGAGCCAGCATCCGATGGCCAGTATTCCCAAAGCAATAGTTGTTGAAAAAAGGATGAGAGAATATTTATCCATATCATTAATTTCAAGTACAAATTTAAATAATAAAAATGTAAAATATGTAAAGAAAACTATGATTTACTTTTTTCGTCCTTCTTGGTTGAACCGGACGATGATATTGTTGTCCTTCACTTTAAGAGAAAAGTCAAGCTCGATAAATGTAACCAAGCAACTGTTTAAATATTAGTCCCCCACTTGATTTCACAACTTATTCTTCACATAATTTATTAAGCAAAATACCCTCTATTGTAGCCTGTACACAATGTCATGCTTCATATGCTTATTTTGTTTGAAGAAACATAACAAAGGCTGCACATATGTACTCAAAGTTTTCTTGGAATAACCAGCTCCGCCCATAGATTCGAGTATATATTAGAAAGAACTATATAGACCTATTTAACTCTTCACATCACATTTGATTATTCATCTTATTAAAAAAACATATCTCAAAACACGTAAAATTATTAAATATACTTAAAAAACATTTAGTAATAAATCAAATCGTAACCAATAAAATATATAATATTTATCATACGTTTTAAAACAAGATGGATGGTTAACGAAGACATTACAAGTCAAAAGTGTTAATAATAAAAAATGAAAAACAGTAGTACTATAATATACATTTTTAAGGAAATATGTGCACTTGTGTCTTAATGACACAATAGGGCAATTCGGATTGTGTTATTTTGTAAATATTCCTAAGACAACTTCAGACTTTTACTACCTCTGTTTTTAGATTATCTCTTTACTGACCTCACATAAAACAATATAATGTCCAAGGCCAAGAAAATTCTCAACCTACTACCCTTGTTTTATAATTGTTAACATCTTTGACTTCAATTTTTTTCGATATAAACAAAGTACAGACGTAGACATTCATATATACGCACGAATACTCACTCCTATAAACACAAGCACGCACACTCTACCCCTATAAGCGTCAACGAAAGACTGAGCCGACTGTTTTTAAAATTCCGCTAAGTCACCTTTAACCTAATCTTTAATCGCTCGTTTTATCCTTTTTTTTCAAATGCATAAAGTTATAAGTAGTTGCTCAAAATCCTTTAGCGATAATTTAATCATAATAAAATATATAATACTCATCATAATTTTTAAATAATAAAAATAATCAAAGATCAGACTAAAAGGTAAAATGTCAACAATAAATATCATACATATTATTATATTTTTTCTTATGTTAAAGATATTTGAACCACAACTTATAATTCTATATATCATATATGTGAATATTTTTCTTTAACATGGCAAATGATTAAACTTAATGTTAAAAATCAATTACGACAAAAATTTACTGTAGATATATTAGTAGAAAAGAGTACTACTTACAAACTTTTTTGTCGGCTATTGGACGTTGCAGGTTAACAACACTCACGTGAGACAAAAGATTACTATAAACGCTCGAACGCGGAAATGACCCGCTGCTTTTTACAGCATTCCACGATGCTGATCTGAAGTCAGCTTTGCCAGTGTCTTAGGGCCGCAGCCGCCTAAACCCCTTCCAAAACCCTAACAACGCCCTAAATCCCACACTGAGGTGGCCCCCAGAAAAAACTACCGAAACTACCCCTACGACCCATCCGCCGCTATCCCTGCACTGCAACACAGAAATATCCCTGCCCGGCGTGGCGGCGTGCGCAGTGAGGACGAAAAAAAAAAGAAAGAAAGAAACCCAACTAACCTAACACTACACAAGCGCTTCACCCAGAACAGAACCCCAGCTTCAGCGACCGCGGGGGATTAGGGGGCGCCGCCCACCCATATAAATGGAGCGGCCGGCGAGAGCAGCCGCCTCCTCCTCCTGCTTTACCCAAACAGCCCCTCGCCTTCAGGGACCAATCATTCCCTCTGGTGCGTCTGCCCTCGCCCTCGCGCCGCCTCCTTCCTCCCCCTCCGGGCGCCGAAGCTTCCGCGCCGCGGGCGGCAGGTCCTCATCTTCCCCAACCCAATCTCTTATCCGCTCCGAGTCCATGTTATCTCGTTAACGCGTTTAGCTTAACTTGGGGGGCTTGATTCACCGGTGTGGGTTTAGGGTTTTGATCTCGCTGCAGATCGTGAGCAATTGGTTCTGTTAGAGTTTAATGGAGCTGGCGGTGGTTATGGGTTGTTGTTGAGAACCGAGGTGTTTAGTGCGTCGTGACTGTGAATTCCGCCTGCCCTGTTTCTGTGGTTGTGCTGATTGGATTTGTTGGTGACTTGGTGTTGGTTTTATTGGCTTGAGCAGGAATATGGCGGGGAAGTCCAAGGGTGGGAAGAACAAGGGGAAGGCACCTGGCACAACCCAGGCCGTCGCGGCGGAGCCAGAGGTGCCAGTGACAGATGAGCCAGAAGTGGCGAAGGCCGAGAATGGGGAAGTTACTGAACCCCATTCTGCAGAGTCTGGTGCGGCTGATGTTGAGAAAGGAGACGGGGACGCAGCAGCAGCTGCACAGCCTGCAAAAAAGCCAGCTGAAGGTGAGTGCACTGCATGTTTAGCAGCACAGTGATGCTCTATTCCTATTGCATACTATAGAATCTAGGATAGTGGGTCACACATTAAACTAGGATGCTGAAAGAGTGCTGTGTTTAATGCTGTTATGGACCGTGTTTACGTTAATCATTCTGGGGATATACTAAAAGTAGTAGAAACGTATCCATTACTAGTGTCTCTTCGCGTTGGAACACATGCAAGAGATGTTGCTTCACAAATAGATGACTCACCCGTCTCTTCGATGAAAGAAGGAGGTTTTTTTGCAAAAATTCCAGGCACACCAGCACTAAGAGGTGCTCTAATAAATGGCGTTATACATGCCCTTATGCTATTTAAAATTTTCTTGCAACCGCTTGCCAATATCTAGTGTGTTTATATTACAAAAATTTCTTCGTTCTTAAATTGTTGTCCTTAGGACACCAATTTAGTTCATTTTGTTGTCCCAGGGACATTTATAACGGCAGGAGTTTTTATGATGTTTTCTGGATTTTTGTGTTTATTGGTTTTACTGTATACACACATTTATCATTGTGCCTGTTCGGGAATCTTTAACAAGGCATTGTTAATCTCAAGCAGGAGAGCTTCATTTATACCCTGTTCCTGTTAAGACACAGTCAGGTGAAAAGCTTGAGCTGCAGGTAACTGTAAAATGTTTGCTTTCTATCTCTTTGACTATCTCTTTGCTATTTTCTATATCTATAACCCATGTTGTACTATTCTTTACAGCTAAGCCCTGGTGACTCTGTCATTGATGTCAAACAATTCCTACTCGATGCTCCTGAAACTTGCTTCTATACATGCTACGATTTGGTATTGCATTCCAAAGATGGTTCAACAAATCAGTTAGAGGACTACAATGAAATATCAGAGATTGCAGATATTACTTCAGGTGGATGTTCACTGGAGATGGTTGCTGGTATGTAACATGTTTCACCTTCATATCTTCTGTTCATTCATTGAGGATTTGGTTTGATGGAGCTGAAAAGAATATTCTTTCAGGTATATATGATGAGAGGTCTATTAGGTCACATCTCCGGCGAGTCAGGGAACTACTATCTCTGTCAAGCCTTCATGTTTCGCTATCAACATCCCTTGCTCTACAGCAAGAGTCTGCTCAGCAGAAGTCTGCAGGTAAGGCTTCTGTTGATCTGTAGTATTGTTGATAATTTATATACTTAGTATGGATGTTGCCTCCAATTTTTTTTTTGATAAAACCGTCGTCTGGTACATATCTGAATGCTTTATTCCCTGCTGAGCAGATGCTGGGAAAACCACTATTCAGGAGCTTGATGGCTTAAATTTTATGGAGGACACAACAAGTGCTATCACTAATTTGTTGACATCTGCACCAGCAGAGATAAAATGCGTCGACAGCATAGTTTTTTCTTCTTTTAATCCTCCACCTAGTTATCGAAGGTAATCCACTGCTTTGTCTACCTCCTTTGTTTCAGTTTTTTCAATAGCCATTTTTCTAAAAATCAGTCAGCTTGTCCTAATAATTTGTTGCATAAAAAGACTAGTCTCCCAATGATTTTGCATGAGGATTTCTTGCTGTCCAGTTCTGCTACAATTTTACAGTTTCTAGGATGTAAAAGTTCTGTTAGGTGGAGTTACCAATGGAGTACTGGGAACCAGTGAACCGCACAATTGGGCTTTATTTTTCACAATTATGCACAGCTTATATGGCGCGGTTTGACTGGGACGATCTTCTAAGTTTCATTTAACCATACTTACATTCTGTACAAAATCGTAACCATATGAGGATACGCAATAATACAGATGTACTGGTACTATTTTTTGCAATTATAAACTAATATTATGTTATTATTAGACTAATATTGGTCAAAAGTTTAAGTTTTTAAATTTTGAAGTAAGCGCCTTGTCTATTGGTACAGAGGGAGTAAATCGTTACAAATTAACATCTTGTGGTTTAATTCTTTTGCTGCTTTCAAACATAACTCATTAATATCATGGTAGTTTTGGTTAACTCTGTTTATTTTTTGGCTTAATGTCGTCACCTGCACATTAGTATATTGTTTCCAATATATTTATCCGTTGGACTAAGCTGCATTTTTTTACTCTTTAATCTTTATTGGTCTGACTCTGGATAATTTAATGCTATTTCCCTGAGCAGTCATCCTAAAAATTCAAAACTCACATTTGAATTTGCTAAACTAAAATTTCACATTGGTTCTGCAGGTTACATGGGGATCTCATTTATATTGATGTTGTGACATTAGAAGGAAACAAATACTGCATTACAGGAAACTCCAAATCTTTTTTTGTGAACCGTAGCAATGGAAACATTTTAGATCCAAGACCTTCTAAACAAGCTCTGGAGGCCAGTACTCTTGTTGATCTGCTGCATAAGATCAGTGCAAAGTTTAAGAAAGGTTTCTTATATGGATTTTAACTGTAACAAACTAACAAATTGGTTGAACGACACCTTATTTGTACGTTGACAACTGTAAAAATATTTTGAAGGTTTTCGTGAAGTTTTGGATCGTAGAGCATCAGCACATCCATTCGAAAATGTTCAGTCTTTGCTTCCAGTGTCTTCTTGGTTGGGAGCTTATCCTTTGCTAGGTAATTATCTCAGCACACCATGCTGGCCTTATCATTAAAATATCATCTAAAACTATAGCAGTATGTTAATGCAAAACGACAAAACTTTTGAGGACTTATTTCCAAACTGCTTTGATGCTATTTTACTTAAACTATGACCTATATAGTTGTGGGCTTCTTTCCCTTTGTTATTTAGTCTATGATAAGTTGGCCAAGAAGACTTCGTTTTTATGCTAGCAGGACATTCTGGAAAAAAAAGGTGAAAATAGTTAATAAAAGCTACTTTTGCAGGGGTGCTAACTGATTCCTTTCCAGAACACACTTATTTCAACTTGATCATTGATTTACCTCATACCTACCACTTGGTTCTGCAATGTTGCTAACTGAATCCTTTTCAGATGGTGTCAATGCTGGCTGGGAATATCTTACTCTTCTGTTTTTCTTCCCTAATTATATTTGATGTTTTGGCTTTTTAAGAATTGTGGATTGCTCCATTATTTGATAGACTCCCTCTATTTTCATTTTGATGTTGTTAGGATAATAAACCTATTTTGAATGTTTACTAGCTTTAATGAACAGCAAAATAAAAATAGAGAGTATTTTGTTATCAAAATCTGTTAACATCATAATATAGTGTATACATTCTTGTGTGCAACAGATCATAAAAGGGATGCAGCCAGGGCTGAAGATTCAATTGTGTTGTCGTATGGCACTGAATTGATTGGTATGCAAAGAGACTGGAACGAGGAATTACAGTCCTGCCGGGAGTTCCCTCATGGCAATCCTCAAGAAAGGTTCTTATTTGCAAAATGCAGTTGGGATTGCCTGCTTTATTGACTTAGTAACAATTACTTCTGGCTGTTGCAGGATACTGCATGGCAGAGCTCTGTACAAGGTGACTTGTGATTTTGTTGATGCTGCAGTAAAAGGGGCAGTTGGTGTTATTAATAGATGTATACCTCCAATTAATCCTACCGATCCGGAATGTTTCCATATGTGAGTAAACCTTGATATGATGCTCTTAACTATTGGAATAATGATTTCCACAACAATTTTCTCGCTATTTTCTGCTCTAAAACCTGACTGCCTGACTTCAAAAGTTATTTTTCATTGAGGCAGTAAGGTTTTGTACATATTCAATATACATACATTGAATTAGTTTTTTTTTTTACGTTCTGTTTCTATTTGTAACATGCTTCATCGAGAGAACCTTACCATTACTCTTTTTTTTTTAACTTCAGGTATGTTCACAACAATATATTCTTCAGTTTTGCTGTGGACTCTGACTATGAACAGATATTGAAGGACCAGAAGCCAGACTGTAAAAATGGATCCAGCAAAAGCACTAAAAATTCCTCTCCAGCTGTGGGGGCTAAGCAAGATAAGAACCATGCAGGTTCCCATGAGGCAGCAAACTCAAAACCTGAAGAACCTCACATTGTTTCAGATGATGTATCCTCAGAGGCACAATTAGCAGATAGTGAGCAGGCCACCTATGCTTCTGCAAACAATGACTTGAAAGGAACTAAGGCTTATCAGGAAGCTGATATTTCTGGACTTTACAATCTTGCCATGGCAATAATTGATTACAGAGGTCACAGGGTTGTAGCTCAGGTCTGTATAGAAAATATTTCCTGTTGTATAGCACTTTTGCTATATTTTTTATTTGATCACACATTACATATTTTGTTCTGTCACTGTTTTTATCAATTTTGTTGTTATGTCAGTATTAAATATATTTATCATCTGATGTGTCTTTTGCAACCAATATGGACTTGTAGAGCATCATACCTGGCATTCTTCAAGGGGACAAGTCTGATTCCCTGCTGTATGGTTCTGTTGATAATGGCAAGAAGATATCTTGGAACGAATTGTTCCATTCAAAGGTCAGCTAGTTTCTTTGTTTTTGTATACCAAGCATTGTTTTGTAGTGGACTTGTGTTGTATATTGGATGCTTAAATGGGTGTTAACTAGTATTGCACAGCACAGTTAAGTGTGGTTATAACTAATATATGTCAACAATATATATTTTGTGCACTGTGCTATGTGCCTGTCAGCTTGTCCCTCACTGGAGCTATCATTATTTCATCACTTTTTTGTTTAATCTCCAAAGTGACTATTTCTCATGCAATTTTTGATTGTTGCTGCTTAGGTTGTTGAGGCTGCAAAGCGGCTTCATCTGAAGGAGCATATGGTTTTGGATGGCTCTGGCAACCCTGTAAAGCTAGCTGCAACAGTTGAATGCAAGGGCATCGTTGGTAGTGATGACAGGTAATTATAGTTTTGAAGTTAGATGTTGAGATCTGTTAACACTTTGGTCTGTGATGAAAACATTGTACCTTGTATTAACTTGATAAATATTAGGTCTTGTGGCTTTGTTTTCAGAAGTGGACATGTAAATCATGTAACTTAGTTTCTGGATGTCATCATAGAATGCATGAGTTGTCAAAAATCGAAAGACCGTTCCCTGCTTTTATTTTATACAATTTCATTGTTTCTTTCACTACTACCCTTAATCCCTTCGCAGTTATACATGTAGTCTTCAATACATCTAGTGCTAATGTTTGATATTTTGTTTCTCTTATGTAGACATTACATTTTGGATTTGATGAGAGTGACACCTCGAGATTCTAACTATATTGGACAAGAGCACCGCTTTTGTGTGTTGAGGCCAGAACTTATAACCTCATTTGTTGAGGTCAGCTCATCACATAGTTCATTTTAACCTTTATCTCACTATGCTACATGATATATTTTATGGGAAATCTTGATGATTGTATGATTTGGGCAGGCTGAGTCCACAAAGCAATCCCCTAAACAGAAAGCTCCAGATGCTTCAGAAGAATCTGATGATCAAGTTCCAAGTACTTCTGATTCTATGGTTAGGCTGAAAGCAATCTTATCTTTCCTGTTGTTAATGTACTCAAATACATGATTTGCAATTAGTACTAATTATGCCACTCCATGTCCCCTGCTTTGCAGTTTTACGATTTTATTACCTGAACATCAATTCTCCAGTGCCATATCACAAATGTCTTTTGCCTGTTTTACCCCCCATAAATATTAGATCATTTTATGTAGCATACATGCATAGATGAAATTCTACATTGTCTTACATTTGTAATTATTCCCGTTATTTTAGGTTACCTCTGTGGAAGGGGATCACAATTCTGTAGAAAGCTTTGCTCCTGGACCCGCTGAAAATGATTTAAGCTCTGCTTCTAGATCTGCTGAAAATGATTCGAGTACTGAGATCCTTTTCAATCCAAATGTGTTTACAGAGTACAAGCTGGCTGGCAGTCCAGAGGTTAGTATTTCAACTTCTTTCAATTCTATTTCCATGTACCATATTTGATACCGTTCTGCTGTTTGTGTAGGAAATTGCTGCAGACGAAGAGTTGGTAAAAAAGGCTGGTACATATCTTGTAGACACAGTGATCCCTAAATTTGTTCAGGATCTTTGCTCCCTTGATATGTCCCCAATGGATGGACAGAGTTTAACAGATATGCTGCATCTCCATGGGATAAATGTTAGGTATCTGGGGAAAGTGAGTCTCTAACCAGATCGAGCTGTATTTGATGTTATATCACATCTACTCATTCATATACATTTACTTTCCCAGATTGCAGGCTTCATCAAACATTTACCGCATTTATGGGACTTGTTTTGTTCTGAGATAATAGTCAGGTCAGCCAAGCATGTTATCAAGGTAATAAATCTATCTTGATTATTCTGCCTAGCTGTCAAATGTGATGATAGGAGAGTTTTCTCATGGCTCCGGTATGAGTTTGCTGTGTGTAAAGTTAATGTAAAATTGTAAATTAAGTGCTTTTTCTGACTACAATACATGTAGGATGCATTCTATATTTCTATGATGGAATCAATCTTTTCAGTTCTCATTGTCACGTTATAAACTACTCCCTCCGTCCGCATAAGAGTGTTCATCTTCAACTTTGACCAAATATATATATGACATTATTAATATTTATGATGGGTATCATATATCATTAGATTAATCACTCAATATATTTTTCTAATAAATTTATTAGAAAATCCAAATTTTACTAATATTTTCTATAATCCTAGTCAAACATAAAAAAGTTTGACTGGCAGAAATCACTAATGGGCACTCTTTTGTGGATGAAAGGAGTTGCATTTAATTCCTTATATTATCATCAATGGATATCTATTTGTATTTTTTTGGGGGGAAGGGGGGGGGCATAGTAGGGAAAACCCGCTATTATAGTAATAAATGCATGTATGATAACCAACTTATTTGTTTGTTCTCTTAAAAGGAAATATTGAGGCAGTGCCCAGATCATGAGGTTGGACCGGCTATTGCTCATTTTTTAAACTGTTTCCTTGGCAAAACTCTGTCCGCCTCCACAAAGGGTAGTGTTGGCAGCACACATTCAGAAAACCAGAAGGTATGCTATCTGAAGCATAGCAATCTTGCGACATTCATATGTGCCTTCTTGAGCTATTGCTACAAGCCTACATATATGTGGAATTGTGGATATCTGTTTGCTGGGATGTTGCCTTAATTCTAATTTGTTTTCAATTTTTCAAGGTCAAGAAATCAAGTCAGGGTGCTGCTTCCAGAAAGGACATACCAGCATATTCCCATCTTACTCCTGATTCTGTCTGGTCTAAAATTAAGGAATTTACAAAATATAAATATCAGGTGCTTATATTGATCATTCTCTTGTTTCTTTCATTTCTCCAGTTTTCGGTTTAAGTAACAAAACTTATGTAGTTCAATTATTAGTTTGATGTTCCAGATGAAGCAAGGCTTGGGGCTAACAGGGTCGTGGTTCTCAGAAATCTTTGCCAAAAGGTTAGCAGAATAGTACCATCCGACAAATGACCTTGCACGATACTTCAGTCTATAGCATGGTTATTGATTGAGTAGTCACCCAGAAATTATTGCTCTCTCCACTTTTTATTGACTTACAGATACTGATGTCTACAAGTTCAAATTTGCAATTTTGAGTTGAGTTAACACTAGTTTCTCCATGTATTCTGAAGGATGACCCTCATGTTGAGTGCATGTTCACTGTGTTTGTAGCATATATGTCCAATTGAGATTGATCATTCTTTACATTGGTTGCTGTTCCTTGTTCATGTAACAGGTCGGAATAACAATAGCTGCTCGCAAGTATGATTTGGATGCTTCAACTCCATTCCTGCCTTCAGATATATTGAATCTTCAACCAGTTATCAAGCATTCAGTTCCCACATGTACAGATGCGAGGAATCTTATGGAAGCAGGGAAAATCAGAATGGCTGAGGTATATGTTCTTATGTAATTTTGTCAATTTGTTTTCCTTTTTTGACTTATTGTTCTGAACACCTGCACGTAGGCTTGATAATCTGTTGTTGTTATCGGGTATGTAAATTTTATTTATTTTGCACATTTCAGGGAACACTCAATGAGGCATATGCCCTGTTTTCTGAAGCTTTTTCGTTACTTCAGCAGGTATACAAATATAATCCTTAGGACGAAATATCTGCTGAACTTCTGATATTCATTTGAAGTTTGAAATTACAGATAACTGGTCCCATGCACAAGGATGCTGCAAACTGTTGCCGGTAACATGTTAAATTCTTGATAGAGCGCAGTGACACTTGTATTTTGTTTCATAAAGAGTGCACACGAAATGAGAATTCGAACATTCTAATAGGCATAATCTGCATCCTCCGTCTTCAGAAGTCCAGATAACTTTATACAGCAATCTAACTATTCTTTGCTGTATAAATTGAGAGAACTGAAATATAGCAACGTTTAGTAAAATGGTCAATTTCTAATGTACAAAACATATTTAGATAATTAGCATTAGCATTTCTAATTTGCTTGTGCTTATATGTATATACTATATTCATATTAAAATTGATATTTTTTAATTTGTCTTTGTTATAATAAGGTACCTTGCCATGGTTCTGTATCATGCTGGTGATATAGCTGGAGCAATTGTGCAGCAACATAGAGAACTTATCATAAACGAGCGATGCCTGGGTCTTGATCACCCTGACACAGCACACAGGCATGTACCTTGTTTCATTGATGCTTGTTGTTAAAAATTTAAATTGTGTCCTTACAACAAAACTTGTTATCTGTCTCCGTACTTGCAGCTTGTGCTGAATTTCGTGATTTATACTTGATTCATAGAACTCCAACTCCTATGGAAATCTTAGGGTCAAGCTTTGTTTTAGTAAAAAGTAAAAAAGTGAATATGTGACCTGATATAGGTCTTAGAAAACTTGAACATTAGCGCCGATAAATTGTTATGTCAATAATATAGTTCGGCAGCTTATTAGTGTTACTAGGACTGCACAATTTCATTAATTTTTATGTTATGATATTAATGATCACTCAATGTTCTTGTTTTTTTTCTTGAACAGATGTTCTTGTTTTTTCTATATTTGCAATACATTTTAATACTGTTTTGTAACTATACATTTTGTTTTTAATTTCAGTTACGGTAACATGGCTTTATTCTATCATGGGCTCAATCAGACAGAACTTGCATTGCGCCACATGTCCCGCACTTTGCTTTTACTAAGTTTGGCGTCAGGTCCCAATCACCCAGATGTTGCAGCTACTCTCATAAATGTTGCAATGATGTACCAGGATGCTGGTAACATGAATACTGCTCTTCGGTATCTTCAAGAAGCACTTATGAAGAATGAGCGTCTGCTCGGCCCAGATCATATTCAAACCGCTGTATGCTATCATGCTCTTGCCATTGCATTCAACTGTATGGGTGCATACAAGCTTTCAATTCAGGTTAGTTATGACCCAAAAAATAAATGATTGGTAAAACAAACAATATTTCAAATGGCTGACATGGATTTTTGGCTTTTGATGACAGCATGAAAAGAGGACTTACGATATACTAGCGAAGCAATTAGGGGAGAATGACTCACGGACTAAAGATGCAGAAAATTGGTTGAATACATTTAAGCTTCGTGAACAAGAGGTATCATTTTTGCAACTATTGATTATACTCTAATCTAGTTGTCAGGATTCTGCTGGAATATCTTTGATCAGAATGGCTATAAATTGTGAATATTTGCTTAATTGATCGGTATATTTGTCGGTTGAATGAAATTCAGCAAAAAAAATTCTAGTTGATTGGTGGCCTTGGGGTTGCTGTTTCGAAACGAAAATGATATAGAGCCGACTACGTCGTCCGACTCCCATCCGACCCAACGGCGCATGCTTATAGCTAACGACACTGACGTTCTGCCTTTTGCCCTCCTATGGCCATCCCTGCTGGGTGCTGACGGTGTAACAAGCATGTCGTTGGGTTGGCAACGAGTCGGATGTCCCAGTTGGCTCTATAGCAGCGTTCTTCTAACAAGCATATGCCTCCAATCCATTTTGTGTATATATGTAAGTGCATTTTCAATCTTCTTCCATTGTCAATATAATGTAAATTGTGTGCACTGTACAGATCAATGCCCAGAAGCAAAAAGGCCTGGGAACTAATTCATCTGCTACTGCTATTAATTTCTTGAAGGTAATTAATTTCAGGCAATCCTTTCTCGCCTTCTAAAAGCCATTTTATTGCATATTTCAGAATGTCAATACGATATTACACCAGTAAAGTACTTTTGATCCAAGTTCATAGCTTCCATTTTGCTGCATTTTGCTACTCATGTTTGCTAGTAAATATTTTCCCATAGTTGTCAGAAACCTTTTGCGTTACTTGAAGTTACTGTCAATACAAATGTGTATTGTAAATATTCGTCTGTGTTTCATGGTTTTGTTATATTTTGATTTGACAGAAGAATCCAGCAATTTTACAAGCAATGAAGGCTGCCGTGATTCAATCAGGGGATGGATCAACAAATGTCAACAGGTCACTGAATGCTGCAGTAGTTGGAGGTGGTGTTCCTCGAGTAAGGGGAGTTGATGAGCGAGCTGCTAAAGCAACTGCAGAAGCTCGGAAGAAAGCTGCTGCGAGAGGTGTCAGCGTGCGTAACGGACCTACAAAAAATGCGTCTGAGTTAGATCACATCCTCAATCTTATCAACTCAGCTGCTTCATCGTCTGCTGCTTCGGACGCACAAAAGATGGCATCTGAGGGGCAGGTAAGCAATGGGTCTGCTCCAAACGGCACTACAGCAGAATCTAAGGATGAAGGGAGTCACGGGCAATCTTCCAAGTCTTCTAGTGGTAATGCTCCGGTAGGATTAGGGGCTTCCTTGGAGTCGAAGAAACCGAAGTCAAAGAAGTCATAGAATACCATGACGAGAGACGTTAATTTTTCCGGCAAAAATTTTGGGTTTCTACGTTGATTCGCTGAACGTTACATATGATCAACATGGTGAAAGAGGTTTTTTTGGGGTGGGTTGGGGCCTTGGGGGGTGAGGGGTCGGTTCTCTTAGGATGGGTTCAATAATCATTACAAGAAAAAAAGAAAGACACCTGTCTTGTCATTTTTTTTGCGATGACAATTGTCTTGTCATTGATAGATCACTGGTGAGAAATTAATTCTTGCAGCTAATAAATTTTTAGGCACTACACAGTCCGTACCTAGTTTCATTTTTGTGAAAGCTTGTAGTACTAATTTGTTGATCATGGGCTGCCATGCATATGTACCTCTGTTGAGTGCGTTTTGCCATTTGTACACTGCCCCAATGGCAAACAGTGCAAAGAGGTTCTTTGGTGTTTTGGTTACATTTATTTCTTAAAACAACCCTACAAAGTGGATACAGTAAGCACTTGTTAGTAATAAATGTAACCTATTAGCACCAATTGGTCCTTGGCTTCAGTTCTTACTGCTCACAAAACCAATCCGCTGGCTATGAGGTTACTTTGTACGTTCCAGAAAGGAAAAGATTTGATAGAGCTCTTTGTAGCCAATCAATTGTGTTTGTATAACCGCCATCTAGCATTGTTTGTGTAATGCTACTCGTCGAAGACCGTAGCCTGACCAATGGTACTAGTCCGGATCGTATCATATAGTTTTGGCCTGCCACCGCACGAGCGTGCCCGTGGCAAAAGTATGGAGCGGGGATGGATCTCAGGGGGGCGGTGCAGGGGTGAAAGTAAGCTTAAGCTATTCCAATTCCAACACAGCAGTGATCATTGCAGGTTGGAACACCTGGAAGCAAAGGAACAATGATATCTTCGAGAAAAAAGCTGCCACCTTCGGTGCTTGTAGATAGGCTTTCAAAGAGGATTGCTTCCTTCAAGTTTATATATTTAATTTAAGCATATTTTCCAGTCAGTCGCCGCCTATCTGCCGCCTCTATGCCCGCCGATGATTGAGGAGCTGACAACCCCCCATCCTAAGCGGTAACTGCTCCGCTACTGCACCAACGCCTTCCTCTGCCGCTGGCGACGATAACCGCATCACGCTCACCTGCCTTCACCGC
This sequence comes from Oropetium thomaeum, assembly GCA_001182835.1. Classification (NCBI taxonomy): domain Eukaryota; kingdom Viridiplantae; phylum Streptophyta; class Magnoliopsida; order Poales; family Poaceae; genus Oropetium; species Oropetium thomaeum. The sequence continues at coordinate 668,176 of LFJQ01000057.1, forward strand.
CACCCTGCCCATTAATTTAGAGACGTTGATAAGCCTATCTTCCTCATTTTCCTTCCTTTTCCTTTCTGACTAGTCTACCCAGTTACTATCTACACGCACCCTGCCCATTAATTTAAAGACGTTGATAAGCCTATCTTCCTCATTTTCCTTCCTTTTCATTTCTAACTAGTCTACCCAGTTACTATCTACACGCACGGATCATGCACCTTTTCTGGAGTACTCCCTCCGTTTTTAAATTATTATCACCGTTGAATTTGATCAAAAACTTTAATCGTTCGTCTTATTCAAAAATTTTATTCAAATGTGTAAAATTAAAAATCACATCTCAATAACTTTTAGTGATAAATTCAATCATAACAAAATTTTTGAAATTTCTTATTTTTAATAAGACGAACGATTAAAGTTGGTGGTCCAAGTCAATGACGACAATAATTTAAAAATAGAGGGAGTATATATTTTCACAGTACTACTGTGTAAATATACATGCCCTAACACACAAAAAAACATTACATGTAACTTGGAAGCAGTCAACTGGGCACTGACGTGTCTCATTCATTTAGCAAACGAAAGATTTATTCCAAGGGATATGTCCACATCTCTCAACCATTGAGTTAAATAAGTGGCACAGGTTTGCAAAGGAACTAAGTTGAGCAGCAAAAACAGAACAAATTCGCACATCAGCTTCAAAATTCACCAAGCTGATGGTTTGCAAGATTTTGCACTACAGTACAGAGCTTCAACATCAATGAGCAGGCTTTTTCTCAGTTGTGTAGGGATAGTACTCTTTTCCATTGTCCACTCTGGTTGTATTGCCACCAATGTCCAACACAGCAGACGTGAATGCCAGGCAAGAACCTCCAACGAGGGCTGACTGAATGCTCTTTCCTGCCATAACATTACAGATTATGGCAAACATCAGCAGCCAATCTAAGAATACAACAGATTTGTGTGCAGCAATATCAAACAGTATCACAGAAAATATTTTGCATGTGTTAGATGAATGTAAGTGCCAGTGAGGTTCTTGAAGTTGTAGTCTAAGAAAAACAGAACAAAATGTAAACAAGAGGGCTAACTCCCAAGGATTGGAATATCGCTAAGGAGATAGCCATAGATAGAAATTTGTGAAAACTAGCGACACACGTGCCAGAACCCTGATTTTCTTTTTAGACTTTTTTTTTTCTTTTTTATCTTCCATCATGTTGATTTTTTGAGTTATTTTCGTTTGGAGGCTTCTCCTTTTTTTTCTTTTGGTTCTTTTGGTTCGTCGGGTTTTTCTTTTCTTTCATCTTTTGTCTCCTTTGTTTTTCTTTGGTTCTTGTCTTTTTGGATCTCATAGGTTTCATCTCTAGCCTACCCCAACATGTTTGGGACTAAAAGGCTTGGTTGTTGTTGTTGTTGTTGACACAAGCAATATTCATCTATAAACATAACTCCACACAGATGAAACTAATAAATTTGGTGCGGCGAGACTACATCGATCACTGTGTTATCCTTTATTTTAAATTAAACCAAACTAATGTTACGAGCCAAAAGCCCAAAACCATCATCATTCCAATTTATTACAAACCACACACTGATGTATGCACACAGGTCAGGTTGCCACACCTTTACCAACTGCGTCCAATGTGAAGCATGTCCCATGAAACATGTGTGAAAAAGAACTTATTGTGTGAAACAAATGTTTGACCCGTATCTGTCCACACAATGACTCCTACTGTGTAGTCACCAGAAGTCAAACAATATTGGAGCACAAACTATGCCATCATCCAAAATTAGGATGAACCAATCCAAAGTGCTCCACACATGAAAATGTTTGAAAAAAAAATACATTTATCATAATTAACAAAATGATTCGGATGTTTTGGTAGCTCATGTGATTTAATTTAGTAATTAACATATGTGAAAACTACTAATCTAGTCAACCAACTAGCTTCACTTGTTATAGATCGATGTAAATGTTTGGGAACTATGCCAAAAGCATGTAGATTGCTGTAAGGAATGCTTAACCAATGACAGGCATCTTGTATTTTAACACGACCTATCCTTATTAGTGACTTGTTTTCTTGTGATTTCAACCTAAGATGGACTAACTAAATCCAATAATCAGTCAGAGTCAGAGGCTAGGTTGGATAAGTCATCACATTATGTTAAATACAACAAGAATCCGTACTGAGACGATCTCGAACCCCGTTAATCCTGGCATGTTTAGATACCAAACAGACGGTAAGGAAAGCAGAGGCAGAGCACAAGCATCAATATGCATTAGCCATAACGCCTAGAACCTACAGACTCCAGAAAACGGCTCGCTTCTAACCTCTGTAGCCGCAGACCGTGGCTCCGGCAACGAACGCGCCGACAGCTCCGTTGACGAAGTCACGCTTCTTGCGCTGGCTCTCGACGAGCTGCTCGACGCCGATGTAGAGGCCGCCGATGGCTGCGAAGGTGGCCCCGTAGGTGCCGCACATCTTGATGGTCCGGATGAGGCCCGGAAGCGCGACGTGGCGCTCGACCCGCGGCACGTCGTACCAGGTGGCGACGACGGTGCCCCAGATGGTCCCCGCGGCGAGCCCCGTGACGGCGCCCTTCACCGTCTTGGTCATCGGCGAGTCCTCCTCCATCGCTCCGCTTCCCCCTGCTGGACAAGCGGAAGCCGCGCGCGTCAGCCCGAGCCTGGGAGACCAGCCCTGGCTATAGCTAGGCCGGAAGAGACGAGATCGGGATCTAGCTCGAGTTGAGCGTGCGCCCGATTCGAGTGGAGTGCGCGTGGGCGGGTGGTAGGTTTGGGAGACGAGGGGGCGCGCGTTGGCTTACCTATGTGGAGGCTGCGCTGTTGTTCGCCGGCGGCGGCCGCGTACACCGAGGCGGAGAGTGCTGGGAATCGAGGGAGGACGGAGTAATTGGGGGAATCGCTTCGTCGTTGTGCGACGATGATGCGACTGGGAGAGTGAGCGAGCCCGGGTGACGACGCGCCACACCACCGCGTGGGCCGCTTCGGAGTGGGCTTTCTGCCGTCAAGAAGAATTCCAGCCCAGAAGCTCGTGGGGGACAAATTTGTGTTTTCTTTTTCCAGCGACCGAGAAAGTATATAGAGAAAAGAAGAATTTTACTCTACCAAAGGCGTGCCTGTGCTGTGTGCAACGAACAAACTCTATCCGTGCTGTATTTGTGCGCGTTTTATACTGGCACAAACCTGGCGAAGTGTTTGATGGCCGAAGTATGAACCTGGTGGGCATTGCGGCTTGTGGAACCACGATATTGCCTCCCCTATCGCTGTTTGTGGGATCCCGGAACTGTGTGAACCGTGGACCACGCAAACGCGATTCATTCAAGGATTGCAAACGCCGAGACGTGCATCGAGCGCGTCACCGGCAGCGCAGGGGGTTGCCCTTGGCCCTTGGGCACGAACCGTGCGGCGACGCGCCTGGTCGGCCGTTCCTCATCCCCGCTCACATCGACATCGAGTGTCCGGTGACGGGAACGAGAAGGCGAGCCGCACGACGCATCATGATCAGCGCACACTCCTCACTCCTGGCCCCTGGGCCCTGGGCTCGGGCTTCCTCCTCTCCTCTGTCCTCTGCCGACTGCCGAGCCGAGCCGAGCATGTGGTAACCCAACGGCGGCAGGATGGCCGGGTCCGTCGCAAAGTGGCGCAGCTTTAGACGAAAAGCCCTCTGCCGGCCTACCTTGTCCCTTGTTGGACGCGAGCCGCGGACGACGTCGACGAGTGGGTGCTGTGAACCTGTGATGAGGTGATCCAAATTCCATGCCAAGAATCGATGGGCCCCGGCGAGGTCAGTGGTGCCACACCACTTCTCCGCGACTACTGCGCGTCACGAACTCCTCATCAGATTACAATAACTCGACGCCTTGCTCCTGTTCATGGACTGCTAGGAGGACTGGTCCATAGAAAACGTGAGATAGCGTTTGGCGAATTGTTGGCAGCATCTGGATCCACCAAGCCAGACGGAACCTTATTCAATTTTCAGGGTGTTTTTTCTTTTTTTGTCTGGGAGAACCCTGAAATATAAACTTGAGGTGTTTTGCACGAGATATTGGAATTCAGATTCCAATGCAGATGAAACAAGGTTTTTAGCACAAATAGAACGAACACTACGGCTCAACTAAACGACATCTGAGTTTCTCAAGATGCCTTATACTACAATACTTGGTCTGAACCTGATTATAAAAGCTTCTAGGATCCAATCTGAATATTCATTTGGTACGAATTGTATATTTAGGCACAGTAACTTGTACCAAAATTTGCCGTTTATAATATTCTGACATGAATATTGAAATCTGAACGCGGTCCTAGTTCAGAGAAATTCAAACAAGCAAGTCTTATCCAAATACTGCTACCAGAATAAATAAACTATGCTCATCTTCATCACCCTCAAAGTCAGACCTTGAGACCCTTTAGGTTTACAGAGCTTAGTATTAGTACAAAAGGAATGACAGCAGGAGCAAACAAGAAGATTCTCCAGATGAAGCAAAATTGAAGGAGTCTTCGCTAACTAACATCACCACAAATCTTTGTTACAAGCAGAACAACATAGTAGGTGTACCATTAGTTCATACTGTACTTCATACACGTCCAATCGAACAAAAATTTGAGGTCTGCAATCAGTAAATAGTGCTTGGTTGCATTTTGCAGCGCTGCTGAGGAGCAACTACAAACCAGGATGTAGCCAAAAGTTTTGAAGGATACCTGGTACTGGAAATTATAGGAGCTCACTTGCATTCTAGCCCCGCCTCCGCCGCTCGCTGGGGCTTATTTTTCCTCCGACTTCCATTCTGCCTGAATCCATTAGTCCTAGTTGATTCTTCACTGCTTGATCGAGTACTAGAATTACTTTCTTCCAGTACAATGTTAGACCCCTCTTTCAGTGGCCTGCCTCTTTTGCTACCAACAGATGCAGTGTTCTTCAGCTTCGCATCGTCATGTTGTTCTTCATCCACATCGACTTTCTCTACCAAATTTTCGATGTCTGTTTGATCGATCTTTTCAGCAAAGCGCTTTTGGGGCCTTCCCCTCCTCTTCCGTGCAGGCACAACTTCTTCACCACTGCTTCCTTTGTCTTCATGGCTCCTGACAAGAGTTACCTTCTTTCCTCTGCCTCTTCCTCTACCCATTGATTCAACTCAGCAACGGCAAGATTGATTCTGTAGAAGTTTATTTGATTGCTTATTGGAAGTAGACTGTTTGTTAGAGACTTGTCCCTCGGTAGTTCAAACACAAAGGCATGCTACAAATCTGCAGAAATAGTGTCCGTGAGCATGCTTTGAAATCTAACCCAATCTGGGCCAATAAATCTTATTGGAGTGCGGATGTAAGAATCAACTACTTTATCCTTTTACGAAAGGAAAACGAACAGAGAATAGACTTCGAGGTCTGTTGAGATCCATGGAAATCGAGAATCGATAGATTCATATCAAACAGCTTGCATATATTCAAATGGGAAGACATATCGAACATCAAACAATATGCATCTAATCATGAAACTAAAAAGGATAAAACAAAAATGGAAGATTTTAATTGATGCAAGAAAAGAAGAAACAGAAACAATGATGGATTCAACAGCCCAAACAGAAGCAAGATTCACGGAATGATGCAAAACAAGAATCTGACCTTCCATAAAGCTTGCGTGAACTCCAAGCAGTATCATGCATCCCATTTCTCCAAGTTTGTTGTCTAAAAGATGGAAGCCTTGTTGATGCTAGAGGAAAGGAATGCGGAGTACCCAGCGGATCGGTAGTAATCTTTGGTTCGCCCTGCCGGAAGTACTACAGATCGGGAGGTTGTAGCAAAGATTGAGATATGGCGTGCGGGAAGGGAAGCGGAAGGGTTTCTATCAACAAACAGCTTGTGCTCTGGAGTTCTGGATGGCTGAGCTCCAATAGCAGCTGGGGCACTAGCAGCGACTCGGCTGCTGGGTAGAGAGAGAGAGAGAGGGATATTTCTTCAGTATATTTGTTGAGCCTGTTGAGGAGTCATTAGCTGTTTGTTTATATTTTTATTTACAGTCTACCAACCGTTGAAAAATGAGTGTGTGTATGAGAGAGAGATGGGGTCTTTAACCAATTTCTAGAATAAAAAAAGGTTGATCAAGTAGGATCCCTAGGGACGCGGTTGAACTTTTACCACGATGGGATTTTTGTTACTGCTGCTCGAAGATTTAATACCAATCGCAGTAGTAACAGTAGTTACCAGTACATGACAATCTGACATCTTAGGCTAGTGCTTCGTTCCGAGAGCAAATTACAGCGACAGCTCTTGCTATTTTTTTTTTTACCTGGAATTCTGTTTCAACTTTATTTGAAAAAAGAATTATGTTTTCAACTACTACCTAAAATCGTTTGTTTATGTGTCATGCATTTCAACGGCTCAACAAATGCCTGTGTGTTTCAGATCAATGCCTGGTGTAAGCCATCACAAGTCATGTTCTATTTACCGTACTAACGTTCGCCGCCAGTCAGTCCACACGGTTAGGATTCTACGGTAAGAGGGCATTTCTACCTGCCATACTACTGCGATTAAACAAAACAAAGCCCGGTTGAGCTATTATGGCTAGTGGCTGTATATAACTGTACAAAATCCTGACACTATGATTCTTTTCTTTTCCCTTTACTTCGAATCTGAATTCATCTTTTTTCTATCACAACTGCCAACTGTGGCATGCTATGGATTAATAAAGTTTGGCTTTATATAAAACAACTTATTTTGTGGGTGGGCCTGAACTGCTAGCCCTGCAATGGCGCTGTCGTATATCGATACGCTTGTAGTAAAATGTACTTGCTGCTCTTCATGTCAGGACGTCCTTACTGAATTATGTCCGTTGCTCCTAACACTAGCTTTGTGATATGTTGCTCTTTACATTATGCCTGTTCGACAGCTGTTGGTTGACCAAACCAAATTTATGGACGTGTACATTCTGCACTGATTCAGTACAATACAATAAAAGATGAAGTAACTTAAAATAGAATTCAAAAAAGAATGTCTGCAACCCTTATTTATCCCGAGAATTCAATGATACAATGTTCAATCTCATGTTTGATAGCCTCTCCAGTTGGACAAGTTCTGAGCATACCGGCATCAGGATGGGACACACGGAACAAATAAAAGCCTGCGTGTCTCTCTCAGCACTGTCTGTGTGTCTGCATGTGCGCTCATTAGCAATCGCATCCACTGGGTGTATTACTACTGGATTACAGTGAGGCTATGCAGATTTTGGAAATAAAGCGTTGCAGATTTGGACCACGCCCTTGAAGGCTCTGGCCATGACGACCGGGGAAAATGATGGAGGTCCGGACCGATTTACAGGAGGGTTTACATCTACGCAAGCAGGATTTGAGGAAGATGGAACGAGCTTGGACAACCTCGTGGTCAACTTAGTTCTCAGTCCTTTTCCATGCAAGCACCCTGGTATTCGGTTGCAAGTCTCTCTCAAGATGGAAATGACACTTTTTTGTAAGCTCGAATTTCAAAATCAGACACATCGGCTTGCAATAAAAGAAAAAGATTACATTAGAATACAACACGCAGTGTGCATCGTTCCAGAAACAGTGCACATGTTCTGCTCATCACTACAAGATGAAACGCACAGCACGAAGGCACATTTTCATACACCATGTTCTGCTAATCACTACAATCGTTTCAAATTTGCACACAATTACAATTAATGCTATTTGGGCAACGAATTGATAAAATTAACAATAAGGTCTACCATCTGGGCATCAAAAGCAGGGCCCTCCATCTGGAAGTGGCCAGCACCTTCAATCAAGTGTGTATCAACCCGTCCAGCTGCAGACTTAAGCTTGTTTTGCAGCTGTTTCACGCTTGTGAATCCATCTTTGGTGCCCATGATGAATAACTTTGGTTTGTCAGACTTGAGTATAGCATCATGATGCCTCCCAAATAGGACTGAGGCCATTATACCAAATGGGTACCCAATACTAACATATCCAATCACCTGATCGACTTTATCGACTGCAGATCCTGCAATTGGTGCACCTGTATCAGGAAATTACAGTTAGATAAATGGCTGGAGATGACTCAATTTCTGCATCAATGACTGCGCAAAATTATACATGAAGAATTATATCATCATGACCATTCTACGCGAAGCAAACTACTTCATCTGGTAATTCGATCACAATTGGAATGCAAAGAATTGATAAAATCTGAAGAGGAGTTTAGGAAGCTGCAATTAAATACATGCATGACTGCAATCTAATTGTTGCATCCATGGCTGAAGAAAAGTAGTATGCCGAATTATGTCATCGTGATCCTTTCCACACAAAGCAAACTACTTCATTCATCTTGATCCAGTACTTCAGCGGCAATTGCAAGGCATGACATTAACAAAATCTTAATAGAAGTTGAGGAAGCCTGGCTCGTGTACAAGTCAGTGAGCATAGTTACATGTCAGATGTAATCTCTTCTCCATGCTGTCCAAACATGTATAACACATATGGTCTGCACCAGTACAGGAGGAACAAAGACATTCAAACCACCTTATATTATCTAAATGGAAATTTACTGAAAGATAGTGTTGGCAAATGGCAACCTAACAGGAAAGCGTTCTTATTAACAGTGCATTCCAATCGTGATGAATTGAATCCATATGGAACTAGGTTGCACATTGCAATTGTTGCATAGAGTTCATAGAGTGGGAAAACAATTCCTTGACGCCAGAGTAAAAGTTAGCTTCCTAATATTTCGATGAACTGCATCACCTGTCACAGTTTGCGTACATGCCCAAACGAGTACCGACTGAATTGTCATTAGCACATTCCATTTAACGATCGAATATACTTTCAATGGATCAACGGGTCAATTTGACTGACCATCTCCCACCGTGGCAAGTAAACTCAACAGGTAAGAAAGTAGCGAAGGGAACCCACCAGCCGAAGATCCGACGAGGAGGATGCCGCGCGGCTTGATGTTCTCGGCGACCCAACGGCAGACGGCGACGACGTCCCCGACCTCAGCGGACCCCGTGAGCGAGGCCCGTCCCGTCGACCGCCCCGCGCCGCGCATGTCAAAGGTGACGGCAGTGTATGCCCGCCGCGCGACGCCCTCCGCGATGCCCCGCAGCAGGCCCTGCACGCCGCCGAGGATGCTGTAGGGGTGCACCAGCACCACCGCCACGTCCTCCGCCCCCGCCTCCGCCGGCGAGGGCTTGAACAGCCGGACGCTCAGCTTGGCGCCGTCCCCCGTCTCCACCGTAGTCCACTCCATCTCTCGTTCGCCCAGTCCACCTCGCTAACAGTGTGAGTTGAGCAGCTTCCTGTCCCCCGGCCCGATGCCGATTTGATCTGTCGACTTCGGCTTCACTGCATTGCCGGTTGGTTGCGAGTGGGTACGGGTAGTTGCCGAACTTATTGCTGCGTGGGCTGTGAGCCCGTTACCTCAGTATACGAATTCCCTCAGTATATTTTTGGGCTGTGCGTCACATCGGCCACCCGGCAAAATTCTGGCAAAAAAAGCTTGTACGGGCTTCACATTTCTAAGCTCGGCCGATCAGTGTTTGGGCTCAATGGTCGCTTTGCTTTTGCGGACCCTTGCTCTGGGTCATGTACTGTTCTCAGCCCACATGCTCAACCTGTGTGTGCATGATCTTTGGAATGCCACAGGCACATAGTGACGACAGATCCTCTTCTTAAATTATCGGTGCATGAGCCAATATAGAAAAACAGTGTATTAGTAAATGTGATTATGTCCCAAAAATGTGATTAAAGGATGATCATATGTGCAGCAGTTTGCTGTGATCCACGATGAGGCGGATGATCACTTTGTTGAGTTGCACAGGACGGTCCCCGTGCAAAAAAAAAAAAAAAAGCACAGGACGGTCGTAGAAGAAATGAAGCGCACGACGATGAGGTAAGGCGATGGATGTATCAGATATGAAGACTTGAGAGCTTTGGTGGTCGGCGGAGGGCTTGGAATGGATACCGTCTCGGCGCGGCGTCGAGGATGCGCCGACACACTCACGTTCTGTAGCTGGCCCATGTAACCTCTTTATGTGGACTAGAAACTGGAAGTAAACCGAGCACGGGCTGGCAACCTCAGTCTGAGTCCAACTGTGCAGTCACAGCTGACCCTGGTGGCAGAGTGTACTACTCCGCTGTTCTTTTCAGCCATGTTGTCTCTACAGTACTGCTCATTGAGTAAAACTAGCTTATCGTTACCTGTTCAATAGTTACTCGAGTTGGAATTTTTTTACCTTTCTTAATCACAATTCACAAAAGTCGCCAAAAAGAGTACAGATTGCGTCCCCTTGTGGTCCTCCACCTCTCTTTATCTCTGGTTGGACTGTTCTTTGTCTGACGGCGCTCTCGAGCTCAACCATCCATGGTTGATGCTGGCGTCAACGTCTACGACCTTTATCGAGACAAACTTCTTCTCTTTTTTTTTCAAAAGCATCCAGCTCTTTCTCCACAGCAAGATTCCAGCAAGGGCAACAAAAGTTAGGCGAGAGGAGAGTCTACATCCAGTGCACTAGGACTAGGAGTACCCATCCCAATCCCAACAATTTCCCAAGTCCCGGCACCAACAGCTAGTGACAACCATAGAAATTGGATACAGTCCACAACAACATGGATCAGGAGGGGGCGCACAAACACACGAACAGGACAAAAAAGGTGATCTGGATCCAGCGATAGCTTATCACTTTTGGCTCTATTCGTGCACGCAGTCGCCTATCTTCTTTCCAGCCGGCATGCCGCGAAAGAGGAGCTGAGGACGAGGGCTTTGCTGCCGCCGGTCTAGGTCTAGTCTATGAGCAGAAGCAGAGCAGGTGCGCGGCGACAACACTAGCAAAGCTGGAGCGCAAGACGCGAGAGACCTCACTGTGCGTGCATGCCGGCAGGCGGCAGGGGTGTTGTGTGTATTTTATGCAAGATTCCTTGTACGATGGTGCCACGCGATTGACCTCTGCCTTGCACGGAGTTGGTAGTAATTGATTCGACTTTGGACTCTACTGCTCCCTTTCTATCTTAAATTGAGTTCATTTAGTCAGCGTGAAACTGCTTTTGCTTTGAACAAAACTCGTACTAGAAAATTAGGAAAGGTACTTATCATAGGACCCAGCTGTTTGTTATAGACTACTGTAGTAATAGATTTGATTTATTATGTGCTAAAATAATTATTCACGTGATTTTGATGGGTTCTAAAAGTAAGTTACTTTCGGACAGACGTATTCTCTACTAATACCATCTCCTTCTTTTATGGTCACTGTGTTGACGGTAATGACGGAGTGACCTGACCACCCCCGGCGCTGTGCCGTCCGTGTCACCGACAAGCAGCGCACCGTCGTCGTGAGGGTGCGGGTGTGCGTGCATTGAGCTGGCGCGCAAACGAGCTAGCTACTGCTGTACTAGGACCAGTCAATCCTTCAGTCCTTCCGCTTCAGCTTCAGCGTCGTGCCGTGTAGCAAAACTCTCCAGTAGTAATATAGTAGTAGTAACACATGCCCGCGATGAGCTGTGCCTTACGTGCCGTGAATCCGCAGAGCGCGACGTTTTTTTTAGTCTGCCACCGCCGTTTAAGAAGGGATCGATGTTGCTAAAATAGATGACATGAGGGCCGGCTCTGTACACGTTTCCAGCATTTTCTATCGACGCGGAGAAAACCAAATTTACATGAACCACTAGATTTGGTCGCACTCCTATATAAGTATATACTAGCCGCAGTTCTAGTACAAAAAAATAACAAACGGTTGGATTTATTTGCGTAGTCGTCGTACTCCTCCGGTCTGAATTCACGGATGAACTCGAGACGCCAGCTAGCTGTACGTACGGTTTTATCTTTTATGATCCAGGTACACCGAGTAATTATTATACTGGAACAAATCGAATTGAAGATACACACTGTGACGGTTTGCATCGTCGTTGATCTGACAGTATCTCGTGTGCACACAGCAGACAGCACCTTGTTGAAAATAAAGGAACCACGCGAGAACCCTACTGTGCACGCATCGATCAGCATCACACGGTGATATGGCTCGATCGGCATCTAACCAGCAGGGACGACTGGATCCCATCACTCGACAGGGGTGCCCGCCGACGACCGCATCGATCACCACCTTTTGACTCTGTATATCGCGGGCGACACGGCTCACGATCGAGGAGAAGACAACAACGTGCTGGCTAGATCGAGCTAGGCTCCGCTGCCGTGCATCGGCATGGGTTAGGCAGCGATGCCACACACAAAACTCGTGCGGTGTGGTGTGGTACACACTACGGCAACGCATTTCAATTTCTTTGGAAGATTTGCTACACACACAGATACAGGACCACTTCTCAAATACCCGCATCTCCGTGACTTTATTTCCCTGTGATGGACACAGGAAAAAGTTGATGCGGCAAATACATACTAGGTAGTTTTTTCAACGTTTATAGTACACGAAGTTGTATGGTACAAGCTGCAAGCTAGTAGTTGTAGATTGAGAACATGTTTGATATAGATTCTCTGGTAAACAATTTCGCTAAAAAATAATTTCTCTAGAAAAATAGCTTTTTTGAAAAAAAAAACTGTTTTTAGTGAAAAGTGTTTCGCAAAACAACTTCTCTTACGACTCCTAATATAAAGATGAATGAGGAAGTCATGAAAAGCTATATTTTAGTTATTTTTAACTCTTAAATACAAATTGGAGAAATGATTCTTGAGGTGAGGATGTAAAAGCACTTCTTTTTAAAGAAGTTAGAATAAAATTAGTTTTAGAATCTCTACCGAACATGACCGAATTCTTCAAACTCGTCCTCAGGTTGTATTGTACTGTACACGCACAAGATCGTATCAGCGACCAAGTCAGTGTTTCTTATAGTAAGAGTTTCAAGTGCTGCACATGTTGTATTGTATCCCGAATGGGTGGCATTGTTTTCAAATTTTTACACTACAAGATTCTAAACATTTCCCTATATATCTTGGACGATAACAGTGTTTCTATATTTTAGTATCATGCATGCATGAATAAACGGCCAACAGTTTTGCTAAGTATATATTGCTACGTTTCCCAACAGTTTTTATCAAATTACCCACAACGTTATTTGCTACAACCTAATTTTCTACCGTTACAATAGTTACTAAAAAATATACTAATTTAAAACGGTTGGCCACTTGTTAATCAAAATGAAAAAAAGCTATAGATATTTGTAGTGTTAATATATGGAGCGCACTGACGTGCTACCGGTCCGGCCTCCACTCTCGACGTCGGCTACTACCCCTCCCCTCTTAGATCCACTTCCCCACGACTCCGGCGTCTTCTCGACGCCCTCGTCGCCCATCCCCCTGACCCTCTTGCCACCCTCCTCCACCTCCCACGGCTGCCGCCGTCACTAATTTCTACGACTGTGACTCCCCCATCAAGCTTCGCCTGCCACCGCCGCCGTGGCAGACGGCGAGTCACCACCAGGGTTCGACTTACCGTTTGAACCGCGGAAACCGGCCGGCAGCGAACGAGCGGTTACCGCGGTAACTGCTCGAAAAACCGTTGAAGTTGCAAATTTGAATTTTTGAACCGGATTTGAATCGAAACCGCGGTTTCGGAGCGAAAACCGGCCGGTTTGGAGCGGTTACCGCTCGGTTTTTCCAGAAACCGCGGTTTGGAGGAAAAAAAAGTGAATAATATGAAAATTAATAAAAATTTTCAGAATTAATTTTTCTAATATATTGATACAGCAATTAAGAACACATAGACATAGAATATAAAATAGAAATGATGAAGTAGTTCGTAGTCCATAAATAAGAAATATATAGCTCGAGGTGGAAAAAAAGGAGTGGAGGAGAAGGAGTTGATAAGATTAGTGTTTATATATATATATATATATATATATATATATATATATCTTTTTTCTTCTACTATTTTTTTTACCTCCATAAACTAAAAAATTTTAAGTTTTGATTACACCATAATTCCTTATTTTTTATCTAGTTTTTTTACATATTTTTTTATAAAATTTTTCAAATTTTTTAAAAAATCTCAAATTCAAATTTGAAAACCGCTAACCGCTGAAAACCGAGCCGCAGCGGTTTCGGCGGAAACCGCGAAAACCGTTCGGTTTCCAGCGGTTTTGTGAACCCTGGTCACCACCTCTCCACCCCCCATCTATCGTCAGCCGTCGCAAGTCTCACCTTTAGCCGAAGGAAAAATAGCGTCTCGGAAAATCAAAACATCCTAACTCGGAGCCCGTCCACCGCCCGCCTGCATCACCGTCGCTCGTTCGCGGCTCCAGCTCCGCGCCCCCTCTGTTGTACTATCATAAGCTAGGTGATCATGCGCGTCTCGATCACCTTTCACTTATATTCACGTGCTGAGCTACTTCTGTGTCATTTTCGTACTACCACTCACGGGATTTAGGTACCAAATATTTTCAACCCAGAACGGCAGAAAAAAAGGAAAAGCAACGCCGATCGATTTCGCGCAAAGCAAAACATGCCACAACTGAACGAAGACGTCTTCTCCTCGATGATATGTTGGGGCCAGGCAGGGGTCGTGCCGTGCCGTGCGCCGCGGCTCACAGGAACTCCGCCTCTCTCTCTCTCTCTCTCTGGGGGCCGATCGAACGAAAGCGGCCAGAGAAAAAACAGCTGGCTCGTCCCATGCAAGGCGCCACATGTGTCGGCCGGGTCTCGCTTTCCGCGCGCAGGAGAAAACGAAAACTGACTCCAACACTGCTCCGTCCGTCGCGACGCGACTCATCACTTCATCAGTGACTTGACTGCCCTCCACCTTAAGCGCCGCGCGCCCCCGCCTCCCCTCCCGGCCTGCTGCCGGCGTCCTTAAATACGCTGCCGCGGCTCGCCTCCAGACGCACGCGCTTATCCGGGCTACCTACCTCTGCTCCCCCTGCCTTCCGCATTGCCGGCGGTGGAGATCAAGAAGTTCGTTGATCACTGGCCTGCACCGCAACCCACCACCGCCACCTATCCGCTCTTGCTTTGTTGCTGGGGGACGAGAGAAAATCAAGCGTCGTTTTGTTCCGGTAAATGACTGGAGCCTTGTTGACCTGCGCCGTAATTCTGTTGCTGGAGGCAGACGTGCTGGCTCCGGTGGTCGTCTTGTTCGTCAAGTTCCTGTTGTGCCCGTCGCCGGAGCAGCGCTCGCTCACGCACCGGAGGACGGCTCAGCCTGCTTATCTGCGAAGGTACGTGTGTGTACTTCAGCGGCACGTAGGCTCCGCTAATTAAACTTTAGTAGTATCGCACGCTCAAGCGCATGACGTAAAATTGAAAAGATAATTATGTGGCTGCCGTTTCTTAAAAGGTTTGGTTTATTTTCTGAAAGCAGTCCGAAGCTAATTAAGATTCAGAGAGTTCACTAAAGAGTGGTGATGGATTCCACCACTGCCGACTCGAAAATGCTGTCTCCCATCACCGAAGACGGATCGATGGACAGACGAGGAAACCCAGCTATCAGAGCAAAAACTGGGAGATGGAAAACGGCTATTCTGTTGCTAGGTATGTACAGTAAAATTCATCTTGTTGTTCAAATTCAGAACAGTTGCTAAACACAATAAACTAGTACTACTACTAACTAGCCAAATGGGACCTATATGATCGAATATTTTGGTAAAAGGAGCCTGGAAATGAACCATCAAATGAACAGTATTTCATCACGCGTACTGTAAACCTTTTCATTTGCACGTACAAATAAGTCTCCACGACTGTCCTGCGTTGCATCAAGTTTGATTCAGACTACAAACTGGACCTTCAACGAAAATACTTCTTCATTTCAAAATAATCCAGACCAAAACTTTTCCATTTACTCTGTTTCTGAAACTGACTAAGCATATTCACCAGACACGTTTTAATATCTGTTCTGTAATAAGCCTGGGGATCATCATGATTTTGTTCTCAATGATCAACGAATCGGCATACGACTAAAGATTAGACCTGTTCCTGATGCAGTTAACTACGGGCTCGTGACATGCGCCTTCTTCGGCGTCGGGGTGAACCTTGTTGTGTTCCTTCGCCGGGTGCTTCACCAGGACAACGTCGAGGCGGCCAACAACATCAGTAAGTGGACCGGCACCGTCTACATCTTCTCGCTCATCGGCGCGTTTATGAGCGACTCCTACTGGGGCCGATACATGACATGCACCGTCTTTCAGATCATCTACGTGACGGTGCGACCATACTCAATACACCGAGCGATTTTGACCGATTTTGTCCGACTTTGTGTTGCTGCACCACACTGACCTGACTTTGTCTCGTGGTGATCAGGGCCTGGTGATCCTGTCGCTTACCTCGTGGTTCTTACTGGTGAAGCCCTCCGGCTGCGGCGCCCCCGACGCGCCCTGCGACGAGCCGTCGACGGCTGGCGTGGCCTTGTTCTACCTGTCCACCTACATGACCGCGTTCGGCAACGGCGGGTACCAACCTTCCATCGCGACGTTCGGATCGGACCAGTTCGACGAGACCGACCAAGAGGAGGCGCGCTCCAAGGTCGCCTTCTTCAGCTACTTCTACCTCGCGCTCAACGTCGGGTCCATTTTCTCCAACACGGTGCTGGTGTACTACGAGGACCTGGGACGGTGGGTCATGGGGTTCTGGGTGTCGGCGGGGGCCGCAGCGCTCGCGCTCGTGCTCTTCCTGATCGGCACGCCCAGCTACCGGCACTTCAAGCCGACGGGCAACCCGCTGACCCGTATCGCGCAGGTGTTCGTCGCAGCGTTCCGCAAGTGGCACGCCAAGGTGCCCGCCAACGGGGAGCTCCTCCACGAGGTGGACGGAGACGACTCCAAGATCACGGGGATACGGAAGATCCTCCACAGCGACGGGCTCAGATTTCTCGACAAGGCCGCGACCCTCACCGAGGAGGACTACGGCGCGCCGGAGGAGAACGTGAAGAACCCGTGGAGGCTGTGCACGGTGACGCAGGTGGAGGAGGTGAAGTGCATCCTGAAGATGATGCCCATCTGGCTGTGCACCATCGTGTACTCGGTGGTATTCACCCAGATGGCCTCGCTGTTCGTGGAGCAGGGCGCCACCATGGACACCGATATCGGCTCGTTCCACATCCCGGCAGCGAGCATGTCGCTGTTCGACATCCTCAGCGTGCTCACCTTCATCGCTATCTACCGGCGCGTGCTGGTGCCGGTCATGGCGCGGCTGTCGGGCAACCCGCAGGGCCTGACCGAGCTGCAGCGGATGGGCGTCGGGCTCGTCATCGGGATGGCGGCCATGGTGGTGGCGGGCGTGGTCGAGACCGAGCGCCTCAGGCGCGTCGAGGTCCCGGACCAGCCGAGCTCGATGAGCGTGCTCTGGCAGGTGCCGCAGTACGCGCTCATCGGGGCGTCGGAGGTGTTCATGTACGTCGGGCAGCTCGAGTTCTTCAACGGCCAGGCGCCCGACGGCGTCAAGAGCTTCGGCAGCTCGCTGTGCATGGCGTCCATCTCGCTGGGAAACTACGTCAGCATCATGCTCGTGAGTGTCGTCACCAGCCTCACCGACAAGGACCAGAGGCCCGGGTGGATCCCAGGAAACCTTAACTCCGGACACCTCGACAGGTTCTACTTCCTCCTCGCCGCGCTCTCGCTCGTCGACCTCGCCGTGTACGTCGCATGCGCGACGTGGTACAAAGGCATCATGCTCGACAACTGCGACGGGGCAAAAAAGGCCACGGCACATGTTTAGTAGTCGTCGGGCCTACTAGGCCTTTTTGGGATATTCTGGTGAGGGATGCATCCGGCATGATGTTATCGGCCGGCCCAGTAATAAATAATGGTCACACACGGCGCATGCACATGTTTAGTGGTAGCATGTACCACGCCGCTTTGTTTGATGGTCTATGTCATTTTGTGTAACTTTATCTTTGTGTTGTATGACTATATACGGACTTGGATGTGTTCAGTAACTAAGTTTATATATATGATCGCTTATGAGGCTACTTCATGCTTCACATTGATTATATCTTATTTAATTCTATTCTAAAATAAGTTCATTTCTATAATTAATAGATGGTAAAATAACTTGTTTCACCCAAAAATAAAATAAAATAACTTTCACTTTTATCGGGAAGAAAAGGAAATTTCAACTTTAGCACGTGACAATTTACAATGACTTTAGAAGAAGGAAGGAAGGGAGAAGAAAAACCTACATTTTGGAGATGTGCAAGTCAGATGGGCCATTATATATGTGTGACCTTCGGCCTTATAGAGCTTCGTGAATAATAGTAGGCTCTAATGGGTCTTCATGGGCCTAATATCAATTAGTGATCAGGCAATTGAATATTTGAATCACATGTCAAAACAATTGCCCTAAAAAAGAAGCGAAATTGCTAAACGTTTGAAATTTAATTGAACCCAAAACAAAAATTAGCTAAATAATAACTAACCAGTCCCAAAAAAAGATGTTCAAGCAAGATGTTAATCGCTGAGTGGGTACGGACCCTGTAGTGTGAATGTGAGGGCGGCACCGTGCCATATGAAATAGTTATCGCTGATGGTGGAGAGGATGTTGCATGTGTGGTGGCGGAGCAAGGTTAATGGTGCTACCTCGACATAGGAGGCGGTTATCGCTGGCAGCTTAGGAAGAGGGAGGAGGGATTGGTGGTGGCCAGGTTCGGTGGGGTGATGAAGTGCCGGCAACAGCGTTGGAGCCACGGTTGGCCGGTGGATGACATGCAGGAGGTTCCGATGACTGAACGTTCAATCGACTGAAGTTTCTCGTTGATTAATCCTTGTAGGACAGACAAAGAAAAGACCGATCTGTTGGTGCCCCACGATGCCGCTCATTTGGCCGGCGGCGGGACGTTTCACGGATGCGCGGACCGCAGTCGAAGGGAATTAGGGAACTGAAGAATTGTTACACGCGCTGCCGCGCGAACAGATCCCCAACCGGCAATCATCCATTATCCATCCACCATGGACACAGTTCCCTGGGACCGCGCGCGTGTCTGAGGCCAGGGCGGCATCATGGATGCGCTCTGTTCTCTTTTCATGCCTTTTTGTCGAACACCCAGCGCGCCGGACCACGCAACGCAGCACCACCCCGCTGCTCTGATGAGGCTCTTTCTGAGCTGGGCGACGCCACAACACGCGGCCCAGGCGTTGCTGACACGAACAGAGCATGCTCGCCATTTGTCACGCAAGGTGCCAGCACCTAGAGCTCTCAGCACTTGCTTGGGACTTGGGAGGCTCGCCATGCGAGTAGTGTCCTCCTCACTGCTCAGTACATACTACTCTCTGTATTCACTCTGCTATGCCAGTCCGTTGCACTGTAGTCTGTCGGTTGTGGGAATCTCTGATGCGCAAATGCTGGCTTGTCTGTATGACGGTTCTTGTTGCTGCCGCATTTTGGATCATCGTCGTCGCCAGATATATGCATCGTCTGTGACTCAAAGAAGCACAACACATAAGATTGAAGAGGAGACCACGCACGAGAAATGTTTTGGTCCAATACTACGCATCACGATCATATTGGCAGAACAACCTGAAGCGGAGAGAACCAACAAAAGCTTGGGTTGTGCCCATGACCATGACAGGATGGGGAACTCGAATCAGACGACGCAGTCACATGTTCCAGGACTAGGAGGAATATCGCGTTACATTTAGTAAATCCAGCAGGCACAGTACCATCACATCCCTCTCTCCTTATGAAAAATTGTTGGCGGACATGCCATTTGTGGTTTCGCTCGGGTTTGCCGTCGCTGTCGGATATATCTTGTGCTGTGGGAATCATGCAGAAGCACGCTAACATTGGATATAGCTTGTGCTGTGGGAATCATGCAGAAGCACGCTAACATGTGGTTCTTGCTTTTGGTTAACGGGGCAAAAATTCACTTCCAAGTATCGTTCCTTGCGGATCTATCTAAAATAATTTCACATGGACATGGCATTGGTTGCACGAAACGACTTCCAGGCACTCCTGAAACCAACCGTATCGCTATATTACATGGACTGCTACTTCCTCCGTGTAACCTTTATGTTAGAGACAGACGTATGCAGGAGTGGAACCGCTGCTGCCAACATTTCTGGTACTACACCATTTGAGCCGTGGTCGAAATAGAAATCAAAACGACAAAACATGGAAAGAAAGCAGGAAGCATTCTGTTCTGCCTTCAATTCTATGCAATGTGGAGGCAAGTAGGCAACACAAACAAGGGGAAATCAACTGCCCCTGTTATGCTAAAGATAAAGAGAGAATAAAGTAGTCAGAATCACTATGCTTTGTCCAAAGCTCCAAGCACGTGTAGCTCACTAACCCGGTACTACTGCATGATCTGCCTGTGGTCACTGACACTGCATGTTCACGTTGAACAACGCGTACCAAACCCCTAAGGAAATTCTAATACGTCTTCCAGATTTCGCTCGCTTACTGAATCTGCACCCTACCCGGCATTTTCCAGACTTCCTGATATTTCTTTTGCTGTCTAGTAGTATGTGCTATAAAAAAATCATTTTGGGCCGGCTTTAATAACCACAATTAATAAAATCCTTCTATCCCCTGCTGACCACAAAAAAATTAGCCACCATCGATCAATGCCAAATTAAAGGACAAATTGGCCATAATTCATTGTTTTTAACCAGTTTGGGCCATTAGAAATGTGATCGGTCCACCGAATCCAAGGGCTGTAACTCTAAACAATTTCCTGCAGATCGATCACATGAATGCTGCTTGATCCGCTTCTGTACGTCCTCATCACGGGCTGTAAAAACGCCACGCCCCGCTGCCTGTTCCGGACGATCCGATCAACACTGTGGGTACGGTGACGGATGTTGCGGCATCCCTATGCTGCAACCACATGCAGGGGACGTACCAGCCTAAAATTCACGCGAAGCTGATTCAATTTAGACAAGGAATCTCTGCACCCACACAGTTGCAGCAGCACCACGAGACACCTTCGTTTTTTTTTTTTAATTACAAGAAGTCGATTACTAACGGGCGGATCGTACATACAGATAGCAACATGGGGGTTCACAAGCGTACAAGTTGCCGCGACTATTTTTGTTGTTTTGGATGGAAGTTGCCCCGAATATTTTGATGGGTGGAAAGGGACAAACAGGACATAATAAGCTCGGCAAGCTTGTCCCGCTCCGAAAAACAATATAGAATTACTCCTTCTATTTTTTTTTATCGTTGTTGATTTCAACTAATAACTTTAATCATTCATCTTATTAAAAAAATTTCAGAAATATTAAATATTTTATTAGATATTGATTATTACTAAAAAATTTTTAATTTTGATTTTTAATTTTATATATTTAAATTAATTTTTAAATAAGATAAGTGGTTAAAATTTGTGATCAAAATTAATGATGAAAAAAAGAACGGAGGAAGCATGTCGACCATATTTGTATGTGAGGTTCGTGTCGACGAAAGTGCGCGAGTCAAATCACACCCATGCGTCCATGCATCTCACGCGGCATATCCTTTGTTAACTCGCTGCTATTATAGTGGGTTACCACCAGGTTCAAAGAATTTGACGGAATGATTCGGGTTTTGGCGGTTTAAATTTACTTTTTGGCGTTGTGAAAACACAAGCTGGAGCGGACAAGACGAGGGCCGACGAGGTCGATCGATGCCGACCTCTGAATCCATCCTTGGGGCGTGCAGCGTGCTAGCGCGGAAGTCAGCCAGTGGTCTTCGATGGGTGTACGTGTGATCCAGTTTATAACACGTACGCCATCACGTGATACAATGGTTGGCATCTATGATCGAAGCGTTGAGATAGTAGAAGTTGGGTTGCGTCCCGGCGAAACACAACCATACTATAATTAGCTAGAGAGGGATGGGTCGATGCACGTATGACGTATCCGTGGATACAAGTAAACCAAGCATACCTAATTTCGATTGAACTGTATATAATATGCTTTGAGTTGACGGCCGGTTCCAAAATATCGACACCACCTAACACGGCCATGATCGAAACAAACTGTAGAGAATTCAGTAGTACTAACTCTTGAGCGAGAAAATAAAATTATTGATGGTTTATTAATAAATCCCATTGACTCATTGTGCAAATATCTCGTTCTCGATTCCTCCAGTTCCTCTGACGCGCTCCCGTCCGTCGGATGCAAGCAACGGACGGCGCCCGTGCCCGTGCCGCGCAATCTCGGAGCCAGCGAAACAAAAGCCTACACGTGTACGGGTTCGGATTGCCTGTGACCGACGTGGGTAGTGCGTTCCATCTGGTCCTGCTGGCCCACTCGACAGGGAGGATGCGGGCACCGCGACGAGGTAGACGGCCGCTTTTAAATAGCACCTCGACACCGGCGGAATCGGAGGCGGCCAGGCTCCCCCCCTCCTCTTCCTCCCTCCTCCCGGCGCATACACCACCACCACCACTCGTTCCTCTTCAGGAGGAGAGACGAGGCAAGGGGACAGACAGAGTGCGGTGTCCGCCCGATCCGCTACGCCCTGAAGCATCTGTGCGGTTCTTCCCAGTCTCAGGTGCCGGCATTAGCCATCTTCTCTGATAATTCTTTTCCTGTCCTTCACTGTTTCATAGACTGTTTCGATTCGTTGTGGATTGGTGCGGAATAAGTTTTTTTGTCATCACTGGAAGTCTGGTTTGAGGTAGGGAGACGTTGGGTGTTTGCGGCTCCGGAACCATGGCTGACAGTTTACCGCTATCCCTACGGCGGCCAACCGCGCCGGCGGCCGAGTTCGGCGTCGATCCGTGGCGTCCGGTTCGGCCGAAAATAATGACGGTGTTGTGCCATGAAAAACAACATTAGTTCGCCGCAGGACAGTTCCGCCGTGCCACCTCCCGGTCGAGGTCGATGTCGATCTCCGGGCACCCAGGAGGTCCTCTGCTGTTTACCAATTCCACACATCACAAATTTTCAATTCTTTTAATTAGATCTGTGAGTACTCAACGAGTGGTGTTATTCAGATATTTCCGTGTGTCCATTGGGACCATGCGCCATCCCTGCCGTTACGTTACCACTCGTTCTAGGAACATGACATGCCACCTTTTGCCCACAAACTTTCCGCCGTTCCCCAATCCTGATGGAAAAGCTGGTGCCTTTTCATCATTTTGGCCACAGAGGGCGCCTCTTTTTTTCAGGTTCCCCGCATGTCAGGCTTGGTTGCACCACCATGATGTTACGCACAACTTGGTCCGTTTTCTTGCTGAGCTAGGGCCAAGATGGTGATGACTGAACGCCACAACTGACCTTTCGGGCCGGCCAATAATCGAAGCGACGAAGCAAGTTGTTGGCCCTGGCCAAGTGGCCATTGTTACTGTGACGCGAACAATTTCACGGCGCTCCAGTGAAGAAAAGGATTTCTATCACGAGCTCACGACTCTTCAGTCACGTGCTCGGCGGCCGCCGGCGGTGGCGGCGGCTGCTCGTATGAGTACGAGGCGGCTTGACCTAGAGAGAGGGGCATCGACGCATCGAGATTAACGGCGTGCCACCGTCCTGGATTCCGTTCGATGCATTTGGACGGTGGCGACTGTCTCTTCCGTGCCAAAATGGGAAATACTACCTACCCCCGCATCGCTCTAGTGGTGCGTGCCCGCGTGCCGGCCTAGCGTCAGTGTGTCAGTCGGCTGGTGCGCATTGTGCAGGGAGCAGCAGGGTCACCGCCTGCAAAGCCGGGCGGGGTGGCGCCGAGTTCCAGGCCCACGCCATGGTATCTTCACCAATTTACCCTGCCATTTCACTGTCCAAAATAAGTAATTGTCCGTGCCGTGTCATTTCCGCGGTAGATACTCCACCTCGCATGGCTGGACACGGACAAGTGTCCAAAGGCCTCGATCAGCAGGTCTGGTGCGGCGAGATTCTGTAAACTGCAAGGGCCCCGTGTGCTGGTGACCGGTCCTTGGCCCATGTTTGTTTGGATTTGCACTGGCAACTTGGAGTATGCTAGTTGGAAACGGCCGTATGGTTACCCCATGCGGCATGTGCGCTCTTGGTGTCCAATCACGGAGTTAGAAATCCTAATTATCGGATACAATAGTCTTATTGATAGTACTTAATGCTTTGGACGGGCAAAGCGTAGCGTCTCCATAGATGGATTGGATCTGATATCAGTCGCCATTTGGGCAGTGTATGGTTGGCTCTGGGAGACAACAGCACCTGCACTAGGCACTAGCAATGTCTTAGCTCCTGGCGCATTAAGATTGCGACACCGATGGATCAAGATTTTAGGTGTCATAGAAATGGGGTAACAAAACAAATATGAATGAAAAGGGGAACAGTTCCTTCCAAATTTGCACAAGAATAACTGCTCTTTGATTTGACTCTGTTCTTTATTCTCTACCACCGTTAAGTTCAGTAACATGTACGTACTGTAGTAACAAAAGGTGCTTGCACCGGTAAGTAGTGTATTTCTGAATGCCAGAATTCTTCTGCACGAAGATAACGTGTTCCTACTTCTTAGTTGCCTTTAAAACTGGGCACTCATATTTCTTCGGATAGTTATTGGATACGTAACTCAGATTGACCCTTCCATTCTTATGGCAGGATATTGCGACCATATCTTATCAGATATGCGACTTTCTTTCATCCAACTTGTGATGAAATACTAACTTTTCCACACATTTCTGCTGCATTTTTCTTCTATTTCTTCTAGTCTCCAAAAGTAGTGCTTTGACAAGCAAGCCGTCCTGGGTCTCAAATTGTTTTTTGCAGTTGATTAGTCTGTGCGGTGACTCAGAAGCCTATGTTAGGCAGATCTGAAGCAAAGCATGTGAACTTACGATGCACGCACTCAGCTCAGCTAGAAAGCGAATCTGGAATATCGCACATGCCATTGGGCTCGCACATGCCGCCATCGACACCAGCTTGTTCTTGCTGTGTCAAATTGGACTATTTTTTTAATTTCTGGTTATTAAGAAAAAGTTATGGATCGCATCGTGCACGGCCACCTTTGCGGTCTGTGACCCGGATCCCCCTCGTGCCATGCTTTGTTTCTTACTCTGATGCCTCTCTTGCGCATTGATAAAATAAGGGTCAGAACGAACAAGATATTTTCGTCGTATGAGATGATGTCACTTGGAATACTTATATTATTCTTGGGTCACACTTGTGACATGAACTTGTCGACTGATCGTTTTCTTTGGTGTCTTTGTGTTTGTTGTCTACAGCAATATGGGTGCCGGCGGCAGGATGACGGAGAAGGAGCGGGAGAAGCAGGAGCTGCTCGGCCGCACCGGGGGCGGCGCGGCCGTGCAGCGCGCGCCAGTGGAGAAGCCGCCGTTCACGCTGGGGCAGATCAAGAAGGCCATCCCGCCGCACTGCTTCGAGCGCTCGGTGCTCAAGTCCTTCTCGTACGTGGTCCGCGACCTCGTCATTGTCTCGGTGCTGCTGCACTTCGCGCTGGTCTTCATCCCCGCCCTCCCCGGCGCGGCCCAGCTCGCCGCGTGGCCGGTCTACTGGGTCGCTCAGGGGTGCGTGATGACGGGCGTGTGGGTGATCGCGCACGAGTGCGGGCACCACGCCTTCTCGGACTACCAGCTCCTCGACGACATCGTGGGCCTGGTGCTGCACTCGTGGCTGCTGGTGCCCTACTTCTCTTGGAAGTACAGCCACCGGCGCCACCACTCCAACACGGGGTCCCTGGAGCGCGACGAGGTGTTCGTGCCCAAGAAGAAGGAGGCGCTGCCGTGGTACACCCCCTACGTGTACAACAACCCGGTCGGCCGGCTGGTGCACATCGTGGTGCAGCTCACCCTCGGGTGGCCGCTGTACCTGGCGTGCAACGCGTCGGGGCGCCCGTACCCGCGCTTCGCGTGCCACTTCGACCCGTACGGCCCCATCTACAACGACCGGGAGCGCGCGCAGATCTTCGTCTCCGACGTCGGGGTCGTCGCCGTGTCGCTCGCCTTGTACAAGCTCGCGGCGGCGTTCGGGTTCTGGTGGGTGGTGCGCGTCTACGCCGTGCCGCTGCTGATCGTGAATGCGTGGCTGGTGCTCATCACCTACCTGCAGCACACCCACCCCGCGCTCCCGCACTACGATTCGACCGAGTGGGACTGGCTGCGCGGGGCGCTGGCCACCATGGACCGCGACTACGGCATCCTCAACAAGGTGTTCCACAACATCACGGACACGCACGTCGCGCACCACCTCTTCTCCACCATGCCGCACTACCACGCCATGGAGGCCACCAAGGCGATCCGGCCCGTCCTCGGCGACTACTACCAGTTTGATCCCACGCCGGTGGCCAAGGCCACATGGCGCGAGGCCAAGGAGTGCATCTACGTCGAGCCCGAGGACCGCAAGGGCGTCTTCTGGTACAACAACAAGTTCTAATAACTGCAGCAGAGCAGAGCAGAACAGAGAAGGATCGATCACTGCAGGAGTGGGAGGAGAAAACGGGAAGAGAGCTCCATTACCTACCTACCTAAGACAGGAGAAAGCATTTGGGCACAGAAAAGGTTTATCTGCAGTGCCATTGCTGGAATCGCCATGAAGCACAAAGTAGTACTGTGCGGATTCGTCAGTGTAGCGTAAGTGTGTGCGTTGATCTGTCCGTGGCTGTGTGCTCCTGCGTCGCAGCCTCGGGCAGCTCTGAGTTGTTTTTTTGTTCGTTGGCCTCGTGTCGTGTGGTTGTGTTCGTTGCGTCGGCGTCATCTCTCCGTCCCCTCGCGTGTTGTTGTAAACCATCCATCATCGATCTGGTGCTTATGGCGGGAATAACTGAGCATCGAACATCAAACTCTTTTTTGGTCACCTGCTTTCACATGATCTGCGTGTTCGTTTCCGCTCTTCTTTCTCGGCCTAGAATGCCCCGCTTGGCACCACAAAACCTGTCCACGCCAAGAGATTTGCTTTTCGCCTCGTAGGATACTCCTCTGCTTTTGCAACTTGCCATACCGTGGTCCAATGCTTGTGTGGTAGGAGTACTACTGTATGAAAGGAACGGATCTCTGCGCCAGCGGCCAAGGGAATCCATGCTCTTGGGCAGGACCAGCATTGTAGGTCTACTCGAGAACTGCTTACGGCTTACGGATGGCTGGAAGCTAAGATATGCGAACCCATGGTCGTACTACGCGGCACGTAGGTGAGCATTGATGCAACAAAATTTCTATCAGCTGGTGCTGCCCGCTCTGT
The DNA here is from genome assembly GCA_001182835.1 of Oropetium thomaeum. NCBI lineage: Eukaryota > Viridiplantae > Streptophyta > Magnoliopsida > Poales > Poaceae > Oropetium > Oropetium thomaeum. The sequence continues at coordinate 695,185 of LFJQ01000057.1, forward strand.
TTCATGCTCGTTCTTCCACAAGCACCGTCTATCTGCTCCCTATTTCCTTAGTGCCCTCAAAAATTTTCAGATTTTTTCGAGCCCGGGAGGTGTGGTTTTCATTTGACCCAACTTGAGAATTTTGAAATTAAACGAAAATAAAAAAAAGAAAGAGGGCAGGCCACCGCCCACGGCGGCCAACCGCCGAAGCGGCCGGCCAACCGTGGCAGGCGCCGGCCGGCACTCCTTTTTGCGCCACGCCTTTACTCCGATGAGAGAGCAATCCCGCAAGATCTTCTCCGCTCCCTTCCTCTCTCTCTCTCTCTCTCTCTCTCTCCCGCGCCAGCTCTTCTCCCTGACGCACGCCACCTCCAGCCGCACGCCATCGCCGCCCACCGTCGCCAATCGACGACGCGCGCTACCCTCTCTCCCCCTCTGCAGTGTATTAAGGCCGCCCAGAGCTTCTCCATGCTCCCCTACACTTCCATTTTCCTCGTCGTCCCCACGCCCCACTCTTCTTCCTCCTCTGTTTTCTCCGCGACGCATCACCATTGTCGCCGCCGCCCACCTTCACGACGCCAGCACTGCTCGAAGCTCCCCGTGCTCCGTCACCGTGCCGGGGAGCCTCCCCTCGTCTTTCTTCAGCTCTCCGTCCACCAAGACCTCCGGTCGTGCACTCTATCGCCCGGAACACTACTTTCTTCTTCCTCTGGCCGTGAGCACCGCCGCCGACAGTCTATCTTGAAAATTCGTCGTCGTGGTACCCCCTCACTTCAATTCATCTCTCCGGCTACTCCCTCTGATCTAGGCACACCTTCTTGGCATGGTTTCGTCCGCAGAGAATCGTCGGTGATGAAGAATTTACGGCACCATCGTCGGTCGCCATTGATGCCGCCACGGAGCTCGCTGTCGCCGACCATCTTCCGACCGTTCCCTTGGTCTTCATCACCCTCAAATCGGCTCCTTGTCTCACGGTGAAGCTCCTTGACACCTTCCTCTCCTCTCTACCGCACTCCCCCGGTGAGCTCATCGTCGGAGCACCGCCCTGCTCCGCTCCCCTGTTCTTGCCCTTTCTTCCAATTTAATTTTCTATTTTCTATTATTTAGCAAGTTTTGTAAATTGTGTAGTAAATCGAGGAAAAATATAAAAAGGGTAAACTAATCTTATTTGAATCCTTGTAAAATGCACTAGTTTTCTGCTAAAACACTTTTTCAAAAAACGTTCCTGGAACTTCCTCAATAATTAGATGAATCTTTTCTGTTTTTGAATTTTAATTGGAGTTCCAGAAGGGGTCTAGGGTTGAAATTTGAACCTTGGGTGTATCATGACTTTGTGCACCTCCTGCATTTTTATCAGGATTTTGCAGCAACAAATTTTTATGCATACTATGACCATACTCCAAACTGTCAAGTTAATTTGTTTTTTTCTAGAATGCATTAGGAAAGTCATCCAAAAGTCCAAACCCTTCATCAAAGCTGTAGTTTAGATGTCCAATGGTAGCTCCATTAAGTTTCATGATTTTACCATAAGTGTTAGTGTTTGTTTTCGATTTTATAATTTTAAATAACAGAAACTTGTTAGATTTTTAATAAAATCTTGGAAGCTCAACTTGACCCCAAACCAGTGCCAAACATCTTGTTTTAGAGGCTTCTTTGAATTAAAAATGGTCCCCTGCCCGTAACTTAAATTTGAATTTTCGTCGGAAAGTCGTTACGACTTTTACGATGTTTTACGGTGTTTACCGATGTCGTGAACGGACAACGATAGTCGGTGGGCTCCTGTTTCTGATAACGCAAGCAAAAACCTTCAAACCTAGTGTTGTAGTAACCCCTAGCCACCCAGTGAAGCCTCTGCATGAGACATTGTTTTGGGATTTTTCCCGAAAACGATATCCGTGTGCTACCCGATATCGGAACCGGAACCCGGGAACCGAGAACCAGTTTTCCAGATCGGTAAAACTGTTTTCAGCATAACTTGAGCTGTAGTACTCCGTTTGACGTGTTTTTTTTGCATTATGTTCATAGTCTCAGTAGCTACCTTCCTGCACCATATCACATCATTGTTTGCATCATGGCATCATGACATACTTCTTATACCGATGCGTTTTGCTCTATAGAATACGATCCGTTGAAGAGTGACACGGGTGCTGCTAAGGGAGGAGCACCAGAAGCTGACCAGGTCGCTGAGGAGAACACCACCACTGCTTCTGAAGGCAAGGACCTCATATTGCTATCCTAAGTAACTATTTAATGCTAATATATATGCTTACGTTTAGGATTGCATTAAGTCGGGCAATAGTGGTAAGGTCGGGAAATCCTATTATTGTTGCAAGTTACCCCTCCTTGATGTTGATTACGTCACCTTGTCAACTGGGTAGTATGTCATTGTTCAAGTCACGAAATGCTTAGCCATGCGTAGATTAACGGTAGAAGTCGAGTGGTAAGTTCCACCCGCATGTGTAGGATTCACCCCGGTTACTTATGAGCTTGTGGCAAGTTCAGATGTTGATAAAATTGAAAAGTGTTAAAACTGGAATCCGGACGGTGGAATAGGAGTGCAGCAAGACGTGGAGGTTGTCGCAACGCCGTCCGAGAAAATCGTACGGTTGCTCATCCAGGATCATTCGGGGTGCCACTTGACGAAGCAAGCGACCATACAGTACAATAATTAACAAGGACACGCAAAATATGATTTAAAGGGTACATGAAATTCTGAATATTACAACATTGGTTCGGATAATTTAAGTGCGGAAACGTAGTTCGAAAACAAGCGAAAGTCAGCGGAAGCTAATAATTACAACTCGACGATACAATTAAGCACGCCAGCCCACGGGTGTTTAATCTTCATAGGTCGGAGAAGCGGGAACCCACTCGAAGGTCCACTCCGAGGGTGCCTCCTCTTCCCAACCACCACAACCAAACGAGGCAAGGTTAGAAGAATCACCTGCAAAACATTAATCCACAAAGCCTGAGCAACTAATACTCAGCAAGACTTACCCGTCAACGTGGCCATCTAATGACCGACTCCTAGGATGCAGGTAGTATAGATGGAAGTTGGTCGGGTATTGCGAATCACAGCGCTAACAGTCTATTCCATTTTTAGCCAAGTTAACAGAGTTGGTTATTAACATACTAAGTGTGCCATTATCCTAAACAAACAAGAATTTAGTACAACAATCCAGGGTTTGCGACAGCCATTTTCATCATAAGTCCATCATTTACATATCGTTGCGGTGGAAAGGAGCAAGTGCTACTCTTAACCACGAGGAGCGGCAATTATAATCGATTTACATCCAGTAGGAGAAACCCGAGTGACACGACACGTGCACACTCAACTGAGTCACACGTGGCTACCTATCGCAACATCGTGACAGTGTTGGCTCAACATCCATCCCTCCAAGGACATGGTCCTCCAGGCGATGCCCTGCATCCTTGTACGGCCCCAAGCCTTTCCCTCTAGCACGAGCCCAAGAAAACAAAAGCAAATTCATCCACCTTGCTGGTCCGTTCACCCAGAAAAAGGGATGGCCAATTGTCCAACAAAGCACGGTGAGCTACGTTGGTTTCCCGGTCCAATTTACCAGTATGCACTCGGTACACAACTCAAACTTGACCAATGCAACCGCACCCGATAGGGTTCTCAAATTTTAATCACAATTAAGATCAACATATTGCTCGACATTTTTCCTTATTTGATTAAAACACGAGTAGTCTCCATACTACTCGGATGCTACCGGATTCCTGTTCTTTAAGCATCACATTCTATCGATGGCTCTACCCAAAATAATCCATAGGAAACCTACCAAGTCATGCAACTAGGTTTTCACGGTAATTTCCTCGAAACTTAATGCACAAACAATTCCTACACACATAGTGGTAAACAGAAAATTTGTAAAACACAGGTGTGCACCGGGGCTTGCCTTGGTTTGCAGAATAGTCAGAGCACTCAAACGAGAAGTTAATTCCTGCGGGTGTCTCCTCCGGATTCTCGTTCACCGACGAAAGTTCCTGGTCGGTTCCTATATGACGAAAATGCACTTTATAAGGAAAATGATGGTTCAAATGAAACTTCTCACTTTCATTCCAAAAAATGATTCTTAGTTGGCATGTTGTCGAAATTAATGATTTCACTTTGGTTAGAGTTAGACCGACACTTTACTATTGTGTTAATTATTTAATATCTACGACTATTAATCTAGGGTTAAAAATAAAACTTTTAATTAGATCTCAATATTATTTTAATTTGATGGTACTCTTTGAAATATGAATTTCAAGCTTTGGTTGAGGCCTAGGTGAATTTTCTAGATTTTACAAAAATTCAACAAAGTTTCTGTTATTAGGTCTTATAAAATCAGAAACCATATGTAAACCTTGGAATAAAATTATGATATTTTATGGTGTTACTCAGGAGAACCAAATTTACAACTTTGTTTTTGGGGTCTAATCTTTTTACTGACTTTTACAATGTATTTTAGAAAATGGCATTTTAATAGGCAGATTGGGGTATTGTGAAAGTATTATATACAATTTGGTGGTCCTAAAATCCCCATAAAATTCCAGTAGGTGTGTGCTGCCATGAGGTACTTGTAGATCAAATTTGAGCCTTAGAACTGTTCTACAATTTGAATTAAAATTCAAAAACAGAAAGGAGTGCTTTAATTACTCCTGAAAATGTGTGGTCGTTTCATAAAAAGTGTTTTAAAAGAAATTTAGTCTTAGTCATGAGGTTTCTAACAAGGTTTGGTTTGCTATTTGGAGTGGTATTCTATTTTCTACGAATTTTACAACTCTGTGAATTTTCCTGGAGTTTGAATAATTTGAAAGGAAGCCGGGCCTGCTTGCCAGTGGCACAGAAAAGAGGAACGGCGCTAGGGCAACCTCCCGATGGCGCATCACTGGCGGTTCTCGCCGGAGGGGGAGTCGGCGGCGGCTTTCGTGGTGCCCAGCATGCTCAGCACGGCTCGGGGGTATCATTTGATCACGGAGAGGGGGCGGGGCTCACCGGAGGTACGCCGGCGACGGTGGACCGATTACGGCGATGGCGGCGGCGGTGTTCCGGCGGCTCGGCGGTCAGTGAGTGTCAAGGTCGGGCACCGTGAGCTACAGTAGAGGCCGGTGGTGTCGCTGGGCACGGCGAGGAAGAGTGAAATTGGCCGAAAGATGGTCGTCGACGGTGAGGTGGCGGCTCGGCGGGTGCTTCGGCGATGGCGCGGCGATTTCGTCTTCACTGCTCCACCAAAACCGCCGCAGTCAATTGAAACGGGACGAGGGCTACCCGAGGGTCTCGCCGACGGAAGGAATTGGGGAGGCTCTCACCGGCGATGAAGAATTCGACGGGGTGGCTACAATGGCGGCCGCGACGGTGCTCCGAGAGCAATCTACCGGTGTTGGCTAGGGTTTCGGCTCGGGAAGGGGTAAACGGGCGTGGAAGAGAGTGGTGATTGATCTCGCACGCGTTGGAGGAGCTCGGTTGGTATCGGATTGTAGTGGGACGGCCGGTCGACGCGGGAGCAGTGTGGCGGCAATGGCGGCCGGCAGTGAGGAAGAAAAACGAGGAGGAGCGGGGAGGGAGAAGAAAAACGATGGAGGAGCAATTTGTAGCGCACTGAGACGGTTTGCAGTCCTCGGGTGGTTGGCTGGACGACAGTGCAGCGGCGCGCTCGGGAGAAATTTAATCGGGCGGCCGCGGCGACGGTGATGGCGGTCGAAAATTCCCGTACGTGGGTAGTTCGCTGGACGAGCGAAGCAGCGGCGCTCGCGGGGAGAAGTAATGGCGCACGTCGGGCTAGCCTCGGCTACGGGCGTAGGGCGACTCGGCGCGGGGAAAATCGGCATGGGCGGCTCTGTCCTTAGCAGCGGCAGGGTGAGGCAGGTACAGTGCTCAGCCGGCAGTACAGAGAAAAGAAAGAAAGAAGAAAGAAGAAGGAAGGAGAAGAGAGAGAAAAGAAAAAAGATTAGTGTAGGAGTTTAAATTTGAATCCCAATTGCAATTTGAAGTTTCACTAAAACGATTGAATGGCTATACATGTAAAGGAAATTAGAATTAAATTTTTGAATTTGCTATTTGTACTTCTTGAATTCTTTTGTCTATTATTTGAAATTCTGACCTAATTAGGGTTTGATTAAACAATTTCGGAGTTTGACAATCGCTCTCAACAATCTTGATTGCTAAATGCCCTAAAAACCTTGCGAAGTTGGTGGAAAGGCTAGGAATGTGTGGAATTAAAAATTTAAATTTGAATTGTTATTTGAATTTTTAAGCTCCGGTAAAACTTTTCTTTCCTAGCATCATTATTCTGATATCCCCACGGCAATTTGGATCTTTGAGCCCCCTTTACCACTTAACTCAAGTTAATAGATTCGCAATAATTTAACATGACCAGAAGTATTAGTAACTCATTTTAGTTTGACGGATTTGTAGCCATTTATTTAATTCCCTCTACTTCATTAAACGACAACGAACCTTTTTAACCCTCCATTTTACCACCCTAAACTTGCTTATTTATTGAATTGATCGAGTTTAATTTTTTTGGGTGTCACAGCGGTCTTGTGTGCCGTAGGCCCCGTCTGGGTTGACCTAGGATCCGACCGTGTTATTCTTGACCTGAGCATTTTTTGTACATACCACATGTTGAATATAATGGTAAGACAAGCTGAGTATCTCATTGTGTACCAACGTTTGGCCGATGACTGCACAGTGCGTGAAATGAGGGACTCACGTGTGCCTGCGAGGTTGTGGTACTCGACACCGTGTGGATTTTCCAACCGTGTGGGCACGAGTGTGAAAAAGGTTGACATGAGTATCCCCTTGTGTAACTTTAGCGGGTTGCACGAGCTGTATGTTCCTCAGTCGTGTGGGTACAGTTGGACTCCCCTGTAGGGTGTATAATCGGTTCGAATCCGCCGTGGTCTCGGTTATGATCAAGCTCAGTGTCCTTTGGATAATATCGTAGAGTTGACATGTAACATGATGGGAAATGGATTATGGTTGATGGTATATGTGATTTATGGTTACATGGTACTTATGGTCATAGGTTTTAGTAGGTATTTTTGTCCGTAAAATCTTTTACTTTATGCTCATTCACATATGCTTAGTTTCAGCTTTAAGCCAATCAAGTCTATCCACATGCCTTACTTACCTTGCTACTGCCAAATTGCATTATTCTTGGAGTCGGGAAATAATTCCCACAACAGGGTAAGTCTTGCGAGTACTTTCGTACTTAACATTTGTTGCTTAAGTTTTTGCAGGTGAGGATGAGTTGGTGTTCGGTTACTTTGTTCCACCGGCGAGGGTGAGGAGTAGTCCGGACGTTCGTGTGATCGTGATTTGTGATGTTCGTGGGCTAGGCATTACAATCCTCTGGTGTTTTATCATTGCAACCGCTGCGACCGCTCTTTTCCTTAGAATCGCTTCCGCATTTTAAATTTCAAGACTTATAGGTTGAACCTTCGGTTTGAAAGATTACTTTAAAACTAATGTAATTGAATTATTGTGACTTATGTGATGTATCAATCGTTGTTATACCGACGTGCTTGGATCTTGGGCATTGCTTGAGAAGCATGTCGGGGGACTGCCGGTTTTACATTCCTTTTTATCGGGTTGAGTACTCGCATACTGTACATGGACAGCGAATCAATTTGATAAACTTGAATGTAAATTGGACGGGTCTCTCACAGCAACCATCCGTTCCCCAGACGAGAGCTGTCGGCTCTTCTTCTTCTTATGGGGTCGGTTAGAGGGGCCTTCGCCGGCATCCTCGTCTCACTTGCCCTTGGCCTCCTGGGGGCGGTTGAAGATTGCTCCCACTGCTTCCTCGCCGGAAGCGTGACTGGTTGCGATATCTAGGAGCTCCTTGGCCGCTCATGGACTCTTGTGCCCCAGTTTATGGACGAGGGGGCGATAAGTGGTCCCGGACAGGAACGCCCCTATGACGTCGGCGTCGCCCACGTCCTGCAGCTCGTTACATTGTCTGTAAAAGCGTCGGATGTACTCCTGGAGGGTCTCCCCCGGTTTCTGTCGGCAGTTCTTGAGGTCCCAGAGGTTTCCTGGGCGCGTGTAGGTCCCCTGAAAGTTTCCTACGAAAACTTCCTTCAGATTGGACCAACTTGCGATCCGATCGGCGGGGAGGTGCTCGAGCCACGTCCTGGCCGAATCGGCCAGGTTGAGAGGCAGGTTGCGGATAATGAAGCAGTTATCGTCCGCACCTCCGGCTCAAAAAGCGAGCCGGTAGTCCTCGAGCCAGAGGCTCGGGGGTCAGAAGCGCCGGGGAAATGCCGCGCCATGGATGTGAGGGCTGAAGGCGTGAGGCCCCGGGGCATCCGGGTTTGGGCTCCTATCCTCACCCACATCGTGGCGCCCCCCTCGGCGCGGGTGCCGAGGTTGACTCGCCCCAGAGTCGCGGTCCTGTTGGCACCGGCGCGCCTCCAAGCTGGCGTGAGCATCGCGGTTCGCGCCTAGGCGGCCGCGAACGAAGGCTTTCGAGGCCCTGTTCGTCCCAGGGAGCGTCTATTGGACGGACACGTTCTGGGTGTGAGGTCCGCGTATTCGCGACCGCGAGCTCTCCGCCTTCTGCGCCGCTGCGCGCTCTAATAGTGCCTCAACTTCGTGTTGAGTGCGTCGAGCCTCAGGTGTGGCGGGCTCAGGGAGCCCTCGGAGCAACGCCGCCGCCATGGCGAGGTTTTGGCTGGCTCGCAGAAAGCGTGGATACCTATCGCTTTCCTCGATGATTCGACAGCGCATGTCACGCGCCATAGAGCGAGCGCGCCCTCCGGCTTCACACCGAGCGAGCTCGCGGTCGATCTCCGCTTGCTCTTGCTCCAGTTGGTGTTTAGCCTCCCGGAGTTCCTCCCTCCGTGCTTGCAACTGTTCAGGCAGTTCGTCGCGAGACGGAGTCCCGGTCACAGCCATCACGGGGGTGATGGGGCGATCGTTCTCCGGGTTAGGGAGGTCCTCCAGGTGCGCCATGAGGCACTCGCGAGAAGGATTGTGACTTCCCTCGTTGTGTTCTGTGCCGGAATCTCTGTTTGCCTCGTCGAGGAGGTCGAAGAAAGATTCTGACGCATAACCTGTCATCCCCACGAACTCGATGTCCGTGGTGCACAGGCTTTTGTGCGACGACACGCGGGTCATCGCGATTTCGTCAGCGCTGGACCGGTCGGGCGAAGTGGTTGCGCGCGGGCCCTTGCTGGAGGACTTCGGAGAGCACGAACCTCCGCCAGACCATCGCACTTTTCCGTTCGCCGATGCGGACGGTACGCAACGGGAATCGGGGACGGCGATTGAAGAAGCTGGTGCGTCAACCGGCGCCAGGCTGCCCTCTAGTGTGGCAACAAAGCTGAGGCTCCCGAAGCACATGATCGCGTCGGGAATCCATCCATTGGCGTAGTTGGCCATCAAAACCCGAAAGGTGACCAGCGAAAACACGCAAGCCCCCGTTCCTGGCGCGCCAACTGTCGGCGTTCGTTACCGCCGACGAGTTATTTATCGTGGGATGCGCGTTTTAGGGTTCTGATGGTGCGTAAGAGGACACAAGGATTTATACTGGTTCAGGCAATTGTGTCCTACGTCCAGTTTCGAGCTGCTCGTGTTACTTGCGATTGTTTGTAGTAGGGGGTTACAAACGGGCGAGAGGGCCGGCTTCCCAAGTCCTTGGATGAAAACGTGTGAGCTGAGGAGTGTTGGTTGTTCTTCTCTCTAAGGAAAAAGATCCTCTATCTGATGACCGATGTCTCGGATCCCCCTCCTCTCATCTCGGTCTCCTCCTTTTATACCGCAAGGAGTGAGACGCGGGACAAGTCGCGGTGGAGTGGTGGTCGTGGTCGTACGCCTCAAGTTGAGCTTCGTCGCTGTGGGCGTCGTCATCAGTATGACGGCGTCCTTCTGGTCCGACGGTATGGAGAGTGGCCGTCAATTGGGGACGTCATGTCCGTATGGTGGAACGAATTTCGGTAGGGGTCGGTGGAGTGGCGCCGTATTCCTCGCCCCTGTGCCCGTCGAGCCGTCACTCAGAGGTGTCTTGTCCTTCTAGGAGAGTAGGCTTCTGACAGGAACTATGGCAGCAGTGACAATCCTTCGGACGATGCACATCGTGCGCATTCACTGCCCACTTGCTCGAGTTATCGATGTCTTCTCCTGTCCGTGGACGTGGGAGCTGCAGGCATTTATTGCCTAACTGCTGCCGTCCCTCCTACTCATGGTGTGGTAGGCGGTAGGGTCGGGCGAGGTGGAGTTTGGTGCGATCTCTCGACCCTGACGTGGGGAAGTCGAGCACGTCGGTCGGACTACGTGGAGCGCGACTCCTGTTCGGGGGGGGGGGGGGGGGGTCGGGCGAGGCGGAGGTCATCCGTGGGCCCGACCCGTCGGGTGTCTGCATGACACAAGGGTCGGGCAAGGCGAAGATTGTTTCTGCCTCCTTCATGTCGTTAAGCCTGTGGGTCATTAAGGCTAATCACCTCTGTTAATGATCCTCGACAAATAAAAACACACGAAACATATCATATTCCTTAACCTTTCACTTACATTGAGATCTGACGACTCAACTCAACTACACTATGATCGATCTAGCATGTCACCTAGGTCCAGGGGTTCAGTATACGCACAAGGATCAACCCATGAAGAAGCTAGCTATCTTCATCGATCTACATGTCCTCAAAGGAGCAGTCATCCTCCGTAATCCTGTCATTAAAGGAGCGGGATGATGCCCCCAAAGAGTTTCTGTCCGGCCCTCCTAACAGTCCCATGAAATCCAGCTCCGCGGGGGGTATGCCACCCAAGCGATATGACGCCCAGAAGGGATGGTTCGGTTCAAGTAAAACCATCTCTATCTTGTCATCCACCCAGAAGGGTGGGGGCCGTGGAGGCAGACCTGGACGTTGTCCGGCACGGACCATCACCGGTGATGGCGGAGGCGCATGAAATGCCGGAGGCAGTCCTCCTTGCAGCATGATAAAGTGGCTTGGCGCCAGGGGCTGAAGCGGTGAAGCTGCCATGTCCGACGACTCAAAGACGGTACGAGTAAAAACCACTCTATTAGCATTAGGTGCACGCGTGTGCCTCCTCTCTGGGTTTTGGTCGTTTCCTCCGGAGGTCATGTTGTCGACTGCGTCTCGTCTCTAGTACACCTGAAACAAAGTTCTGAAGAAAACTCGCTCGAGTTTTAGTTAACCAAAGCTGCCTTACGTGGTCAAGGACTCAACCCGTTGGAGGTGGCTGAGATGACAAAGTGCACTAGGGTGTGTTTGTAGCTCTGGTTTCAGAATGGAGGAGAATAGTGGGCATGGTCGGACGGTAATATAGTGGGAGGAGTAGCAATCGTAGTGTGGTGCATGATTCTCAGTGACGGCGGGGGAGGCTCCATGGCTAAGGCACGATTCCAAAAATAAGCGGAGAACTACTAAAAATTCCTACTAAGGATAAATGTAGTCTAATATTGTATTCATTACTGCCAAAAATGGATCAACACCTATCATCACTCACCGCATTACCGTAGCAAAGTAGTGTTGATTCAAACAAAAATCCCCCACCTATGCTCGACTTGTTCGTACAGTATTATATAGTACTCATTTTGATTTTTAATTGATGTTGCTAAAACGACCTTGGTTAGGACGACAAATGCACACGCTCTTCTTTGTGTGTTGCCTACTAACGGAAGCTACGACATAGCTTCTTATGCGCACGCATGTAGTGTAGATTTGTATCGCAAAGTTGTATGATATTATTGTTGATACAAAAAAAAAATCGATCCCACGTAAGTCCGATTGTTTGGTATTATATACACTAATTCAGTTTTTAGTAATTGACGATGCTAAAAACCTTGGTTAGGACGATGCACATGCTCCTCATTGTGCGTTTTCCTACTAACGGAAGCTCTGAAATAGCTCTTATGCACATACGGGTAGATTTGTAACGGAAACGTTGTATGATATTGTCAGAAGCTGTGAAATAACTCTTATATACACACGGGTAGATTTGTAACGGAGACGTTGTATGATATTTTGGAAGCTGCGGCATAGCTTCTTTTATGCACACATGAGTAGATTTATAATGGAAACTTTGCTCTCTACACATACAGTTGGTTTCTTGACCACGACCTAGCCATATTATATAGCAATGCTAGACGCCATCATGAGCTATACGGTGTCGAGCAATATATAGTTCCTCGATATTTCTTATCATGTGATATCAATATATAATTGTGTTGCTAGTTTAAGGGCTGAACTGAGAATTTTGGAACAATTTAATTAATAGAATGGGGGCAAAAGAAATATTGTGAAGCTATGTGAAACAAATTATACGTAATGAGACTACAATAAATCAAATCATCACAGGAAAGTTTCTTTGAGCCATTAATTCTTTTCAACTAATTCGGTATATCAAACAGCCCTTCCTGCAATATTCTAAGCTATATTTTGGGTGCATTTTAACTACTGCCAAATTCATGTATCTTGCCTGTAGTATTATGTTTAATGCATTCCAAAAGCTCTAGTAATGCTCCTATTTCAGTTCAACTTCAAGCAGAAAATTATTTTCATCCTCCGAATCTAATAGCCCTATTGCTTCAATTTCACATGTCGTGACATGCCTGTATATGCATGTGTATATACTACGTATGTACTTGATTTCTCTTATGCGTGTAATGATGTGACTAATCTCGTTGATAGTATTTTCTCCAACTGCCTTTCTATCCAGATCGTCCATAATCATGTACTGTCATTACACCATGTTAAGAATAATTCAACTAATTTTGGCTCTACTTTAATTACTTTTAATTACTGATTGTATTCCTCACCTACTTATTTAATTTGTGACTAAATAGTACTCCCTTCATTTCGGTATTCCTACTCGAGCGTGTCCGTTAATTCATTTTTAGTTCAAAGCTCCTTGGCTGAAACGATAAGAATTTCCCTTTTTTGCATGGGAAAACAAAAAGCATTTCTAAAATAATCGAGCAATATCAGGTTAATTGCACAAATTACCCCTATATTACCTGGAGTATGAAATTAGTTTTTTGAGGGGTCGAAGGGGGATTAGCCCAAAATGGCTCGAGTTAGTTACAACAAAAGGGAGAAGGATAGGGGAAACTTGACATACACTTGCAAACAAGGAACACCAGTTGTCGCTACGGATGCACAGGAACGCTGTAGCCGACACTTGGAGGTTCTGCTACTCCACACCATGGTTTACAAAAACCGGTCAGATTCACGGTTTTCGTTAAAATTGATCCAGAACGGTTTCCACAGTTAACAAGCTACTGTTTTTAATTTTTGAAACATTTCAAAATTTGAAGATTTTGAAAAGTTACAAACCATTAAACCGTATGGTAAACCTCAAAGACCACTTAGTAAAGAATATAAACCGTTGGATAAACCGTTTTGTAAACGTGAAATACAAACGAAACAACGAAAACAATTCAAACCGAGTGGTACCGCAAAAACTATCCGGTTGTCATTGAAATTCATATTTCATTGTTCGAAACAATTTAGAATGGTTTTCGCAGTTTTCATGATTTTCTTAAGTACCGACCCAAATGGTTTCCGCGGTTCAAACAGTTTTATAAACCTTGCCCCACAGACTCCGGTGTGCTTATGAGCTCTCGATCTGCTAGCCCGTGGAGATTGGCTCGGCGTCGGGTCAGAGTTTAGCAGTGGGCCGGGCAGGGTCCAATCAACCATTCCGCGAAATGAGCTAACTGGAAAGTTCCACTCCTCACAATGAACAACAGGTAAACTCGCTAGTAGAGGCAGATCAAAAGGCATTGTCCGCTTCAAAAGACACTAATTACAGTAAACATAGACCCAACATGTTCTTGCACGTCAGGGCCAGACATAGATAAGATAGCATAAGCATCGTGCTGGAACCAAGGTTTTAAAAACCGTTAAAAATCATGCAGTTTTCACAGTCTTCGCTCAAACCGCTCTGACTCGGTTTCTTAAACCAAATGGTTTTCTCTAAAAGCCATAACTAAGTATTATAACAAAAACGATTTTCTCTCGGTTTCTATGGTAAACCGTTTCATTTTCACGTATTCGGTTTCCGCGGTTTAAACGGTTTTTGAAACCTTGGCTGGAACAAACATGCATGCAACATTAATATGCATGCAATCTTTAAAAATGCCGTAACAAAAGTGTAACGTCCCGTCTCCCCGAGGCCGGGCCCGCTTACATTAGATAGCTTTTATAGGATATAGCCTGACCTCACAGACCAACACAAGTCTTTTCTGCGTACATTTGTCCTCACTCGTGCGCGTCCGAGAGTCACTTCCCGGTCGGTCACCCATCCTGAAATTGCTCCAAACCAAGCACGCTTAACCTTGGAGTTTTCTGGAGTTAGGCTACCGGAAAAGAAGTTGCAACTTGTTGGTATGAGTATTCTATTAATCCTATTAAGCCCTGGGCCGGGATATCACAAAAAGAACAAAAATACTAAAACTCTACATACGCGCTGGACATCATCGTGAGCATATAAACAATAAAGACGCAAACATTGACAAAGTAGCCAGGATCCTCCATCCTTCAAATGGTGTAGCAGTTTCATTCTTCGAAGAATCTTACTACTTTAACAGCTTGTGCAAAAAACACAAATGATACAAGCGTGAAGAGATCCAAATAAGTACTTTCAGCACTTCAGCTTATGCAGCCGCTAACACTTATTCTGCTAGCTATCACAAGATAATTTGAATAAAAAAAAAGAGGACGCTTGCAATTATCAGCACAACCAGAATTTAGAAAATGACAATTACTATAAGCAGATAACAATATAAGGCCAGTATTCATCTTCCATCAAAGCGCATTACCTTGCCAGGGAGACAACAATATGACAATGAACATGCAGAACAACAGTTTCACTATAAGCTAAACCTAAGTATCCATGCCAGTACATGCATATGCATAGAACAGTAACCTCATGTCACAAGCTGTTACCAATTATCACAATAACGCAAGTAGTTGATGTGATTAACAACAGGAGCGGAGTTAAAAAAAAGGTTAGCCTGATCTTATACTTCATCATGACATGTTACTGCTGACTAGTGGAAAAAGAAAAAAACTATATTCACTAGTTTGCCAGCTCTTAACCCTATACTATATACATGTATATATATCTACAGTCTACATATCCTGCAACACAATCATGCTAGCAACTTAATCACTGTGTTTTGATATCAAAGTACAATAATACCATGCAACAAATTATGTGAAAAATCAAAGTTTATACATTATAATAATGTTGTGTCCTTACAGTTTTTGATCTAACTGTCAATACAATTTTTCTTCGAACAGATTATTCAAATCTATAGTAACTATGATTTGAAAATCAACAAAACGTTAAGGAGCAACAGAGACAAATGAAGTAGAGATCATAAGGCATGTTAAAACAAAATGACAACACTGAACACTCAAAAGAAAAGTGGAACAGTTCACTCAGACTAAGGAAGAGGGCTGCAAGGTTCTGAACCTGAAGTCTGAAACAATTTGAGTTCAGTTATGTTGCTTAATCAATTAATAAGAGTGAGATACATTACTTTTACACTGATGTTACTTACTTTTGAATTTCAATATTTAGCATCTATTTCAAGACAAGCCGTAAACAGAGTACAACAACAACAGCAATTATAATAATAACAACAACAACAACAATAACAACAACAACAACAACAAAGCCTTTTAGTCCCAAGCAAGTTGTAGACTAGAGGGTTTTTTTTTTTTTGCGAAAATTGTAGACTAGAGTTGGTCCCACATGTACAAGAATTACCCAGCAAGAAAAGTTATATTAATGCAAAAGAAGACAGAAAAGAAAGAACAAAAAAAAGAAAGAAAGGGAGCAAAAGTAATTGACATAAAGTTGTCATATATAACAGAGTAATGAGAAAAATTTGCAACTTCACCAAAAACTGAGTTTTGGTTAACTCAAGAGACATGTTAGTGCAGTGAATGAAATTTGAAGTTGAAGCTAAGGTTCAACTAAGTTAGTCCCATGCGGCATAACTAATTATCAATTCCCCATGCAACATAATAATGTATTGCAGGAAGATCTCACGAGACCAATTATTAATTTACCAAAATAATATCAATTCTGTCTCAAAACTTCACATTTAGCATCTAGTAGCACCTAATGACAGGACAAGGCACCAATCTGCTAGTTTGCATTTATATATATAACTGCTGAGTAAAAGCAGAAATCATCATAAAATTTTCAGGTTTCAATTCCAGTGTATGAAACCATATAACACAATAATGCAAATAATTGATATGACCTGCCTCATGATACCTATCTAACACAATCAAATATAGCACAGGGATTTCATAGGCTACAATCATTTTCATTACATAACAAACTTCTGCAACCAGCGTCCAACTGCTATGACCCTAAGTCTCTAAAACATAATAATGATCAAAATCATGTTATGACTTCTATCGCTAGTCATCCAAACAAAGTACTTCAACTACAGTGCAGCCATGCTAAGTTTACCTCATATTGTCACGATTCAATTTGAAATTCATCATAACATTGCACTGTGACCAATCTAAATGAAATTTGACCACTCCATCACCTTTTGTACACTAGCACTAAATATTTTGTATCCTATGATAGGTTAACTTATAAGAAAAAGATTAAGCCTCAGTCCAGTTAATCCAGTGAATTTAAGGTAACAGCATCCAACATTACACAATGGAATAAAAAAAACAATGGGTTTAGTGAAAGAAACGACATCAACTGAATGCTCAGAACAAAATGGAGATATTGATATTAAATGCAAAAACGGCTAGAAATGAAAACATGAATAACTGAATGATGTGCACCAAGTAAATGGGCTACCAGATTCCAAAATTGCAAAACGAAAAAAAAAAAAAGGAGTAATACCAAGCAATCATATAGCAGCTATCAACAAACTATGTTGCAAAGATGTGGCACCACTACTTTAGCTCTACAGAAATAATTTGGCAATATCATAATCAAACAGTCACACAAACACATACCACCGCATCAAGGACAGGTCCTAAATGGTACTTGAAGCTAATTCAACCACACAGGTAAAAGGGGAGGAGTACTATAGATGCAAGTAAATGACACCAGAAGTCAAATTCGCATCATCCATGACAACGATAGGTTCCGAAATCACACAACAGATTCACAGGACCAGCAGCATACTATTCATACGAGGAACTGGACGGCGCGCCGCCTTCTTCACTCGGCCTTGGCAGCGGCCTTCTCCTCCAAATCGGCCACCTTATCCGCGACCTTCTCACCCTCCTCGACTGGGATCGGCGGCGCGGACGGCTCGGCAGCCGCCGGGGCTGACGCCTTCTCCTCCACCTCCTCGGCCGCAGCGGCGGGGGCGGGGGCCGGGTCCTCCTCCTGATCGGGGTCGCGGGAGGGGTCGGTGGAGCGGGACACAGCGGCGCGGAGGCGGTCCAGGAAGGGCCTGAAGGCGGTCTCGACGGTGACCCAGGCGAGCGCGAGGCCGCCGGCAACGATCACCGCCGTCTTCAGCGCGTTGCCCTCGCGTGCGCCTCCTCCCTTCGCCATGGGTGCTTCACTGCTTCGGCACGGATTGCCTTCTGCTGCTGACGTATGGGGATGGGCGGATGCGTTGTGTGGTGTCGCGCCTGGGGGTTTGGAGGTTTTGTGTGCTGTGGGCGCCGCGCAGCGCAGGAAGGAAGCAAGGTTTTTCTTTTTTTTGTCTTGGACAGTACTGCACGAAAGGGAAAGCGGAGGAAGACGGGGAAAGCGCAGGAAGACGGCAAAGCTGAGCGAGCCGTGACTCGTGACTTGGCTGGCACCGTTTGGATGGCCGGTGGCCGGGGTTGGCCTCTCCTCTTGCTGGGTTTGATACGCGTCTGGTGGGCTAATTTTTTGGGGAGCCCATGAGAATGGAAAAATTTTGAGCCATAATTGTTGGCCCACCCAACACAGCCTTTTGGCTACGCGGTTCATGATCTCTCACTCACGTGCGAGTGCGCCAGCGCCAGGGCCCGGGGCAGTGAGTCCCATGTCATCTGACCATGAATGACCATTCATTTCTCGTGGAGCACGGGCTGCACATCCATCGAACTCGTAGGTGACAGATTTTGACGGTCTACCTGTTCACCTGCGACGCTTCACCTTCTGCTCTTCTTCCCCGCTCCCGGCACCGGCAGAAAGAGAGTTGTATTGTAGTATGTGGCGTTCTAGAAATCGGCGTGGAAAGTCATAGGATTCGAAGATCCTGTCAGAGGCTTACCGCTTACACCTACTGACCTACACGATGCTTATCAGTAAAACATCTACACGGTGTTTACCAGTAAAACGTGTTTTACTAGCAATATGCCAACAACATAGCAAGAGCTGACAGCATCGCATAACACACACACAGACTACTCCGGTTTACGGGAATCATGGCCAGCTTTTCCAGCTAGTATTCTTCAAGCTCATTGACCTGACCACTACTAACATTCGGCAAGCGCGTGCACCGACACCGACAGACGGCGAAATGGTTGTGTGAAACGAAAGAGTCGGTAGCGAATGGGATGAGAGATCACAGATCTCGTCTGGAACTCTCAGATGCATCTTCTCAAGAACAGATGGAGATGAGCACAACTTGCATCAGTTTTATTTACTTCAGGAGGCATCATAATAAGCGTTACAAAAATCAACCAAACATTGTACATTTACATCTCGCAACGAGAACGAACCAAAAAAGAATGTAAAGAACGAGCATACGCTTCACCTCTACAGGGGACACTAAGATCTACATAGAACAGAACCATTCATCATCAATTCCCCGACCTACTAATTCCCACTTATACTCTTAATATTGCGGTGTTTTCATCACCAATCGCACCTACCTGAGAGGCAGGAACCTGACTCTTCTTGAGCCTGTCGTCATCTCCACACTCGGATCTGATCTCATGGAGATCAGTCACCTCACCTCCTTGCAAGGCAAAGAGCACGAGCAAGTGCCAACGCTCTTAGTGCGCCATGGCGTGGCCGTTATGGTGGAAGCTCTGCCTCGGCGTGTAGGCGAAGGCCGCAGGCTTGCACTGGACCTTCTGCACCGCCGCCGGCAGGGACTGCTTCTGCGTGGTCGGCAGCGTGTGCGAGGACGTGACGAGCCGCCGGACGCTGGAACGCACCTTGTAGAGGATGTGGCCCCAGCTGCCCCTGCTCTGGCGGCCGAGCGCGGCGACCTCCTCCTCGTTCATCTCGAGGTCGCCCGCGAAGCCGGGCTTCTTGGACAGGAACCAGCCGACCCACTCCCACCACCGCTTCAGGTGCCCGGTGGCGAACGCGCCAGCGAGCGACGGCGCCGACTTGGACCGCCGGAACGCCCACTCCGCGGACGCGGAGGAGATGGGCTGGATCTTGCCGGAGAAGGAGGACAGCCTCTTCCTCAGGCCCATGAGGTGGCTCTCCTTGTCCGCCCCGCCCTGGAAGGTGGGCAGCTCTTCCTTGAGCGGCCTTGTCGGCAGGAACCTCGCCTTCTGGATGTTCTCCAGGATGGTGGCCATGACTCGAGGCAAGGAAGCAGAGCAAGCAGCAAGATACAGAAGAGGACAGAGAGGTTCAACGGTAATGGCCTTCTCCTCCCCCTCCCTTCTCCAGATCTCCTCTTCTCTTGGTGTGGCCAGAGGAGGAGGGAGAAGGTATGTGTATGCGATTGCGCGGTGCTCGTCTCGCGTTCACGACAGCTGCCTCCGCCTGGACAGGCTGGTTTTATTCATGCATAAGGGGGACACGAAGTGTGCAGTTGAAAATTCGCAAATTGTTTTCCTTCCCAACTCAGGCAACCCAAATATACTGGAGCCGTGTTGGCAAATGATAGCTGCCACCTGCTTTGACATCCACCAAATGGCGTGCTGTCCGGCCCCCTCCAACTCTCTTCTGTTGACACAGCGATGTGTTGGCATGGAGATGCAGCGTCTCTGATGCCAACTCGTGTGGACTCGCCACGGTAACCGTCTGATCAATGCTGTAAAAAACGATGCGCATAGAGTTGACTACATCAATATCAACACAGTTCAAGTGATGAAACGGGGTGCGGTTTTTCAGTAAAGAATACGCATGAGGCCTGCATAGCCACAAGAACAACTGGTTTGGCCATATGTATGATGTAGTATATTTAAGTCCAAGGGATGCAGTGTCGCCATTTTGCAATCGCTAAATCAGGTTTTCACTGAGGCCTCCGACGATTCCAGTTTCAGAAAAGATAAACTGAACCCAATGATGATCAGTTCATGGGTGCAAATGAGGGAATGTAACCGACTGACCTGTGTTTGCATTATTACCGTTTACTTATTGTAAGTGGGTAGCTGCCGCCGCACCAAAAGGATCGCCCACATGAGAACATGGGGGAGGGAGGAACCAATCATCCAAGTGGCAGTCCGGTGACCCATGAAACCATGTCTGTCCGACTGTCCCTGCCTCCTACCCAAACATTTTGTCATGTTTTGGCTATTCATAGACTTTAAGGTGGAACTTTTCCGCAACGCTTTTCCAAAGCAAATGCACGCCATTGTACCTGTGTTCTGTGTACCTTCACAGCCAACATCCATGACGAGAGAGTTTCAGACTGTAAAAACCTGAATTATACTATTGTCTTCTAAAAACTGCTTGCTCTGGTTCAGGTTTTGCTTTTACAGTGTTGATTTGCAGCCAGAATCAGGTTCGGTGAAGGATCTGTTGGAATTCTTGGTCAAGAGGATGCAATTACCAGGATTCTGGAAGCCGTGCATAGTTTTGTGGCTCCTATACATGGCTGCGGCGGTTCAGAAGTCCAGCTCTGAGGCTGACATACCGCTTTCACCTATTCCCTTCTCTTCCTTTTCGGTTGCTTCCTCTCGCCGACACCGACTTTTGTTCAAACCACGACATGGTAGGTTGAGAGGTTGGTGGAAGTATCAACCGAGTGGTGGAGCAGCACAACAGCATCTCATTTTTTTTCCCATAAGTATTTTAAACCCAATTTTGGTTAGTCATCCGACTGCAACATGCCTGTTCCAGGAATTCAGTTCAGAGGCAGGTAGCGGTATATTCCAATTCTACACATATACAGAAAGGCATGAGCTTGTGTATAAGAAGACGAGAAAAACGAGATGTATGTTTTGGCTTCCAATTATTATACAGTTCAGGCTTCAGAGCATATACTGTAACCGATGTGCGACAGCCACCAAACTTTGCTGGAGGAACAGTCTAATTCGGCGAGAACAATGACTTCCTTACATGCTCATGATATCACCCGAAGGCAAATCCGTCCAATGTCTGTATGTTTTTCTTTTTTTGACGCTAGCGTCGCAGATATTTAGCAAAAACCTCAGAATGGACAATTGTTACAGCAGTAAAGAACCATCTGGTGTTTTACTCGAAGGTACAATGCTGGAAATCACTACTATAGAAATTCCAATGAGTATGTTCAAGTACAACTAAAAGTTACCCTCTCGCTCTCTTGAGCAGATATCTGAGGGAGAAGACCCCTAGAGCAAGCGTCTGACAAAACCACCCTTTTGCATTCCTTGGATCAACCTTTTTGGCCAAGAACCAGGCATATAAGGCTTCACCAAAATGCAATGACACTGCCACAACAAAGACTAGACGAATCACCAACATCGAGCGAAAAACTAACAAATAGATGTCAAGGATCCACTTCAACGGGCCAACTGGCGGAAGACAAGCAGCGGAAAACACACCGAACATCCCAAGTATCACGGCCAACCAAGTAAATATGGTTGGGCCATCTAGCTCTCCCCTCTTGCGATCCTGCCAATAGGAGATAGTTGCAGCCAAGCCTTCTTGGGGGCTCACCATAGGTACATAGCCCAGTTCCTCTCTCGCTTTCAGATACGAAAAGTAATGTGTAACACCCACCTGGCCCAAATGAACAAGCTACATCAGATTTCACGTCACACTTTTCTGTTTTTTACTAACAAGCTACATCAGGTTTTGCATCAAAATTGTTTGTTTAGAATATCTTCAGACAACAAACTATTGCAAGTATGCTAGGCTAGTCGAGAGGAGTTCAGTATAGATCCCTTGAAAAGGACTAATGTTGGAAAAATAATGAGTATTGAGTAGGCATAACTTTTTTTTCTCGCAATGTATTGAGTAGATAACTAATAGTATATTTCATTCTCTGACCAAAGAAATCACATCTAGTCATAACATAGTTGCCATTATGAAAGAGTAGCAAAATAATCAAGGCATGTATGCCTAGAAAGAATGTAATTGTGTAATTTTTGCCAGTGAGGTCAAATCAGGTAAATTCCGTAATAAATTAATACAGAACAAAGAATCGAAACACAGAAAACTCAGGAGAGCATGATAAGCAGGCTGACCTTATAAACTTCAGCAGGGAGAATAAGAGGCTGAGGGATCCATTTACTATCTAACCATGGATATAATAAGGTTGATATGAGTAAAAATATTCTTGAAATGGCAAGGGCAACTGAGGTATCCAGTGTAATTTGAGGAACTGTATAGCCCAAACTTCTAAACAGGGGGCTGATGATAAATCGGAAAGTGTTCACAGGTAATCCTGCAAAACAGTTATAGATAAGACAATGTCAATCTCAAGGATAAAGCCACTAGTCATTTCAAGACAACAAAATTCTAAAAATCAACGTAGTAAACTTGCTAAAACAGTTAGACTATACTGGACTATTACAAAAGAGAATTGAGTACATGTATCATGTATAGTTTCATTAGCCATGTAATGGATCTACACTGTTAAGGAAAAACACAAACTGCCTTCAATCCATGTAAAGCATGAAACCGTACAAGAGTGTGCGGCAATTGAGTCGATTTCATAGATAATGCTGCTATTATGAAAACAAAGTCACAAAAAACTTTGTTGTCTCCACTATCTAGCCTAGGTTCTCATTTGTTTGGATTAATTAACAAACCACATTGTTGATATGGTAAGATGGCCATAAAAAATTACAACTATATGCAAAGAAGAGAATCAGAACTCTCAATATGGTACCATCAATCATGACATAGTACTATAAAAGGCTAACAGAACTTACCGTCACATATGAAATATGCCTGGCCAGCTGCTACAGGAGTTCCCTTCCTGTCAGGTATGTCATCTAAAAGTCCCATGCTTGCCAGTATTAAAGCAAGAACAAGATTATCCACATAGACCCAATCAGTTTTTACTTCCGGGCCCCCAATCTTGAAGAATGCTAATCCCAATTTTGCAAGGGACAGGATTCTTGGAAGATGACGCTGTTCACCTGGCCCATAGATAGCAGCAGGGCGAATTGCACATGTATAAAGGCGAACACTTTTATCCCCCCTGTAAGATTTCACCAAATGCCATTCTTAGTTACAACTCAAACAAAGAGCAAATATGCATAGCATCAATAATAAGGTTTTCAGGAGAAGATATTGTGTAGCGTAGCATTGAGAAAATCCAATTCTGCTCTGTTACACTAGCCAATTAGATAACTTTCATGCAACCAATCTAAATGGTCATACATTCATTATAACTGCAGGTATAAAAGCTTGACTGCATGCAATCAGACATTTACTTTGGAGAGTAGGTGGATGTATGAGATGGTGTGAGAATCAACAACCCTCTTAGTTAGCTTACTGCATACGCATATTGATGCCTGTGGAAAAGAAGGGTAAACTTACTTAACTTGTCGACCATTACTCTTCAGCACCAATTGTTCAGCAATTGATTTGCTACGCCCATAAGCGTCAACATGGTCTTCAATGGGAAAATAAGGCAACGCCTCATTGCCATTGGCAATGGGCTTTCCCCCAAACACCACATTGTATGTGCTTACGTACACAAGCCTTCTGATGCTGTGTTCATGGCAAGCATCTAGTACATTGCAGGTCCCGTTTATATTGACCTCATCTGCTCGCCCAGTCCGAACCATTTCCTTCCCAGACATGCCATAAGAAGCAAGGTGGAAAACACAGTCCACACCATGGAAAGCCCTTGCCACATCATCTTTCTTTCTAATGTCCCCTGCAGTGCAGAAACACCAGGTTAAACCATTCATGATCTGTACCATGCATCGATTAAGGATAACCAGATCCTGCTGATACAAATATATTTAAAAAAATGAGGAGTAAAATTCAAATTCAAGAGCCAACCGGTCGAACCTAGCAAAAAAGTGATGGATACTGTTTGTGCTATACTGTGCTGTGACCAGAAACAGCTGTGGTCGAACCAGTGCCCTCTTGGAGTTAGACACATAAGGAAAGGAATACTGTCTCAATAATCTCCTTGGGATACTAAATTGCAGTAGGATTCAGAAATAGCATCCAATTCTTCAGCCAATCATGCGTGTGAATTGCACAGAGTAAGTCATTGTCTATGCAGATTTCACTACATTTGATGAGCACGCGACCCCCACAGTGAAGCAAAACAGCAGCGATTCCGTGAAACACTTATTGTGCGACAAATCAAACAAGTAAGGTCTACACTCTAAGGATCTCACTGCACTTGAGGAGCACAGCCACAGCCACAGTGAAGCAAAACATATGTTGATTAGCCATTGCCAACGCAACCATCTAAACTAACCAAAATGATGAGGGGCTAGGGAGGGACCTTGGAAGGTGCGGACGCCGGCATCGATGAGCTGCTGGGACCAGGGGGATTCCACGCGTAGGTCGAGGGACCGGACCTCGCGGGCGCCGCGGCGGAGCAGCTCGAGGCAGAGGGCGGCACCGACGAAGCCCAGCCCGCCGGTCACTGCGAACCGCACGCCCTCGATCCCCTCGTTCGCGCTCAGATGCATCTCTGTCTCCCGGCGCGGCGGCTGTGCTGGGGCCTGGGGCGGAGAAGCCGACGACGACCCCTGACTCCGGCTGTGTCTGAAGCGTGCCCCGCTCGGCCGAACGCCAAACACGTTTGGATCAGTACGAACAGTGAACCAGAGTACTAGGCCCAATCTGTTGTACAGTTGAATTGTGGATTTTATTCTTCATCACAAGAACAACCAGGGGAGTTTAATACTACTTGTACGAGATCTGGGATGCCTGATCAACATGGTAGCGGCTGGAGCGAAAAAAGAAAATATCACGCGGAAAATAAATAAAAAACAGGTCCCACCGAGATTTGAACTCGGGTTACTGGATTCAGAGTCCAATGTCCTAACCGCTAGACCATGGGACCTTTTGATGTTTATTGTGCCTAACACGATAATTAGTTCTACTATCAAGTGCCCACGGCACACTCACGGGGCTAAAAGTTTCATTTTGATTCGGTATCCATTTTACAAGATTCATTTAACGCAAAACTAAGCTCCCCAACGCGTGACGTTCTTTACAGGGTACGATGCCATCGTGTAGATTCCACAGACGCCCTCCGGCTTCCCGGTGCCCATCTTTATCCTGATGTACCCTTGCTCTCCCCAGCTCTTGCCCCATGAGTTCTTCATGGTGATGTAGTTCTGGCCGTACGATGAGCCGAATCCAACTGCCGTCAACGCGTGATCAAGCTCAGCACCACAGGTCCCGTCGAACACCCCCTGCGTGCGTAGCCAAGGTGCGTACGTTACTTTTCGTGCCAACGCATAATCCGCGACATCATGATAAAACACATACAGTGTGAATGATTCAGTAAAATTTATTTTCTTTACCCCTTTGTAGAACTGGAAGTCTCTGCTCCCTGCAGCTATGCCAACACTGACGGGCTGATGAGCCAACGCTTTCAGCAGGCTTATCTCGCTGTACTGTGGAACATCCTCATAGCCATCTATGGTGACCACTCTGTTATGAGGCTGAAACACCGGAAGCAAAACAAGATCACTTGTTAGAATTAGAACAGACTTTGATGCATTAATTCTGAATCTGAACTCTTAAAGGATTGCTCTGTGTGAACCTGTTTCTCTTTGCAGTAGCCCTCTTCCATGAGGTACGGGTAGTCTTCCTCGGTGTGGATCCCCTGGTTCCCCATTATGTAAGCGAACGCGAAGTCCATGATCCCCCCGCCGCAGCCATGATCGAACGTGGTGTCGCAGTCCATCAGCTCCTGCTCTGATAGTGACACCAGCTTGCCTGTGACGATCTGATTTATTCCTTCCACGGCCGCCACCGTTGAGAAGGCCCAGCAACTTCCTGCAAGCAAGATTCTGTTCCTGTTATCTCGCCATCTCAGCACAGAGTGCATCAAAAAATGGAATATGGTGCGTGCTATTCAGAGGTTACACTTGCCACATTTTCCTTGGTTCTTGACCGGAGTCACCGCTCCCTTGTACCTCCAGTCCACTTTCCAGGGTAAGTTGACAGCATTTGCGTACCTGAATGTTGTTGGGGCATGTGACGGTGTCCTCATTTTTGACAGTGCGGGTTTCAAACCCAGATGATTTGCCTTCAACTCTTCGTGAGACATGTCGGCAAACTGATTCAGGCCCAGCCAGTAGCTCCCATTCTTCCTGTTTGTTTCTGCAATGTGCATCAGATTTTCCTTGAATATCGCGTACCTCTTCACCTTCTCCTTTGGACTGCCGTAGGTCTTGCTGTGCCTGACTGACCAGGACGCGAAAAGATCAAGTAGTCTGTTCGGGACTGCGAGATCCTCGTGGGAGAATCCGACAACGGAGGGGTCTTGGTGGCTGGCAGAGCACACTAATGCTACAAAAGTTAGGAACACGACGATCATTGGGAGCTTGGATGCCATGGGCAATGGCTGTGCTCTGTCTTGTCATATGGGATGGACATGATTCCTGAACACCTTTATACTCGCTTAGCGATGTTTCTTGCAAAGCAATTCTCTGCACCCGATATGGCTCTTCAGGTTGAAGCTTTGGAAGAGTAGTGCCTTGCTATTTGCTTTACCAGGAAGCTGCTGCTGCTGGTACACCTGTGTTCCAAAGTTTGTATGAACCTGATGGAAGTGCCACACCAATGCTTCTTAAGATGCTTAAATCTTGGTTTAGGTTGCATGACGCAAATCATCTTTTTATGCTTGCAGCTCTGAGCACCTGCTCAACATAACTTGTTCATCCTTGCAAAGCGGAAGCAACATTTGCTCAATTGTTTAAGCCATCACCAAGACACCAACCAGAAGTATCTCACACGAATCAATTCCTCATAAACCAACAACTTGTATTTTCCAGTTGGAGTTTGGTGCACGTATGACATGTCCATTGGCAGGCGATGAGAAATAGGATGTACTTAAAGTGAACAGCAATTCTAACTCAGAAGTTTCACATGCAGTAGCTGTGAATTTCCGGGGTGAAATTTGTTTGCCAACATGGCCAGTATAGAGAACTGGTGCTTCTTAGTATGCATTTGACTCCCACAGTACGAACATCGAAAGTTTAATCAAACTAAAATTAGTACTATCGGGTAAATCATCAAGTAAAACGGATAAAAATATTTTTTTGGTTAAGCAACTCAGTTTTCGTATCATCCAGGCAGGTTAGCGATTCAAGGTGTATTAATGCTACGTGCTCTGCATGTGCAGCCTTGCCATCAATTAATTATCTCAGAGAAGATTGGGAGAACAACCAATCCGGTTTTGATAGGCACAAGCACAACTCGTATGAACAATCTTTATAGTTCCACATGCCAACAACATCAGGTGAAATCTACCAATACTAAGAAAGTAATAAACTAAGGAAATAAAATATTGGTTCAAGAAGGAAATACTGAGAGCTGCACCAACAAAAGAGAAGATCAAATGCCAGATTTTATGATCACATCGTTGAGATGATTATGTAAATTACTCTCACTGTAATTAGACATGTCACTCCACATTATTTGCTTTGCTGCAGCTGGAAATGAACTCCAACATTCAGACAGAACAGCAGCAACGCATCTCCTAATGCAAGTTTGGGCATCTGCTATTGATGCCCAGCTTCTAGTACAAGCTCATATCTGAAGGGCATCTGCAATTGAGCTAGCAAGGCTCAGCACCTCGAACGGAGGTTGTTGGGCAATTGCTTTTACAGTCTGCGGGCAAGAGTCAGTGATCCAGAAGTATGTGAACTGGTCACCTGGCCCAGCTGCAAGGAACAAATGATGATCAGCCAATGTCTGAAATCTGAATGGTTGCAAAACTGAAAGGAGCATAAATTGATTGCTACCAGAATTAGAGGTCATGAAGCGCTCGTATGATTGTTTAGGGAAGACAGCATGAGTCACATAGGCACTAACTTTTGAAGCGCCATGAGCAGCCAGAACTTTCTGCAAAACACAAGAGAATCGGAAAAAAAATCCATGTTGACATAAGCAGCAGCAGAAGAAAAAACAAACGAAAGAAGCATATGCCACTTAAAGCCTATCAACTGCATCACCATTAACTTTCAACATTATCTGATTAAACTGTGTGATAAAAAAACTGTTTGGCAAGTCCACCGACAAAGGAAGTTCAAAGAAGCGTACAAGTAGGTTTTAGTTTTATAATGGAATGGAGTACAATAATGCTTCCTTTTAACAATTGGAACTTAAACTTGTAGGTAGTAGTGTCCAATCTGAATGAAGATGTTACTTTTCTTAGACAGATGAGTAGGAATTGCCCTTAAGGTTCTGGGAATTAAGCTTGCTTCTTAAATCTAAGATACAGAGGACATGCTTCCATTGTTGTGGAATTAAGAAAAGTTCAAACTGAGTAAGACATGTAACTACACAAACACAGACTTCTAGTGACACCTCAAAAAACATTTTGATTCATCATACCTGGCATTCTCTAAGAGTACCCCCAGATTGCACTAAATCATCAACTATGACAACATGCCTCCCTTCAGGATTCCCTTCCTTTATCCGAACAATCCTCTTGTCGGCTTCACGAACCTTGTTACAGACTATCTACATAATCAAACAGCACAGCATGAAATCCATGAAAAGAGAAGACAAATTGAGCAATTCCATTACGACATAAGTGTTCCCTGACCATTGGAAAGTGCTGCAATTGTTTGTGGAACCGTTTCCACGCCCCATCATCCGGGAAGGCAATGGTGACCTGCACACAACATAACAAAGGATCAGAACATACAGCTGCAGAGCAAGCGAGGATCGAAACGCAGGAATCATTGCCACAACGCACATTGTCAGCGTCAGGGAGCTGGCGGAGGCGCTGCAGTAGAAGCGGAATCCCAGTCTCAAAACACGGCAAGACGTCGTCGCCGAAGTAGAACCTCTCCTGGAGCGCGTGGATGTCGTAGATGACGACGCTGGTGGGCCCGCCACGGGACTTGGGGATCATGGAGAGGATGCGCGCGAGCGTGAAGGCGGTAGCGACGTCGCCCTCCTCCTCGACGCGCTCGAAGGAGCCCGTGGGGAAGAAGGGCAGCACGAGCGTGAAGGAGGCGATGAACAGCTTGGGCAGCGCGAAGATGACGGAGATCTGCTCAAAGATGACCGCCGGCGAGCTGAAGGAGGCGAGGAACGCCACGTGCTGCCCCCGAATGTCATGCGCCTTGTTGATGAACAGGTTCGGGAAGCCGTCGTCGAAGCTCCTGCCGCAGACACGGCGCTCGAAGATTCAGCATGGCTGCCTCCACGGAATCGAGGGTGCGAGGGCAGGAAGAAAGGTGACGTACCTCCAGTTGATGGACTGGAGCTCGATGGCGTCGGAGCTTGCAGCGATCTTTTGCGCTAGCTCCTCGCACTCGGAGCAGTAAAAGAGGTGTATGTACTTTTTCTCCTTCTGCTTCGGCGCGGATGCCATCTCCATCTTGCGCGGCGGCGGCGAGGACACTGGAAGCCGTAAAAGAATGGCGCGGCTGCTCTGACGCGATAGGAAGCGTCGGCTTTATCGAGCGGAGGCGCCCGAATTATTCCTCTTTTTTATGTCTTTAGCGCCCTAAAGACTAGACCCCGGCCGCGCTACGGATGTGAACACCACGAGTCACTTTCGACGTTCGGGTTTACCCGAAAATAAGTCAAACCCGAAATTTACCGGAACTTTTTTAAAACCCGACATTTCGGGTACCCGCTTTTTCGGGTTCGGGTTCGGGTTCGAGAAAACGGACGGGCATGGCTGAAGCTTAGACGCCGGAGGCGACGAGCGCGAGACGCGGCGCACGTGCGGGCGGGGCGGTGCTGGTGGGGCGCGCGGGGACAAGCTCGCGGGGGCGGGCGACGACCCAAGGTGAGGGCGCGAGGCGGCGAGCCGGCACGCGACGGGCAGCCGCGTCTGTCGAGCTGGGCACGTGGTGCGGGTGGCGGCTGCTGCCTGCTGGTGCTGGAGCTGTAGCTGGAGGACCGATGCTAGGGTTTTGCCATGGGATTTGATTTTTGTTATAGTGATGTATGGGTAAGGGCTGGGCCAAAAGTGAGAATAAAACACTGGGCTATTCTTACTTCGGGCCGTTCAGGCTTTAACATTTGGTACCCGATGCGGCCTGAAATAATTTCGGGTTTTCGCATTTCCTACTCGAATTTTCGAGCTTCAGGTTATTCAGTTTCCATTTCGGATTTTTTTCGGGTTCGGGCTTTCGGTCTCGGGTTTTCTGCCCGGGGTGATTGGCGACGTGAGCAAATTGGGGAAGACAATGTAAATTTGCAGTAAGGTGAACGCGAAGGTACGAGGATGCTACGTCTCGAATGAATTCGGCATGAAGCGCGCCGCTCCCGCCTAAACGCGACGGCCGACGGCGAGCCGCGAGCATCATGAAGCACGCAGCCATCGTCATGTGTCGCTCGCCTCCACGTCTCAGTCTCGCTGATGTGCGTTGGTGACAGTTTCAGTGTAAGCGACGCCTCCGGAGAGAAGCAGAGCATTCCAGTGAAGAAAAATCAATCAATCATATCCTAATACTATTGAACAACGCAAGTTTGTAAAAACAATAGGGTCGGAAAGCACAAAGAACCTGAGCATAAAACTTGCACTGAAAGTCAGACAGGGCTGGTTTATTCCCAACTTCAGTGGTGGGTATGATGATTTACAATGGCCCATCCTGTGTATGTAATATCCTTGAGCCGAAAACAATGGGAGTAATCGTAAAGTTACAGACATGTGGTTAATCCAAAAGGTGCTGCAACATTGAAAAAGAATGCCAAAACTGTGCACAGTGGGCCAATCTCTATTCACCGACGGCAATCTGATCCAAATCTCTTCGACATCAACATGAAGCTAAAATCCATTCTTTCCAGTAACATACATTGCTTACAGCTGACTGCCGAACCATTAAAACCTGGAGCGTGAGGGGCTGAGTTTAACTAACACATTCATCAAAATGCTGAATAGCTCTTTTCAAGTATAAATTTAGGCTCGCTGGGATAGACAAAGACAGTAGCTGCTGAGGTGGAAGGGGTCAACGCAGCAGAATACCTCACCGAAGTTACTGTGATCTTTGGCAACTGCTGAGAGCCAGAACCAAGCGGCACAAGTTTATGACTGATAATATGCTCCGATTTCGGTAAAACAAATGCAGCATGATTGTGAGCCCCAGAAAACACAAAGTTCTGGGAATCAACAAGGGAGTACTTGATTTCTTGAAGCAAGGACGTTGAATTGTGGATCTTCACATAGAAAGTGAAAGGGATTCCAAGGATTGCATAGGGAGGGCACTCCATGCTCACAACAAGCGGTGTCTCCTCAATATTGACCTCAGGCAACTTTTGTTTCATAACACCACGGCTCTCTTGACTCTCTCTGAGGCTTGAATCCCTTGACCAGTTCAGGCAAATTTCACCTATATTGAAATTTGAACTGATTGCCTGTGGGCGAACAGAAAATATTGCTTTGTATTCTTCATTGGGAGCAATAACTGCATGTCCACCACTAATCCCACTGATCTGTTGAACAGAACAGAGCTGCTTTCCATCACCATCAGGCTCGATGGTCATCGAGTGCAAACGCAAAGGCACCTCAGTGCAATTTCTAGCGTTTACAAGAAGTATGTTAGACTCATTCATAGCAAGAGAACATATTTTATCATCGCCACTCGAGGATCTGATCCCAGATAGCAGTAGGGGTTCTCGCCTAAATGGTCTCAAAAACTGGTGACTAACTGTCAATGGGATCTTCCCATCAATTTGCAAACTTCTGTGCACATTAAGTCTGTGCAATGCTGCTGCTTCACTTGAGCTTACGGAGTAACCAAGTGAAACATAAAGCATAACCGACTTTGCTAGATGCCACTTGATTTCTAACCTGCATGACCAAGAATCACCCACACTCAATTTGGGAACAGAAAGTACCCCAAATGAGTATTGAATTTTTTTTATGCTATCAACCTCTTCCTTTGACTCTTTGTCCTCAGATAACGCTGAGACCCCAAGAAGTTCAACATGATGACTTTCAGATTCCTCTGCTTCCCTTGGAGTCATCAGTAGACCACCACCTCGGGCGTCGACAAGGTTAATTTTCAGCTCACCAGAATGAACTGCGTGCCCTTTACACGATATGGTTACTGGTAAAACAAATAATTCTCCAACTAATGCAGGGCCAGGAGAATTTAAGTCAAGGTCAACTTGAGCGTCTGGCTCTTCAACTTGGACCAGTTTCTGCCCTGAAAGAGCAAGAATATGGTCTTTCATAGGCAGTGTCTCCACTTGGTCCTCAAATTTCCATAATGGGAAGTCTTCCATGGAAGCAGGACTCTCAGCTTGGCAGCAAATCACAAGATGTTTATTTAGTGTTGCCTTCACGGACAAACATTCTAGTTTTCCACTCTGTTCTGCAAAACGTACTCATGTGTTATTACTAATATGAAACTTGAGTAAAAACAATCATTAAACAGCACATATAGAAGGAAGCTTCAGCTCAAGTGTAAAGGAGCAAAAACCTAAGCTGTGAAACTAATAAGAAAAGTAAAGAAGCTATACAGTTTCAACTTTCAAGATGATGGATTATATAATTTATAATTGTATTCTTATACGCTGCTTATTTCCGAAAATGGACAAGTCTAGTTCCAACCATATATAACCATAACCGCACAGCTTACCAGCATGAACATTGATTTTGTTTCCTCCACAATCTCCTACTCTTACACAATTGAAGTTAAGCATCTGTTCTAACCTGATTTCGTTTTAACCACATCCTAGAATTCGCTTCCATGGAGAATCGAACCTAGGACCTGAGGAGTGCTACTAGAGCTCCCTAACCACTTGGCTAGAGGCTCGTTCGCTTTCGTCAAAACAGCAGGATATTATTTTTATTTTCCCCGATTAGTTCACATGATCTTCGACGGCTTGGTTTCATCTCTAGCCTACCTCAACTTGTTTGGGACTAAAAGGCTTGGTTGTTTTTGTTGATTAGTTCACATGATCTTTGACGGCTGGCGCTACGCTAGCTTTGCATGATTAGCTCCAATAGGAGATTATTTTTATTTTCCCCGATTAGTTCACGTTTTCTTTTTTTTCACTTGACAAGATTTGTAACACCCAAGAACAATAATTTGGGCTAAGAATAAATAAAAATGATATTTGTGGACCACTGTTTTCATAAACTAGTGCTGAAATACAAATAATTTGGCTTCTGCAGTTTTGCTAATCCGAGTCCCCATATGGAGTATCTATTCTCACCAGTCTCAGCAAATTAAGGTAGTAAGCCGGCATCCAGCGAGAAATAATATATATCTTAAACAGCAGATGGATGCAAATTTAGTGAAATGAACCATATTACATACTGGTATAAGAGTACCTGATTTAACTTCATGTGTCAGCAGCATCCATTTATTAGTGAACAGTGTAAGAGAAGTAGCAGCTTCAACAAATTGGTCGGGTAAACTGGAATTCAAAGGAGAATCTTCCTGTGCATTATGTATTACAAAGTTACACTCTGATTGATTAAACTGAACCTCCAACTGATCAATCACAACTGGAGAAGGAAGATGAGATAATAGTGACACACTGACAAGCACAGGTGAACCAGGTTTTACAGATTGGTCATGAAAAGCAACAGATGCAGTAAGCACTATTCTCAGTGAACTTATTTGATCGATATCAAGGCGAGTGCATTCTTCCATCGCACTGCTAAATACATCATTGGTTCCCTCAGTTTGTTTTCCTTCCAAACCATTAATAATTTCCTGCAATACGGCCTCTCTCCTGGAAACGGTGGGAGAACCTGCAGGCCCAATCTTGCTATTATTTTCTCTGTTTTCCTCCACACTGTCAGAAAATAATGGCAATGCAGCCATCTCTAGGGAATAGCTGATAAAATCCTTTGGAGAATTAAGTTTTCTTGAGCACTCTCTCAAGTATCCAAGGTTTTCCCAAAGCAAAGTGGCCCAACCCT
The DNA here is from genome assembly GCA_001182835.1 of Oropetium thomaeum. Classification (NCBI taxonomy): domain Eukaryota; kingdom Viridiplantae; phylum Streptophyta; class Magnoliopsida; order Poales; family Poaceae; genus Oropetium; species Oropetium thomaeum. Next base: position 729,285 of record LFJQ01000057.1, read on the forward strand.
CTTGGCGATATAAACCAGCAACACCATCAAAAAGTTGTTTTGCATTGCCGAAATCACCAGCCGCATAATATTCTATGGCCATTCCAAAACTACAGGCTGAAGCCATTCTTGTAGCACCTAGGCTCTGAAATGATTCATAAGCTTTTCTGAACAATGCAATTATCTCGTAAGAATCCTGAAACCTTTCAGCTTCTGACAAAGCATAGCTGGTGTATTCAGTATCAGAAAGGCTGCAAACAGAGTTTAAGGTACTAAATATTATATTCAGATAAAGTTGTGCTACCATTTAAGACAAGTATAAAGGAACTTACGGTAGCACAGAAACTGTATCTCCTTGCTCAAACAAGCGCACATATTGCCCAACGTATACAGAAGGCATTACTGACTCGGGTATTCCATCAACTCCTGTAGTAAGGTTTACCATTGCTGAAGAGCACTCTATGGCATACCTCTTCTCCCTCAAGTAAGTTGCCGCTAACTACTAGAAGAGAAGAAATGATAAGTCCATTGCTAGTGCAATCAAGTAAATGGAGTCTCTCTCTGTTGCAGAACTGCATAAAGATATAAGTCAAACCTGATAGTAATAAGCTGGCTGGAATTCCCACTCAGTCAATGCATTGTCAGCAGTTCCAAATCGAGGAGATAGTGTGTCTGGAACAGCTGCCGATGTTGTTTCTAGTAGTTCACCAAAGACAAGGAACTGCCTGCTAAACCACTCCCAATGAAGAAAAGCAACTTCTGGTGTTCCGACGACATGCTCATAGCTCCTGGTATGCTTACGGAACCATGTGATTGCTTCTACCACTTTCCCGGCATGGAGTAGCAAAGTTGATATCTTAAAGTGAAATTGCTCAGCGACTGCTTTTATCTCGACTAGGCGTTGGATTGGAGGCAACCTTGTTGAAGTTGCAATCATCTAAACACAAACATAGTGTCAATAGATAATGCAAAACCATTAGTGACTGTCATGAAAGGATAACAGATCAACTCACAGTTCATTTAAAAGTTTTTCAATATGAATGATAAGCAATAGCACTAGGTTTCCTCTTTATTTTTACCTTTGATCAATCCATTCAGTATGCTTGTTGGTGGTTCAACCAACCGACAATTTTTAAGGTTATTTGTAAGTTTATAGAAATTAAGGAACAGGGCTGTGATCACACCTCACGCAGAACCCGTACACCTTCCTCGTAGAATTTCAATGCTTCTGGCCAATCCCTTCTGAACTCCGCGTAAACAGCAACCTGGTGAACCAAGTGATTCACCAAATAGAAAATCAGAACAATGTGCAAAGAACATTGAAATTTTGCATAAATCATTACTAAATTGCAAATAAAAAACTCTCTTCATTTTTAGATCTTCTGCACTGGCTCCTAGAGTAATTAACAGTACCACACTGTAGAAGAGAGATGCTCTTGCCTTGAAGCAGTAGCGGATGCTCAGCTCGACAGAAGCGAAGTTCCTCTTCTCAATTCGAGCTTTAATCCTTCGTCCTTCCTCTTTATAGAAGATTGAACACAACTCAGTAAAAACATTCCTCAATCTGCAAACACAACATACTACAGATGTTATGATACATCTCCAAGCAAATTACTAGGGAAAACAGGAAAATACTGTTATAAAAAGATAGAATACTTAAATAATAGAAAAAAAGAAGTTTCAGAAAACCAGACTTGTCGAGTGATTTGTTCCATTCTGTTTCATCATGCTCAACCAGCACAACAAGGTGCTTAGAATCAATTTCTGCACGTTTTCTTAGTGCAACCATGATATCCTCGCTCAGCTCTTCTGCAAAACATTATTGGGATTCAGCTAAAAACATTTACCATAACTGGCATCTCATTTGCCATAAGTAATGCACGCATCAACTAGAAACCACTGGGAATGCTAAAGAAGGTACTTACCACCAGCTTTAGATTGTATAAGGACCACCACTAATTTAGTACTTTTTCCTTGAATTACAGACCTGTCCCAGGGAAAAAGAAATTAGTACTAGCATTTTGAATTCTATTTTTGCTATATAGCTCTGTTATTAAACTGAGTGACGCTTTCCCGAATCCTCAAAAAGATTGAGAGGTCAAAAATTGCATTCTTAACACCCATAAATCATAATTGGGCCTCTGATAGAAACATATCAACTTTGGGTCAACAAGACAACAATGTAAAATATTCAGAGTACTTACTTGAGGTTCTCGAGATCGGAGCAGGCCTGGAGCCACTGGGTGGGGTCGCCAGAGACCTGATCTACACGAAAAAGCGCGGCGACGGCGGCTGGGACGCGAGTGCGGTGTTTGAGGAGCCAGTCCTTCTTGAGGATCCCCGCTGGAGCTTGCGGCGGCGCGAGCGGGTCGCGGGTCTTGACGCTGCGGGCGAGGATGGAAGCCTTAGTAAAGTCCGGGAGCGCCAGAGTGTTCATGGGCGGCTGCTGGGAGCTGAGTGCCGCCGAGATCGGGGGGTGCAGCTCCGGGCACCCCACAATGGACACGAGCGACAGCGGCGGCGTCCGCAGCTCCTCCGGGTAGTCCTCCATGGCCGCCCACCCGCGGCCGCGGCGATGCTATTGGGCGAGTGGCTCGGGTGTCGGCGGCGCTGCACTGGTGGATGATCGCCGTGGCCCGGGAAGACGGAGAAAGAGCTCTCGGATCTGTGGCTGTTTGGTTCGTTTCGGATGAACGGGAGGAAGGACACGCGAAGGTGTAATAACCGAGCGCTATGCGGGGCACAGTTTCAATTGATTTCAAAGATTTTGGAGCACTTAAAAGAATACTGTAAGGACCCGTTTAGATGTTTAGCACATGTGATAAACTGAATTTATTATAGTTTAGGCATATATTTGAATCAGTTATATATTTAAAATAAAATAAAATTGAATTGAAAAATATAAATATAGCTTTGTGATCTATATCTATTTCCCACCTCGCATCGTATAAAATTGAGATAGGCTTAAAATTAAACTTTCAAAAATAATAAAATAATAAATTTTAAGTCAAATAAACTAATTTATAGCTAATTTATTATAGAGATTTTAATTCTATTAAAATGAAGGAGCCAACGCACCCTCATGATAACATTATTGTTTAATTATGGCATGAATTCGTCCTCGTTCAACTATAATATCACTTTAAAATATAAAATGAGTTTTATAGTTACTTTTTCTTTTGTGGAGGTTCAAACTAGAATCATTGATTTCATTGTTTTGTTGCTGAAGAAGATATGCTGCTTACATATAAGAAACAGAGAGATAGTTTTAATGCACTTACCGAAATGAAACTTCCATCATTAACCCAGAAAAATTGAGACACTTATCCTCGTTGATATGGCAATCCCAAGGCATACAATCAGCTTCCGGAGTTTCTCGGACCGTCTAAATCAATTTTGATTTTCATGCGCTCTTTAAAGTCAGTGAACTAAAGATTAACTTAAGTGCGCAATATTTATCATGGCAAGTACAACGATGTTAACATATTTCATCATGATATGCTACTTGATTTTATTTTAAAATGGTCCATCAGACCACTTATGATAAGTAGGTGATATTTTTAAATCAGTGAACCAAATATAACCTAAGGTAAGCAGGATTTGTTAGAGTAACTAGATTTATTTCATACATCACACTAATATGAGAGATGGTCTTTTCGGTTATCTAATTCTAATAATTAACAATTTATTGATTTGTGGACTTTATTAAAAAATGGATATTTGTGAGATAGATGGCGACTACAACCCGTACAATAGTGTGAAAGACATCTTATATAATTCTAAAGTTTAATGCATGAAATATGGTTGTCTTATTATTAAGTTTCATGCACCCAAACAGTTCATCCAGAACCCTAAGTTGATAGAGAAAGTAAGATAATACACTTATACTTCAATACTCTCCCTCACATGTAGCCTCCTGCAGGGTGCAACGTGGAATTTTAGAGTGGAGGACTTAAATTACGAAAAATTGTATCTGTTAAAAAGATTCTAACTAAAAACCTCTAAATTTGATACCATATTGAGTTTCATTCACCTAACCAGCTCACTCAAAAGCCTAAATTGATGGAAAAGAAGGACAATCAATTTATACTTTAATACTTGTGAAGCAACTATACCCTCTTTTAGGTCCTTATTTTTAATGATATAATTAAAAATCCTATGTGATAATGCCACCTATATGTAACATCACACTAAAATAACCACACTAGCTAGTTTTGAGTGACTTTTTGTCTCATGAAAATTGCAAGCTTTCGGTTTCGATTTAGATGTCACCGCCTGCTATCCTCTGAATCAAATCAAACTAGTGCTAGCATCCCTCAAACCAGAATTTTTTTTGCTTCAATTTTTAGAAAGTAAATATTTCAATTTCTATATAAGGTATACATTTTTTCTGCTGATCAGCATTTTAAGGGTCTATATTGATTTTCTGCAGGGACATTGACCACCTCAGGTATATATTTTTTAATACAAAGTTCACTGAATGTCCCTAAACTATTGTCGTTGTATCACAAACTCTTAAAGTGATCTTTGAGGTTTTAAAATCTATTTTCTTGTGTCAATCTAGGTCCAAATCCTATATGAAAGCTAGAAAATATGACATGGGCATTCCAACATTATAGCTCCATGCGTGGTTTAGGTGGTAGCTATGACAATTGACATGATGATCTCTGTTTAATTTTGTATTTGAATGAATGCATTACAGACATATCACGATAGTTGAGCAAGGAAAGAGTGGCAAAGCTTGGGTGCTGGTTAGAGGATATCGGCAAATAAATGACTCAAATATATATCTTCAAGAGGGAGCTAGGGGTTTTCAAACCGTTGAAAAATGATTGGCTTTTCACGGTTTTCAACAAAATTGGTTTGGCTTGGTTACTAAGACCAAACTCATGTACTTTAGGAAAACTGTTTTTTTTCATCTGTTTTTTATTGGTCCAATTTTTCTATTTTCATTTTTTTCGATAACAATAAAAGGTAAACTCTAGCTTGAATCTAAATGTTTACATTCAGAACGTCTATGTTATATTTTTATCATGCTGATGAGATTTGGATCTTATTTGACACAGAAAAATAAATTATGGACTTATATATAATTATTTTAAAAGTTTATGGATCTATGTCATACATCATAAATAGTTTAGGGACTTTGTTTTTTAAAGACACTTTTTTATCGGTTTTAAAGACACACTTGGTGCATTGCTCTTGCGTAAACAAGAAAAATAAATGGACCTAGCCCAGAAAAGAGAAAGGAGCATTCTCACACGTGCGCAAGACCGGCCCACAGCCGTCACATTTGCAGTCGGAGGCGGGTAGGTCAGGCCCTATAGGCCTAGGCGACGCGGCCCGCGGGAGGGAAGCGGCTAGACAAGGAAGGAGAAGGAAATCCCTCGCGTGCCGCGAGCCGTAGAGATCCATCTCACATTCTCACTCCAGCCTCAGGCATCCCTCTCCGTCTTCCCTACCTGCCTCACACCTCGGTGCAAACCTGCCGCGAAAATAGCAGCCGCCCGTTCGTTCTTCTTCCTCCCGCGATGAGCGACGCGCGGGGTGGCGCCGCCGGTCCAGGCTACGAAGGGGACGACTCGCACGCCGAGGAAGAGGCGGTACCCGTTGCAGAAGCGGAGGCTACCGCGTCTGCTCGGGGCGGGGGTAGGACCCTGGACGACGGACGGGAGAGCGACGACGGCGAGGACGACGACTCTCCGGCTCGAGAGGAGGCCAATGCGGCCGACATCGAGGCTGCGGACCGCACGATTGTGGACGGGAGCCACGAGGAGCGCGAGGGGATCGTGGGCGGCGCAAAGGTGGAGACGAACGGTGAGGACATCATCGGCCACGACGGTGACGGGGAGGGCGACGAGGATGACGAAGGAGGTGATGAGGAAGACGAGGAGGAGGACGACGACGATTCCACCCCTGATGCGTCGCCTAGGGCGGAGGTGAAGGTGGAGGGCGAGAGCTCCACCGGGATGGCCCTGAGCGAGGCCAGCCACCGCGTGGAGCCAGACCCCTTCCTCGACGGCTACGACTCTGGCACGGAGGAGGAGCAGGCGGCGTTCATGGCGGAGCTGGAGCGCTTCCACAGGGAGCACAGCCTCGAGTTCAAGCCGCCTAAGTTTTACGGCAAGGGCCTCAACTGCCTAAAGTGCGTATCTTTCTATCTCTCTCGTTTATCCAGCTACATACCAATATCTCACGTCGTTTAAACTTACTTGCTCTGTCGAAATCCAGGTTGTGGAGGCAGGTTGCCCATCTTGGAGGCCACGACCAGGTACGCCGGATTTCCTTATCGCGCACAGGCTCCTCACATTGTACATACCCCAAAGTGTAATTCCGCCTCCATAGTTGAGATTGCAAGTGTAATACTTATAATATTTGAATGAGTCTGCATGCTTTCAATGACTGCGCCACACAACACGTTTTTTTCTCTTTTCTCATGGTGTCTTTAAAGCCACCTAGTTTTTCTTGAATGTTATTTCATGAAATGTTTTGATTTTTCAGGTGACGGTTTGTAAACTATGGCGTCAAGTTGGAGAGACTTTCAGACCACCAAAGTAAGTCTATTTTCAAAATACCTGGTCCCTCTGTTTTAAATAGTTGTCGCTAGGACAAGAATTCTAGTTCAAAAAAAATGAACTAATGTTCTTTTACTAACGAAAAAAAATGAGAACAAAGGAAGTAATAAACAATTTCACAGAGGTCCTTATTGTGCACCGCATTATTTTTTTTCCTAATGTATTATTTTGCAGGACCTGTACTACTGTTTCTTGGTCATTTCGAATTTTCTATGAGAAGGTAATACTTTCATGCACGATTTGTTTCAATTTCATACTTGTTTTAGTAAGGCCTTAAGCAGTTTTCCATGAACAGTCCACAGGCTCGTTCTATTTTATATGGGATTACTTATGTGAACAAGTTATAACCTGTAAACTCACAAAAGGGCCTCTAACGTAGTGGTTAGAGTACCTGAGTAGCACTTCTTAGTCCTAGGTTCGACTCCCAGTGGGAGCGAATTTTCAGGCTGTGGTTAAAAAAAATATCCCCTTGTTTGTCACCACGCCAAAGCACATGTAACGGCACAGCCTGGATCTCACAGGGAAGGAAGCTGCAGTATAAGGGTGGGCAGGGGTTCGGGGATTTTCTCGACCTTTGTGAGAAGGTCCTTCTCTGATAAAGTAAAGCCCAGGGGCCATCATATATATATATATATATATATATATAACCTGTGAACTCGATTGCTCTTAGGAATGCAATCTTCTGTGCCGTAATGTATAAATATGGAGTCCTAGTGAAGGACTGCAATTGTTAGTGTATAAGTTCTAAATGTATGCAACGATGACACTAACAGCTTCAAATAATTTAGAGCAGAACGGGTATAACTGTAACACATGATTTAGGTGCTGGTGCTACTTCTTTTAGTGCTTAGAATACTTCTTATCCTAAATGCTTTATCTGCTAGTTTTTTGACCAGTTGTACTAAACACAAGTGCTCTAAACTTACAAATTTCCATTTCATTGGTTTCCTTTGTCTGTTAACTGATCAATTTAGGCAATTCTTGAGTATGAGAAATACAAAGTCCGGACTGGTGAGCTCCAATTGCCGCCACCTAGTTTACTACCAGCTGGTGGTACCAACCGCGAGGTAAACCTTTTCTTTCACAATCAAATTTTGCTTCTATTCCACTTTTGTAACTTCCTAGTTTAGTGGAGGTCTATAGTATTTAATGGGATTCAACTTATGGATTGAATGTAATGTAAACAAACTTTATATATTTTGGTATCGTATTTCATTCTCGCAGTAAAAAACAAGGGCACTGTGAAGATTATTTTATTTATTTACTGAATTTTTGCAAAATTTCATGCTGGAACCTTTCATCATTTATCAATCCTGATTTTTTTTATAATATTGGACACACTAGTGAAGATCAAGACTATTTGCTAATCTTCCTATGAAACTATGTGACACTTCCATCTGTGTTCTGTTGTTGAGGGGTGCAAACTGCTTGTGTTACATAGTGTGAAATTATTTGATGGTTTCGTAGACGGCTGTGAATCAATCATCTTCTGCCAGAGTTAGACGCGATGCTGCTGCACGTGCTATGCAGGGTTGGCATGCTCAGCGCGTGGTTACCAATGGCTCATATGGAGATCAGATTCTAAAGGTAAAAAAAAAAAAAGCCTTTTGCTTGCTTTCACTTTCTATTTCCTTTTTCTGTTCTCATCTAAAAATATTAAGCTTCTAACAGGACAAAGATTCTGTCCCACTTTCAAGTCGTGGTAAAAATCTAAAAGGCTTTGGTATGCCTCATAAGTTCTCTCCTGCTAATGCATTCCATACAGTTTTTTCTCATATATTTTTCGTGTCATGTTAGGGGTACTGAAGAGAAAGAAAGCATCTAGTCCAGAGTATACTCCCAAGCTGTCGCGTGGAAAAGTTAACAGTTCTCAGTTAAGTTTCCTAATCAATCTTTTGGTTAAACATTATTACACCATATGCTAGACGAATAATGGCTTCTGAACATGTTACTATCCTATTTGATATGAGAAATTTTAGATATTACGCCTTTTAGTTCAATTTTTTCATGATGACATTCTGTTAATAAATTGTGAATGTTAAATGCTTTATCTATATTGTGTGATCGTGCTAGTTCTTGTATGTAATGTAATACCCAATCTCAGGGAAGATTCTATGGTCATTGACATAGGAGTTCTTGTATGTAATGTAATACTACTCAATTTCAGGGAAGATTCTATGGTCGTCGACATAGGAGAACCTGCTGATTGGGTAAAGATCAATGTGCGGCAAACTGTAAGTTCAAGTGGAATTGACTTATTTGATCACATGGTGCACACACATTACGGATGTTTTTCTGAGTGATAAGTCAAAATATGATATAGCTTCGTGTAATCCCTCTGGTTCCATAAAAACTTTGTTCCATAGAAACTTCGTTCTAGCCCTTCATTCAAACGATCCTAAAATACATGTTTACAAATTACAATGTTCATGATCATGACTTCATCCTGTTTCACTCCGTTGATTCTATGACTTCCTTCCTGGCATTGGTAGCTGCTCTCTCTCTCTCCATTGACCACGAGCCTGAGCATGCCTTCAACCAGGACCCCAAGAACCAGCAAAACAGCAAGCAGACAAACATGTGCCTAAGCACCAGAAGCTCCACATCACCATGGACCACGAACCAGCGGACCGTCGAGCAAAAAAAACAGCCATCAATGCTACGATGGGGAAAGAGGTTGTCCGAGGGTACAAAAGAAAGGGGTCATTGAGAATCGAACTCGGAACCAAAACAATTGTGGGTAGCAATTGTATGCAGTTCAGAAGAAAACATTGAATATGGGTGACCATAAAAACTGTTTAATATGGGCAAACAAGGAAAGACGCATCCTAATTAATCACTCCTTAGTATGTGAGATCATGTCCAAACCGACTTGTTTTTGGTACTGGAGGGAATAGCTTTGTTTTCTAGTGAACTTCTTTTTGTTTTACAACATTATTATTGCTTTCCTGCAGAAAGATTGCTTTGAAGTCTATGCACTCGTTCCTGGACTTCTACGGGAGGAGGTGTGAATCTGTTTATTCATGTGAAATAATTTTAGAGACCTATGACTCATAACGAAGTTTGCCTTTGTTCCGATGGCACAGGTACATGTTCAGTCAGATCCAGCTGGGCGTCTAGTTATCACTGGGGATCCTGAGCAGCCTGATAATCCTTGGGGGATCACTCCATTCAAAAAGGTGATAATGTCCTTCAAATTATTATGAGCACATTTGAGAACCCTCTAGGTTAACTGGAAATTTGTCTCAGGTGGTCAACCTTCCATCAAGGATTGATCCTCACCAAACATCGGCTGTTGTCACTCTTCATGGTCAGCTATTTGTGCGTGCACCATTTGGGCATTCCGATATGTAGATGTGGGCCCTGATCACTCAGATTCCTTTTACTGCAGTACCGTTTTGATAGTGGCATTTTCCGATACATCTAGGTTCGTGATTTGTGTTTCCTTCAGCCTTCTTTGCTTCAAAACTTTAAAATTTTATTTGAACTCTTTTGCTTATTATACAGGTTTAGTGCAGATTTGTGGAGAAAGTAGGACTTCATTTAAGCAGATGCATGATGTCAGGTTGACATCTACATCTCAGAACCTTTCTGCAGCTGGAGGGTGGTGTTGAGATTTGCTATTATATAGTAGTAGTAGTAACAATAGGCATAAAACTAGGTGGTTCTTAGATGATTTTAATATTATGGTACATTTACGTACAAAGGAGACAACGGTGTCACTAGGGTTAAGTCAAGATCAGTTACTTAAGGTTCTGGGTATTATGTTTCTGTTATTATTTAGAGAAGAAAAGATACAATATTCTCTTTTTTTCTCTCTGATGTTTATATATTAATGGCTTTCTAGCCACTCAAGTTGTCCGTGTATTTCTGGTTTATGAAGCTATCTGCTATCTGTCTTAGCGATTAGGTTCTGGACAGTGCTTCATTGCCTGGATCCTATACCTTGTTTTGTAAAAGGAATTACTTTTAAATCGAATGTTGAGTTGAGCTATATTTTGCACATTTTCACGGGACGTCTTTATGATGTTTTGTCTCTTATCACATGTTAGGGTAAGCCTGTCCATTCTTTTAAAATATTTCAATGTAAGTGCACATCAGGGACTTTATAGCTGTAAATATCACTTAAACATGTTTTTTACTTTTTACAGAAATTTTGTATATCTTGAAAATGGCGTAGTTGATCATTTCTCCAACAAAACAGTATTATTCACGTATTATTATTATCTTTTTGTGAGTTGAATTGAATCTAGTCCAATAACCAAAGTTTCTTCCCATAATATGTTTAGGTATCAAAAAAGTTTCGTGATTTTTTGACAGCCACGTCAGGAAAACTGTCATACGGTTTTTTAAAGTTGAGAGAGGTCGTCCTAACTGATTTCGTAATAAAAATCGAATTAAAATATCTTTTCTCTTCCTCTATAATCAATCTCTCGAAGGCCCATAAAAAGTGAATGATGCATGAAGGTCCAAGAGAAGAAGACACTTGGAGCCTCCAGGGTACATGTGTACCAAAATCCCTCAACTATTACAATACTATACTTTGATTTTTATCTTCCAACTCAACTATTACAATGCTACTTTTATTTTATTTTTCCTCCAATTACAAGTCCGGATGTCTCCATCAAGATTAGACCCTTATGATGGTAATGGGTTACAACTAAACCTAAAAGGTAAGTGAGGGCACGGTTGTAAAATACTTCCTCCACTTTCAGTATTTCACGCTTTAGAGCATGACTAATGATTCAACTCAATGTTGGCATATGAAATTGCTCTATCATTAAATTACTTTTGTTTTTCAATTGTTGTAGTTGTTAACTTTTTATATCAATTTTGACCATTTCGATTTATGAATTGTTCATGTAAATTCTTTTTTTGCGTATCAATTATGTAAATTGATTATTGTGTATAAGTAATTATGCCCACATGTACTTATGAACTCAATTTTATGCTAGCATAAACTGTTCTGAATGAACTCAAAATAGTAGCGTTTCATAGGTTATGGATGCATATGGAACATAAGCTACTTTATAAGTTATTTTGCAAAAAACACTTGAAAACATAAATATATGGATTATGTGTATAAGTTATTATACGCAGATAAGTTTCTTTAAAAATAATTAACTATTCATAACGAGTTCTATAATAATCCATACTAAACATGTTCCTAGGCAAAAAACGGCTCAAAAGTCCTGCGTGTGCTAACTGCTAATCCATCGGCCGAAAAGCCCAATTCTTGTAGTACTTCAGAATGGATCCGGTTGGGCCGGTTCAGGGGTACGGACGCGATATACGGATATTCCACCATCAAACGCCTGGGACGAGGAGGTAGGTCGGGATTGAGGCCACCGGACGGCGAGGGCGACGCGAGGGCGCATCGCACATTCGCCTTGGCTTGGCGTGGGCGAGGGGTTGGCAGCAGTCACTTCCGGTATAAAATACTCCCGCACTTGACCACAAGTCCACAACCCGCATCTCCCCGTCACAGTGCGCCACCCTCGGTCACCACCACCTAGCACACGAAGTCAAAAGCACGCCGCGCCGGCGACGAGGAGCGGCGCCCGCTAGCGATGGATTCAGACTACGGCGTGCCGCGCGAGCTGTCGGAGGTGCAGAAGCAGCGCGCGCTCTACCAGCCCGAGCTGCCCCCCTGCCTCCAGGTTCTCGCCGCACCCCTTCATTGCTGTTGCTATCTCCATGTGTGCGCCATTGCCTTCGCTCCCTTCCTCCAGACCTAGATCTGGTGCCTGGCGGGTCGCGCGGCGCCAGATCCCGCGCCGCTTTCCGGCTGGATTGGTCGCTTGTCTCTCACCTGCTCTCGATTTGTTTTCTCGAGGTCGGGTCGTAGTGCGCGTCAGCTGTCAATGTTGACACGCCCGTCGCTTTCGTGGGCGAGACCGGATCTGAATCCTGGTGTACTTCTCCTTCGGAGTGCACCCGTTGTGTACATCGATCGGCTTGTCTCTGAGACTCACTCGCCAGGGCTTAATGCATCTGTGCTTAGAAAATTGGTTGAGTTGCTGCTTTTGGTCTTGTCGTCTTGTTTGGTTACTACAGTTTGTAGTCCAGGTTTGCAAGTGGGATATTCTGGGTCAATCTCTGCTTTCGTAGGTCGTGGATGTTTAAAATTTGGATTGAGTGTAATCGCTATCGAACCTTTATTCTGTTGAACATTCTAACTGATATAGCTTTTCGGAACGAATCTCTTTGCGTTCTACTGGTAGCTTTTCGGAACGAATTCATTCCCTGAGGCCTAAAGGTATTCATATATATAAAATTAGGGTACTACTGTGAGGGTGGAGTACGGAGATACCGCAATAGCTGCTGATCCGGCAGGTGCTCATGTGATCAGCCACGCTTTCCCCCATACCTATGGACAGCCACTTGCTCATTTCCTGAGGAAGACGGCTATTGTCCCTGATGCTAAGGTCATATCAGAGCACCCTGCAGTCAGGTATCATCATATCATCTTTATTTTTCCTTTCGAATTATTCTTTTCGTCTTTTTCATACCCAAAATTTGACTCTTCTGCTTGCACACAGGGTTGGCATTGTCTTTTGTGGAAGGCAGTCCCCAGGAGGCCACAATGTTGTTTGGGGACTCTATGATGCTATCAAGGCTCACAACCAGAACAGCAAACTTATTGGTTTTCTTGGTGAGTTATGCAAGTATTTTTCAGGGACCACATCAGGGCATCGAACCATGTAACTTTTTTTCACATGTTAATGCCATCTAGGAAGCTAATTAGCATGCTTTTCAACATGCCTTAAACACATGAGTAGACTACCATTAGATTGTACTTGAGTTTTCTTGGCAACTGTTTTTGCTGTATTATTAATAATTTTGCACCAGATTTGTTGGTTTTCAACTGCACCAATTTAGTCCATCCTCAAGCTGTTAGTTAAAACTGCAAAAAGTCTTTAACCAAACTTCATTTGTTTTGGTTCATCCAAATCAGCAACATGCAGAAATTTCTTATATCTAATCCAAAGTCGTTGAAATCGCTGATGTAAAGTAAAAAAAAAAAACTTTTCGATAATACCCTGTGTCCGGGTCACTGAGTTCCTTAGGCCTCGGTGTTTCTTAACTATCCTGCCTTATTTTTTTTTCCCTCTTGCCTGTAAGAGCAATTTAAAAGCATGTTTTTTCTCAATACTGAAATTCCTTAAATGTTTCTTGAGCTATTTTTATTAAATGCTGATGAAACAGGTGGATCTGATGGTCTGCTTGCACAAAAAACCGTCGAGGTAACCGATGAAGTTCTTTCTTCATACAAAAACCAAGGTGGTTATGACATGCTTGGGCGGACAAAGGATCAAATTAGAACAAAAGAGCAGGTCAATGGTGCCATGGCTAGTTGCCAGGCTCTGAAGTTGGACGCTCTAGTTATCATTGGAGGTATGATGTTATGCCTCTTTTAATCATACTAATGTTTCAGTACACTGTCCTATGACTCAGCATCAAACTTCAAATTATGAAGGTGTCACATCCAATACTGACGCTGCTCAACTTGCTGAGACTTTTGCTGAGGCCAAGTGCCCCACAAAGGTACATTGAAGGATCTTTGTACATAGATATGAGCATCTTTACTGGACCCCTTCTGTTCAATGCAAGTGATGAATTTTCTGTATTTAGGAGCTGACACCATCTATTGTTAAACAGGTTGTTGGTGTCCCTGTAACTTTGAACGGTGACCTTAAGAACCAGTTTGTTGAGACTACTGTTGGATTTGACACCATATGCAAGGTAAAGAGTGCTGAACTCACATGATAGCTTGGACTTCACTTACCATGCATTGGACATGTGCCTTTAGTCTGCTTCCATTATTTCAGTGAATGACCATGTGCTGTACAGAGTTTGTTTCTTGCATATCCTCCAACTTCAGCTTTTGGTGTTTGTTGTTTTGATTGAAACACGTTCTTGCTATATCTTAAATCTTAGTTATTTTTTTTTTCCTGAATTTTTTTATGTTTCCTTATCTCATTCCTTGTTCCCACAGGTGAACTCACAGCTTATAAGCAATGTCTGCACTGATGCTCTGTCAGCTGAGAAGGTAATTTTAACACAAGATTGCATGAAGGCTCCTGTTATACACCTGATTCATTTTGGTTTACTAGAGAATGATATTAAGCACCAAACCTCTGTTTTTAGCTGGCATATCATCTAGGGTAACACACAAGCTTGATGTAGTTTCTGTAGGGTGCAATGCAGGCAGAACATCCAGCGCCCTAATATAGTTGTTCTCAAGATAAGATTCAGATTATACTGAGTAAATATCTTATCTGCCTTGTGACTGTTTGAAATGCCAGTATTACTACTTTATTCGTCTGATGGGACGGAAGGCTTCTCATGTGGCATTGGAGTGTGCTCTTCAATCGCATCCAAATATGGTTTGTTCTTCATGCTTTTTGCCTCTACCTCCCCATTGACCTATGTCATAAAATCTGCTTACATTCTTTTCATTATTTGATATGTAAGCTCAGGTTATTCTAGGTGAGGAGGTGGCTGCATCAAAACTTACAATTTTCGATATTACAAAGCAGATATGTGATGCAGTTCAAGCTAGGGCTGAAAAAGGTATTCCACCTTGCCTACTGTCTATGATCATGAGCTTATCCTTTATATGCCAGTTTGTCAATGTTTCCATCATATTTTAATACAGACAAGAATCATCATATTATTTTTATACAGACAAAAATCATGGGGTTGTGCTCATTCCTGAGGGTCTTGTGGAGAGTATTCCTGAGCTATATGCTCTTCTTCAGGTAAGTTTGCACATTTTCTTCAGAGGCTTATTTACTGTTGTACTGATTGGAGCTACTTGATTATAGGAAATTCACGGTCTCCATGGTAAAGGTGTTTCCATTGAAAATATCTCTTCTCAGCTTTCACCTTGGGCATCTGCGTTATTTGAATTTTTGCCCCCATTCATTAGGAAGCAGGTAAGTATGTTCATTAGTTGACTCTATGAACCATTGTTCGTATCAGATTTCAATTGCTCAACTTTTGTTTCTCTGATGCAGCTACTTCTCCATCCTGAATCTGATGATTCAGCTCAACTTTCTCAGGTACAGTAGCACATCAATCATTGTCTATCTATCTTGATTTATTCCTTTGATTGATCTTTACTTGTTCCTCCGAGCAGATTGAAACTGAAAAGCTTCTAGCCCAATTAGTTGAGACTGAAATGAACAGACGCTTGGTATGCTTCCTATGGACAATCTTGTAATTATCAATTTTAACTAGGGACATATGGATTTCTATTTGTACACCAAGCATTTCTTAGTGATTGAGTTCATAATGTTCTTGGCCTTATTGCAGAAGGAAGGTACTTATAAAGGAAAGAAATTCAATGCAATATGTCACTTTTTTGGCTACCAAGCTAGGGGTGCACTGCCTTCAAAGTTTGACTGCGATTATGCCTATGTAAGTCCTAGCTCAGACTAAATTTTGATAAGAGGCAATTAGACATCTGATCCCACTTTTGACCCAAATTTTTGTTTCACCTTGTGCATTTGACCCCATCTCTTTAAAATTTTGATAAGAGGCAATTAGACATCTGATCCCACTTTTGACCCAAATTTTTGTTTCACCTTGTGCATTTGACCCCATTTCTTTAAAATGAACATTAAGATTGACCCATATATTAGGAAAATCCTCGTTTTTCCTACTGTTACACGTTTGGGGTCAATACAAATGTTTATTTTTAAAAATGGGGTCAAATGTACAAACCCTAAAAAAAGGGCCCAAAAGAGTAACACAATTATCCCTTTTGATAAAGCATATTGGCTGCTGTTGATTTATCATGTAGGTTGTTGGTTTCAGGTTTTAGGGCATGTGTGCTACCACATTATAGCTGCTGGGTTGAACGGCTACATGGCTACAGTGACAAATCTTAAAAGTCCAGTGAATAAGTGGCGGTGTGGTGCTGCTCCTATTTCGGTAAGACAGGCTTAGTTATGTACTACCACCATTTTTTTAATATTGTCACTGCTAATGACTATATTAGAAAAAGGGAGGGTGTATATGTGAACCTGCCCAGTATAGCATAAGTATGAAGATAACATCTAACTCATGCTTTTGCTGCAGTCTATGATGACTGTGAAGCGATGGTCGCGTGGCCCTTCAGCCACTCAAATTGGGAAGCCTGCTGTTCACATGGCTAGTGTGGACTTGAAAGGAAAAGCATATGAGTAAGTTTGAGAATTATTCTGTTGCATTTATGTCAATGGACAAAGTGAGCCGTATTACTATTAAGCTTCTTTCTCCTCTGTTCTTTTGGGTGCCTGCTGTAGCTGCTTACCTAAAAGTATTATTTCTAGCACTGATGGCCTATGAACTCTAATTTTCTAGGCTATTGAGGCAGAATTCTTCCAGCTTTTTGTTGGAGGACATCTATAGGAACCCTGGCCCCCTCCAATTTGAAGGGCCAGGTGCTGATTCGAAGCCTATTTCATTGTCCGTTGAGGACCAGGACTACATGGGCCGGATAAAGAAATTACAGGAATACTTGGAGAAGGTAGTTTTATAACCCTGAAATATTATTTTCTCAAACTTATATAGTGCTTCATTGATCAGGAGTTCCGATTTGGCCTAGTCTCTAACTTGCAGGGTTTGTGCAATTTTGTGCAGGTGAAAAGCATTGTGAAGCCTGGATGCTCGCAGGATATCCTTAAAGCGGCACTGAGTGCCATGTCTTCTGTGACGGACACACTGACCATCATGTCTTCTTCTGCTGGCCAAACACTGCTCTGAGTAATATGGTTCAAACCGGACCATTTTATGTTGTGAAATCGTAAACATCAACAGATTTAGAATCTGAAACTGCTGGTATTAGAAACATTGACCTTACTACCACGGGTCAATGTTTTGTGGTTTTTTGAGAGAGATCAGTTTTGACTCTGGTAGTTTGATAATTTGTTGTTAGCGGGTTTGAATCGGAATAATTGTTTAAACAACCGTGTGATGACTTATTTGTTACACTAATAAAATTGTGACCGCATTCATATTTCTATGCTGCCCTGGGATGATGTCAAAAAGTATCCGAAACAATCTTCTCGTCCAGGAACGTTCATCCCTCGTCTGAGGGGAAGTGAACAGCGGAGTTTGGTACGTTGGGGTATGGTGTTTGGTACGTACTACGTATTTGGGAGCTGTTACGAAAATGCTTTACCAACAGTTGCTACAAACGGACCTCGAGATACAAAGTAACCAGTGTTGGTACATAAGGATTTCATTGAAAAGGACGGAAAACCCACTTCCGATATTCAACCAATGTGATTAGATTACAGAGCTATAAGCAATAGTTGCACATGGAGGTCACCTCCTGTACTTCATGCAATGATGCAAGTGGGGCTGATCCTGTCTGGATTGATCCCTTCCCCCGTGCAGTACTAGACTACTAGTAGTACTGTACAGCACGGGATTTATCGGCACACCCAACTCGGCTTCTCGCGATGTCGTATGAGTATTTGCTCGTGTGCCGGGACACAGGGATGCGAGATGCGACGGACTCGTGTCGCGCGACGGCTCGCCGGCGCCGCTGACGCAGGCATACGAACCCACCGGTGCTTCTGGTTCTCTCGGTCGGGGTGGCTAATGTGCAGGGGACCGCACGTGCGCTACACCAGTTTAGGAAGAGCCGTCACCGGTACGGGCTGCGGACTTTCCAGTTTCCATCGCGCAACGGCGCCACCAGGGCAAGAAAAATTCCGAGGCTCGACACGTTTTTTTCTTTTTTTGATAAAAGGCTCGACACGTTGGAATCGGCATCCACACGCGACGAGAGGGTAGCGGACCACGCTAGAATCCTCTACGGCTCTACCGCTCTCCGACCCCACACACTCTCTCTCCCTCAGTCCCTCTCGCTGTCTTCGCGCCTCGCATCGGTCTCCCCGCCGACGGATCGATATGGGGGCGGGAACGGCGAATGGCGTCGGCAACGGCAAGGCGGCGGCGGCCGCGGGGGACCGGGCGGAGGACGGAACCACGGTGTTCCGGGGCACGGCCTACTCGCCTATGCGGACCACGGTGGCGCTCGCGCTCTGGCTCGGGGCCATCCACTTCAACGCCTTCCTTGTCCTCGCCTCGATCTTCCTCTTCCCGCGCCGCGTTGCCGCCCTGTACGGCCTTCCGCCTTCGCCCTCCGCTTTTTGTTCGCCCTGCTGCTCTCGCTGTTCCTGATCGCGTCAAGTCAATCGTCGCTAGCTCGTCGTCATCCCAGTGCTTCTTGTGATGCTGCAGGGTCCTGGCCACGCAGCTCTTCTTCATGGTTGTGCCTGTAAATGACAAGAGCAGACTGGGCCGCAAGCTCGCCAGGTTCGCCTCCTCGTCCTTCGATTTGTTGTGGCAAATTTTCTCTCTGCCGCGGGACGCGATTCCTGAATCTGCCCCTTTCGATGACGCGCGCGTCTGCAGGTTCATAAGCAGGTACGTGATTGGCTATTTTCCCGTATCTTTGCACGTGGAGGACTACGACGCCTTTGATCCCAACAGAGCGTATGGTAAGCTCATCTGAACCTTCTTTCCCTTTCCAGACGTCTGAAGCATCGTATCTAAGCCTTTTTTTTCCTAAGTCAATTCCAAATCAGGCACTAGAAAGGTTGGGTGCTTTAACAGAGCCGCCACTGGGTCTCTTCTGATTTTACAGCCTTGTGTTTGCAGTATTTGGTTATGAGCCTCATTCTGTTCTACCCATCGCTGTTGGCATCCTTGGGGACCTTGTTGGATTCATGCCAATACCCAAGATGAAGATTCTTGCAAGCAGTGCGGTGAGATTCCACTGTTAGGTTGCGAGAGTACATTGTCACTGTCTTCTGATTTCATTCTCTTAGTGACACCTCCTCTGTTCTGACCCGGTAGTTTTGTCGACTAGGTGTTTTACACCCCGTTCCTTAGGCAAATATGGACATGGTTGGGAGTGGCACCTGCGTCAAAGAAGAGCTTCTACTCCTGCCTTAGAGCTGGTTATAGTTGTGTCATAGTGCCAGGAGGTGTTCAGGAAATACTTCACATGGATCATGATTCAGAGGTTTGCTGTCGATTCTACTTGTATCTTGATGAATATTTGCCTTAAAACTGCTTGAACAAACTGCATACTGAACTATTCCTGTGATTGTCAGGTTGCTTTTCTTAAATTAAGAAAAGGTTTTGTGAAGATAGCTATTGAGATGGGTTGCCCTTTAGTCCCTGTTTTCGCTTTTGGACAGGTAACATCACTTATGATAACGTTACAGTTAAGTTTGGGTGCCAAAGCACCGGACTAATGAAAACTGGACTGTTACAAACTTTAGTAGTCTACTTGACCTTAATCCTAGAATGCTGATTTTATATTATTGTTCCTATTAGTAATTCAGGTATTGTTTCTGTTCTTGATTATTCTTCACATTACCGTTCCAGAGCTACGTGTATAAATGGTGGAGGCCAGGCGGAAAGTTAGTTGTCAAGGTTGCTAGGGCAATTAAATTTTCTCCAATCATTTTTTGGGGGAGACTTGGGTAACTCTCAGCATTATATCACTTTTTATTTGTTTTCTCCTCTGCAATGATCCATTAGATGCTGGAATCATTTTATTTAATTGTCTTATTTTTGGTATCAAAGAGCGTTAGAGTCTGATTGCACATTCTAATGCAGGACTCCCATCCCTTTGGCAACGCCAATGCATGTGGTTGTGGGAAAGCCAATTGAGGTTGTAAAGAACCCCCAGCCTACTGTTGATGAGGTAAATGAACCTTTTTGAGCGATTTACCAAGGAAATTATTCAGCAAACAATATCTAGAATTTATATGCGTACAACTTAAGTGGGGGTGGAAATTGAGGTGTTCTGAAATGCACTTTGTCCTGCTGTTAACAGATAAATGAAGCCCACAGGCAATTTGTCATTGCGATGCAAGATTTGTTTGAGAAATACAAGGCTAGAACTGGATATCCCGATCTGAAGTTAAGAGTTCTGTGATGGCATGCCATTCCAACCAGTACTCCTACAAGCGGGGTCACAAGTAATAAAAGGGCTACGCAGGCCCGTGGACCTATCATTTGAGGTTGAGCTATGATGTGTTGAATTGAAGATCCATTATCAGAATCCAGTAGCATCAAACGTATACCATAACAACAGCGTAGCTAGGTTACTTCAGATGATGTGCTGCCTTTTATTGATCTGTTGTAAAATGCCCTTCTTAGCTTAGTTGAGAAGTGAGAACACTTGTGCATTAAAAGAATTCATGGTATTGTCAGGATCATCAAAGCCTGGCCTGTATAAGTACTGTAATATCTCTTGGGCCCCTTTTGGCCTGGCTCCCATTCTCCCAAGCACTACTGCTCCCAAGGGCTCCTTTGTTTCGGGTCATAGCGACTTACTCAGTCTAAATGTCCTACTTTGTTTCTGTCTTGTCTTTTCAAGAGTTCCCATCTCATTGCGTTTTTTTAGGTCCCATCTCATGCAATTTTGGACAGAGTACGCCATAGCTAGACGCTCTGTTCACGCATTCATCAACTGTTATCATGTTCCAGACGGCTTCTGCAGAGGAAATTCTCCCTCGGTTTTGTTTTCAATTTCCATATTCGTACACACAGGTAATCCTGTGATTCTGTGAAGAAGCAAATGTCAGGCAGTTCGTGCTGTGCCTGTACATTCTCGGACAGTCTTGACTCGACTCAAGCGTAGTCGAGCAGAGAGCAAACGCCTAGCCAACTCGAGTTTCGACCTTCCGCCGGTGCCGGAGAGGCAAATGCCAAGCCTGGTCGGTCGGCCGGGTCTTCACAGTCGCAATGTTGGTCCAGGCTTTGGCTGCATCCGTGCCGGAGACGAGGCGCGCTGCTTAGTACGGCCGCGGCGCCATTATCGGCCGCCTTGCTTGCCGGTGGCTTGGTGCTCGCTGGTCGCGCTCCACTTCGGTGCGGAGCTGATACTTTTGTGCTGGGGTTTCAGCAACGGATGGCCATTGCGATTTCTCCGGGAGGAAAGAGGGGAAGATGAAGGCGGCGGCGGCAGGCGGAGCAAGGCTGGCAGAGGACCGACGAGGGATCGCTGGTTACCATGCCCAAATCAAATCAGGATCTTTCTGCAAAATACCAGGGGGTTTTCTGCATATATTTGGATCGCGACTATTAATCACGATCCAAATATTTGCATAATATCCTCTAAGTTGGATCGCGATTAATGTCACGATCCAAACAAGGGACCTGTTTTAAAAAAAACTTGGGACGAGTAACAGTATAACACGACGGGCGGCGGCGTGGCCACGCGGCTCCCCGCCGCCCCGATGGGATCCCGCACTCCTCCTCCGCTGCAGCCTCCGGCCCGTAATGCACCACCGTGGGCCGTAGAACTTTCGAAGATCCCTGCAACAGCGATGGCTGAGGGACGGTAGCGCCTAGAATTCCGTGACGCCCGACGTTTGGACCTGGAAGATCCCGGTGAACCTGCTCTACCGACGACTCCACGCCCCTCATAGCTGTATCAGCGCCGCGAGGTGTTCAGGAAACATTTCATATGGATTATGTTTCAGAGGTTGAATTTTAGTACAGTATATTGATGAATGACGAGCATTTGCATTCAGAGCACTCTGAAAAACTGAATTATGAACTGCTTCCGCAATTGTAAGGATGCTCTTCAAAGTCAAGAAAAGATTTCTGCGAAGCTATGTTCTTTCCTCTCGGAAGGCTGCGCTGTGCCCTGTTCTATTGACACGATCATTAATAAATCATCAGAGTAAAACATCAGTTATACTATATACTATAAATCATCAAAGAGTAAAACAGCAATGATCGTTTTAAATACCTGAAATTGTTAAGTAATCGTGATGAGATCCAACATGGAATTCCCGTCTTATGGTTTTATTTTGGAAGGACTATCGGATCTTGAAGGAACGGAGCAGTACATTAGCTAAACCAAAACTTCTAGTTCCAGTACACTCACGAACACGAAGAAGTTTACATGAATTACACCAAATATGAATACATCCAGGTCTCATTAACTGTGGGTAAAGAAAAAGGTTGCAAATAAGTTGAGATACAAATAAACTATTCCCTATCCCGACTAGAAGTTGGATAAAGAAACAAATGGAGCTCTCATGGAGGCACCACGGCTAATTCTCATACCATTAACTCCAAAGGCTGGTAAAAAGGGTATTACAAGCAGGCACCACGATGATGACTGCCTACTAATAGAGGACTGCGCGATGGGCCCTGTCTCCCAGCCAATGCTAGACCACTTCAGGACACAGCAGACAACACTAACTCGATGGTATTTCAGATGAAAAATCATCTGGATGCAATGATGGATTAATCCCTCCTTGGACTAATCTATCATACGAATACTGGAATCCATTCCAGCATCCAGTATAACTCCATGAGCCGTCAGATGCAGGATTGGCTGCATACATTGACTCATGCTCCGTCAATGATAATGATCACAGACGTTGGGACAGATCTTTAACAAAGCAAACTGCAAGAGCACTAATTGCTCTTCAGTCATTTGCCCTATCCAGCAGGGAAATTCCACAATTTTGAGGGTACATCTGTTGACCATGATAACAACAACCTGCATAAAGTTTCACCACAAAATATAATCCATCAGTAATTATCAAACTGCAGAAATGAAACACTGCTTGGAAACAAATGACAGAAATAAAGATATACAGATCATGATCCTAGATCTGCAGTTCTGAGTTCTGATATAGAAGTTCTCCATTCATGTGGCAACAGGTTCACATAAATGAATGGCTTTCTTAAATTCAGTTAGCATTGCAGGTGCAGGCTACATTTGGAGCAAGGGAAATGGCAAAATTCATCAATATATAGTGACAGGACCATAATTGTAACTTTCTACTTTTCTTACTTCCCTTTTTTTTTTACTAGGGGAACCTCACTGCACCTTTTATCTAAAAGAGAACAAACATATGACTCAGCACAACATTTCAACAAACTTCCATAAACTTACCAAGATTAGTAAGTTCACAAAGGAGCATATAGGAAAACAAATGTGAGTAATGGTGGCATCTCAGATAAATCATAACATGGAGCTTCATGGTCTGTTTCAAAACTAGTGTGGGTTGAAGGACAGAAACAAGAAAAATAAGTCGGTACCTTATGAATGCAAGGATGGTTTCATGCCAGGCAAGAACAAATGCTGCGGATATAGCAACACTGCTCTTCTTAGCCCTGCTGCAATCTAAGGGTACCTGCCAAACAGTGTCAGTTTGTGCCTCACAACTAAAAAGCAGAGATGGTCACAACACATACAAAACAAACCTCAGGGTACAAATGTTTGGGTCCACAGTTCAGCTTGCTCTTTGATCTGAACCACTAGCTTGTGTAAACTGAGGTGAGTGGGCTGGAATGACTAGGTGTTGCACAGGAACAGGAGCTGCAGAAAAAGCCAATTGATGCCAGATTATTCAAGCATGGGGAAAGGCGAAGACAAAATATAGCAACACTGCTCTTTTACATGGTTAGCATGATGACTTCAGCGTAACTACTGAATTTATATTTTTGCTTACTGGATATATGCAGTTAAGAGCCACGTCAACAACACAATTAAATAACTGGCGCTACCATAGAGAAGGGTTTAATACCTATTAGATATGGATTTTGAACAGAAGGCCGAGTTGTTACTGAAGCATTGCTGAAATCAGATCCAGTAAGCTGCACAAATTGATTTCCATGCATGTTGTAACCTTGAACTGACAGATAACCACTGGCCCCTCCCGAGAGGGATGGGCTCAACTGACCAAATGGTTGGTTAGCTGCATTTGCTCCTGGTGAAACTCCATAAATTGGAAGATATTGCTGACCAACATATGGGTTTAGTGTACCCTACAAAGAGAAAAGTTGTAAGAATAAACAAATGTTTCATAGAACTCCCTTATACTGCACAAGACCAACAGAGAGTGATAAATCTTTTCACACTTCAACCTGCGGAAAGATGTATTCGGTCCCATATGAAGTGTAACTGCAAAAGAAAGAAAATGAACAGCTGAATGCAATTCTATTGGCTTTCAAACGGTAATATCATGTCCCATGAGCACAGATGGATGAGATTAGTTCATGATTTCAAGACTATAAATGATAGTACGCATTAATCTGCTTTGCTTAGTTAAGCTAAGCAAAGGAGAATTAGATAAAAGTGCACTGTCATATATAGTCTCAAAAAGTAAGCTCAATTCATTTGAACCAAAGCAGATAAATGTTGCATCAGGAAGTTAATGAGTGATGGGTCATACGACATTCTTACCTGTACTGGGGAAGCGGGACTCCTTGGTAGTAACCGAGTGGAAGTGGTCGGTGCTGACCATACCCACCTACATAGAATCCCCTTGGAGCTGGAAGACCAAAGTAAGGCCCAGCTGATCTTGGCCGCCCTATTAAAAACAATAAAATGCATACTATTATTACAAGCACTGCGACACACATGCACATGGCCATCTCCAAGAAGTGTGAATCAGTTAGTGAAAGCAGAAGAAAATATTTCCACTCACCATCACCTCCAATAATAGGCAGGCAAATAAGCATTGTATCAATTGTGGAAAAATGCATGAACACCACACTTCATAGGTACTGGTTATGTACATATAAGCAAGTCTATCAACTTGAAAGTCACTAGTCAGCGTTTTGTACCTGATGTCTGATGCAATTAAGTAATCTAGGTGAGATGGACTCACCTCTTTCCCTAGCATGATAACTTACTTAGTAAGCATCATGGTACAGCTAATTAGTTCAGTTTGCAACTAATTGGTTCATGCAGAGATATATCAACTTGTCAGCATGCGATACTTCCAAGTTTTGACGGTGCTTCCAAAATGTGCTTATATGCAAGGAAGGACAGAGCGGTTTAGAATAGACGAATACCGTGGGTCATAGGATGCTGGGCGCGACCAAGAGAGGCCAGGTTGCAGTTGGCTCGCCTGCCGTCAATCACCGGCGTCGGGTCCTCGCAGGCCTTCCTCGCCGCCTCGGGGTCGCGGAACGTAACCTGGGAAGGAGCAAGTAACTCGTCAACCAACACAGGTCCTCGCAACCGATACAGAAAGAAAGCCAATACTCAGAAGTAAAATAAGGAATCGAGGCACTGACGAATCCGTATCCCTTGGAGCGGCCGGAGTGGCGGTCGGTGATGACGACGGCCTCGAGGATGTCCCCGAAC
Source organism: Oropetium thomaeum (assembly GCA_001182835.1). Lineage (NCBI taxonomy): Eukaryota > Viridiplantae > Streptophyta > Magnoliopsida > Poales > Poaceae > Oropetium > Oropetium thomaeum. The sequence continues at coordinate 754,980 of LFJQ01000057.1, forward strand.
TGATTGTAGAAGCGGCGGAGCTTTTCGCTGTTGGTTTCCCAGGCGAGGCCCCCCACGAAGACCTTGGTGAGGGTGGTGTCCCCGAATGGCGCGGGCGAGGAGGCGAGCAGGTGCCGCCCCGAGCTGGAGCTCGACGCCGATGCCGACCCCGACGCCGACCCAGCCTGCTGCTGCTGCTGCTGCTGCTGAAGAGCCATCTCACTCGGAAGCAAATTTGCAGGCCTCGGGACAGGGATCGTTTGGGAATCTTCGCTCGCCGCGACCCCGCCGCCGCCGCCGCCGCCTCCTCCCTCCACCGCTAGGTAATTAGGGGGATCCGAGTGGAGGCGCGAGCGGAGTGAATCGGAGGTGGAAGCGGGAGCGGGGGGAGAAAAAGGTGGGCGGAGGCGAAGGCGACGGCGAGGGGAAAGGGGGATTATGATTTGTGATTGGGGCCCGGGGTTTTTCGCGTTCCGCTGGCGCGCGCTGCCGGTGCCTGCGCTACGGGAACCCAAAACCAGCGCATTTGGGCTGCCGGGGGACCAGGAGCCGCATTATTTTTTCTGGCGCAACTGCTGCGTGTGCGTGATCGATCTTTCTCTATCTTCAAAAACCGGAAAGCGGGGTGTGGTGCCAAATTGGATCGCAGTGGCGGTTCCAAAGTTTCAACAACTTGAATTTGAATAGCAAATGCTGATTCAGTTTGGGGCGTATGCACAAGTACAAGGTGCTTCCACATTGGTCCTTTTAACCAGCGCTCAAATGAAGCTTGGGTGAAAGTGTGAAACTCAGGCCGTCGATTGAGTTGACTAAAAGACCATTTGACAAGGATTATGAAACTGATTATACAACGGATTATAGTCTATAAAATAATTTTATCTGCTCAAACATCTAAAACTAATAACTGATTATAGTCACATTCATCCATAAGCTATTTTTAATTCATATAATTTTTAGTTGTTTAATAATTATAATTATATATGTACTATAATCTATTTGTATAATCAGTTTCATAATTCCTGTCAAACACCCTCTAAGTATTTAAATAAAAGCTATTTTCTTTGTCATCATTGCCCACTTTAGTCACCTCCACCCAAATTTGAACTGATGTTCTATTTAGTTACTATTTCTGAAAAGAAACGGAGTAATTGTATTCTTATTTCTGTTTTTTTAGGTTTCTTTGTAATTTTACCCTATTTTCTAGATTTTGGCATTTTATATCTACTTTAGTAAAAAAGAAAAAATTTTAACTTATTCCCTCAGGTATAACCACATCTAGCTTCCTAAACTATTTGTTGGTAGATATTACTCTTCAATTATCATTTGGTTCAATTGCTTCTATGTTTTTTTTTCCTTCTCCCATACAAAAGTTGCATTTTAATTTTAGCTTTATAGGCTGTTTGGACATCAGAACATACCTTAAAGAAATGTACTGTAGATTTTTTCAATTATTTTTATAATTTTATATCTTAAGAATCACTTTTTAAAATGGTGTTGTTTTATAATTATACTTATTGGGTCACACTAAATCATTAGTCATCTAATAAAAAACAAATGGTTGGGATGACGAAGGAGGACCATAGATATTGGATCGGATGGTAGGTGCATCGTCTTCAACCTCCGTTCCCACCCAAAACACGAGCTGCACACAGGACCCACCGTTCTTTCTCACGCATGAAAACACTCATCGCTCTACCTCTCTTCGGTCACCAGCCGCCGTCCCATCATATGTTTGCTATCTGTGTGTAGCGCTCCGCTTAAAAAGAAAAAAATTTTAGACTCTAAAAAGAATTAATCAATTCGAGAAAATTTAATAAATCATTTATTAAAAAATTTATGAATTGTCAGAAAGAATTTGTAAACTTACAAGATTATTCGCGAATTTTGAACCTAGTCGAAATGTTTCTAATTAGAATTCGAAATTCATATTTCACTTTTATTCACTAATTTAAATTCCCCACAAACTGAGATCAAACTTTTGGGCTAATTTCAATTTTCAGAATTTGTGTGAATTTCGGACTCTTCTGAAAAATTTCCTTCACCAGTGGGAGCCCCTGAGTAGCAGGCTCCACTGGTCAGCCTCCTCTCCCTCTCTCTTCTATTCTCCCGCTCACTCTCTCTCTCTCAAGCTCGCTGCCACCTGCCGAGCGCTCGATCACCTCGCAGCGCGCCGGGCGTGCGTGGCGAGCGCGCGCGACAAGATTTAAGCCGCCTCGACCGCCCCGTCGACTCACCCCGCTCGCGCCGCCGCTCTCTCTCTCTTTCTCTTTGGTTCTTCCTCCATCGAGCGCTCCTCGACGCCGTGCCCCGTGCTCGCCAAACCTCGGCAATTCCTTCGCAAAATCGGAGCACCAGAGGGCCCCCTATCTCTTTTCGAGCTCAAACCGCCGACATTGCCGGAGTTTGTCGAGGATTGAACATCACCGCCGCCGTTTCGCGCCGAAACAGGGGAGCTCCGGTGAGCTCCTCTCCCTTCCTCCGCGCCTGAGCTCATTACGGTGGTTTTCTTACTCCTTGGGTGTGACACCTCAAAAATTTAAACTTGATTAATCCGCTAAATAAGCAAGTCTATGGTGTTAAAATAAAGAATTAAGCCGTTCTGTGTCAATTAAGAAGGTCGAGGGAAATTAAATAAAAGGATTACTAATTCGTAACTAAAATAAGTTATAATCGGTTTTGCCATTTTTAACTATTGCTAATTTGTTAATTTGAGTTGAAGTGAGAAAGGAGCACGGCAACATTCATGCAAAACGGGTGGAAAGTGATTAAGGCGCGAATAGGGTCGAACTTCCGTAACTATTTAATCGAAACCTTAATTGTCGAGTAGATTGAGTAGTGGGGGTAAATGGGACCTGGGGTTATTGGATTTCATTGTTGATCAAACTTTGGCTTAAGTTTCAAAAACGGCCCAAATCGAAAACCTAATTGTGTCGGGGATGGACACAATAGACACGAGGCAAACGCTTAATAGGCGTAATTCGAAAATTGGCATTGAAGATTCAAATTCAAATAGCAATTCAAGAATTCAAGGGTAATTCCTTTTTATTCCTAGTCATCCAACCAAATTAGTGAGACCTTAAGAAAATTTGGAATTCAAATTTTAAACCCTACCCTATTCTTTTTCCTTCCTTCCTCCTTTCCTTCTGCACTGCTCTGTTTCTTTTCTCCCTGTTGTCGGACGAGTACTGTACCCGGGCTGCCGAAGACAGCGACGCCCATGCCGTTTCTCCCGCTGGAGCGCCACCCTACGCCCCTAGCCGCCTAAAGCCGAGCTAGCCCGACGTGCAACTTGATGAGCCTCCGCGAACGCCGCTGCTCCGCTCGGCCGGCGACCTACCCGCGTACGGGAACCGGCGACCTCCTTCACCATAGCCGGCCGCCCGATTAACTTCACCCTGAGTGCGCCGCTGCAACGCCGTCCGGCCAACTGCCCGCGTACCGCAAACCGACTCAGTGCACTACAAATCGCTCAACCATCGGTTTTATTCTTCCTCCCCGCTCCTCCTCGCTCTTCTTCCTCACTGCCACCGCCATTGCCGCCACCCGAGCTCCCACGTCGACCGGCCGTGCCACTGTAATCCGACGCCAACCGAGCTCCTCCATCGCGCACGAGATCACCCACTACACCCTCCCACACCCAATTAACCGTTCCAAAGCCGAAACCCTAGCCAACTCCGGCAATTCACTCTCGGAGCGCCGCCGCACCGCCATTATCGCCACCCTGTCGAATTCTTCATCGCCGGTGAGAGATTCTCCAATTCCTTCCGTCGGCACGACCCTCGTGTCACCCTGGTTCCGTTTCAATTGACCGCACCGGTTTTGGTGAAGCAGCGGTGACAGAATCGCCGCGACATCGCCGGAGCCCCCGCCGAGCCGCCACCTCACCGTCGACGACCATCTTCCGGCCACTTTCACTCATCCTCGCCGTGCCCAGCGTCATCCCCGACCTCTACTGCAGCTCACAGTGCTCAACACCGACACCCACCGACCGTCGAGCCGCCGGAACACCGCCGCCGCCATTGCCGTAATAGGTCCACCGTCGCCGGCGTATCTCTGGTGAGCCCCGTCGCCCCTCCGTCATCAAACGAACTCTCTGACTCACGCTGAGTGCGGTGGGCACCATGGAAGCCGCCGCCGACTCTCCCTCCGGTGAGAACCACCGGTGGTGCGCCGTCGGGCGCTGCCCTAGCGCCGCTCCCCTGTCCAGTGTCGCTGACAAGCGGGCCCGGCTCCCTTTCAATTTATTCAAATCTCAGGAAATTCTACAGAGTTGTAAAATTCATAGAAAATAGAATACTAATCCAAAAATAGCAAACCAAACCTTTTTAGAAACCACATGACTAGGACTAAATTTCTGTTAAAACACTTTTTATGAAATGACCACACATTTTCAGGAATAATTAAAATACTCCTTGCTGTTTTCGAATTTTAATTCAAATTGTAGAGCAGTGCTAAGGCTGAAATTTGATCTACAAGTTCCTCATAGCAGAACCCACCTACTTAAATTTTATGAGGATTTTAGGACCACAAATTGTATACAATGCTTTCACAATACCCCAATCTTCCTATTAAAATGCCATTTTCTAGAATACATTGTGGAAGTCAGTAAAAAGATTAGACCCCAAAAACAAAGTTGTAGATTTGGTTCTCCTGAGTAACTCCATAAAATATCATAATTTTATTCCAATATTTACATATGGTTTCTGATTTTATAAAATCTAATGGCAGGAACTTTGATGAATTTTTATAAAATCTAAAAAATTCACCTAGGCCTCGACCAAAGCTTAAAATTCATATTTCAGAGAGTACCACCAATTAAAAATAATCTTGAGAGGTAATTAAAAATTTCATTTTTAAGTTAGATAAATAGTCGCAGTTATTAAAACGATTAATACTCGAAGCAAAGTGTCGGTCTAACCCTAATTCCCAACAATGACACCCTAGTTAATCTTTAATAAAAGCATTGTGACTATTTTCCTTAAACAATTCATTGCATTTCGTCATATAGGGACCGACCAGGAACTTCCGCCGGTGAACGAGAATCCAGAAGAAGCACCCGCAGGAACTAACTTCTTGTTTGAGTGCTCTGATTATTCTGCAAACCAAGGCAAGCCCCGGTGCACACCTAAGTTTTATAAATTTTCTGTTTACCACTATGAGTGTAGGAATTGTTTGTGCATTAAGTTTCGAGGATATTGCCGTGAGAACCTAGATGCATGACTTGATAGGCTTCCTGTGGATTATTTTGGTAGAGCCTTCGATAGTATGCAATGCTTAAAAAGATAGGGATCCGGTAGTATCTGAGTAGTATGGAGACTACTCGTGTTTATTCCAAATAGGAAAAGTCGAACAATCTGTTGATCTTAAGTGTGATTAAAATCTGGAAACCCTATCGGGTGCGGTTGCATTGGTCAAGTTTGAGGTGTGTACCGAGTGCATACTGGTATATGGGACCAGGAAACCGATGTAGCTCACCGTGCTTTGTTGGACAATTGGCCATCCCTTTTTCTGGGCGAACGGACCAGCAAGGTGGATGAATTTGCTTTTGTTTTCTTGGGATTGTGCTAGTGGGAAAGGCTTGGGGCCGTACAGGGATGCAGGGCATCGCCTGGAGGACCATGTCTTTGGAGGGATGGATGTTGAGCCAACACTGTCACGATGTTGCGAAAGGTAGCTACGTGTGACTCAAGTTGAGTGTGCACGTGTCGTGTCATTCGGGTTTCTCCTGCAGGATGTAAATCAATTATAATTGCCACTCCTCGTGGTTAAAAGTAGCACTTGCTCCTTTCTGCCGCAACGATATGAAAATAGTGGATTATGATGAAATTGGATAATTTTACTCTGTTTTGTCGTAATGAATTCGTGATTGTTTAGAATAGCGGCACATTTAGTAAAAATTCACAGTGACTACTGCTAATTTGGCTAAAATTGGAATAGAATATTAGCGCTGTTTTCGCAAGTCCCGATCAACTTCCACCATACCCCCTGCATTCTAGGAGTCGGTCATTAGATGGCCATGTTGACGGGTAAGTCTTGCTGAGTATTAGTTGCTCAGGCTTTGTGGATTAATATTTTTGCAGGTGATTCTTCTAACCTTGCTTCGTGTGGTTGTGGTGGTTGGGAAGGGGAGGCACCCTCGGAGTGGACCTTCGAGTGGGTTCCCGCTTCTCCGACCTATGAAGATTAAGCACCCGTGGGCTGGCGTGCTTAATTGTACCGTCGAGTTTTAATCATTAGCTTCCGCTGACTCTCGTTGTTTTCGAACTACGTTTCCGCACTTAAATTATCTGAACCAATGTTGTAAATTAAGAATTCATGTACCCCTTAATTCATGTTTTACGTGTCCTTGTTAATTATTGTACTGTATGGTCGCTTGCTTCGCCAAGTGGCACCCCGAATGATCCTCGATGGGCAACCGTACGATTTTATCGGACGGGGTTGCGATATTGGGACCCCGCGAAACTCTCTGACATCACCGTTCTTCGCCATGTAGCGTGGGTCGTCGGGAACACTCGCTGCCATTGTCGGAGCCGTCGTTGCAGGGGAGCCGCACCGGCGAGGATCCCCCCCCCCTTCGCTTCGCGTTTAAGCTATTTTTCTTGCCATTCGTGGTCCTCGGAGCACGGCGCAGCTCTCACCGCCGGCCATTGTCCAGGGGGAGCTCTCCATCATCGAGAACGGAGCTCGTTGCCACCGACCGCTCTCCGGTGAGAACCTTGGCCGTTATCCCTGCCTCGCTAGCTTCCTCGCGTCGTGTTGGGGCTGTTGGGCAAGGCAAGTGCGCCATTGTGCGCCATAGCGCCACAGCACCATGGTCGCCGCCGTGGCCGCGCCGCCTTCGTTCCGGAGCTCGCCGGCGGTCGAGACCTAGTCTAATCGACTCAGCGCGTCGAGCTTGTGCCGCCGGTGCCCTCGTCGCGGTCTCTCATCACCGGTAGCGCCACCGTCGTCGTTGGTTGTAGCTAGGGTTCCCCATTTTTCGCATTTTCTGTTAATAGTTAAATTGGGCTGAGATTTAAATAAATTATATAAAATTGATAATAGCTCAGAAAAATAAAGGTCCAACTGTTCTATAGCCAGTGAAAGTTGTAGTTTATAGGAAAAATATAAAACTTTGTGGGTAAAGATTGTCTATTTTTGAACTTTATTTAATTATTAATAAATGGCCAAAATTCTAATAATTAAATTTCAATTATTAAAATCTGGAAAAAATTGTACAAAACCCCAGAGTGTACCCTAGAATTAAGAAGCGCATGAGATGGCAATTAGGGTTGTTTCGGTGCTAGTAATTTGTTTAGTATGGTGTTTAGGTTAAATTGCGTATCGATCAATTTAATTCTTTAAAATTGTTCATCGACCACTTTAATTCATTGAGAAATTGTTAATTAATGATTTCACCTCTCTACTTTCATCATGTAGACGCCGACATGAACGAGGTAGCCGTCGAGGTTGAGCCCGAGTTTTTTGAAGAGCCCGTTACTGCAGACCAGGAGGAGCATCCACAAGGCAAGCCCCGGTGCACCACCGTTTTTAAAGTTTTTCTTTATAACAGTATATGTGAGTCATGTATGTGCATTAGGTTGGCAAGAGTTGGATAAAATCCTAGATGCATATGTTTTCAGTATTGACTATTATGGAATATTGGTATAGATAGCTCGATGTAGATGCTATGCATAGTAATATCATACGATAGAAGTCGAGTAGAAGGGAGGCTGCTCGCGATATGATGGGAGTTGTCTGAAACTTCTATCCCTTGAGAAGGACTTGTGTGAAGTTCATATTTTTATGGACAGAAACTAGGGTCAGACAGGGAATGGTAGGATGCCAACAGAACATGGGTTCTGTGTGCGGTAGCTCTGTCTGATCCGTACGGCACAGTTGGCTGAGTATACGTTCTGTTCACATGCTTGGTTTATGTGACCCAGTAAACCTATGTAGCCTAGTGATGGCAAAGTTGAACCTACCTTACGGTGTCTGATTGGAGGCGGTCTGGGATGGACAGTGTGAGAACTCCACAGATACCGTCTGGGACGGGTGATCTGGTGGGATGCGACGCTGCTGAGGTAGCGTAAGAGAGAATTAGTTTTACCAGATCTAGTGTGAACGGTTGCTGCGTGCGCTCCGGAACGCGCACGTGTCGTGTGAACAGGTTATCCCTGCAGGTGTAAATTGTTTCGAACCGCTGTCACTCTCAGTTTAGAGTTCGCTTGACCTCTCTGTCGCATATGCTAAGAAGTGAACAAAGAGAATAATGATGATTAACATTACGATGAATATTATGATTATTGTTTGACAAACATGTTTGTGTAGCCATAGTGCTTACTAAAGTTTAACTTTCCGAACTCAATCTGAGCTAAAACTTGAAAAGTAGAGAGCTACTAAGTCGAGTGTGTCCTTTTTGCACCTACCCCTACCCTGAGTTAGCCTTGCATGTCTAGGAGTCGGCTGTAGATAGCCACGTTGACGGGTTAGTCTTGCTGAGCTTCTCAGAAGCTCACGCTTTGTGATTGTGGTTTACAGGTGGTTCAGAATCCGTCGGCGGTGGCGATGGCTACCCTTGGGAGGAGTCAGCCCCGGATGGGGTAGTTTGCAGTGGGAGCAAATCGGGTAGCCGTGTCTCGTGTGTGGCTAGTAGCAATGTGTCGTTGGACAAGACACTTGCTTTTGCTTAGATTCGTGGAGTTGAAGTCTGTAATCTTATCTTTTGCTTTCGCTTGAGGACAATGTTATTTCCGCAGTTGTATCCAGAACTTATTCGTATGTAACTGAATTCTCTGTAATAACTACCCATGTAATATTTTCTTCTATCTGTAAATCGTTCTATTTTCTGCCTGTGTTGTACCCTGTGAGCACTCACTTCGTCGATGTATCCCCAGAAGAGGGGCCTCCCTCGTTTTTGGGGCGGTCCGCCACATTGTGATTGCGACACTATGGACGACTCTTCACCGCATTGCTGGTCCGTATTTTACTGAACCACCTTCTAACCTCCGAGCTTTTTGGAGGCGAAAATCCCCCAATTCTATAGGGATCGACTGAGCTCACTGAGGATTGAAATCAACCATGATTTCAGTCAACTGAACGATAGAATGCGTTACTCTTTTACTTGCTGGAAGGGCTGATAATGAAATGAAGACCATATGCTCTTCAAAATTCTACGTACCTTCATGTTGTTCGTTCAGAAACATACTATCCATCTTTGGGTATAGGCTGAGATCTAGCCAAAAAAAAACATGACTCCACATGCCTATCAACACTTTTGAGCCTCTAGCAAGCGGATCCGTCGTTGTCGCGATCGACGACTACCTCACTCACGTATACCTACCTATCTGACCCAACCTCCATGTGCCGGCGCCTCCTCCAAACCCTCACCGACTCCTCGTCTTTCTCGACCCTTCCGCCTGCTACAGTTGCCAAAAAGGAAAAAAAGCGAGCTACTCTCCGCCGGCGGAGGCAGCGGCCTCTTCCGCCTTCGATGGCTCTCGAGGCGTCGTGAGGTAGTCGAGGCAGTGGTCCTCTTGCCGGCTGGTAGAATAGGTTGTACTTTTTTAGGTCCTAGTTTGTCTAGGGTTAGGTTTCCAGCGACGGCGTCGAGGCGGCGACGACGATGGTGCAAAGGAATAAGGTCTTTCCGGGCTTTTTCCCGTCTCGGTGGTGCTTTGCTCCGGCATTGGCGATGAGTCTGTGGAGGTGAGGTTCCGTTCGTGAGCTTCTTGTAGAGGAGTCCTAGTCCAGCTGCTCGTCATTCTTTGATGGCGATGGGGTCGGCGTTCTTTTGTTTCAAGGTTGCATAGCAGGCTGTGGGTTTCGCGGAAGCTGGACGGATGGTTTTTCCCGACCTTTCCTCGATGGCGGTGGTCGTCGACGGCGATAGAAGAGCCATGATTTGGAAAGCTTGGGGCATAGCCCCGGTCGATGGGCGATGGGCGTCCACTTCGATTACTCTCAAAGCCAGTGGGTGATGAGGTTTTTTCAGATCTCGATGGCGCTCGTTGTCTCCGTCAGCTGCGGCGCCGGTGGCGGTGGCCGGCGATGGAGCCTTCGAGCACCTTTGGCATATTTGGTTTGGCTATTTCTCCCATCTCTGTATCCTTTCAGTTCATCTCTGTATCTATACATGTGCTTGTACGTTTTCCTTATCTAAGAATACAGATACGAATTATTATAAAAAAAAAACCTCCACGCCTCCTGCTTGCAAGGAAAGAAATAGGTAGCCTGGTCGGCGCCTCAGCCGGAAAAAAATTTGGTGCGGGAAGGCCGCACCAGACCACCTCTGCGACCCCGACTAGATTTAGGACACCTGAAAATCCAACGGTCTCAGTGAATGCCACGGTAAGATAGATAGCATCGGCTCTACACTGCACCTGCGTCGGCTCAACTGCCAAGCGAAGCCAGAGAGGAAAAAGGAACGCAATCTAGATCGGCCGTCGACATGCCGTCGTGCTCCCCAAGATCCCAATGATGATGAGTTCTACTCCTTCCATGACAACGGAGCTCCACTCTGGCACAGATTGGAACGGCTGCCCCTCCTCTCACGGTAGCCATGCATCCTCCTCGCACGGCCGTGGCCCGCGGTGCGGGCTTCCTCTGCTCCGTGACTGCCTTTCGGCTGTTAGCCACGAGGGCTTCGCCCTCCGGCTTCCTCCTCCTGGTCACAGGCGACGATGGCGGATTCTTACCTCTCTTGCCCCTGGCCGCTGGCGTATCCGATTCAGTTGTGATGCTTGTGCTTCTGCGAGCCGAGCTGCTACAGCCGTACAGCGGGAGCCAACGTGCGTATGGGAGCCAACGAGAAAGCTGCGCATCCTGTAGGAGCCGTCCTAGTGCTGGCCGTCCGATCTTTCTATAGGTACATGCGGCAGCTATCGAAGGAGGGGTCGCAGAGGCGACGCTGTGCGGGACGGCCGCACCACATTTTTTTCCCCTCGGCCGCGGCGCGGGCCCCGTGCCCGCCCCCGATCCGCTCGTTCCATTCCATGTCACGCAGTCACGCCGAACTTCTCTGAAGCCCGCCCCGCGCGGCCGCGCCGAGAGAGCAGCTCCCCCGCAGCCCCGCTTCGCGTTCCGTGCACACCAAGGAGAAGGGACTGCACCGGTCCGATCCCCTCCCTCCCCGCCCCGCTCATCACTCATCAGTCCATCACCCGCATCGACCAGTCCCCCGCACGCCATGCGATGCGCCTCCCGAGCCCGCGGCACCACGTACGACGCGCAGGAGATCGCCCGCGACAACCGCCTCAACCGCGTCCGCGACCCGCTTCATTCCTCCGACCGCCGCCGCCCGGCTCGGCCCGAGCAGGGGTTGGACATGGACTCGCGCCGTGTCGCGGCGGCGCTGAGGCCGCTGGCCGTGGCGCGCTCGATGCGTCTCCTTGCGCGAACCACCAATGTCCTCCCGATGATAACGCTGCTGCTCTCCTCCTGCGACCTGCTCCGACTCAGTGGAGCGACCGGGACCACCCGCCCCGGTTCCCACTCGGCGGCCGCGAGGCCGCCACCGTGCTCTGCCAACTCGCCTCCTTCGTGTACCTTCTCACCCTGTTCGGCGTCCCGTTCGCGCATCTGTCGGAGGCCCGCGCCAGTGGCGAGTGCAGCTGCGGGTCCCCACGCCGCTGGGCGCCGGCCGCAGTCGACGCGGCGCCACCGCCAATGCATGATACCGTGGAGGATTGGGATGAGGAGGTTGTCGCCGCCGTGGTGTCGGGGGACCTACCGTCGCACCGCCTGGAGTCCCGCCTCGGGGACTGCCGCCGCGCGGCCAGGCTGCGGCGGGAGGCGCTCCGGCGGATGACGGGGCGTGGCCTTGAGGGGATCCCGTTCGAGGGGATGGACTACCAGGCCTCATGGGGCAATGCTGCGAGATGCCCATCGGGTTCGTCCAGCTTCTCGTGGGGGTCGCCGGTCCGCTGCTTCTGGATGGACGCCAGTTCTACATCCCCATGGCCACCACCGAGGGATGTCTTGTGGCAAGCGTCAACCGCGGGTGCAGGGCCATTGCAGCTTCCGGGGGCGCCATGAGTGTGCTGCTCCGGGACGCCATATCTCGTGCACCCGCCGTCAAGTTGCCATCCGCTAAGAGGGCAGCGGAGCTGAAGTCGTTTGTCGAGGCGCACGCCAATTTTGAGACTCTGGCTGCTGTCTTCAACAGGTACGGCCTCACTCTCCATCAGTTTGCATGCCGATTGTGAGTGTGTAAGGCTACAGATATCTTATTTTGATGCATCACTAACTATGGTGTGTGTTGTATGAGTGTTGTTCTGATGTTGACTCTCTAGTATTCTAAGCTCAGGTGATTGCAAACAAAAGCAAGTCCTTTTTCTTAGTACTAATTGGTTAACGACAGGCAAGAGCCCACAGCTTAATAGCTTATTCCTGTTTCAACATGCTTTCGACGAGGAGGCATCAATTATCTTTAAGTGTCTTGTTGTCGTATCAACAGTTTTCTGCTTCCTTATTTGGAATACTCATTATTAGCCGGTCATTCTGCTTGATGCCAGCTTCGTACTTTTTCTGAATTGTTTTCCTTGAATTTTTTGCTACATTCATCCAATCTGCATGCTATTAGCGAATGATGCCAGTTTAGTGAAATGTCATGTTGTGTCCATCCAATCGACCACAGGCTATCTACGGTTTATGCCGTTACTCTAGTTTCTGAACTGTTACCTTTGAATTCTCGTGTTACAATCGTTCAATCACAGGCTATTTGTGAATGGTACCAGTAACTTTATAAGCTATCGTTATTGAATTGTCTGTGTTGTTCATCCAAATTGAATGACATTTGCGAATGATGCCAATTGTTGGTGATTTCATCCAAACTACCAGGTACCAATTGCCAACCGTTAGTAGTAGTTCAGGATATTACGTTGTTCAAACTCAGACAAGTCTACTCACCACGATAGCGCATCGTCAGGCTTCCGGGGGTATAGATGATCAGTAGATATTCACTCGTATGTGCTGTCAGTTAGGCTTTGCTGAACTTTCATACTAGTCTTATTTGCAATTCTTCACTTCATAATAAGCATTGACATTTGTTCTTAGAAGGTTTCTATTACTGTTTTTTTTTTTTGCAGTTTATATATATAAAAAACTTTAGGCATCTTGTTATTGCCATTGTTTAGAAGCTCTGTATAGTATAGTAGTTTGTGCATGTTTCTAGTACCTTTTGATTATGTCATTTTGTACACTAGAGATCTTGAAATTCTTTATGATTCATTACTCACTGTACTATTTAGGGCATGATTAACTTTGTTCTCTGTTCTTCCAAAAATCATGGCTGTGTGGGCATGATAAGCATAAAGGAGCATTCTATTGCTGCTGTTAAATTTGTTGTTTAGCTTCTTCAGAACGTCATGTTTACTGTTTGGTATTTGAATTGTTACATCTTTCTCTAATTAGTACTTTGTTCCTATCTTTCTTCTTGATGTTTTTATACTAAATTTACAAAATATATTGCTGGGAAACCTGCCTTAACATCCTGGTCGCAGCCTTGCCCATGTGTTTATGCTTCTTGTATGATTATTTTCATTTTGAAATATAGTATTCAATAGGCTATATCTATCTGCATGTGCGAAATTTCATATCTGCTATCTCTATATTGGTTTTCATGGGGTTGCACACTTTTGCACTTTTTGAAATATGTGTTGTAATGACGCATTGGAGGGTCACATTTTTTTAAATCTTTTCTACCATAAATGTATGAATTTTGCAGGCATCATTCTCATTAAGTGTGACGTAGTAGTTTATTGGCAATCCCTTCACATGGTACTATTGTCTCTATATAGGATCTGTGCTTCTCTTTAGAACAAATTTGTTTATGAAACCTAATTGTTATTTCACCGGTTCTTAGCTCATAAGTTAACATGAATAGTATATCCATATGTGTGTTTCATGCTTATATGAGAGAGAGTTTCCTTGGAAGTGAAAATGCTTGGATATAATCTACTAATTTAACGTTCATTCTTATATTCTCGAACACAAGAATGAACGAGAATATAATGACCCTTTCTTTGCTTTCTTAGTGAAATCAGTACACTTTGTGTAATGTCTCATTCTTCTTTATGTTTTGGAAGTGACTTCCATATTGTTTACTATCCACAGGTCTAGCAGATTTGGCAGCCTACAGGGTATTCATTGTGCATTAGCTGGTAGGAACCTTTACATGAGGTTCACTTGTAGCACTGGAAATGCCATGGGAATGAACATGGTGTCAAAGGTGTTGAGTACGTCTTGGCCTACCTGCGGAATGGATTTCCTGACATGGATCGCCTCAGCCTATCTGGTTTGACCTCCTCCCTTTTTGTTATGGCAATGAAAGGTTAATTTTTCCCATATTGTCTTCACATAATATAGCAAGCCATTTTTCAGATAACAAAATCATTTCCATTCTTAACCCTTATGTTAGTCTTTAATTGTTAAATAGTGTTTAATCAACACGTCCAAAATATATCTGTTTTGTATTTCGCGTGCTGTGTGTCACTGTGTGCACATGTGGGGTATGTCCTCGTGTGTGGGCACTCGCTCGCTTGTTTTTGTGTGTGTGTGCGCGCGCGCGTGCCTGGCTGCATGTGTGTGTGTGTGTGTGTGTGTGTGTGTGACATATAGAGCATTCTTGCTTTAACTTCTTTAGATATTATAACAAAGTTTCTCTGTTAGTATGCGCATTGACATTATTTATAATTCCAGGTAACTATTGCTCGGATAAGAAGCCTACAGCTGTAAACTGGATTGAAGGCCGTGGGAAATCTGTTGTTTGTGAGGCTACAATTACAGGAGAGGTTGTACAGTGTGTTCTGAAGACTACTGTACAAAAACTCGTTGAGTTAAACATTATAAAAAATCTTGCTGGCTCAGCTGTAGCCGGAGCACTTGGAGGTTTCAACGCTCACACAAGCAATATTGTAACTGCCCTGTTCATTGCGACAGGGCAGGATCCTGCACAAAATGTTGAAAGCTCACAAGGTATCACCATGTTGGAGGCAGTGAATGATGGACAAGATCTTCACATCTCTGTGACTACGCCTTCCAGTGAGGTTTGTGTTTTTCTTTTCCCCTGTATCTTCCATAGTTTCTTTGAAATTCTAAAATCCATTTCTCACTGACCCGTATTTGATGTTCTCGTACTTTCAGATTTATCGTTTGATTATGGGCAAATGCAATATTTTTTGTTGATAGGGCGTCTTAGTAAATATTGATCCATGTTTTTTGCTTTCAGGTGGGCACTGTTGGGGGTGGTACTTGTCTTGCCTCACAGTCTGCTTGTTTGAATCTGCTTGGTGTGAAGGGTCCAAATCATGACTCGCCCGGTGCAAATGCTAAGCTGTTAGCTACTATTGTGGCTGGTAGTGTGCTCGCTGGCGAGCTTTCTCTCCTTGCCGCCCTTGCTGCTGGCCAACTTGTGAAGAGTCACATGAAGTACAACCGATCAAGTAAAGATGTTGCAAGAGTGGGGCTTCTTGAACAGAAAACCATTGGATATGTGTACTAACATACTTAGACGACAGCTGCTCAAATGACGTTGTCATTAGACAACAATCAATTGAGATTAGTGGAGACATTGTACAGACCGCTGATAACCGACCAGTCCTGTAAGTTTATTTGCTTGCGCAAGAAGAGGAAGATCAACCTGTTCAACAATTATGTATTTATATTAGCTTTATGTAGAAGAAGGTACCTGACAAATTAGGCAGCTTCTGACTGTAACTTTTGTTTGTATGGCCATTCGTATCTCTCTCTTCTTTTGTAACTTGTCAAACAAACCCTTTCTTTTACTTTATAATTTTTCCCCCTTTTGGATAGAAGGTCAGATTAACATTGTGTTAGATTGTTTTCTTTGTACAGCATAGCAAATTGTTCATTTTTTTTTTTTGTTTACAACATGAGTATATATTTTCATTTATGCTCCATGTCTGCACATTTCAATGACTTCCTGAAGCTTCACGTTCTGTTTTTTACGTCCTAAATGTGGGCAAAGACTAGCAGGTTGGATTTGAATCTTGAGTGTCTTGTTGTTGCGAAAATGTCGGGCACACATGATAAAACATGGCTCTTCTTTATATGTGTTAATCGTCTATTTTTTGATTGCATTGTTGCAAAGTTATGTGGGCAGAAATCTCTGTTATTCTGTGCCTGTTGGTGGGTAAGCAACAACTGTAATTCTACTCTGAATGTTGTGTCTTCTGCACAAATGTGCACTATTTTTTTTCTCCAACTAATGTGTGCACTATTTTGAATGTGCGGAATGAGATGTGTTTCCAGGGGAAAGCTTGGAGGAGTTGTGAAAGAAAGACGGCCTGCTATCTGTCCTGCTGAGGGAAATGCCACAAAGCCAAACTGAAGGTGCCACTCGACAGAGTCTTGGACAAGATATGGAAGCTCTCAAGTGCTGCACCGATCGATGCTACCAGGACCGCTCTCCGAGCCGTCTGATCCTGTGGTAGCTGCTGATCATCTAGCCGATTCGGTGCTGCTATCTGATGTAGATGTTAGTAGTGTGGTAGAGGTTTTACTTCTGCAAAACTTCGTTACTGAGCCTTTGTTTTTTTGAGTAATAGCATTATCTGGAGTAGCACAAACTGAGCCTGTTTGTAATGAGGTCACAATAAGCTGCGTTTCATGCAACGAATCAAGGGAGACCCTTTTGGCTAAAAGAATTGTCAGGCACATTTGCTTTCCGCGACAAGTCACCTCCAGAGAACACGACGGATTCCAGAAAAAGGAAAAATATGCATATGCTGTGCCCTTTTCAACCACCTCCAGACTTCCTGTTCTGAAAGGCAGGAGCAGGACATATCAAGGCTCAATCAAATCTATCTACGAGCAAGAATTTCAGCATCGTTCTAAGAGCAACTTTTTTGTTTCCCTTTAACAAAATTCAATGAGCGTTTTTTTTTTCTTTCTTGAGGAACAATTCAATGAGCAGCTGTTGTCCTGCAGTCCTCACCATCCTTCAAAATACGCAAAGGGCCCATGTGGACTCGCTGGGCTTTGTTCCTCTCGCATCAAATTGGCAAAGAGCAGCCCAGTAAAAAGATCAGTCCTACTCCGCTCACTCCCGCACCAAATTGGAACGAAGGGATTCTGTTATACTCTTCTACTACCACAACCAAATGTTGTCGAGCAGCCGGGCAGAGACGGAACAGGGGATTCAGCGTTCAGAGCCGCGAGAGAGCCCGAGAGCGGCAAGAAAAGCCGCAGCAACAGTTGACGCGACGGGGCACACGCAGCTGGTGACCGTGTGGCCACGGGGTCGCCGGCACGGTCACGTGGCCACGCAGCTCAGCTGACCTCGCCGACCGGCGGCTGATCCACAGCCCATCTTGGCATCGTCGTCAAAGATTCGACGTGACGTCTCTTCTTCTTCCTCTCGCGCGGGCGTAGTACTAGTAGTACACCACTGTGTACTCTGCTGTTGCGGTTTACAGGGGCCAGCTCCCACGTGTGGCCGCGGCCCCTCAGCACGGCCGCTGCCGTTCCCACGTGGCCGCGCCGGGCCCATCCCGCATGCAGCTGCTTCGCTGGTACAACCGACGGTTTCATCTCCGCCGGTCGACACGTGTTGTGAGGCTTCTCCCGTGACAGCGTGGCGCATATCATTGCATGTTCGTTACAGTACTCCCTTTATCATCAGTTCGTTTAGCTAAAGAACAATTTCACTTTTTTTTGTTGCAAAGACAAGAATTGAAGGCATATACAACTCGTGAACAGGCAATCATATACGATGTATATATATATATATATATATATATATATATATATATATACATACAAGTATGTATAGCTGTATATATAAGTATTATCAATGACATCGCAGACTACATGGAAAAAATTCTATGAAACGACCCTGAATAGCTGGGCCACAGTAGTATATTATAGCCACATGCATCACTAGCGGCAAGTTGCAAGTGTGGCCTTAATTGGTTACATGCATCAGCCCCGATTAGGTCACCGCAGATTAAGACCGGTCGGCGGCAGCACAGCAACAACGACGCAACTGGCCGGCATCATTTCTTTCCATTCCCTGGAGTCACGTCCGGTAAAGCAACGACGAAAGGCGGCTTAAGGGCGGGCGGGCGCATCATTAATTAACACTTAATTAATCACCAAAGTCAGACGACGCCCGCCAAAGGGAAAAGATTAGACTAGCCTCGCTGTCGAGCTGCAGGGGGCGCCATACATGGACGGAGCTGATCGACGAGCTAGCGGCCGAAGGAGAGAGAGACGGCGTGTACACATCGCGACAAGCTCGATCGGGGGAGGGGGACGAAGCACATGCCCGGCGATGAGACAGCGCGCCGCTCGGGATTATCTTATTAACCCCTGATCGATCGACCCTAATCTAAATCTAATCTAATCTAATCTAATCGCTTCCCTCCCCACTTGCAGGCACGCTAGCTAGCTGCTTTATTAACCCGTCGTCTTTAGCCGGACCTGCTGCTTCTGCCTGATTTTCAATTTAGCCGGCCGGCCGGCGCCCATTGGATAGATGCTTTCCATTGTTGTCAAGCCATATTTAATCAACTAGTAATAAGGACAGCTAGTAGTACACACTAATCTCGCTTGAAGCTGTGGCTTGTCGTCACTCGAACCTGATTGCATAGATGCTCTCTTTGCCAATTTCGGCCAGATTCGCTATTAATTTCTTTCCACCAAGGAACGGCAATCAAGCGAGAATATATCTGTGTGTGTCTCGTCGTCCTTAATACTAATTCACTAATCGATTACAAGGCAGAAACATATCGTGTTCTGTTTTTTTTTTTCCTCTAGATCTCCCCCTTCCTCGTGTTTCGCAAAACTTTCGATTCCAGCCGTGTGGATGTGTCACGCTAATCCGTAGATTATATTTAAGTATATTTTGCTAATCTGTGCTTGAACACACACGTACGGAAGACATATGGGAGGATGTCGTGGAGGCAAATAAAAGAGATGAAAGAGACATACGAATATCGCCTTTACAGGGATTATTATTCGATCCGCCACGAGTAGCTCACACAGCTCGCTCGCTGTTTTGTCGACTTACTCCGCTCTGGCTAAACCCGGAGGCATCATGACAAAAGGCTCTCTTCATGTACTGGTACTGTTCATTGAGTAATCGGCAAAATGGTACTACGACCAATTAAAAACTGAAAGCATGCATGAACCTTGGAGACACACACAGTCTGTAAAGAATGGGTTTCTTCCCTGAGATTGAGGTGAGTGAACATGTATGAGCAGGTACTTTTTAATTTGATTATGCGTCCATCAAAAGTTAAGGGCGAAATTTATTGATGAAGGATGTTGTGATCACATCCCTTTTGTAAATTGGCAAACATCTAGACACACGGTGTATCCATCTGCGCAACGCGGAAGTATTAACTAGTGAGCATTGCCTGAAATAGTTCTTTCAGTTTAATATATTTATTCAGATAATTTGATCACTTGTAGGAGATACTGCACATACTACTATCAAATCAGTTTAAATGTTTAATACATGTAACCCAATGATTAATTACGATTTCGAGAAGTCTCAGATCCTGTCCTGCGCGAGGATCGTAATTATCTTTTGATAAAGCAAGAGTACTAATCAATCATTTGGCCGAAGAAAGAAAATGAACCTCTCTTGAAACAGGCTAGCTAGATCCAGGGCGAACGTCGTTTATAGTACTACTAGTAAAAAGACTAGAGAACACCTGCAATATTAAATTAGCTGCAGCGACTGTTTCACAGGTCCAGGTATAAAAGGCTTCGTCGCCACATGCTAGCTAGCTAGCTTTGAGATCTGTTCACCGCATGACAGCATCTAGCTAATAGTAGTTATCAGCCCTTCATATGCATGGGCTTTTTATGATTTTTCCTCTGACCAATACTGTATGTACGTGGCCGTGATCCTATGAGGATCCTTTCGGATATTATTATTTCTAGTCGCCTCGGGTAATTCACGATATTAATTTGATATCGATGGCAGAGAGACGTACGGCTAGCTAGGGCATTGCGTGGGCGACATCGTGACAGCATTATTCCTTTGATACATCGGCGTACCTGAATTTTATGGTGTACCGACCGTACGTCCACATAATTCGTCAGTTGATAATAGCTATAGTATTATACATAATAAAACCAAGAAATATAATACTGCATCTAAATTTAGGACTACAATTTAAATTAGCAAGCGTCGCAACTTATAAAACGAGAGTAGTTGTAGTTGACTTGTAACTCTAAAATTAAGAGAACCGATGTCCGGTCTAAAATGATAATGCTGTCACGTACCCACTGTCTGATCGTCTTTTTATCCCTCCTTTTTGTGTGTACAATGATACGGATTCCACTTGCAGTTTGCATTGCGTTGTTAACTTGTTGACCTACGAAAGCACAGAATACTTAAAATCAAAAGCACGAGAGCATGAAACACGCACAGCGCACACACAGTAATATATAATAATAAAAGGCCGGAGAGAGAATCGAATTAGGTCGTGTCCACGGCATCCTGTGCAAGCTGCTAGAGGCCCATATGTAATTTGTCGCCACACGCTGACGCTGGGCATGCGTCCCTATCGGAGCGCTTACAACAAGTGTAGCGTAAATGTAGCCAACAAGCTGGCCCGGCATCTAGCTTGGCTAGCGCATCAGCGCAGCGCGCCCGTTCGCCAATTATTTACTCCACCAGCAGGAGAATTAATGGAGATAACTTAATCATACTAGCTCGGAACGCATAAACAAACCGGGTTTAGTTGAGGAACCAAACACACACCACCGTCAGTATACTAATGCTTTTTGGGACGACGGAGGAACTTGCTTGCTGAGAACCAGCTGATATTTTACTACTCCCAGTCCCAGTCATGCCCCAGCCCACGCCCACTGGAACATATCGTTCCCACGCACTTTGTCCACCGCGCGCATTTTCCAAAGCCGATCGGATGCAGCCTCGAATTACTAGTAGTTTGCTCTCTAGCTAGCCCTCGTCTTTTTCTTGAGTATACTACCTGCTAGCTACGTATCTATAGCAGTAGTAGCTAATTAAGCTTGTGATGGTGTCCTAATTATAAGACCACACGCCATGCATGCATGCATGCATATATATTGTAATGAGTCGATGCATCACTATATATAGTGGCTGGACAAATCAACAATCACTGCTGTCAAGGACAGATCGATGGAGAGGACAAATCAACAATCACTGCTGCCAAGGACAGATCGAGAGGACAAATCAACAATCAACAGTCTAATTAATTAATGAATTGGATGATATCTATGATATCCTCCCCCATCTGACGATCTCACCCTGAACAAAAACAAGGACAAAGACGACGAACTGGACTGGACGCCACCGGAATAATCAATCGCAGACAATATAGTAACAAAAATAACTCCAAACGTCGCCGTTTGCGTTTTGACTTGCCGCAGCATATATGCATGTGTGGGTGTGTTTGAGCGGCACCGGCCCCGGGCCCGGCGGGCGGTGGTCCGTTTCCATGCGCAGTAAATGTTGATTTCAGCGGGGGCGTTCTTCGATTCGAAGATCCGGCCGCAGGCCGCAGCAGCCGGTTGCGCATATACAGCTCTGCATGCCGACGCGTACAGTAGTACAGATCGCTGTTGTTTACTAATTCCACACCAGAATTGTCTATTTCGGTGCGCGTGCGAGTACGTGCTGCTCTCCTGCTGCCGCAGATCGATCGATGGAGAGAGAACCGTAACGGCGGAGAGGGGAGGATTAAAATACTGACAAGGACGCAGCATGTACTAGACGGCGAGCTACCATCAACGGTGGCGTGACGACGATACGATGTGATATGATGCACGGCTTGCAAACGGGGGCCGGCGGGATGCAATGCAGCCATGCATGACGATGGGGCGGGGGACGAGCGAGGAGACACGCCGGCATGGGAGGGGATGCAGTAGTGTGTCTCTCTCGTCATGCCCCCGGCCGGCCGATCAATTATACAGTAACTGCAATTTGAGAACACTTGACGAAGCTTTATTTTGCTTGCTTGCATTGGGCGTGCGCGTTACAGCTCAGCATGCGCATGCCCCCTCGGCCGGTAGAAGAGAAATGGGGAAGCACGCATCAAGCAGGGGATAAGGCGATGCAGCAGTAGAAAGCCGATGGCGCACCGATTGACAGACGACCGCTGGGGGGGGGGGGGGGGGGGGGGGGGGGGGGGGGCGCGGGGCGGGGAGCCGGGGGCGGGGAGGAGGAGGGAGGAGATTAGGAAGGAGACGATCGCTATCAGGCCTCGTTTGACCACTGACCGCACGTCCCTTCAACTTCAAGAGATGGGCTTAACACTGCAGCTCCGCGCGAATAATTCGCGATCAATCACCCGATCCCCCGGGCCGGCCGGCCGGGCGAGAGCGAGAGCGAGAGCGGCCTGCCGGTGGCACGCGCCCGGCGCCACCACCACGTTTCTGGAGTCTGGACAGCTAGCTCGATCTACGGCGCGCGCCCCCGCTCCGGCCTTGACCGCCCCAGAACCAAACCCCACCTTATTAGCTTTGACCGCACGTGGCGGTGCACTGCTCACGATGGACACGATCGATGCATGGTGCCACAGCCGTCGGATCGAGAAAAGCACGACCAGTGAGTTAGCTGCCGTTAATCGAGCAGTCCTCCGTAAGAGTACTAGTGGTTCCATATATATTACTACTATATATTTCTACTTTTGGTCCAGGTTTAAGGTACTACTACGGTACTACCCCACCCCAGTACTAGTGTAGAGGAGGTCAGGTCTCGACTCTCGAGTTGCAAGGACAAGACAATCATGCATGCACGTGCGCTGTCCTGAACATATACTTGCACGCCATGCATGTAAACAAGTGCAAAATTACAAGGAATTGGCAGATGCAAACTAACACCACGATAATATAATTTAATTTAATTTATTTTCAATAAGACTAACTATGATACAAATAAAGAATGAGGAGAGTGTGTGTTTTGTACGAACATCTCAGTAATTTGTTTCCAGACACAGAATACATATCAGTCGTCTGTTCGGATAAGCTTGCAATATTGCAGCTGACGGTGCGTACGGATGCAGCTATAGTACAGCGGCCACACTGATTCCATTCAAAATCGCTTCCATTCAAAATCGTCCTAACTATAACTATGACCAACCGCGTCCAGGTTAGAAATTAATTTGCTGATGAGCACAAGGATTACATCATTGCGAAACGAAATATGAGTACTTTAGAAATCGAGTCAAAACTTATGACCACTGTAACTAGGAAAATAGGAGTACTATACATATATTAGGCGCGTTGAAAAAGAAGGGTGAACTTTGGGGAGAAGAATTGAACAAAGTCAAAAGTTGAACGCACACAACTGCCTATCAGATGCCCGGCTTCTCACGTACTTTCATATACACTACGACAAATCGCCAAAAAAAAAAGAAAAAAAAAACTCATGTGACTCACGCTCATTTGCCGCCATCCCATTATTATACTCCATGTTCGTCGCAATAGCAACACTGTATTAAAACCTAGCCGTGTCTCGAGATGCAACCAATCAGGGCCTAGTCATTCAAATTTGTTTTGCTCTGTGCGTCACATGACAATGACTGGATCGCCGAATCGTAATGACAGTAATAAAAATAAAAATAAAAATAAAATATAGTGTCGGGTTGGAGAGCGCATAGCGCCAATCAAGGGTCAGCCGTGTCCACGCCGAGAAAACTTCCATCACAAATCACAAAACTCCAGATGTTTTGTCTAATAGTTTTCAAATATCGGCTTACGAGCGTGGGACCCCGACCTCGATCCAACCCTGATGACCGAGACATAAATGTAGATCACAACTTATGCTACAGTATCACACTTTAACTTTATCTTTTTTTCTAAAAAAGAAAGATATTTGAAAATGAATTTACATTATAATTTAAATTTAATATTTACATATACGACCTTACTAGCTTTTATCCAAAGCTATCGATGACAATTACTGTATAATTAAATTTCATACATGATCCAACCGGCGCCATACAATATAGCATTTGCACCGTTGTTAATTATTTAAAATATTTCTTTTAGAAATTGAAATGATATCTTTGTACTACTCTAATTTTTAAATATTAACATCATTAATTTTAACATCATTTTAACTATTGATTTGATTTTAAAAATTATCATACAAGTAATATTTATCATGTTTAAAATTATAAATCATGTATAAAATAATTGTAGTGAAAAATAAATCGTAAAAATATAATACATATTTGTCATGTTTATTAAATTAGACAAAGAGTTAAAATTAATATTACAGTGAACAGTGTAAATAGTTAGAAACTAAAAGGAGTAGTGGAGCAGTATATGCTAGGATCGTAGATAGAGAAGGAAAGGTTCCCTCTGGCCTCTGTGATCTGCGGACTCGCTCATCTCTTTACGCCTGCGGAACGACGAACACGGATACATACCCGTTCTGCAGAAAGAGAAACACGTACCCGCAGCAGCACCCAGTAAACCGGGCATATCATTGATCGCCCTCACGCACCACCTTGATGCTGTGTCCATCGTCATCCACCGACGTGACATACTGATATGACCCTGCGATTGTAAAACAGCAGTCCTCACAGTCCAGAGCATCAGATGGAGCGGACAACACAACACGCCGGGCTGCTGGTCGGATGCATCTCTCGTCTTCCCCGGCGGTGCCCGGCCAGACGGCGAGAGGCGACGCATGACCCGCCGTGCGTGGCCGTGGCGTGGCTAATTTTCGTTCAACTAACGCGACAAACGAGTCCACGGCTCCACGCACGGTGTGTGTCGCTTTGGGCGCGGGGCCTGCTCTCTTCCAGGTGGCCTGCCACCTCCTGCGCCCTACTACGCGCCCCGGCCTTTCAGCTCCCCGGCCGCCGAGTTGTTTCTTCTTCTTTTTTTTTCTTTTTTTTTTCTCTTTCTTCTTTCTTTCTCTGAAGAGAAGAACAAACGGAAGGAGTTGGTGGGTGAGCCGTGAGCGAGACGGATTGGATCGGTGTAGCTTGCTATAGCGATTAGCGGGAGGGAGACCGACCTTATCAGCAGCGCCAGTGCCTCACCCCATCCCTCGCCGTGTCCCTGTCTCTCGGCCCTGCCTTTAATTCGGCACCGCGCACGCCGCACGCTCCCATCTCCTCTCTCCCTCGCTCCCTCCCTCCCTCGCGCGCGACGGTCTTCTCTCCCTCTCCCCGTGTCTTCACCCCCGCGGTGTGCCTGCCTTAGTAGCAGCACACACGCCGCACGCGCCGCCACGTCTTGCGCCCTGATTCTCTCCCTCCTCGCCTTCTAGATCCTGCTAAGCTAGGTTCGTTTCCGCCTTATAACGCATGGACTCCTCGATCTCCCTCATATTCGCCTCCTACTACTAGCTTCATTCTCCTTTGTGCGTGCCGGGTCGTTCCAGCCGCGGACCGGCCGGCAGGAGAGCTAGCGCTGCTGCCTTGCACACTGCGTCGTCCTGGAGGGAGAAGCTCCGCCCTTGTGCTGGAGGTATGGAAGAACGAGCTAGTAATAAGCTATAGTAGAGCTGTCTTTACCGGTTTGGTGCGTCTGCAGCGGCATCATCAATATAGCTAGCAGCGTGCTGTGTAGTTGATTAAGTCGTCAGGTTGAAGACGAAGATGCATAAAAATAAGTTATCACATCTAGCTGCTGCACTCACTGTGGCATGCAAAATCTAGCAGCTTTATTTTACAACTCAGCTGGGCAGATGATGTTTGTGTACACAGGACTCCAAGCAGGTGTTGCTAGCCGTGTACAGCGGCGGTGGTTGTGAGGAGAACGAAGCTGCACTGCACCCGGTAGGAGGAGGAGGAGGACCCATCCAACCGAGAAGCTGGCGGCCGGCAAGTGGTGGGAGCGGCCAGATGACACGGCCATGGCCGGAATGGCGGACCCCGGCGGTGGTGGGGGCGGCTCGCGCTACTTCCACCAGCTCCTCCGTCCGCAGCAGCAGCAGCAGCCGTCCCC
This sequence comes from Oropetium thomaeum, assembly GCA_001182835.1. Lineage (NCBI taxonomy): Eukaryota > Viridiplantae > Streptophyta > Magnoliopsida > Poales > Poaceae > Oropetium > Oropetium thomaeum. The sequence continues at coordinate 780,867 of LFJQ01000057.1, forward strand.
GCTGTCGCCTACTGCCTCCCAACACCACGCCGTCAAGATGGAGCACCACCACAAGATGTCTTCTTCGCCCGACAAGAGCGGTCCTGTCGGCGAGGGGGAGACGACGGGCGGCGGTGGCGACCAGCAGCAGCAGCATCAGCCTTCCTCGTCGGCCATGGTCCTGGCATCAGCCGATCAGGGAGGCTCGGGCTCGGGCGGCGGGCCCACGCGGCGGCCGCGCGGCCGCCCGCCCGGGTCCAAGAACAAGCCCAAGCCGCCCATCATCGTGACGCGCGACAGCCCCAACGCGCTGCACTCGCACGTGCTCGAGGTCGCCGCCGGCGCCGACGTCGTCGACTGCGTCGCCGAGTACGCGCGCCGCCGCGGCCGCGGCGTGTGCGTGCTCAGCGGCGGCGGCGCCGTCGTCAACGTCGCGCTCAAGCAGCCGGGCGCGTCCCCGCCGGGCAGCATGGTCGCCACGCTGCGCGGCAGGTTCGAGATCCTGTCCCTCACCGGCACCGTGCTCCCGCCGCCCGCTCCCCCCGGCGCCAGCGGCCTCACCGTGTTCCTCTCCGGCGGGCAGGGCCAGGTGATCGGCGGGAGCGTGGTGGGGCCCCTGGTCGCCGCGGGGCCCGTCGTCCTCATGGCCGCGTCCTTCGCAAACGCCGTGTACGAGCGGCTGCCGCTGGAAGGGGAGGAAGAGGAGACGGCCGCCCCGCCGGCTGCCGCTGCTGGTGGTGGAGGGGAACCGCAGGATCAGGTCGCGCAGTCGTCAGCTGGAACCCAGGGCCAGCAGCAGCCGACGGCGTCTCAGTCGTCTGGTGTGACCGGAGGCGAGGCTGGCGCCGGAGGCATGTCGCTCTACAACCTCGCCGGTAATGTAGGGGCCTATCACCATCAGCTCCCGGGAGATAACTTCGGAGGCTGGAGTGGAGGCGGGGGCGGAGTCCGACCGCCATTCTGATCCATGCCTTGTTGCCATGAAATTCACATCCTCATCAATTCTACATGAAGAAGACACAGCTAAGAAAGAGCTGGATGCTCTTGCCATCCAATGCTGAGATCGAGCTGATCTTCTTTGGGAGCTAACAAGTCGTGTGGGCAGTCTTATTGTTCATCGGAGACACCTTTCATCGATCTTGTGTGATATATATGCATAATATAATGCATGTGTTACACCTGATCAGGTGGATTTATTGGAAGTCTGTCAAATATTGGTGATGAATCTCAAAGGAAGGACCAGATGGAGAAGCTAGAGATGATTCATGCAAGAGCTAGTTCAGAATAAATTAAGTAAAAAAAGGTCAGTGAGATCTGATGTTTTGTGTTCCAAGAATTTATTTTTTCTTCTCCGTTTGATCTGTAATGTGCTATTGTATTCCCTGATTGTACCTTTGTTGTAGAGTGATGATGTTCTTTTTCTTATAACCTCTTTCTTCCGCTCTCTTATTCTGTCGCTGTATGCAATGCCCAAAATCCTTTGATTGGTCTCTTCAGACGCATGTACTTCTCAATTTTAGTTACTAGATTCGCAGTTTCGTGGCATAGTTCTAGGTCAAATTTTGAAAAAGATTGATAAAGTCTCTAGCCCTCCCTCCCTAGACATGTTGTCCCACTACTCAAGCCCCATTCAGATGCTCATCCTCCTACACATGGAGAGCCAGCCAGGCAGATTATGAGGACTGGTGTTTGTTGTACTTGCTTTGCAGGAATAGGAAGAGGATCGAAAAGCCTTCTCTGTCCCTCTATCCATCTGTGTCTCCCTGCAGTATTTTAATGGCTTTTCTGGAGTCATGTGAGCCTCTAGTATAGATGATGAAAAGAAGTGGTGGCAGCGACTCAGTGATGCCACTACAGTGCACGCTGCTGTATCATAAACCTGCAGCTGTGTGGGGGACACTGCGCATAAGATGCCAAGCTCAGAATTGACGTTGCGGGATTTTCACCATCTGTGTGGTGTACTTATCCTGCGTCTTGCTGCCCCCCAAGTACACATGCACGATTCAGGAAAGGGAGGCCTGTTTTGCCTCGGTCCCTTAATGGAAAAAAGGAGGTATAGTAGCTCGAGAAGCATTCGCTTTTGCATGATTTGTGGGAAGGGAGATCAAACGCCTTGGAACTCGCTCATTATTGCTATGCAACTTTGTCCTTGCCTTCTCTTGGAGAAGCGAGGGACCACATTACTTTGGTCTCTGTCTCTCTCTCTCTCCATGTCCACTTGACCGGCGCTTAAAATGAGGCGATGCTTCTGTTTTGGATATTTTCTGTTTTAAAAATTGCAGATGAACAATGTGTCTCTAGGGTTTATATTGATATTTAATCACATTTCTCATAAGCAAAGCCGGTGATATGGCACCTCATTGATCATGAAATGGTGGATATGAAACTACTGTACACTGTTTTCAAGACTATTAAATTGGAACGAAACGTTCACTAAGAACATTTTATTTCATCTTCACACATTTTATCAACTCTCATTGATTACAAAGATACACCGTTGAAGTGGTATGATATATCATATAAACCGTGAGTGGAATGAAACTTTGCACTGAGATAAACTTGTTTCATATATTATTTTAAATACATTTAGATGACATGGCAGCATTGATAACCGTTCATGAAACTCTTGCATCTACTGTAACATGTATAATATCATTTGCCTCCCTTTGCCAACTCGAAATTCGAAGTCTTCCATGAGATGAGATCAGGTATATTCAGTTTGAAAAGCAGGTTACCTGGTTTTTATTTTTGAATAAACTGTAGGAACAATCATCCCTACAGACTCATTTTATCTGTGCAATCTTGCTATGACTGCGTAACGGTATCAGTAAACTTCGGGACCAAATATACGTAATTTTAAATTTGGAGACTCATTATAAATGGAAGCTAATTTGTATCCATTAGTAAAATTAACATAAAATACCAAGTGAAGTCTTCATATCATGTATGCACATGCATCCTCGCTTCGTGATATTCGAATTTTGAAAAGAACTTCCCTCGATCACTTCAGTCCTGAATATAACTCCGTTTTACCGAGAGTGAGCTACAGCTACAGCGTGCAGATGATTGTTCACTTCTTTTGATAAAGATACGAAAGATATCTGCAAGCATCAACAGGGCCATGCACGAACAATAGGATGTGCTTGTGTATAATGTTTGCATTGAGCTTTACACAATTACAGACCTCCATGTGATGTGCGGCAGCTGCTAGGCACCTTGCAGGCACGATTTTAAATCTAGTGGAGTAATATGACTAATATCCCTTATCTATCTACTCGATAGGGTTTAGCCCATGCTCATATATAATCCCCTTTTTCTGATTTTTTTTTGCGCCACTGGGGCATGAAACTCTACTTCTTAGAATAATATAAAGTATCAGAAAATGTGCCGGGTCTTTTGAAACAAAAATATAAGTACAAGCTTATAGCCGATGAAGAAAAATGCTGGAGTACAAAGATTGCTGAGTGAAAATTGAGAAAGTGATTGGGTAACTGTGAGTGTTCCTATGCTTATTGTCTAATCAAATACTTCACATAGAACTCATCCACGTTACAATCAGAGATCTAATAGCTTACAAAACTGTATCACAATCAAAGTGAACTAATTTTTTTTGCATCTTCAATCCTAAGATGCGGTCCTAACAAAATGGATCCGGTGTGTATAGCACAGCTCATTCTAGCTTCCTACTTTCTTCTCAAATTAACTACTCCCTTTATCCATTTATTTAACACGCTCTAAGGGGGGGGGGGGGGGGGGGTGAGATAGAAGATGTTCAAAAGTCTAGCACCTATGCATTAAATCTGTTTCATTTCCAGTGTTAATACTAACTCAGTCTTATTCGTTTAACGTATACTTGCGGAGCGGATTGGTTGCTGTATCCCCACCCTTTCTTGTGCGCCATTCTTTTCTGCAAAAAGTGGGGGTTACATAAGTTTAAGTGTGCATCTAAATATATATTGTTGTTTTCTATTAAGCACGAGATTTTAATCATTATATTGCAGCCCTATTATTTTTACAAGCACAAAGCAGAATGACAAACAACATTTTGTTTTGCGCAGAATGTATGTATTATCTCAGTGCGCTGCCTCCCCGCTCGCATAGCATGACCAGGCTAGATCCTTGTGCACGAGTATCACGCATCGCATGTGGCCTGCACAGCTAATGGTATGGGCCCGTTGTGGTTTACCATATGGACTGGGCCAAATGCTCGCTGACGAACCCACCACCACGAGAATCTCAGCCGCCGCATGCGAAACCTGCACTCCGTCAATTTGGATTTGCTGTTGTCCTATAGCCTGATTGTAGTTGACGACGACAAGGGAGCTGAGTAGACGAGACAAGTCGGCCTGACCGACGGAATACTGGAATAGCGTCGGGTAAGAGCACCGTGTCCAACCCTATCGTCTTATTTATCGATTTTACTACTTTCTTTTCTTAATTGTTGACCTTTTTTAAATACAAAATTATACTTAAAAAAGTATAATAATTAAAAAACGGAGGTGATGGTTCACAACGATAAGGGTAAATTTGATTCCAAGTATATCCCATTCAGTGATAATTACAATCAATAATCATGCTTAACGATTAGAACATATATTAATAATAATTTCTTAATAATAATAATAATAATAATTTTTATACGTATCATGTTAGTACCCATGCCTCAGTTTAAATATAAACAATATGTGAACCCAACACATGGAAATTTGAGTACATGGCTAAACAACTTCAATTTTGATATTACAGGGAGTATCTTACTCGATTCGTGTAAACCGCACCTGTTTCACCGTCACTAACGCAACGGTGGATCGTGACAATTCGCGTCACGCTGCCATGTATGGTGGACACCCCACCACTACAGCCGAACCCCACCCCCCCCCCCTCTGAAATGGGACCAGTGGAAAGAAGATGGATCACGGAAAGCGGTGGAAACAGAAAAGAAATGACGGCCAGCTCATCTCTCTCCACGACGGTCAATGGAGGATCTTGTAAAGAAGAAGAAACAAAGCTCAAAACCTCAAATAACGCTAGTCAGATCAGACCTAATCTAGTGAAATGATATATCTTGACAGTTAGTTTCAGTTAGATATGATCAGTTTGAATACACGATGGAAAATGAAGGGAAAAAATTAAAAAAATTATGAAAGTTGAAAACCTAATCGTAAATTGAAATGAAACAATTATTCTGATTTATCTCTAGATTTCACAATGTTATAAGCTAGTCTGGATCAAGGTTTGCAAAATTGTGGTAGAGTTAATTATGTCACATTTGTCGTTGTAACTCATTACACACAATCGAAGCTAGATCAAACAAACAATATTCAGATTTTAACCTTTATAAACTTTTAAAAGCTAAGTTTTAAAATCTAAAACTGAAACAAGCGGCATAATCACATGGGCCGGCATTGGGCCGCTAAAATCGAGGACGTGCCGGCGAGGGTCCGACCCATTTGGAATCCACGAGCGCACCGCCCTCCGCCGATCCCTAAATCACATGCCGGAGCCGGAGCCGCCGGCACACGACCAGGCAGCACCCAGCAGCACTGCGGCAGCGGCGAGACTCGCAGTCGCGGCAACCCACCGCACGGTCTTGCTGAGCCTAGAAGTATAGGGAAGGTAGGGGTTCTCTAGGCCAGATTTTAGGTATTGGTCGGTCAGCTTCTGGGTGCTGAGGAGATGAGGTTGGTCGGCCTGACCGGCGGAATCGCGTCGGGGAAGAGCACCGTATCCAACCTATTTAAGGACGCCGGCGTCCCAGTAGTCGACGCTGACATCGTTGCTCGGGTAAGAAAGAGGCCTCTATACTTATGCCAAGCTTTCCAAGTTTCTGTCCGAAGATTAATGCTTCAGTTACAATTCTGTCTGTTACTGGCTTGGTAAGGTGCTCTGGACTTTGCTACAACATCTCAGGTTAAGTAGAAAAGGTTACTCTTAGATGAAATACTAAATGTCTCTGTGTAGATAGGTTTTTGTATTCAATCTTGCGACGGTATTGCTACGCATAGACTTTGTAGTGACCTTCGGCTAATTGCCAAAAGCGCTTCTGGATCTACACTAATCAAAACGGTAGTGTGTGAATCTTGGCAGTGCTAAGCATTTAGTAACAGTCCCAGTATTTTTTAAGCAAAGAAGTCATAGTTAATTATGAAAGTGGAGTTCTGGCCTCAACCCTACTAGATCAAGAAGATTTCTGCTGTGTTCCAATTTACCCTAATTATTATTTTTCCTTCTTGGAGTCACTTGGGATTGACGTTTATTCCAAACATAACATTGCAACAGCCACTGGCAATACTGCAGCTTTGTTTGTTGAGAATGATAGGTTCTGTAACCCTAGATTTATTCATTCTTTTTGAATTGATGTGATTGTAGCCTCAACATTATATGATAGGTTCTGTAATCTCAGATTGTATAAAGCTACCATGATACTTGGAACAATGTATTGCTGCCCCAGATGTATACAGCCAGACTGGTGCATTATGCATAGATGACAATAAATATATGGCTTATATACATGACTTGCTGCTAGGTTCATGTATTGCTGTCCCAAATGTATACAGCGAGACTGGTGCATTATGCATAGATGACAATAAGGCCTGTTTGGATCTAGGTGGCTCATTGTTACCCGGCTAAAAATTAGCCAGTTAATAATTAGCCCTATACTTGTTTGGAGCCTGCTTAATTGTTAGTCTTGACTAGCAATTAGTCCCTGTTATCAAGGTGGGAGGGACTAATGGTTTTTCATTAGCCCATGTGGTTGGCTGATTGTTAGCTCTTTAATTAGCCAATCTGTTTGGAGGTCGAGGGACCAATCTTTAGCTGGCTAACAATTAGCCAGGAGGATCCAAACAGGGTCTAAATATATGTCTTATATACATGACTTGCTGCTAGGTTAGTTGCTAATGATATTTTGCAAGTTCTGAAACTTTATTGGTTGTTTTATAAGCTTTAGACTGATTTTTGAGTACTGCATTGTAGGATGTTGTGCAGAAAGGCACCAAAGGTTGGAGGAAGATTAAAGAAGCCTTTGGGAATGACATTTTATTGGAGAATGGAGAAATTGACAGAGCTCGCTTAGGACAAATTGTGTTTTCTGACCCAGAAAAACGTCAACTTCTTAACCGGTACAACTTGCTAAATTCAAATATTTCTATTGATCTCTGTTTCCTGCAATTAAAATTTATTAGTCGTTTTTTTAATAAAAAATAGCATTACACACTAATCACTAAAGAAAAATATCACCTATGTCTTCCATCAAATACTCAACTACCACTTCATTTATTAACCATGTTAAATAGTATGTTATAATTAACTTGGATAATGGTATTCCTCTTTCCTTTCTTATATTCTATCATGACTGGTGCTTGAGAATTGAGATCCTATTTCTAGCATATCCTTGGATGCTTATTCTGTTACTAATATATAAGTAATTGTTTAGTTAGATGAATTATTGCTTCCCATTTATTCATGTTGCCATTAAGTGACAGCACTGCTAATGGTACATTGTATCTTTTACCTTCAGTCTTCTAGCGCCCCATATATCTTCTGCCATATTCTGGGAGATAGCAAAATTTTGGATGAAAGGAACCAGGGTTGTCATCCTTGACATTCCACTATTGTTCGAGACAAAGATGGATCGATGGACACATCCGGTCATTGTTGTATGGGTTGATCCACAAATACAGACTCAGAGGCTCATGTCGAGAGACAGTTGCTCTGAAGAGCAAGCTCAAAATAGGATCAAAGCGCAACTTGCATTGGACTGGAAGAAATCGGAAGCAGACATCGTAATCAACAATTCTGGTTCACTGGATGACACCAAAGAACAGTTCCAAGAGGTGTTGAGGAAAGTCTCTGAGCCCTTAACATGGAAGGAACGCTTGCGATCTCGGGATGGTCTATTCTCTGTCGTTATATGCACAGCTGTGGGGGTATTACTCGCCCAAAAGAATTTCTTATGACTGGCATCGTTTTGTAAAAGCAGAGATACTTTGTTACAGAATTCTAGACGAGTATGATCGCGTGCAGTTCTGTGATGTCTCTCATTATCTAAATGGAAGACAAACTGTTGAGACTCCGGAAATAAACTTTCTAAACGTTGCATTATATTCTTGACGGCATGGAATGCTAACTTTTTCTGTGTCACGGATTGCTGCTTTAGGTTCGTTGTTCAGAGTTGATTACTCTATGGCGACACTTGACACAGAGGTCATTAGCAGTAATTAAATATATAACCTTCTCTAGATTTGCATTTCAATTATTTTTTGATTAGTCGTTGTCAGACCGGCATGATTAGTCGTTGTCAGACCGGCACAACTTTGTCCAGGGGTCAGTTGGTCGAGGCTCTCTTATCTTTTTATTTTCAGAGTGCAGCAAACCACTTGCTGTGTTCTCGTGTCGATGTCTGACTTTAACTTCATCTTATTTAAAAATAAAGTTTGATTAAGTATCAAAGAGTTTATTATAATTTGCTGTATCACAAAAAATATTTGAATCACGACATATATTTTTATATATTTGAACTATTTTTTGAATATTTTATATGTTTGAGTTCTTAATAAGACGAGTCAGTCAAAGTTAATGTAGCAACATGTATAACACAATATTGAGAATGTGAGATAGAGATGATATCAAACAATACTAGCTTACACAAATTTGAATAAATTTCAACTTTCAAGAACATCAATAGAAGCACAGGTTTCCAACAATACAAGCTCACTTAAATAGAATCAATTTCAACATTCAAGTACATCAATAGAAGCTCCGGGTTCAGCCTTCTGAATACAAATTAGAAGAATTGCATGCTACAAATAAGCAACAGAAATATCCAGTTTCTCAACAATGATAACAATCCTCTTTCTAGAGCATAGCTTTCGGCACCAGCAAACTCTTTGATAGGCTGGTGCTTCCTACAGATAAGGATAGTCAATCAGACTTGCCCTCTTGTGCACCGACCTCCTGCAGATAGTGCTCAGCGTCCAAAGCGGCCATGCAACCTGCGCCATCAAAATTAAATGCAGAGTTAGGTGTTGGCCACAAATATTATATGATCAGCTGAGGGCTAATTCCTAGAATGATCTGGTCAAGGGACAGTGACAAAAGACCACTATCCAGACAGACGACCCTCACAATGAATCAGATGTCAGCTTTGAGTCACTCTTCTGAATTATCACCATGAGTTTGGAGAAACAACATGGAAAAACTCATGCTACTCAGCTACTGCACATAGATCACGAAACATGGAATATAGAGTAATAATAATAAATGGCATTCCCTCCATCATAGTTGGACAAAACAGCAGATCACCCAACTATTCTGAACTGCAGGAGACACGGTACGGTTATTGTTCCTGACTTTGACAAAACAATCAAGAATCAACCATCATGTGGACCTAATCATGAAGTCAAATTCACCTTGCAGGCTTGCACTTTACTATAGCGTATGTTTGGCTAGCAAAGCTATCCTAGCTTTGAATAGAAAAGGACAGCTTTTGACAGTGAAAAAAAAAGGCTTGCTAACAATGTTAGTGTAGCTCATACCAAAGAGGAAAAGCTCACATGCTACAAAGAGCAGAATCACCTCTCCCTCAAAAGTGAAGTAGGAAAAAAAAAATTGGCAATGGACAAGCCTTAAGTTGTCTTCCAGTGCTGGAATTAATACATCAAAACAATGAGTCAAGCGTTGCCCAAATGGGCGCTGGACATTGCCATGCTTAGTAAACTCAAAGATGAATCCAAACATACTGTTAGATTGCTCAATCGATTTCCAACACCTTTGCTTGAGAACAGTAAGGTTTTCAGCATTTGGACGTGGCATCTCCAATTGTCAGTGAAAAATTCAATGAGTTGGTTTCCAGTATACTGCTGTACTAGTGTGCCATACATACAGCAAAAAAACTGCTCCAAATCCTCAAAGAATGCCTGTGACTATCGCCAGAAAGCAAGTCTAATTTCCATGATACCTGATAACTTTTCATGTGTTTTTATTCATGAAAACACTCTCACTACATTGCTGAAGCCATAACTAAGCTATCGGGCAATCGTGCTTCTACCGCAATTCGCATGAACAAGAAAAGCTAATGATCCTGGTGCAAATTTTGACTACATTGCTAGAGCCAAAACTAAGCTATTAGGCAATCATGCTTCTACCGCAATTTGCTTGAACAAGAAAATCTAATGATCCTGGTGCGAATTTATGCATATATAACCCAAAAATGGTAGACATTAGAAGTGTAACAATACCTGATCCGGCGGCAGTAATGGCCTGACGATACTTCTTGTCCTGCACGTCCCCAGCAGCGAAGACCCCCTTGACACTGGTGTGTGTGGAGCCCGGCTTGGTGGCCACATATCCGTCAGAGTCGAGTTCGAGCTGCCCACCAAGGAACTTGGTTGCTGGCTCGTGCCCAATAGCGAAGAAGAGGCCGGCCACCTGAAGATCCGTGACTTCACCAGTCACAATGTTCTTGACCTTGAGGCCAGCCAACGGGCCGCCGTCTGCTTCACCGTAGGCCTCTACGACCTCAGAGTCCCAGACGACCTGGATTTTGGGGTTGGACAGCGCCCTGGCCTGCATGATCTTAGAGGCCCTGAAGGTGTTACGCCGGTGGATGATGTAGACGTGCGACCCGTACTTGGTGAGGAAGTTGGACTCCTCCATGGCGGAATCGCCGCCGCCTATGACGGCGATGGGCTTGTTCCGGAAGATGGGGGCGGCACCGTCGCAGACGGCGCAGGCAGAGATACCGCGGTTCCAGTACGCGTCGGACCCGGGAAAGTGGAGGCGGCGCGCGACGGCGCCCGTGGCGACGACGACGGAGTCTGCGAGGACGGTCGTGGTGTCGGAGGCGACGCGGAAGGGGCGGGCGGAGAAGTCGACGGCGGTGACGGTCTCGGAGAGGATGTTGGTGGCGAAGCGGAGCGACTGCGCGCGGCAGCGGTCCATGAGGTCGGTGCCCATGATGCCGTCGGGGAAGCCCGGGAAGTTCTCGACGTCGGTGGTGGTGGTGAGCTGCCCGCCCGCGGCGATGTCGTTGGCCATCCAGCCCTCGAAGAGCACGGGCTTGAGCTCCGCGCGCGCCGCGTAGATGGCCGCCGTGTGCGCTGCCGGGCCGCTCCCGATGATGCAGACGCGCGTGCGCAGCGGCGTGGCAGCGGCGGATCCGTCCATGGCTGCTGAGCTCGGCTCGGCGGCGGCGGTCAAGGGGCGCTTGAAGACTGTAGCGCGTAGTTTGCGAATTTTACACTTCACACCTCGCTGGTCGTTGCTCAGACTGAAATGGGTAGTAGTACTATTTCAGGAAGCTAATATCAGTGGCCACGGTGAATAGCAATGGCACCATCAATGCTCTTGTTCAACGGAGATTAACAATTTTTCTTTGAACTCCCACGATATCTCCAATCGGGGCTGTTTTTTTTCCCCTCCTTTGAAAAGTCACAATTTTTGAAAATTGTTTCGATTTTTCGCATGACAATTCCAGCAAGTCAACAATCAGAAGCTTACACCACATGACACAAAAGCGAGAAATGCCATAGTTCTCATTGTTCATGTGATCTCCGTTGACGCGATTTTTATTATTGATAACAGACGCGTGTTCGTGTATTAGACCTAATGATGCCATGAACCTTTGTTTAGCAGAGTAGATCCAGCTCGTGTTCGAGCCTTTTTGCTTCGGATTTTAGAGAAAGAGAAACACAGGACACGCATATGGTTGGGAACGCTGCACGCAACCAACCGTCCACTCTCCAGTTCGGTCATGGTCATGGTGCAAAGATCCTGCGTTCCTTTCTGTTCGCAGCGAAGGTTCAGATGCAGCGTTATCTTCGGTGGACTGCAATAAATAAAATGACACCCTGGCCCATTGATTTCTCCTTGCTAATCCACGCGAAACAACAAGATGCAAGGAATGGGCTTTTCTATTACCTGCAGGCCTTAGACTCAACAACCTGGATCTTTTCTTCTATTATTATCAGGATTTAGGAGCGGATTGGTTTGCATTGTTTAACATGCTTTTTAGCAGCTTTAAACAGCTTACTATGACCTGCAGCTTTCTGGAATGATACGATGGCACCACACGAGTCATGCCAAATCGCCAAGCAGAATCAGGCATGATCATGCCTGATAGGGAGAGAGTAGCTGAAGAGACCAGTGACAAAGACCAGTATAATCTGCAAACGCCAACAATCATTTTGTTATTCAAGATAACCGATAAGAAAATGGAATGCTAACGTAAAGCTCCGTTTGGCCAGACTTTTTATTTGCTTCTGGAATTGGTAGGAAACAACCCCGTTGGCTGCACAGTACGGAGCAGAATGTTTCGTCAAACTCACTCTCAACATCACTGTTTGTTACTAGCTTTCAACACAAAGCGAAAAAAATGAAGCCATAGGATAGGAATGAAAAAGGGCTATGCAATAATTATATATATCAAGAGATTTGCTCATTCCCATGTGACCTTTTTTTATATACCTCAATCATGTTTTCAGAATATATAAAATAAACATATGAAACATTTGTTTTTGTAAAGTTGAAATAATGCATTATTTTAGCTAGAACATTTAGTTCTTAAATGAATAATGTTACTTTTTAATCATATCAGTCGTAACGAATCGAATGGATGTCTGAAATATTATTGTTTTTGTGAGGTCGAACAAGTGAGTACTGAGGACAAATTCTTTTTTGATATATTCAATAGAACAATTTTAATAAAGAAGATTTAAAGAATTTGACGATTGAATCCACATCAAATGGCTTTAAATTTGTTACTAACATTATAAACTGATGAGAAAGAGACACATTCATATATTAACTGTTCCAGCAGGATCCACGACTGATCACACCGTATCTCGCCGTTGAGCACAATCTGTTTAAATATGCATCTAATATCCTTGTCCCGTACGTTTTCATTCTATAACTGAGTCCAAAAAAAAAAAAGAACGGAGAGCATCCAAAGAGGTCTCTATCACTCGAAACATGAGATGAGCCACACGTATCGTGCACCAAGTAACATGTCAAAAGTTTCAAAACATCTACAATGGACAATTCAACAAATAATGCCAGCTTGAATTCCACACACCGTGCTGTGCTACATCCGCGTGTGGACTTGTAGTAGTATATCACTCCTACGACTACGATCTTCACATCTTTTGCCAGGCTCCATTTGGGACACGTCGTAATAGAACATTTTTTTCTTCTTCTTCCTAGGAACAATTTCGTGTGTTCCAAACGAAACGGGGGACTGGAGGAGCCCCTCGAAAAGTCTTTGGCTATCTCCTGGCGCTGCCGTAGTCCTCGACGGGCACGGAATTCCGCTTGATGAACTCGAGGCAGTCGGCGATCGCCTGCGAGTAGAACGAGTTGGTCCGCATGAAGGACGTCGCCGGGGGCCGCCTCCGCGTGTCCTCCGCGTGTTTCCCGGCCCCGATGACGACGAACACCCTTCGGCTCCCGCTCCGTCCGCAGCTGCTATTGCTGTTGCCGCCGCAACCGCTGCCGCCTTTGGAAGGTGAGAGCCTCCTGGCGAGCAGGCGCACGTAGCGGCCGACGAGGCCCAGGAACGTCAGCAGCTCCGCCCGCAGCCGCCGCACCGAGAACCGGTTCCTCGGGCACAGCCGGAACCCCTTTGCCGCCCCGCGCCGCCACCGCCGGCTGCTGGCCAGCCTCACGTATCTCTCCTGCTGCGTACTGTTGGTCAGAGAACCCATAATCCCTCCTTAAGCTTAATTAGCTCACCAGTGCTGCGCTCGTGTGTGTGTCTGTGTGCTCGGCGGCACGCGGCAACGTGCGGTGTTCTTGTGCCTGTGCTTGTGCTTGGTTGGTGCAGGTGGTGGGGGGTGTGGTCCAAGTGGTGGCGGGGCGCAGGTACGGTGCGCGCGCGCGCATATATAGAGCGCGCTCGGGGCCAAAAGGAAGCGCGAGGGGAACACGGCAGGAAGGTAGGTTTGAATCGGGCCTTTTCTGAAAGTGACGGGAGATCCCGCGACACGGCAGGATTAGCTTAAGAGGCGGACGCGATTGTGTGCCGGGGGCGAGCGCATTACAGGACAAGCAAAGGCCTGGGACAGTGACCTGGCTCTCGCCGTCGCCGAGTAAAAATGTGAAACGGACGGGACGGACCACTGGGGATCTGCCCAACATCGCCGCCGTCGTCTCCTCCCGCGCGCGTGATTTGGTCGAGTAATTCACCGACCCTCCAAAACAGTGGCTTGTGAGCAGTAGAAAAACATGTTCGCGTGCTGCCTGCTCCCGATTCAGTACTACTAGATAGTTGGTACAGTAGCTTGTACATTCGCCGATTATGTGTGTGCAGGATGCGAGTTGTTTGTCTCTGACCAGTTAAGCACAGTTAAACAAGTACTTAGAATTAGCGATCTGTCACGGGAATGTTCAGCATTCCCGTGGATAGGACATGGTTTTTGTCCTGAGAAACAGGAGCCTGCCTGTTCGTTCTCCCCATCCCTGCGGTAAACCTGTCTGTTGCAGACAAAAACGATTCTCTGCTGCCGCCCGAGAGCTCAGCTCAGCCGGATAAATTAGACCGCAGCAGAAACTCAGCCAGCCAGCACCTGTGGTGATCCTGATCCGATCCCTGAGTCGTCGTGGCTAGTGAACCAGAAATATTCGCTGTGATCGGCACAGTGTCTTAATACTACTATACTCTAGCAGTCTAGCTATTCCGCTCAACGAAATTTACACCAAACAGTACACATAAGTACCTCTTCGATGGCTCAAAACTCCCAGATTCACATCACATTGCCCGCCCCATTCTAGAATTTTGCAAGCGCACGGAAAATCCACACCGCCGCTGATTCAGCAATTTTAGTCAAACTGGTAATCCCAAGGCCAAACACCGCACGTGACTACCGTACCGTACGCTCGTTCGCTCGACCACACCGGGATCGCGCTCGTTCGAAGGATGGGAAGGGGTTAGGTGCGGATGCTGGCGCCAGCGTGGCGAGAGAAAACACATGGCAAGCGGGCGAGCGAGCGAGAGCGCTCCGTGGATTTCTTAACCCGAGATGACGACGACGACGACTTGCCAGGGCCGTGCCGGAATCTCGCGGGGCTCGGCACGACCGCGCGCGTCCCGTGCCGGTGGCCGCTCACCTACGACCGCGCGCGCGTGCACGAGTGGCGCGCCCGTGTGAAGGGGACACGGCGCTCTCCCTTTCCGGAGCCAAAGGAAAAAAAGGGAGAGGCGGGGCGACGCGCTTCGTGTTGGTGCCTTGGTGCCGCCACGTTTCGGGTGCCTTTGTTTGGTTAACGACGATTAACGATTTGTTTAACGCCAACGGGGTACCACGTGTTTTGTTAATAAGGGCACGTGCATTTGGTCTGTACTACAGCAGTAGTACGTGATTTAACAAAGACAGATGGCTTTTGGTTCAACTATTACAAGTAGCAGTAGTTGTTGCGTTTCGACGTGTTTCATCAGAGTCAAATGCGTGCACCGTTTTCAGGATCTGAGCGAGCAGGAACCCTGCTGTTTTCAGTTCAAGAATTCAACGACGCTCCGTGCTGCAAGTAAACGGATAGGAGTACAGATACTTGTGGACTGTAGAGCTAGAATAGAGGTGCTGAAAGTCCGCCAAAGCATCGTCAGCAGATGTGGCTCACAACATGACTGCTGGGCACAAATAATCTATGGCCCCCCGGCCAGCTCGTCGTCCTTGGTTTGGTGGATCTGGAAAGTGAATTTTTCACATGACCATGTGTACACAAGACCGTTCATTTGGAGATCTACGATCTAGGAGCAATGGTAATTCACATGTTGAAAAGTAGGAAGATGAATCAAAATACATAGAAGTAGGAAGACGCAGAGAAGTAGGAAGATGAATCGAAACACAGAAGTATTGCCGTTGGGGCCACGAGAGGTGTTGCCGAGTTTGAAAAAAAACACGAGTTTGTGTTGTGTTGCCCACAGTAAAAATTTGTTTTACTTGAGATTTATAGAAAATCTATATATACAAGAATATTACACTATCATGCATCCATTACGTGTAAAGTTTCAGATGTTGTATGTTTTGAAATTACAATTTTTTGAAAATTGAAACTGTGAAAATTCAGTTTTCGTGCAATACAAAAATATGAATTTTCATGCCATCACTCTAAAGCATGAAAAATATTTTCGTATATTTAAAACTACAACACATAAATTTCAAGTATTTAAAAACTGTAATTTCATACATTCAAAATTTTTGTTTAAACCTAATGAATTATAGTTATTTTTTCTCTAAATTTATAGATTTTTTATATTAGGTCTATAAATTAGAATGAAATAATATTACTTCTACTTAACACTTTAACAGATGCATTGGGATGCGAGGCGCCTTTATAGAACGTACCAGATCTGAACCGTCGACTGAAACCTAAGAGGCGGCGGCGGCGGGTTCTCTGGCGACCGTCTTCCTCGTCCCGCTCGCAGGTGGCGGAGGTAGCGCAGGGGCCGACAGCGGCGCGGCGGCGACCTCTCCGGCGGCTACCTTCCTCGTGCCGCTCGCAGGCGGTGTTGGCGGCAGCGCGGGCAGGTGCCTCCTCCTCCCGTACGTGTTGCATCCCTTTTCAACCTTCCGATTCGGATCGCTATACGTACTTGTGCCTATAAACTAACAATCACTTGGCTCGTGCAGCTACCAGGGTCCTTGTTGCCTGTTTGTCCCCGAATAATAATCCGGAGAGCTATCATCTCAATGTCTCGGTTACGAGCGACCAGCTTTTACGCTTGCCTTCTCCGCGCCCTAAGCCAGTGGCCACACGAAGAGTATGGCCTAATGTGGGAGCCGGACCTCGACCTCGAGGCGCCGCCGCCGCTGCTGACAGAAGATGCAAACAGCAGGCTTTCGTCGTGCCATTGCTTCACTGAGAATGGCGCCTCCGTGGCGAGGTGGTGGCGAACCTCACTGAGAGCGACGTCATCTCCGATGACGACCTGGCAAGTTGCTTCACAATCGTAAATTTCTTCCGTGTGAGTAAATTGTTTCAGTAGTTTCACGATAATAAATCTTATGGCGTATTCCATAAACTAAAATTTAAGAAGTAATTTATAAGACAACCCTTCAACCATCTCTATACTAGCTCACTACAAATAGCAAGTTTTTAAACAAGTACTCTCACTTTCTACACTAAATTAAAGCTCTCGAAAACCAAAACAATTTCATACATGGGTTGGTCTTAAAGAACTGTATGTGACAAAGATTTTGAATAGATTTGAGAACCTATATTAAAAAGTGTTGGAGTATATGAGTTTTCTTTTTTACTTTCAATACTTATTTACAAACTTAAGTATCTTTTTGGGAGTAAAATTTTAAAGATTTATATTACTGTCTTTATGATTGCTTTAGTTTCTACATGATGAAATTGGTTTCAGTTCCATATTGTGCTGAAACAACCAATTGCCCCACCATTTGTATCTAAAAAAAAAAACTCTGTTTCCCTTGCAGGTATTTTGCTGGTCTATTATGGTTGTACATGATTTATGCAATCATAAGATATGCGATCAATCACTATAACGAAGAAGGCATAGGGGTTGCCATCGTAATTCAGATTCTTATGGCCATGGGCGTCACTCCTTACTTCAACATTGTGGCCCGGATCTTGGACAAGTGGGATGAGACAGGAAGCGATTCGTCGTACCAAGAATAGGTGATTGCTAGGAAACAGAAGTTTGGCACGGGCTCCAATATTTGTACATTAAGACTCAGCGTGAGAAGCTATTGTTGCTATTTTTAAGATTAACTGATTAAGATTAGTAAGTTACCTCTTGTTATATCTCCATTCCATGATCCTGGATAAAAGGGTTTGGGCATATGACCCTGGATGTGTTTGGTTCAAATTTTGTAACCCAAACGCTCATATTTAGATTACACTGGTAATGTAAAGGGAATGAGTTTGGATCAGTATTTGTAACGGAATGGATATGCTGAGTGAACATAAATGAACATATACAAAAGATTGGAACGGTGAGTAGTGAAATGCCAGACTTTTGTAATAGACTGGCTATACACCTACTCTGTCACTTGTTATTTTTCTTATGAAGCATTTGGTGACGTACATTGCAAATTGGCTACTTGGTGTGCCAAGTATATTTAAGTGATTAGACATTTAACAACCATCTTTGTACTGGAACATTATGTAACGCACTCGCCCATCGAAGCTATTGGCTCTCCGTGGTAGAATAATGCATGACACCGATATGATTGTTCTTACGTATGCAGCGCTGACACCATGCCATCCCCTGTCACGTTGAAACGTTGACTGATGTATGCTTGCCCTTGACTAGTTGACTTGTACTTTTCCACTTCAACTGTGCTCATGTTTTCTAGTGGGAATGATAATATACTACTTCATGTGCTTCCTGTGTGATCCTCACGACCTCGATATATTGTTGTATCAAAAACATTTAGCACCTATCCTATATTGCTTTTTCTCTTAGACCTAGCTCATCACTATTGAATACTGACATCACGCGAATGTATGCATTTCAATTCTGAGTAATACATATGCTAATAAAAAGAAACTTGCGTTGGTCGCACCATTTTGTTGATATGTTACATTTCCTGGGTATTTTTAGTTTATTAAACACCCTTCAGAAAAGTAAGTGTTTACAACTTTGATGTAATTTTGCTTTAAATAAATTGATTGGACGGTGATGGGATTGCTGGGATTTTTTAACTCTTATTTTAGAGAAAAGCGATACATGAGTGAAACGTATACTTGCCCATTTTTAGGACTCTATATCTAGCCAATTATCCTTTAAATATCTCATCATGACATAAACTACTTAATTAAATCTGTCCACTTGTTCAAGTGGCTCTCCTAGTCAATTAAGTCCATGCCGCTGTTTGCCAAACACTTAATTTGGACTCATGGTGAAAGTTTTCTTCGATCAGTCTCATCCTGCATTATTCAGTGGAATCACCTGAACATGTATACATATAGTGTTGCTTATTGGAAACTTAGGTTAAAGAAAATGCAGAAATATGCAGAGTACTTTCTTCACAAGGAGGATAAAGATGCTTGCCATTCTAGCTGGGTTATGATGTGAAATTATTTCCTATTTTGAAAATGGGAAAATAAAATGTTGGTCCATATGGAACATGAGTGAAATGGGTAGTTGATCATTCAAGGAATTAGCAGTCTTCTGCTAAAATATGGCCCAATAGTTCTCCAAGAAAGTCGGTCTCCTGCTAAAACACATACTACACTGTTCTTCTATCATACTAACTATTACCATTAAATATTGATGATGGAAAAAGATACAATATATTCTCTTTCACTCTTAATTTGATATCTTCGTATTTTGAGAAATGCATAAGATATTTAGAATGGTTGAGAAATAAAAGAAAGAAAAAGACACTGTCTGATAAACAAACAGTGTTTGCCTCTTGCTAATTCGGCCATCAACTCATCTTGAAGCAATCAGTGTTCCTCATAAATTTAATGGCGTGCTTGTTGTAGATTTTCTCAAGGACACATTTAAATTAGGGGACGCGACTCTGAAGTTGGCTATGACTGGTCACGATATAATCTATCATCTAATTAAATTGCTCTTTTGCTGTCATGACAGAAGTGAACTGAACTAGAACAAGAGACATTCTGAAATTCCTGCTGATGGTCTCTCAGGATACATAATTGGAAGTAATATGATTAATTAGTTGACAGAGGCATAGTGCTTACTTCACCTAACCGGCCAGTTGTATTTTACAGACTAATGAAGCGTGGGTTCACACAGATAGGAGCATTATTACTTTCAGAACAAGATGACAAAAGAAGGTACGGATTTCGTCATTGGCAACAATTTCAGTGGTCCTACTAATAAGATAGTTTTGCAGAGATGAGTATGCTCTCAAACATTCGTTTCTGGACAAATGCTTGTATAATCCACTTAATTAAGTCCAGGCCCTGAAATTTAAATGGATTGTTCTAGGACAGTAGGACTCAGGCTGAACATATTAGTAGCGTAAAACTAGCTCTATAGTCTCTGTCGATGCTTCTTGCTGTACTAGTGCTATTGCTGCCGCATTTGTCAACAGGAGGAACAAATCCCTACAAAACTGCATAAGGCGCCGTCATTGTAGACGTCGGATTTGCAAAATTCTTATGCTGTTTGCTGACGCAGGCCTTGCCGCCAAAAAACGAATGAAAAGACCTCGTGTTGGCAAGAACTAAAGATGTCGCCAGTGCAGCAGGCTTCTTCTCGAAGGATACCCGCCAAGGAATTTTTTATACGGGCCCAGGCTTCGTTTTAGGTAATCGGTCACACCGGACCCTCCCCTTCTGGTCAGTCATCTTAGGCCTTTCACGACGGCGCATCGCTCCGGTAAGAAAATTGGGTCCCATAGGTGTAAAACGAGAGTGGAGACCAAAACGCACAACGGAGGGCATCGAGTCTCATCCCTGTACATGGGCTCCACTGCTCAGAGAATATGTTTTTTTTATCCTCTTCATCAGTTAGCACGCGGCAGAAAAATCTACGCACCTCCTCCTCGCTCCTACCTCACTCCACCACAGAAATCTTCCTCCTCTCTAAGCTCTAGAGAAATCTAGGCCTCGATTTCTCCTCCTCCTACCCCAAATCAAAGTTATTCTAGTAAAAATTTATTCTCCATCACTTCAATCGCTTGGATGTAGCGGATGAATAGAAAACGCTGTAAGATCTAGAGAAGTTCGATTGGGGAAGGAGGGCGGCAACCTGCATGCACCCGCATTGGTCCTTAGCAACGCCGGCCTCTCAGCACGCATGGCGCCGCATCCTCATCTCCATCAGCCTGCTAGACTGCTCCCCGCCGCCGACGTACCAGCCGACGAACAACTGCAGCTGTGGTGCGACCTCGCTGGCCAGCTCGCGATGGTAGACACCTGCCGGGTACGCGCAGGCCTCAACTTGGTCGTGTGCCGCTTCCTGGCATGAGTTCTTGTGAGCTCCACCGCGCAGGCAGCTGTGAGTGCCGAATCTTGCTTCCTCATAGCATCATCATTTTTCAGAAAAATGAGCAAGGTGATTTTACTTGCGCCTTATTTTCTTTTATTGGCTAAGAAATTGGAACATATTTATCATTCATAGAGAAACATTGACCGACACAATGGATAGTGTAGCAACTCAACTAAAGAAACGAAAGCAATTACAAATACAAAATGGAGCTTTCTTGAATACCATACAATGAACTATATTTGCCATCTAATTAGATTCATGCTGAGCTTGAGCTCGAACCCCTCCAAATCGTTGCCAAATGTGCTCAACCAAGTCCTCCAAATGATGATGCATGCTTGAATCCTGAATCTCTTCTTGTTTCTGAAGCAACTTAGAAAAACCTTGAATTGGCACATGTCCATATCCGATCAATGGAGTTGATGAACTGTCCGCATCATATTTATAGAAATCATCATGTCGGACTTTGTACGTACCTCTTTCATCTTCCACGATCATGTTGTGTAGTATAATACAAGCATACATGATCTTAGCAAGTGATCTCATATGCCATGGGCATGCAAGAATACGTAAAATAGCAAAGCGAGATTGTAAACCAAATGCACGTTCCACATCTTTTCTTGCACCTTCCTGTTGTTCTGCAAATTTTGAGTCTTTGGCACACTGTGGTAGATGTATTGTCTTCACAAATGTTGACCATTCAGGGTAAATACCGTATGCTAGGTAGTACCCCATTTTATACTCATTGCCATTGACCACAAACTTAACCTCTGGAGCTCTTCCATGTATTACTTCAGTGAACAAAGTAGATCGATTAAGAACATTGATGTCATTGTTAGACCCAGGAATATCAAAAAATGCATGCCAGATTCAAAGGTCATGTGAAGCAACAGCTTCGAGCATGACCTGGGTCCTGCCTGATCTCCACGTGTATATTGCCCCTTCCATGCGTTTGGACAATTTCTCCATTGCTAATGCATGCAATCTACACTTCCCAACATGCTAGGAAAACCGCGAGCCTCACCAATATGTAGTAAATGCTAAATGTCTTCCCTAGTAGGTTTTCTTAAGTATGTAGGCCCAAAATTTTCTATCACACCTTTGCAGAATTTTTTTGTGCATTCAATGACAGTGGTTTCAGCAATTTTAAAATTTTCATCCCACGTATCAGTTGGTGTACTGTATGATAACATCCGCATTGCAACAGTGCATTTGAGCAAAGAGGAAAATCATCCCTTCCCAGATGCATCATTCCTTTGGCAAAAATAGGGAGACCAATTGCTTAAGGCATTTACTATACGTAGAAATATGTGACGCCTCATCCTATACCTTCTACGAAACTGCTTATCATTGTACACTGAATATTCTGAGAAATAATCAGCTAGCAGTCGAGCATTAGCACATGATCCCTGTATGCGTACCTTCTAGTACTACTTCCACGTTGAGTAGAAATACCTCTTTGTTGTTCCTCAATCTGAGCTCGAATTTGTTGCCCGATTTGAGCCTTCATTGGGTCATTATAGAAACCCTAAAACATCTGCTGCAATGTAATGTTGCTAGTACAATCTTCAGAGCATTCAGCATGGTTGTTGGGATCCATAGGTCCGTGGAATGGAAATGAGTAGGTGAAGGTACATATGGTGTGGACATGGTGGATAGAAGGGTCCTCCTTTTATAGAATGGATGTCACAACGGCTAGTTTCTTTGCAACAACTATATTCTAGCAACAGTTAGATTTTTTGTAACAGTTAGATTCTTTGCATTAATGACTTTTGATTAATAAAAATACTGAT
Organism: Oropetium thomaeum; assembly: GCA_001182835.1. Classification (NCBI taxonomy): domain Eukaryota; kingdom Viridiplantae; phylum Streptophyta; class Magnoliopsida; order Poales; family Poaceae; genus Oropetium; species Oropetium thomaeum. Next base: position 803,562 of record LFJQ01000057.1, read on the forward strand.
GTACTCAATATATGCAGGTCACTTTTCTGGGAGCTGATCACGATATTATTTAGAGGCACACAAAGAAGGTAACATACTTATACACATCTGATTTAGATACAACATCTTAAATACAAACAAGCTACTAGGAATACATTTATTTCTACAAATTAAGAGAAGAATCAACCAAAAAGTTCCTGCTTAAGAAAGCCAACATTTGCTCATGGCGTTGCATCTGATTTTCATCGAAGCCCGTTGTATCTTTTTCGATCAATGTCATATACTTGTCCAACTTCTGCATCTTTGTCTTCTCTATTTCTGCTTGAGCTTGGGCAATTTGGGCTTCTGCCATTTTTTATGCAACTTCTTGCTGACGCAGTTGAATTTCATTGAATGATTTCATGTTCTCATCTGAAATGCCTCCTATAGTGCTTGAAGAGCATTTTTGTTTTCCCTTTTCTTGAGCTCTGGCTGCATTACGCTCTTGTGGTCGACATCTCTCTGGTACATCTCCATCTTCACTCTCTGCATTTGAAGTTGAATTTCCTGATGCATTTAGCTTAGTTCGTTTCACCATTTCTTCAATTGGGTACGATGTACCCCACTTGGTTTGATCCTTCACAGCTTTCCACCAATGTTCTAATGCAAAAGGCCTTTTATTTTTCACCAATAACTTATACTCTGCACCAGCTCTCTCCATGACTTGGTCATCTGATTCACCGCTGCCATGTTCCCTTCTTGCCTTATCATAGCATGCATTATAGTAATGAAGGGGCAGCCTTGTTCCAATGGTTATTGCACTGAACTGAAGATCTTTTTTCATTCTTTGGAGCAGTCTTGTTGTACTCTTTTGCAATGTCTTTCCAGTATCTCTCTCCCTTCTTATATGTTCCGCGACGGGAATCATTTGTATTTTTCACCAAAGCGCTTACTAGACGCTTGTTCTCTGATTCACCTCAATGCACTGACTTTTTCTTTTTTTCAGCTGCATCTGAACTAAAGCTGTTGTCACTCAAAACTTCAGTTCCTACAGATCTTGGAGCGATTTGCTGAGCTATGGACACCAGAAAGGATGGGTCAATCGGACTGCTCTCATCAGCACGTGAATTGTTGCCTCCATAACTTCCTCCAGAGAGAGGCATGCATCCAAAGGGTGAAATTTTACTACCTGGACGTGGGTACTGGCCCATGTAACCTTGATAAGGTAAGCCATAACCTCTTTGTGGAGATGGAAAATGTTGGTAATAATTTGGTTGACCTCCAAAAGGATTGTATGGGTAGTTGTATTGTGGATGATACCCTGGAGAAAGCTGTGGTGTTGCATAGTTGACAGGAGGCTGGGGTGGTGGGAAGCTGCGATGTTGACCATTAGAATTTTCTGGGTTAGGACTTGTGTTTGATGAATTTAGTAAGTCTGTAAAAGAGGAAGATGAACCCTCCATTTTTAGAAATGCACAGGTTCTATGTCGTAGGTGAGTGAAATTTTTTTATATGAATGCACGTGTATATATAACAATGTGAACTAGATGGAGGTGAAAGGGGCAACGGCCTTCTCTGTTATAGTGAACGTTGCAAAAATGACGTTGGCTATCTTTGAATGTGAACGTTACAAATTGTCCGTCGAAAAACTGAGAAAAATATCAATAACCAACTAACATGTTAGGTGTACAGTAAAAAATTATTTTTTTATTCTTGTGGTAACCGGAGCAACTTAGGCCCTCCACAATAGCCCTGTGGAGCGGTGCCCAAACTGCTTTGGGAGCGCTCTCACTACTGTGGAAGCTTTTTCAGTGATGCCCGCACGAGTAGAGAAGTGGGAGCGGAGCAACTAGTTGCTCCGGTTCTCATTTTATTAAAATAATAATTTTTTACTCCAATGATGAGGATAAAGAAAGATATTATTACTGACTAGTGAGGCCCAGTTCAGGGATGGACTTCGATGCCTGCTATTGTGTGTTTTGTTCCCAGTTCTCAATTTTCGTCGATGGGGCCTAATTTTTTCTGGGTACCGTTTCCCTGCTATGGAAGGCCTTATTGCTCCGCTCTCACTTTTTTCTTCCTACGAGAGCATCCCTAAAAGCAGAGACACGGTGCTGGGAGCGCTCCCAGCGACTTTTGAGCGTCGCTGAAACCAACCATTGTGGAAGGTCTTAAGCATCGCATTCGGTTTCATTCACGAGTGTGGTATAGAGATAGAGGCTGCCACGTTGACAAAGTTTCGTGCAGCATTTACTTGCAGCAGTTAAGGTTTTACTAGCCCGTTACCATCGTCGCACATACATAAAGCCCAATCCGCACCAAACTCGAGATTTTTTTTTCTGGAAGCAAAGTACCAGTACTACATACTACTACTGTGAGACACGGCCGGAGTAGCTACCAGCAAGCCGCCGAGCCTTCGTGTAGGCATAGCGTTGCCTGCACACAGGCGTGCTTTTACGGCTAATACAAAACCAGATGTGCCTTTGGGTTACTTTGTGAGTGCTACCGATATCGAAGAGCTAATCCATTTGAGGATGGACTTACATCTTTCAAGCTCCAATACGAAGGCGTAGTAAAAAACGGATGAACACGGTTGAAGTACTAAGTAGATTGTCTTTTATTTTCAATAATTTAAATTTTTTGATAAACTGGTTAGATATATGAAATTTTAATAGGATGTTAAAGTTAAAGGTCTCAAGTTTGAATTATGATAAAGATAATTTTTCATAATTTAAGTTTTTTACTCTAAAATTTATGTTTTTGTCCTATAAGGACTGTACGTGAGGGGAGGTATAGAAATAAATAAATTATTTTTTTTTATGAGCTTAATTTTTTTGATGAATCGATAGGTTAGATACATGAAACTTAATAAGCAACCAGTGGACGTCGCGTTTGAGGTCAGCTTGCTGACGCGTGATTTGCCGCCCAAAACCCATGGAAAAGCACCTCGTCTGCTCCTGCTGAGAATAACCCCGCAGGAAGATGCCAGTGCAGCAGGCTTCTACGAAGGTCCTGCCAGGGAATTTTCTTCGTCTCAGGTAACCCGTCGCATCAGAAATTTGAAGCCACGTACTAGTACCGTTGCTTTTCGGTTGCTTTTTCTCTCTTGCTAGCTCGTTCATGTTTTTCGGCGATGTCGAAATTCCACCCAGTAGACCGCATACAAATCAAATCGAACTCATATGTTCATTTTGCTCTTCGTACCCAGGAATCAGATGCTGTCCGTACGTCCCCTCATGTGACAGAGTCAGTGTCACATGCTGAGTGGTTTCTTTCAAAAAAAAACATGAAAGAGTGATTATTCTGGTCTAAACCTGTGAGGTTAAACAGTTCCGTCCAAACACCAGATGCATGGGACATCTGTTTGTGATGCTGTGAGATGTTTAAATTATTCAGACTAAAGTTACCGCGTATCACAGGTTTTGGTGCACCACCAAGAAGGCCATAGAGTTGTGCAAACAGAGAAGCAACTGGCAGAATAAGATAAACACAAACGTGCAGTTCAAACTGGAGGAAATTTCCATTTGCACAAGTATATAACTCGGAAGACAAACTGGAGGAAAGCCCCCCTTCGCCCAGGCACATCGCCAACCGTACTCCCTCCTGGGCCTGGCCTCCTCTGCCTCCTCTTGGCCCTTGCGAACTCTGCCCAGATGAGAGCCTCACGCCGTGGCCACCGCGCCACGGCCAGCCTCCCGATCCTCCTCCTGCTGCTGCTGTCCGTCTGCGCCTTCCCCGCCGTGCGCTCTCAGGCCACCGAGTTCACGACCTTCTCCTTCCCCAAGTTCGAGAAGAGCTCTCCGAACGGCCCGAGCAACCTGACCTTCTCCAGCAATGCTAGCGTCAGCCAGAGCGCGCTGCAGATCACCCCGGACACCAGCAACAACGCTGAGCGGTTCCTCATCAACCAGGCGGGCCGCGTCTTCTACGCCACTCCGTTCGTGCTCTCGGCCTCCAACTCCTCCGCCGCCGACGGGCGCCGCGTCGCGTCCTTCTCCACGGTGTTCAAGGTCAACCTGTACCGCGTGAACGCGAGAGTCAAGGGGGAAGGGCTCTCGTTCCTCATCACGTCCGCCACCGGCGGACACGAGGAGCCGCCGCCCGGCAGCTCCGGCGGCTTCCTCGGACTCACCAACGCCACCACCGACGGCCTCACCGCCAACGGGTTCGCGGCGGTGGAGCTCGACACGGTGAAACAGTCCTATGACCCGGACGACAACCACGTCGGGCTCGACGTCAACGGCGTCCGCCACGCCGTCGCCGCGCCGCTCGGCCCCCACGGCATCCAGCTCGCGCCGGCCAACACAACCAACAACACCGGGAACTACGTGGTCTGGATCGACTACGACGGCGCGGCGCGGCACGTGTGGGTGCGCATGTCCGCCGACAGCGGCGAGATCAGCAAGGCGGCCGCAGCCGCGGTGCTCAACACGTCGCTGGACCTCTCCGTGGTCCTCGTCGGCGAGAAGGCCTACTTCGGCTTCTCGGCGTCCACCGGCCTGAACTACCAGCTCAACTGCGTGCTCATGTGGAACATGACGGTGGAGAAGATCCACGACGGCGGCAGCGCCGCCACCAAAAAGGGAATGTCGGGATGGAAGCTGGGCGTGGCCATCGGCGGCGCCGCCGCCGCCCTTGCGCTCGGGCTGCTCGCCGGCCTGTACATCAGGAAGAAGAGGAAGAAGCAGGTCGGGGCCGACCCGAGCTCGGTGTCCAATACCACCGGCTTCGACCTCAGGAGCATCCCCGGGGTGCCCAAGGAGTTCGACTACAGGGAGCTGAGGAAAGGGACGGGCAACTTCGACGAGAAGATGAAGCTGGGACAGGGAGGGTACGGCGTCGTGTACCGCGCCACCGTGCCCGGGGAGAACGGCCAGAGCGTAGAGGTCGCCGTCAAGCAGTTCTCCGGCGCCAATACCAAGGGACAGGAGGACTTCCTCGCCGAGCTCAGCATCATCAACCGCCTCCGCCACCGGAATCTCGTCAAGCTCGTTGGTAAGTACTGTTGCGTCTTCTTGCTCTGAGCATTGTTCCTTGATCGTAAGTAGCTCTTAAAAAATACAGTAGTTGAATTGAATTTAAAAAAATTACTGTATGACGTCAAAACACTTCACTGCAAACGCCAATAGTAGATAGGAACGTAGTGGTAAATAGACAGGAACGCTTCATTTGGCCACATTCAACGTCAATCTCCTTGGATGGTTGCGTACTTGCCTGTGAAAAACAGGTGCTTCCAGGCTGTTCCTATACACCATTGCTTATATAGAATAGAATAATAGTGTAGCAACTATTATATTTCAAACTTCACAACTCTACAGATGAGTATGAACGTCAACATGATTACATGCACGTAGTTGAGATTTGAGGATAAAGAATACTGCAGGATCGTACGTTACCAGCTGTCTGCTTACCGATTCAAAAGTAAACATAGGACTAGTTTCTGGTGAAGGTTATGCCTGTTTATTACTACGTCAGTTTGGAATTTGGGATCGCGATTAGATCGTGGACAGCGGACAGATATAATATAAGCTGAGATACAACATTTGACAACGCGTACTTTGACCTGGCCAGCCTGCTAATGATTTGAAGAGCGAGCAATGATAATCGTGGAACGATATACCAGGGTAGTCATTGGCTGGAACTAATGATCAGCCAGATCCGGCGGACAAATTAAAACTAATCTGATTTCCATTCAGTTCTCGTTACTCAGGTTAAGAAAACGACTTGATTGATCGGTTGGTGAAGCAAACCCAAATAAAGTAAAAATATAAAAATAAAAATCATTTGAGTGAGTGATACGTTTTGCAGGCTGGTGCCATCAGAACGGCGTGCTGCTGCTGGTGTACGACTACATGCCCAACGGCAGCCTAGACCGGCACCTCTTCGGCGGCAATGACGCGGCGACGACCCTGGACTGGAAGCAGCGGTACAACGTTATCACCGGCGTGGCGTCGGCGCTGAACTACCTTCACCACGAGTTCGACCAGACGGTGATCCACCGCGACATCAAGCCGTCCAACATCATGCTGGACTCGGCCTTCAACGCGCGGCTGGGCGACTTCGGGCTGGCGCGCGCGCTCGAGTCCGACAAGACCTCGTATACCGACCTCGTCGGGGTGCCCGGCACGCTGGGGTACATCGCGCCCGAGTGCTTCCACACGGGCCGCGCGACGCGGGAGTCGGACGTGTTCGGGTTCGGCGCCGTGGTGCTGGAGGTGGTCTGCGGCCGCCGCGTCTCGTGCAGCAACCCGGCCGGGTGCAGCCAGCTGCTGGAGGGCGTGTGGCGGCTCCACGGCGCCGGCCGTTTGCTGGACGCCGTGGACGCGAGGCTCGCGGGCGAGTTCGACGAGGAGGACGCCGAGCGGCTGCTCCTGCTGGGCCTGGCCTGCAGCCACCCCAACCCCGGGGAGCGGCCCAGGGCGCAGGCCATCTTGCAGTGCCTGATGCGGTCCGTGCCGCCGCCCGCAGTGCCCACGTCCAAGCCCGTGTTCATGTGGCCCGCGCCGCCGTGCCCTGTCGGTGAGGAGGCGTCGGCGATGCACAGCGGGGTCAGCAGCGGCACGGTTGCCACCTCCTCGTCGTCGACGGGGTGGACCCAGAACTACGACGAAGTGAGCAGGGAGAATCGAGATTACGCGACGGAGAAGGACGTGTCCTCCGCGGTTTGAGTCATGACTCATGATGTCATGGATGAGGTGGGGGGCTGCCGGCGCCGGGGCGGGCCTCGAGAGGGAGACTGCGAATTGTGACGAATGACCCGCCGGCTGGTCGTGGTCGTGTGATCAGGACTAGTCAATGCCTCACGTGGCCCAGATCGAGGCGGATTTGACTGAGTCAAAAGATTACAAACACATGGAGTTGGTGACAAAACAATGTGGTGCACGCGAAAGCGCGGATGTTATGGGGGGGGCTTGCGTTTTCCTTTCCAGTCGGTTGCTTCCTCCGTCCTTACAACTTCTCTCTTTTTCAGCAGACGTGGCATGTTCTCTTGATGGTCGGTCTCAAGGAGATTGTGGAGCATTTCATACTTCAGCGTTATTAAGATGTAATCTCAGTTACAGAAGAAACTTCGAACTACTTTTATGCGTGTATAAAGACTACATGCACACGCCATCTCAGTTCTCCAAAGTATATTCGCTCAAAAAAGAATCTCATTATTAGCTCTCAAAGTGGTGACATTGTTTCCGGTTTCTTATTATGTGAACTGCGAAATGACATTTCCCGAACGAGCATAGTATTCCCTTTACTGTCGGAGGGCTTGGCCATTTTCACTTTTTTTTTCTTTTTTGATCATTCCATTTTCACATCTTAATAGTCTTTTTTTTTTTTTGAGAGCATCACATTTTATCAGCTGCACTGCTCAAAGAGGGCAGTCATCAGTACTGGGCCTTCACGATACCCCATTCATAAAGCACTGTGAATAACACTGCTGGTATCCACTCAAGCCCGGAAAACACCGGCCTGTGGGCTGACCGGCGGACCAGCAGGTGACATTGAAGAGTTCATGTAAAACAAGTAATGCAACCTGCAGCCCAACGGAATCAGCAACATGCCCAAAATCACATGACGTCCGACCCGGCTGGCCCATGAAATTTTACCCCAGGCAGCAGAGCCCAGCAGCATGTGCTAGTTGGTGGCGACGCGACGCCCGCAGGTAATGGAGGAAGTGCCGGCGAGCACGGAGACCTAACTGACTGTTACACTGTAGCGTCCGCCACTGCAATCCTGCACGAGCTGCTCCATGAGTATGGCCAGGTTTACACTTTGCAGCACGCAAAACAACGAGAGAGAGAGAGAGAGGTTTGGCCTGCTCCAGTAGCAGGATCGATGGGATCCATCGCCCATGGAGATCGATAAGGCCAATGGTTATCGCGGGCGGGACCGGGAACCCGTCGTCACGTGTCGCGAAACGCCAAGCGCCGGCAGTAGCCGTTGGGTCTCCTGGCCCGGCCGAGCACTACCAGCCGTCATACTGCTTGCTAGGGACCCCGGATGCCACCTACACCTTCTTCCCGACACTCATGTGCGCGCCTGCCTCTGTACAGTACGAGCGCGCTCTCACTGTCCGCTCCGGCACATTCCGTGGCCGACGACGACGAAAGCCCTGCCCAGTCCGTGCCGTGCCTGACCGGCCGCGTCGCGATCCGAGCGTCAGAGTCGGACCTTAACCTTACCCTCGCCAGCTAATACCGCACCCTTCCTCTCTTTTCTTTTGCTTCCAGTTCCATTCCACGCGCGCGCAAACACGGCTGGTTGGTGAGGCGTCACAAACAACTCTGCTCAGGACATCCTCAAACCTGCAGCTGTTGCTTGGCAGGAGCGATCTATAGTTGCCGTCGTCTCATGGTGATGGTGCGGTCTGCGAGATGATTCTCGTTCGTTCCTAATTTTGTCACATCAAATCGGCTTCAACGATGATAGCGACTTAAACAAAGTGGTACTTCTACCGTATAAATGTTTTTCTGTTTTCCTCCGTGATGATGAGTATGTACGGAGTATATATATAGTATTTCCGCATTTAGTTTGTGGTCTGCTAGTATATAGTATTGTTCTTTTTTACTATCTTGTGCTTGACAAAAGCTTTTTACCAACGATGGTTTAGGTAGCCTTACAGTTAGACAGCTACAGCGACGTGTCTATCTGAGTTCATTTTACTACTAGTAGTAGTTTTGTTCAGCGACATGTCTAGGCAGGCAGGCAGGCAGAGCCAGGAACTCCGATTTACAATAAGTCCAATCGCCGTCATCCTCCTGTCCAATTTGGCCGACGCATTGTCCCATGTTGATGATGGACTGCAGTGCTGCACACGGGGGTGCTCATGCATGCTGCTAAAACGGACAATTATGCTTCAATTTTCAAGTGCGTCATTTCCCGGCTAAGAACCCACCAAATTAATGGGCGACGCAGCATTCTTGCTTCGAAGCTGGCTTTTCTTGACCAACAACGGAGCATGACATCCTTATTAGCTGCAAAGTAGTAGATTCCTTGAGAATGGTTCCTTTGGGTTCGGGACGCGACCGGATGTCTGTGTGTCGACATGGACGTCGAAACCACCGTAGTATCGCTCGTTAGATCGACTTGTACCCTGAAATAGTTCATTCAGGCAATCAGGCGTTCTGAAGAACCGATCGTAAAATGGGTCCGCCCGACAAATACGTGGTTTCCTGAAGAACTGATCGTAAAATGAGTCCTCCCGCCGGAAATAGGAGTGCCTACCCAATTACAGAACACAGACACGTGGTGTCTACTGGCCGCCATTACCGGGGCAAATTTCATCTGGGGGGCGCCGGTGCCGATACAGGCTAGACAGACCCAAAAGCAGAGGTCAGATCGCATTACTACGATTTTTTTCATAGATAAATAACGAGCATCAAGGAACGGAACGGAGCACATCCACACGACGAAAAGCAGGCACGTCGTATACACAGCGGGCGGGCCGGAGAGTTAAGAAAAAAGGAAGAACGATTCTTCTGGTGGTGCGCTGATGACACAGAAGAAAAGGAGAGATGATTTCGCTAGTAGTACTACTATACTAACTCGAAAAGAAGAGAAAAACTAAAGTGAAAGCAAGCATAGGGCCCCTCGGTGCGGCGTTGATAGGGGATGGGGTGGGGGGAGGGAGGCCATGGGGGAGGTGACCTTTGCCCGGGCACGGTACAGGTGTAGTCACGCCGGAGCAATACAGCCGGATGGCTGGCAGAGGAGGGAGCCCGCGCGACGAAGACGGGACGGGAAGAATTCGCTGACGTCGAGACTGCATGCCTTCGTGGCGGAAAGCGATCGTGCGCGTGCTGCTGCTCCGGCACGTTTCAGTTCGGTTCCAGAACACGCAGCGTTCGCTTCTTTTCTTTCCTTCTTGCGCGGTTGGCGCAGCACGTATGTATCGATCATCGTGGATGTGCCCGACCGACCCACGAACGTCCCGCTCCATCCCACCCAACTCAAAACTCTCCGTATGCTTGCGGGATGTGGAAAGTCCAGTATCGAGTTTCTGGTTCAGAGCTACTTCCTAGGAGCGTTGTTTAGATTTTGTTTTTCATGTAATGTACTACTTCTGTTTTTAATTACTAATATTTTTTAATATAAATTTATATTAAAAAAGATCAATAATTAAAAAATGAGATGGTAACTACTCCCAGTTCACAAATGCTACCGCTATTCCATTCCCAAATGTAATATTTCTTTTCACAAATACTAATATCATCCATACAAAGTCGTTGTTTATAAAAAAACTGGTTAAAGTTTTAATGCATGCATCTAGTAAAATTAAGATATTAACTTTTCTCATCATCTTTGACCATTCAGCAATATCTTTTTGTACGGTAACGTCGCAAAAACATATAGAGTTGAAAAATATCATCCGTGTGTCGCTGATTTGTAGGTCTAAGACCCACATGTCTTCTCACATAAAAGATGATACTTTATAATTTATGATCTTTGCAATGATATTAACCTAATTTGCTCTTACTTAAAAGAACAATTCAATATATTAAATTATAAATTGTGTCATACTTGCTTGCTAAAAATAAATCATAATAATCTATTATCTCAATACAGTAAGATGAAGGGTTAAAGAAGATGTTAAAAGTTAATGATCTAATTATAATTATGAATGGACGGAGTACTAATATTTTGGCAAACTGTGACATAATTGGTCCTAGAAGATCCAAGAAGATGACAGGAATTGATAGCAAATCAATCAGGACTGCTAATTTGTCCGGGTGAGATTTTTTTTAGATAAACAAAGCAATCAGAGATTGGATGAGGAAAAGGAAAATGATGGGACTGCCCAAGTAAACGCCATTGATGAACTGCCCCTTCCTCGCAACGTTTACCATCAACCGCTGCTCGAGTACGGTGGAATACCTGCCTTCTTTCTAAAATTGACGACCCTTTCTTCTTCTTCGCCGTTTCTTCGGGTTTTTCACTGCCCACCGCCACCGCGTCGGCTACTGCTGTAGTACTACTATAGCGCGGTTGGTTGGTTCGGTGGGGACGCGTCGCATTACGCTACGTACCGTACGCGCGAAGCGGCGGTTATCGATCGCCAGCCCACCACCATTACGGCCTGCTGTCCCAGACCCAGACCACGCCAATCCGGGGACGGGGAGAGCGTGCCACCATAACTCGGAAAGCCAGTGAGCCAACCGGCCTTGACTGCTTGCGCCTTCCTCGTCGCGGCGCGGCACCCGCCCATCCATCACTCGCCGAGCGTCCAGAAGCATCCTTCCAATCCCGTCCCCGCACCGCCGCCCCGACCGATTCCCTCACCACCAGCCAGCCAGACTCACATTCTTCACATCCTCCCCCGTACTCTACGGGAGCCAAAGGCAGTGAGCCGCCGCCGTCCGAACGCGTTTTAACCTGTGGGTAGCAGCAAGGGAGGAGCTGAGAGGAGGAGGTGGGATCTCTGTAGCCGGCCGGACCAGGGGCCAAGGAGGCTAGCCATGAAGTTGAGCACAAGGAAGGACACCGGCGGCGGCGGCGGCGTTGCGTCGTTTGCCATCCCGTGCGTGGACATCAAGTCGTTCGTGGCCTCGCTCGCCGTCCTCACTCTGTTTGTGGCGTTCTGGCAGCTCCATCCCTACGGCTCCTTGCTCACTACGACCCGCACCTCCGGCTCCCCTGCCTGCTCCCTCCTCGCCACAACCGCAACCGCCGCCGCCGACCTCCCGTCTTCCAACTCCACCTCCACAACAGCCAGGAACACGCAGCAGCCGGCCATGACCGTCGCCACCGGCGCTGCCCCGGTGCGCAGGGTGGAAACGGTGGCGATGCCGGAGGACCCGAACAAGCGGGTGCTCCGGCCGTACGGCAGCGCGGCGGCGCTGTTCGTGCAGTTCGGGGCGTACCGGGGCGGGCCACGGACGTTCGCCGTCGTGGGCCTGGCGTCCAAGCCCACCCACGTGTTCGGGACCCCCTACTTCAAGTGCGAGTGGGTGCCCAACCCCACCGCCGGCGACCCCTCGCCGCGCCCCGTCCGGACCAAGGCGTACAAGATGCTCCCCGACTGGGGGTACGGCCGCGTCTACACCGTCGTCGTCGTCAACTGCACGTTCCCCACCAACCCCAACGCCGGGAACGCCGGCGGGAAGCTGCTCGTCCACGCCTACTACTCTACCGCCTCCCGCCGGTACGAGCGCTTCGTCGCGCTCGAGGAGGCGCCGGGCGCCTACGACGCCGCCCGCTACACCCCGCCGTTCCCTTACGACTACCTTTACTGCGGCTCGTCGCTATACGGGAACATCAGCGCCGCCCGGATGCGCGAGTGGGTGGCCTACCACGCCCGCTTCTTCGGGCCCAGGTCGCATTTCGTGCTCCACGACGCCGGTGGCGTCAGTCCGGAGGTGGCGGCGGTGCTGGATCCGTGGGTCAGGGCCGGCCGCGTCACCGTCCAGGACATCCGCGCGCAGGCGGAGTACGACGGCTACTACTACAACCAGTTCTTGGTGGTGAACGACTGCCTGCACCGATACCGCCACGCCGCCAATTGGACCTTCTTCTTCGACGTCGATGAGTACATCTACCTGCCCAACGGGCGAACGCTCGAGGAGGTACTCGGCAAGCTCCAGGGCTTCTCGCAGTTCACCATCGAGCAGAATCCAATGTCCAGCAAGCTCTGCGTGCAGGACCCGAGCGGGAATTACTCGAGGTTTGTCTCGCTTTTTTGTTCATACGTTCTTGCCATGGTTTGATTCATGCATACCTAGTATCAATTTCGTATTGATAATTGCCCAGTTGACAATGTTCATCCTAAATTTACTCTTGCTGGCATGCTATTCGAGTGAAAAAACAATGCTTTGTGCTGGTAGTGTTCTCGAATTGATTAATCAAACAGACAGACATTCTCGAATTGGTTAAGAAAGTAGGAGTAAGTAGTTAGTAATTTGTTTTTGTGCCACCTGTTGACTAATTCGGTGTCCTCACTCATCAGAGGTCAAATGTAGCTGTATCCTTTTTTTTGTTCTGGAAATTTCATAACTATTCACTGAACCAGAAATCTTAGTACCGTAATGTTGTTAGATTTCAAATGAATGTAGGCTATAATGATTCTAGCAAGTTGGTCATAAAAAAAAGTGCCATTTTCCATAATAACAACACAATACAAGCTGGAAACGCTGTACTGCCACTGACTATGAAAAGTTGTAGTTGGAAATGCTGTACTGTCACTGACTATGGGAAGTTGTAGAGTAACTCAAGGAAACCAAGGAAACTGACATATGACTATGAATTATGAGTGGTTTGACATACAACCATTTTTCTAAAAATATCTTTTCACTGGGTGATTTTTTTTCCTATCATGTTTTGTATTGTACATGTCCTATTTTTTTTTGGATGAACTATGTTTGTTGATCCGTTTTGTGTGTGCTATTGATATGCAGAGAATGGGGGTTTGAGAAACTAGTCTTTCGTAACTCCATTAACAAGGTAAGGCGGGATCGCAAGTATGCGATCCAGGCTTGGAACGCATACTCAGCCGGCGTGCACATGTCGCAGAATGTCAAAGGGAGGACGACCCACAAGACCGAAAACCTTATCAGATACTACCACTACCATAACTCCATCAACGTCATGGGAGAGCCTTGCCGTGAGTTCGTCCCAATGCCTGTTAATGGCTGCAATATAATGTTCGAGGGGAACCCCTATGTATATGACGATAACATGAAGCGACTGGCGGGTGAGATCAAGCAGTTTGAGAAAGAAACCATTGGTTTGGCTCAAACATAGCAAAAGTGGCAGCTCTACAAGGCCTGGGTACAGATACATTTGACATTCTATAGGGGGCGCCTGCCGCCTGGTTATTGTCGAACCTCACTCTTCTTTAGTTCTACTGTTTCTTTGCGCGCCACTGACTCTGAGTCTGGCCGACGATGGAGAGTCTGATAGGTGTTGCTGCAAATGGTGTAAAGTTTTGGCTTTTATTGGCATAACCTCTCGACAGCACTGCTTTTGCTGTGTTATTCTTGTCTTCTCTTCACCTTTTTCACCTTTATCTGTTCGTCCCTGTGTTGTAGATCTGTTTGGACAGATAATGCTGGCGTTTAGATTTTAACTAGATTCTTTTATTCTAATTCTGGGCAATATGCAAAGTGCCGTGGACCGCATGACACACTTTCTTGGTACTGAATGTCATGAAGGTCCTCATCTATCCTTTCTTTGCGTTTGTGGCTTTTTGACTGTGCTGACAAGGATCCAAGCTTTTGCCAAACAGTAGGGACAGCTAAACAGTCCTTGACAGTTTGATGACCTGAAATCAGAATGAACAATGTGTGATGCTCTGTTAGGCGTTACTACCTTTTTTTTTTTTTGTAAGTGTAGTGCCCTGGGACCTTGGGGCTGGCGTGACGGTGGCGGTGTTAGCGGGGCAGCGGCGCGGCGGCGTGCGTACAAATCATGATCTTGTCGTGCATGCCAACTTGCCGAGATGGGCATGGCCATTGGGGATGGTTTACAGCTTTTCCGATTATCACGATAGGGTGGCGCTGGCGCAAAGCCGAGAAGAGATGGAGTGCGGGACGGCCATGAGGGGCAGGAAGAATGGTCCAAGATTGCTACGCGTGATTGCTGCGCGGCGCCATGTGCTCCCACGTTGGATTTGCTCTCCGCACTGGCCAACTTTGCTCTGACGCCTGCCGTGTTCATTTCTGAAACAATTACTAGCAAATTACGAGTATGATTTCTAGGCGGAACTGCAGCAGTAGGTAGACTTCAAACAAGTCTGCGCAAACAATCTGTGTATCCGTACTAGTAGTATCAAACAACAACAAAAGTCTGATGGCCCATACTGGTAATGGAATGGTAAAAATGAATTTCTTGCATGAAAAGAGGAGCAACTGAAACATGTCTTGAGTTGCAAACAAGCAAGATATGGCCAGAAAAATATGAATTAAAGTACGTTTAGACAGAGCTGTACTCGCATTATCCTCATTGATCCTCGTTATACTCGCATGTCTAACTGCATTCACATTCAGCCCGTTAAATTATACAGGCCTTTTGGCCTACGGCCTGCTTAATTAAATCGGGCCTAGTCCCGCTACTTCCGTGAGGAAAATATCTGCTTCGTCACGCCCACCGGGAGCTTGAGATGACCCTGGTCCCGGTCGTCCCTTCCGAAATCTCTTGCGGCGGAGACCAGCATCGCAGCAGGCCGAACTCCGCAGTAGGTCCGCAGCTGAAGCCGCATTCACCACTCCACCACTCCCAACCCCCACTGATCTCACGCCAGCCCCACTACGTCGCCCGCGTGATCACAAAAATCCTAGCAGTCCCAGAACCCTAGCGGCCACCGGAGTTTAGGGGGCTAGATCGGTCCGGCGAGCGATGGAGAGCCCCCCGAAGGAGGAGGCCGGCGGCGAGCTGGCCATGGAAATCGAGTCCACCGTCACGGCGGAGGACTGGCGCCGCGCGCTCTCCCGCGTCGTGCCCTCTGTCGTCGTCCTCCGAACCACCGCGCCGCGCGCCTTCGACACCGAGGCCGCCGGTGCCAGCTACGCCACAGGGTTCGTTGTCGACAAGTCCCGCGGCATCATTCTCACCAATCGCCACGTCGTGAAGCCAGGTAGGCACGGCCGCCTTCCCACTCACACTCACTGGCCCTGGCGTCTCCTTGTCGTGTATTTTCGTGTGATTTGTGAATGTTTCGAGTGTTTGATGGGATTGTGGTTCGTTCGTAGGGCCTGTGGTTGCGGAGGCGATGTTTGTGAACAGGGAAGAGATTCCTGTGTACCCCCTGTACAGAGATCCTGTAAGTGTATATTCTGCTTGATTCGATTCTGTTTCTTCAATTTGCTTTTCCAGTGCTAATGACTCGTTGATCCGATCTTTTCCCTCTTCTCTCAACACAGGTACATGATTTTGGGTTCTTTCGCTATGATCCAGGTGCCATCAAGTTTCTCAAGTATGATGAGATTCCACTAGCACCTGAAGGAGCATCTGTTGGGCTAGAAATTCGGGTTGTCGGCAATGACAGCGGTGAAAAGGTTTTCCCAAAAGCTAACCTCTCTCTCTCTCTCTCTCCCCCAAAGCTATTGTTGGCCTCCACTACTTGCAGTAATTCTGAACTCGTGTAGAAGGCAGTTTGGTGTGCTTTGGACCAAGCCTTTATTGGCTTAGTTTCGTTTTTTTGTGCCATGTTGTACCAAAAGATGTATTTTATAGCCCAAATAATTTAACTGCCACACTTCTCATTGCAGTGAAATAATTGATCACATCTTTACTGTAAACAGGAATGTTTATAAGCATTTCTTTCTTTTTGCGACGATGTTTATAAGCATTTCTTTGTCCTCTCTTTGTCAGGGAAAAGTGTAGTGACCCTATTTTCTATTTTACTCTTTGTGGTAAACAGCTGAATTCCGTCTGATAAATTACGTTGGATATTGCATTGTTTTATGATTTACGCATCTCGATGCAGGTTTCAATCTTGGCGGGAACACTTGCTCGACTTGATAGAGAAGCACCTTACTACAAGAAGTATGCCTTATTTCCTTATTATTTTGTTTTTATTTATACATGGCAACTCCTTATGAAGAATATTTGTTTTTCTCATGGCATCTTCGTGCACTACTATACATAAAAGAATAGATAGACAATAGGTTAACTCTTCCATTTGTTGGTTACCAAATACTAGAGGCAGCAAAGTAGAGGCAGATAGGAATACCGGTTTTAATTTGCTCTCTGTCTTTTCGCTCTGAAATGATGAGATATTGGTAGAAAAAATACTAGAGCTGTACAACCCTAGTCTAGATTATGTTACCATCATACTTCAACCTATCAAACTGAATGGAGCAGACTCCTTAATTGTTTTCTCTCTATCCAGTTAGTGCAGCTAGCTGCTATAAGCTTCTGTTTCTGAATACTGCTGCTGATACTCTGTTTTGCTTTATATTTGCTTGTCAGGGACGGGTACAATGATTTCAATACTTTCTACATGCAGGTGATTTCTTTAGAAACTTGATATCGCAAGCTATACTTCATACTGATCATGAGTTGATCTCAGGCTGCTTGATAGTTAGGCTGTTGATTTTGCTATTTGCAAGTTCCTATTACTTAATATGAGCATCTGTTTCTTTAGGCTGCATCTGGAACCAAAGGTGGCTCTAGTGGTTCCCCAGTTGTTGATTGCCAAGGAAGGGCTGTTGCCCTGAATGCTGGAAGCAAATCGTCCAGTGCTTCTGCCTTTTTCCTTCCATTGGAACGTGTAAGATGTATATCAATGGGCATTAGCATATTGCAACTCCATTTTATATAAGATGTTACAAAATTGATGAGTTCAGTAAAAAAAAAAGGGTGCAGGGTCCTGGGATGGGTCCAACCACTCTGTGTCTTTTGCAGCCTCTCCTACATTTATGCACGAGGCTGTTTCCATGACTAGAATCTGTGATCTCATGGTCACAACGCACGTGCGCAACAGCTTTACCGCTATTGAGTTCAGTAAAACCACCACAAAAATTGGATGTTGTAGTACATTAGTATATTAGCATTTGAGCCTTACCTGAAACTTTGAGTTGAAAGTGAATAAAGATGACAAAGCCTGCCCACTGAAATTATTGCCTTTACAAAAGCATCGGTACTGAATTAGACTATTCTCCACCAGACTAATTGCCTACTATTTTCAATTTTAGACTAGTTGCCAACTGAAAATTGGATGTTAGGCTTTCAGCTGAGATCGTTAAGTGCATTGTTGTATTTTTAGTAATAACTACCCACCCACCACCCTGCCACACTTAAAAAGAAAAGAAGAAAACAAAGGAAACATAGAGTTGGAAAGTATTAGAAGTTTTACATTATGTGTAATTTGCTATTGAAGCTTCGTTCCTCATCTGTGGCTCTGTTACTTTTGCAAAAGTTTATTTGTCTAAACTATTTCCAGGTCGTCAGAGCACTGGATTTGATACGTGACAGCTGGGATGCATTCGGTAGCAAGCCAGAATCTGTTTATATTCCCCGTGGCACACTTCAGGTGAGCAAGCAATCTATTGACCACACTGCATTATCAGATTATTTTGCTCTTTCATTGTTTTCTGTTGTTCTTTATAGCTATTTTAACGTTCATCATATACTTTTGTTTTTTCTAAAGCTCCATGCGTTTGACTTTAAAGTAATTTGATATGGTGATTTCCTCTCATTGTTGCTTGTTTTGCTTTTCTTTCACTGTGATGCTTGGATTTCATATTTCTGTTCCTTTAAAGGTGACTTTTCATCACAAAGGATTTGAGGAAACTCGCCGACTTGGTCTTCGAAGTGAAACAGAGCAGGTGTGTTCTTGCTTCATCATTAGCTGACTATAGTACTTGATAATTTGTTATTTAATTGGTGTACGTCCAACAACTTTCTGAGCTTTATTTCTCCATGGTATGATAGCTTAACCTATGCAACTTTTTTTCCCAACAGATTGTGCGTGCAGTTTCTCCCCCAGGAGAGACTGGAATGCTGGTTGTTGATTCCGTGGTAAATTATGCTTCCTATGATTTTTAAGTTATTTATATTGTATCACTTTCTATTTGTATTGTACCATTCTATATCTTGAGCTGCTGAAACTAGAAAGTTGTCCTTGTAGGTGCCTGAAGGCCCTGCACATAAGTATTTGGAACCTGGTGATGTTCTAGTTCGCATCAATGGAGAGGTGAGTATACTGCTTTTATGTTTAAGTACTTTATTTACATTGAATTATCGAGCTCAGTGTTTCTTAATGCCTTATTAGAACAAGTGAAGCCATGCATGATTATACATATCTTTTCCTCAAAAATAGCAAACACAAACAAATATAGTGTTATAGACTATTGACCACCATTTGCTACCACTATAGGTACTATGCCATTTTAGTGGCATAACAGTGTTATATTGAAGAATGGTTAATTTACATGTAGAAAATGACATTACTTTCACTTTAATCTACATGGCAATTTGACTAAAATTGACTTTGGCGCTCAAGGTCTATTACATGATGGCAGGCCTCGAAATGTTCCAGTAAGAAATCTTTTGTTAGAGAGAAGTGGCCTGTCAGATTATGCTGACTTGGCTGTTAGAAGACTTTGAACCAGTATCCTGGCTTTACCATAACCAGTGTCATTTATATTCATAAAAGAACGTCCATATATCAACTGTGTTTACTGCTAAGTAGGTTTCTGCGCTAATTTTACTTGTTATAGCAAGTATATTTATTACTCAATGATGTTCTTATTTAAGATATTCCTAAACTAATTGCAGGTTGTAACACAATTTCTCAAAATGGAGACTTTACTTGATGATAGTGTTGGTAGGGAGATAGTTTTGGAGATTGAAAGAGGTGGAAATTCCTTAACAGTAAAGCTGGAGGTATTCTACACTTATGGTTTCATGTGTAATCTTTTTAACGGAAATCAGTAATATCTATTTTACTCCTATTGCAGGATATTGCGTTTACATTTTCTGCAAGTCAGCATACCTTAGTTTTTTTTTCGACTATTAAACTCAACATTTTAACCTTGCAGGTTGAGGATTTGCACTCCATAACTCCAAATCATTTCTTAGAAGTTAGTGGTGCTGTCATCCATCCACTTTCATACCAGCAGGTAAAGTTTTACCCTACTGAACAAGGAAGGAGCATGCATTTGCTTTGTACGTCATTCTGCCTACAGTTAAAGAAACTTAAAGTTTGGACAAGGACAGCACTCTATACCTTGTTCTTGAATAGTCTGATAGTCATGTCATTGCTCTGCAAACCAACACAAGTGAATCTTTCATTGGAGATTTCTTTTATACACAGACTGCTTTAGTTACAGAAGTCGTGAGCTGTCTACCCCTTGCTGTTGCATCTGGTAATCACCTGTAATATTATTTCCAATGACTCAACTAATTTTGAGTGTCTGACTTGAAACATCTCTTACCAGTTATCATCTTTTCTCATGCTTAAATATTTGAAATGAAATATTTGATGCTTACATCGCTGCTGCTTCCCTCATGTTTGAACTTTTGACAATATAGATTTGTATAGTTTCAATACCTGTTGAGTTTCATATCTTTCTGACCATGTTTACATCTTGTGTCAGGCAAGAAACTTCCGGTTCAAATGTGGTCTTGTATATGTTGCTGAAGCAGGGTAAGGAATCTAATTATTACCTACTCCCTCCGCCCCATTTTATCTATCGTTCTAGGATTCAAAAGTTGTCCCAAAATTACTGTCATTCTCACTTCCCAATGGACCTTTCTCTATACATTTCATCTCTATCTCTCCTCCTTTTCTGTGCACTCCACCTTTTCCACCTGTCCTTAATTCCCGTGCTGGTAGCTAGAATGATAGATAATATTCGACGGAGGGAGTAGCGTCTAATGTTTTGTTTCCTAAAAGGGTGATGATATGTTTGTCACTGTTTTGATCTTGCCTGCCTTTTCATTCATGGTATCTCAACAAATGTTTTGGAATAGGATTGTAGAATTGCCTTCTAGATTAAATATGTAAAAGGGCAGCCCAGTGTATGTAGCTCCTGCTTGCGCACAATCTGGGAAAGGGTTCGACCACTTTGTGTGTTTTGTTCTTGTCATAAACATCTATTTTGAAGAAAAAATATTGGCATGTTATCTTTGGAGCTCGGAATTTTGAAGATGGTGACAACTTGTTAAATATTGGTTCAGTGTCCTTATTTTCACATTAGCTGTGCTAAATGCTGGGTCTCAACTGTTTTGTACTCACATTAGCTCTGACCCTATTTTCACTTAAAAGTTTCACCTTCTGCCTTTCAATTGACATTTATGAGGCAAACTTTCCATTTTGATGCATTTAATACTATGCGATGCAGGTACATGCTCGCTCGGGCATCTGTTCCACGCCATTCTATCATTAAAAAGCTTGCAGGAGAGGATATTGCACATTTAGATGACCTTATTGCTGTTCTTGCAAAATTATCTAGGGGATCACGAGTGCCCTTAGAATATGTGAAGTACACTGATCGGCACCGGAACAAGGTATGAGATTAAATAGCAGCTTTTCCATGACAAATCATGCCATATCTCCCCATTCATAGTAAAAGTTTAGTTTAGTTTTAACATCAAACTAATAATTTCTATTTATCTGGTCAGTCTGTACTGGTGACAATTGACCAGCATGAATGGTATGCGCCTCCTCAGTTATATACTCGAAACGATGCAACTGGTTTGTGGACTGCAAAATCAGCTATATCACCGGAGTCTCCATTTGTTGCTTCAGTGTGCCGTGCTAGTCATGTGGATACGAACTCAAATTCTGTTTCATCTTTGTCTGAATCTAGTCCAAGGGACCTCAAGTGCCAGTATGATTCTGAGAATTTGGCAGATGGATGCATCAGAATGCAAACTGATGATGAATCCGTTGTTGATGGATCTCACCCTAGTGAAGATTCTATTATTGAGAAAAAAAGGCGTCGTATTGATGAAGAGGTTGCTGCAGATGGAACTTTACCATCTTATGGAGATCTAGAGAATGTGAAAGGTAGTGCATTGAGGCATTCTTCCAATGCAGAAGCCTCTGACCTTGCTCGAACAGTATCGAGCAATGCATCATTGGCAGAGCAAGTAATTGAACCTGCCCTTGTAATGTTTGAGGTGAGTAATGTTATAGTTATGGTATATTATTTAACATTTTTGGGTCTAGGTATTCGCTACTTGACTAGTATTGCTGCAATCAGAGCATATATTGTAGAACATTCACAAGCGTACCTAACAGTTGTGCTGTGAAAGCTTAGCGATGATAAAACTTGTTCCATATACCGTTCATGGTGTACTGGAGTTTAATCCAGATAGTGAGGGAAGAATTCAGGGCTAAATCTTCAGTTTGTAGTCAGAGGTTTTGACTTTCTTAACTATATTTTCCTGACATGCTCTTTCGAGGAAGTTAGGAGAACTACCCCTGAAAATAAGCATGGTACGTTTACACATACTGACGGGGCAATTTGTTCATACTCTGGCCTGGGAAATGATATGAGATGGTAAAGACATTGTTTCTTCTGTAGGGCGTATTGGAATTTGAAGTCTTTAGGAATACAGTTTGACCATCTATTTCTCCTACAATATACCAGTTGACTATAAAGTCAATGTATCTTATTAAAGACTGTTCGGTGTTTGATATAGTAGGCATAGCTTGTATACACTAAACTGACAGAATTTAGTTAATTGTTTTGTTTGTGAGAACTATCAGAGTTTGGCCCTTTTAAATCTGAGTAGTCCCTGTAATAAATAGGGTAGAAACACGTGCACCCCCAGATTGATTGCATTTGTGTCCATGACTAGGTTACTAACAGCCACGATGAAATGCCTAAGATATAGGTAGGGAAGATACCCCTGCCCCAGCCATGCACCACCATTTGCATCTCCTTGTTAGCAAGCAGAAAAACTCAATGTAAGATTGGAGTAAGGTCATAAAAAACACATCAGTTATGGTACTTCCAAAGTGACCATGACCCTAGATGACTAGTGTTTAAACCTTGCTGATATTTTGGCTTCCCCAAAAAACAAAAACTTGCTCTGTATTTTGGCTGCTCCAAATATTAAATGTTTAGTCTCTGATTCATGCAAGCCTATATATGATAAAGGTAAACAACTAAATATCCTGTTGTTGTTCGATGCTGACAGTTGGGCTATTCTCTTATGGTCTCTATTTCTTTTCCTCATTTCATTATTTCTCGAGTCCTTAAGCTTTTGAGTACTTCTGCTAATCCCTGTCTTGTCCCTACCTTTCAGGTTCATGTGCCACCAATTTGCATGCTTGATGGAGTCCACTCTCAGCATTTCTTTGGAACAGGAGTTATAGTATATCATTCTGATTGTCTGGGTCTGGTTGCTGTTGATAGGAATACAGTTGCTGTATCTGTTTCGGATATAATGCTTTCATTTGCTGCATATCCTATTGAAATACCAGGAGAAGTATGATTTTGTTCTGTTCCCAAATATAAAAGCTAACGCTTATGAAATTTCAAATAAATATTTTTATCCATGTACTGCTTTTCAGGTTGTTTTCCTGCACCCTGTTCACAACTATGCTTTGGTGGCATATGATCCTTCTGCTCTAGGAGCTGGAGCGTCTGTTGTTCGGGCTGCTAAGCTTCTTCCAGGTTTGTTTTTGGAGGGTCGCTTTTTATTCCAATCCTGAAGAAACTTTCTCATATATTTGCCGTACATCTTTCACTATTTTATATTAAAGTAGAGGTTCAGTGAACCTAATTTCATTAGAGTGCTAAAGTAAACAGTCACTGAACATTTTCAAGTGATCCATTTACAATTTTAAGAAAATAAGATATCTTTCATTTTCTATATATGTAGATCCTCCTTTGCGTCGGGGAGATTCTGTGTGTCTTGTTGGACTAAGTAGAAGCTTACAGGCAACATCAAGGAAATCAATTGTCACAAATCCTTGCACAGCTGTTAATATTGGGTCAGCTGACTGCCCAAGATACCGTGCGATAAATATGGAGGTCATTGAGCTGGATACTGGTATTTTTCTGTGGACATTCACTGCTTGTGATCATGTTTCAATATGCAGGTTAACATCATTTCAATATTTTTTTTATTCTAGATTTTGGTAGCACATTTTCGGGTATATTGACTGATGAGCAAGGAAGAGTTCAAGCATTATGGGCTAGCTTTTCCACCCAGGTTAGTGTGCATGAGTTATTTGCTTCAATCTGCTTCCAAAGTAATCAAGCCGGCATGTTCCCAGGAACATAAAAGAAAACAGAAACAAACAAAACGGCGGCATAGACGCAAGGTTAGCTGTGTGATATTTCTAACATCATTTGAATGGACCAGAGAGAAAAAACATATTTACTGCAGCCATCATTTTTTTTTGAGTTGGCTTGTTAGTATACTATAAATGTGTACTGACCAGCGACATCAATGAAATTACTACTACTACTACTGCTGCTACTATAATGCACTGATATTATATACCCACCCACCACCATGGGACATGCAAATCTACTTGCTTTACGTGGATTGATTTATCCCCTCTAAAAATTAAATTTTGCTTTAAAGTTTCTTGAAACAAGGAGAAAGCAATCATTTTACGAACAAGTGCTGTGAAACAGATACTACCCAGGCCTAGGACAAATAATGTTACAATATTAAATCATTTGTCTAATTGTTAGTGCTGGCTAGTGAGTAACTCTTTAATTATTTTATTTTATCCAGATCAAATATGGCTGCAGCAGTTCAGAGGATCATCAATTTGTTAGAGGTATACCAATATATGCAATAAGCCAAGTCCTTGAGAAGATTATCTCTGGTACTCAAGGACCTTTCCGGCTAATTAATGGAGAAAAAAGGCCAATGCCTTTTATCAGACTCTTAGAGGTGGAACTTTATCCAACTTTGCTCTCCAAAGCGAGAAGTTATGGATTAAGTGATAACTGGGTGCAGGTAATCAGGTTTTTTTTTTTTGGACAAAGAAGTAATCAGATTTATCGTTTCTTTAGTAAACCAAAGTTAGTCTGACGGAGCTGCAAACATGGTTATATTGTTTCCATTGCCGCATACTCCCTCCGTTCCAATTTACTTGCTCATCTAGGATCCTACACTTTTCCCATTTTACTTGTTCATCTCGCTTCTCGATAGACCTTTCTCTTTTTCAATTACATCTCCATCTCTATCTCTCTCCTCTCGTTTTCTGAGCACCTACCTTATTCTCCTTTTCTTAATCTCCATGCCTAGAGCTAAATGAACAAGTAAATTGGGATGGAGGCAGTACTATCCTAAAAATTAAATTCTGGATATCTACTCTTATACTTGTGTACTTAACTGTTTGTGTGCACCTAAAGTAATTGTAAAATTCGGAGTATGATCACCCTTCCCTGGACCCTGCGCAAGGGGGAGCTACATAAATATTGAATATTTCAATCTGGTTATGCTTACAGGCCCTTGCAAAGAAGGATCCTGTGCGTAGACAGGTCTTGCGGGTAAAAGGTTGCTTGGCTGGATCGAAAGCTGAAAATCTTCTAGAACAGGGGGATATGATCCTTGCAATCAACAAAGAGCCAATTACATGCTTCCTTGATATCGAGAAGGCTTGCCAAGAGTTGGACAAAACTGTTGGGTCAGATGGAGTGCTTAACATGACAATATTCCGTCAGGTCCGGATAAAAATATTGAACTTTGTTGTTAACTAGAAGTGAACGAAATCTAAATCAGTAGTATTGTTCATCAACATTTCAACAGGGAAAAGAAATTGATCTTATTGTTGGAACTGATGTAAGAGATGGTAATGGTACAACAAGAATGGTCAATTGGTGTGGATGCATTATCCAGGATCCTCATTCAGCAGTCCGCGCACTTGGCTTTTTGCCAGAAGAAGGTCATGGAGTTTATGTTGCTAGGTGAGATTCCTTTTCAGACCTGGTGTATCGCTATAAGATTCACATCAGCATAATATTTGGAGACACTTGATAGGTTTGTACTTTTCACCAGTTGTGTATGAATTTATGCTACTCTGGTAACTATTCATGAATCAAAATGTTTTCTTCAGTGCCACATGTAGCACTGCGATTAGTTTACCTACCTTTTGGAATTTCAGGGTGTTTTTTTTCTCTCTGTTTTTGTTTGTGTGTGTGAGTTGGGGTGGGGTGGGGGGCAAAGCCGCTGGAGTTCAATTGACTCCTAGTTGTTTAGAAATTGAGAACTAAATATTTGCCATCCTTGTTGATGTTTGCGATGGAGTTGTTGAAGCTGCTGGAGTTGGTTGTATGCACAACATCTATTAGTTACACGTTTTGTAGATGTTAGCGATGGCATATTTTAAATGGCTGGGAGTGAGCACTAAACAACCAAGAATTTCTGCAGATGGTGTCATGGAAGTCCGGTACATAGATATGGTCTTTATGCTCTCCAGTGGATTATTGAAGTTAATGGGCAACCAACTCCAGATCTGGAAACCTTTATACAGGTGGTCAAGGTACGTAAATATGGCAAATGTCACATGTTTGATTGTTATCGCTTTAGTACTATGTTCCAATATCATTAATTTAAATTTGTGGCTATCCTTTCTTCTTAGGGCCTGGAGGACGGTGAATTTGTCAGGGTGAGGACGGTCCATTTGAATGGGAAACCTCGTGTGCTAACTCTGAAGCAGGATCTTCACTATTGGCCGACTTGGGAGCTTAGCTTTGAACCAGAAACTGCTACATGGCGGAGGAGAACAATAAAAGCTTTGCAACCAACGGTGGCATGATGATTTATTTTTTGTTGTGAGCTTTTCCTGCTTCCAGCAGGGCGGTTAAGCATGAAGCATAGGGAATTAGAGATTCATGCTGCGGTTTTGGTGATATGAATTCTTGCTTTGTGCAGGTTGTAGTGGCGGGCAATAGGATAGAGGTGGTGCTGAGTGGATATAGTAATTCGTATAAGATATGTGGATTAATTGGTCGTGGCTAATTGGACCGCAGGTTGTCGGTCTTGTAATCACCTATTGCTATATTTGGTAAAAATAATAAATAATAATGCTTTTATTTTTTTGGCGATGGAATAAAGCTTTATATTTTGCTACATATTGGGAGCTTAGCTTTGAACCAGAAACAAGTAGTACTTCATATTGTGATCGGACTCGGCATCATGGCATGCAACTTGTTTCTGCTTTCTGGATTCCATGCCTTCCGCTTCAGTTATATCTTCTAGTTCATGCAAAAAGGTCAGTTTGCCTTTATTTCGGATTTGGCAGTTGTTCAGCAGTTGTGTATAGACCCAGCTGTCCCGTAGAGCAGCTCAAATCAAGCAAAAGCTCAAGCTATAGGTGTTCAACTAGAAGCCCGGCGTTATCCTTGTGCGGCTAACCAGTAAGCCGTGTGCGAGCCGAAGTCTTATTTCTGCAAGCTCACCGCGACATTATATAGTGCGCATGACAAATGTGCACCATGCTGTCCCTCTTTTTTTCTCTGAAGGCCGGCGTTTTCGTCCGCTCTGAAGCGCACGTCTTGAGCCGAATATATTCCGCCACCACTTGTTCGCTCAAACTTATATCCACGAAAACGAGGACCATCCCTTTATACGTTTGGGTCATTTGAGCTTAGATGCTTTCCGTCCGTCGAGGAGGAAAGAAGCGTACTCCGTGCTTAGGTAGTAGATCATTGTTGTTGGATTCCCTCTTGCTAGCGGCGGCAGCACCTGCTTTCCATTTATAAGGATCGCTCCTCCATTTCGTCGCCGCGAACTGGAGCTGCTGCTGCAGAGCTTCTTCTTAGCATGTATCGTCCGGCACCCGAACGCGCACGACGAGCACACACTCGCCAACGGCACCACCAACACCCGGTTAGATAGGGGACGGACGACAGAAATGGGCTGCTATCCACCCCTGGTCAAGTTCGTGTCCAGGGCGCTCCGGAAATGCAACGGTGGTGCGTCTTCTTTCTTGCTCTATGTTTTGTGGCTCCACGGCCGTGCTGTTGCTGCACTTCTCTCTTTGCATCAGGAAGCAGTTTTATCGCGTTCGTGTTGTTAGGGTCGGCGGACACAACTCACTCCTAAATGATGAAATTACTGGGTTCCATGTTTATGTTGTATTATTAAATGACCTTGACTTCATTACTGTCTCAAACCAAGTGTCCGACTTTTTTCTCACGTGCAGGTCGCGACAACAGATGGAGGGAAGAGAGGCTGGACTACGCGATGGCGTACCCACCTGGAGGCCTGCCCATGGAGACCCACTACTTGCGGCCGGTGGCGCGCACGGTGACCTTCGCCAGCAACAACAACGTCTACGTGATCCCACCACTGCAAAAGACGCCGCCACAGTCGCCGCCGCCACCGCAGCAGGAGCAGAAGCAGAGCACGCCAGCAGAGCCACCTCAACAACAACCGGAAAGAACACAACCCCAACACGA
This sequence comes from Oropetium thomaeum, assembly GCA_001182835.1. Taxonomy (NCBI): domain Eukaryota; kingdom Viridiplantae; phylum Streptophyta; class Magnoliopsida; order Poales; family Poaceae; genus Oropetium; species Oropetium thomaeum. Next base: position 831,332 of record LFJQ01000057.1, read on the forward strand.
GCCGGACCGCCACGACGCCCCGCCGCCGCAACCCCATCCACCCGCCCCCGAGCAAGACAAAGCACCGGACGCGGCGCCGCCACCGGCTGAGCCGCCAAAGCCGCCTAGGGGTCCGAAACGAGGCAAGAACAGGAAGCCGGGCGGCCGCGTCCGGTTCGGCTCCGACGAGCCACCACCGTCGCACGAGCACCAGCAGGAGCAGCACGCGCCGCCTGAGGACCCCAGCGACGACGGCGCGCCGGGTCATCATAATCAGAGCCAGCAGCAGCGCAGCCACGGCGGCGGGCCTCACCAACAACGTCCGGGCCCGGCGGCGTACCTGTTCCGGTACACGCCGTCGCCGCTGTCGAGGTGGGAGGCGACGCCGCGGCGGCACGAGTACTTCTCCGGGGAGTACAGGAGCTACTACCCGACGCCGGTGCGCGAGGGCATCTACAGGATCGCCACCGACGCCAACAGGCTCACCACCATCTTTAGCGAGGAGAACCCAAACGCCTGCGCCATCGTCTGATGAGTCTGCCGTGTGCGATCGAGGAATAAACGTCGTTACATATCCTGCAATCTTTTTTGTTAGTTCTTTGTTTGATCACACGTACGCCGGTAAGAACCTGGTTCATCATCGGTTTAGGGTGTTGTACATAACTAAAGGAGATGATGAGATGAGACGAAAGAAACCCACACCGCAGTACTTGATATTCCAGTCAATTTTTCATTTACATAGCATAAATGTCCTCTTGCCTTTGATATTCCAGTTAAGATATTTTTCGCATAACAACAAAGTGGCTAGTTCATAGCTATTCATTCATGCGTGCAAAAATATAAATAAAAAAGAGTTAGTGATAGTTATTCCCTTCCTAATAATTAGTGGGTCGGCAAAGAATTGTTAGGCTTTCGGTGTTTGCGAGCGAGGATATGCGCGTTGAAAAGTAGACGTCTCAATCATCAATCTCATCTTTCTCTGCTCCTTTTGGAACGGCCAGCAAAGTGGCAAAGAGTATCGATTCTCAACGCATTTTTTCCAACTTTTTTTTTTGATCGGCCCATTTCACCAAAGTGCGTCCTTTCTGCTTGCTGATACACCTTGCAAAAAAGAATCTACCGATGTTCGATTATCATGTACTAGTACGAGCTACCAGTCCGCGTTTTGATGGGATATATACAACACCATTGCGGAGTCCGACAGGCGTTTACGGATTATGCAGAAATGGGTTCCCTGCGCGTAAAGTGAGTGACGCTCGGTCCACAAAAAAATTCTTCGGCCGTGCAACCTGGGCCTGGGCCTGGGCCCGTATTTGACCACACAAGTGGCCTTATAATTCCCGCAAGTCCACTGTTCTGTTGCGCAGTCAGGGCGACGACCTCTGACGAACAGACGACCGCCGGCCTAACTTGCTGCGATTTCCGAGACATTTCGATTCGACCGATACCGGTACATGGTCGTAACGTACATACAGAACATATAGTACGCGGGCAGAGTATTACACTACTACTCCTGATTGACTTGGAAAGTAATACTATGGCTGCGTTAGGAGCAATAAAACGAACAGACAAATCAACTGCTCTGCCAGTGCCAAACTGCCAACTTGATCGCGACTCAACTGTAGACCAAAGCGGTCAACCCGCCCAAGTTGTTTGCGATTCGTGGCCACCGGAATTTCATAGTTGAGTCAACGCATGCAGGCCGGCGGCGGCTCATCATCACTCATCATGCATGCCGACATATACTCTAATAGTAAACCTCTGAGGTCGTCTCCAGCCCCGATTCGGGCCAGAATCCCCTTTCTGTCTATCTAACTTTAATTTTCAGTGTTGCAGCGCGCACTAGTTGACTTTGATTAGCCGTGCACGGTTTATTCTCCCGTCATACAGTGTCGTTTAATCCTCCGACGTCCGCTACCGCACGCTCATCGCCGAGCAGTAGTAATACAACAAGCCGGCCGGTGCCAACTCCAACTGCCAACCGTCTGGTGGCCTGGGGCATGCAGCAACAGCAACCTGGGTGGTGGCGCTGGCGCCGGGCCGTGCTGGTTTCCGTGCACGCTGGAAACCCATTCGCTTGACGTGCAAGTGGAGGCCTGAAAACAGTTGCTGCGACAAGCAAGATTGCTGGGTTGTTGTTCCCTTGTTCATAGGGGGCCAGCGGCTGCGTGTCACTTGGCTGCCTACTAGTAGTAGTACTGCCTCTGAATTGATCGCTCTCTCGTTCATTAAAAAGGATAGTACTTTACTGTAGCGCGCTGAACATGCGTGTAGCTTAGCATTCGTTCAAAGTAGGAAGATGATGCGTGTAATCAAGCTGTGTCGCATGTTGTAGAACAACTTCTCGATCACCACGCTATGGATGGAAGGCACTATATGATCGAGACACTGCTGCACGGGCTTATTATTGGATACTATTAACTGATTCCGGATTCTGCAGTATCTGATTCCCGTCCTGCAGCCTCTGAATTTGTCCTACGTACTGTACTAATACTAGTACTAGTATTAAGTGTCAACTCAAAAGGTCTATACTCTCTCTCTAAAAAAAAAAGGAAGGAAAAGGAAAAAGATCTTTGGATGAAACTTTGGATTTTTCATCTAATTAAACAATGACCACTGACCGGGCTAATAACTTGCCATCATGCACGCACTTACTGCGCATAGTGTGATGGCGATAGAGAGCCTCTAATTAGAATCTCTCAGCAACTGCACCTTTGCCTCCAGACTACTAGTACACGAAAACCCTGTGCTGCCAACAGTCGCACGTTCGTTGCGTTTGAACCGAACTATTATGAATCGATAAAAGTTTAATTAAAAGCTGACTCGTCTCAACTGATATATATATATATATATATATATATATATATATATATATATATATATAGGATGTTATTGTTAATAAGCGATTTAAGTTGAGGATACTGATAGTTCACCTCACTCTCTCAACGGATTCCTCCTAATTCATGCATGCAAGCTGTCCCATGGTACGTACTACTGCTTTTAAATTGGTAACAGAGCTTTTTTTTTTTCCGAAGGAGTAACAGAGCAAAAATTAACAAAGAGTGCAACAAAACAAGAAGCACAAATTGTAGAAAGCGATAGCATTAGCTTAATTGGAGATAGACTTGGTCTGTATTCATGTGTCCGATCGTATCATAGACTTGGTCTGTCACAAACAAAAAAAAAAAATCACGGCAGAAAATCACCTCGTGTACTAGTGGGCGATCGAGGGCCAAAACGGTGGGTGATGAACCAGCCAGTCACTCACGCACGCACCACCCCGCTTCACCGCCTAGATCAGAGCAGGAGGCCCGACCTGAATAATGCACACAAGTAGCTCTAGCGCACTGGTGTGTTGTGACCAGTGGCGTACTAACACGCGTGCACGGTGAAACCAATTGCGATGCACAGGAATAATACAAGTAGGGTACGCACAGTCGCACGCAGCGAGCATTCTCCTCTAAACAGGCTTTTTCTTCAGCCGAAAGCTCCAAACGCTGCTGATCCTGAGTACCGACGGACGTCGAGTGAAAAGGCTGATCGAGGATAAGCTCTGGTAGTGGTAGTGGACAAGATGATCGTGTCGCGTTCCAACACAAGCGCCGGCAGCTTTATGTTCCGCGGAGACGAGACGAGTGGACAGCGAACGCCGAGCATTTGTGCCTCCCGCTCCCTGTTCCGGTCCGGGCGCTACTAGTAGCTAGTACTACAATGTGGCGCACTTGCAGTGATGGGCAGCCAGATCTGACTGACGTACGCGCACAACGCTTTTGCACCACCACCACCGCACGTCCGCACGCGGCAAGCAGCACGCACGGTCAGCAGGTTCACATGACTATCTAGTGGTGGCCACTAGTACTGCGCTCGGCGCACTTTAGCAGCATCAATACTAGTCTACTAGTACGTACAGCTTTCAGGAATCGGGAACCAGATAGCTCGCTCGATCGGGAACGGAATCGAGTGCCTTTTGAATCGGAAGGGAGCAGATGGCCACGGCCACGGCCAGGTTGCATCCATCGACGTCTCTACTACGTGACATGAGAATCTAATCTTATTTTAGTATTACTCGGGAAGATTGTTAGTAGAAACTCTCTCTCGTTGCTCTGGGACAAAAAAAAAAAAGAAAAGAAAAGATCAGACAGTCTCGTAGTAGCAAAGACCGGACTGCATGATCGACGAAGCGCTCTTCAAGGGTTGACCGCGCGCCCCGCCGCCCTCTGTTTTCTTGTTCCAATAGGCCGTGAATTTGATATCGGTCCTCCGGCGCTTCAAATTGACCAGGTACACAGTTCTCGTCCCTTTTTTTTTTTTGGCGGTAAGACAGACCATCTACTACATAATAGTTGACTCGACTGAAGCACTAGCACACCATTTTTCTTCCCCTCTCTCCGTGGAATGTCCAAAAAAATAAATATAAAACGTAGTATGTGACGTGGTAAGTGGAATCAAGATCGCAAAACAAAATGAGCTATGGGTCTTTGTGTCCATCTTTGGTGGAATGATGCAGCAAAATTCAACTGGCTCACCGTAGTACTTTCCTTTTTCGACCGCCCCTGACCTTTCAATGTCATCCAAAAAACGATTAGTAAGTAACTCAAGGCAATCAGCAGCCCAACTGACAAGCCAACGGCAGCCGCAGGCACGCATCTACCAAAAACCGGCCCGGTATGACACGTATTCGTCGTACTAATTCTCCATCCGTCGACAAGGAGAGGAGGCAAGGGGAGGGGTACGTCGTAATCGCCGCTTCAATTCGCTCGCAGGAAGGCGCTGATCCGTTGGAGAAAACCGATGAGCTTTGTCGCGCCACCTGTGCAAACAAAGCGTCCATAGCGCCATGATGGATGGTGGCCACTACTCGTCGGGCAAGCTAGCTAAAAGACCAAACAAGAGGATGGCAACGAGCGCGCACCTAATCGGGTCGGTCATAATGGCGCGATTGGACGGGTAAATTAATCCAACCGTCGCGACCGGCGCGGCTGACCCGTCCACTCGTTCGGGTTTCGCTACAAATACCCGCGAAACGGCGTGCGCCACAGCGGGCCGAGGGAGCGCGCGCGAAGAGGAGGAGAGAGAGAGGCCTTTTTTACGAGAACAAACAGAGCCGAGAGAGTAGAGGGGGCAGAGAGGGGCGATGGGGTTGAGCCTCGCGCAGGCGGTGGCGTCGCTGATGGGCACGTGCGCGCGGCGGCTGTCCAAGGCGGCGCGGCGGATGCACCTGCGCCCGCGCCAGGGGATCGCCGCCGCGTCTTTGTCGTCCCGTCGCGCCGTCGTGCCGTTCCTCGGCGGCGGCAAGGCGCTCTCGTCCTCGTCGTCTTCGACGTCCAAGTCCAAGAGAAGGAAAGCCGCGGCGGCGGAGGAGGAGGGCGACGGCGTCTGGAGGAAGGAGATCATAATGGGGGAGCGGTGCCAGCCGCTCGACTTCTCCGGGGTCATCTACTACGACGCCGAGGGGCGCCAGCTCGCTCAGCCACCGCCACCGCGATCGCCGATGCGAAGCCCGCTGCCGGCGTCCGTCAAGCTCGCGGCCAACGCGGGCGGGTACTAAGTCCTCTATCTGTTTCGCTAATAATACTACTACTGTATACTGTACATGGTTTTTTCTCTTGCGGCTGCTCTGTTTTCTTACGATTGCATTCCATGCTTCTTCTCCTTTCTAATAATAATGGATACTAGTAGGTCTCTTCCGTAGCGAGTATGTCCTGTAAACTTTCATCGAAGCTTAGCTTGTTCTCTCCACAAGTTAACGAGACACTCCTCTCATGCAGTTCTGGCTCTGATCGCGAATATGTTTGCTTCAACTTGCTTTATGCCCAGTTATTTTCTTTTTTTTTTCCTTCACATTTCGTAGATCTTAGTCGAATCCCAAGGAGCCCATGTTTGTCTTTTCTTAACTACGAGAGTTGACAATTTGTGTTGCATCAGGAAAAAAAAAGAGAAGGAGAAGAAAGGATAAAACAATAGTTTATCCACTTCTCTGAAGTTTTATTCTGAACTTTTTGATCTAAAAGAAAACTGTACTCCTAGTAGTATATGATTCTTGTTAGCATTTCACGGGCGGTGTTGTCCGCACAAAAAGTAAATAAATAAAAGAAGAAAAATGTCAAAGTGAAAACAACTAATTCTATTCACAAGTGAAATTCAACCATCGTATCTCCATTTGTACGACTGGTAGGATGTAGTATTACAGTATAACACTGCTCTTAGTACATATCCAAACAGATCGTGCGGAATCGTCCTGGAAGGTCACCATGACCACAGAGAGGTCGATCGTGAGGTTCAGTACGTTCGCCTCTGCCCTTACCTGAACGGAATAGCGCAACATGACGAGGCCCGGTGTGGGCTGTGGACTGCATATAAAATCCTAATGTGTCAGCATCATACGATGGACTGCTTGAGTTTTTCTCCTCTGTCGTAAGCACGCTAAACGGGACGAATTAGTTGACAGAACAATGCCAGTGGAACTACCGCAAGGTATATCAACTTCCGGGACCTGAAATTATTAGGGATTAGCCCACTCACTGTCACGACTTTCCTCCCCCCCGACATGCTTCAACTCGAATTATATCAGTTTCGGGAGAGCAAACTCGCAATTATTTTCCATCTATCTAACCAGTATAGTACTACCTCTTGGATTGGAGAAGGATCTGAGATTTACAGATGAAGCAGCTCAACAACAACAACAACAGTGGCCATCGCATTTGATTTGGCGGCAGGGAAACGGCCAAGGAGACGCCAATAATTCACGGGGAAACGACGGCGTCACCACCCTTGCTAAGCTAGAGAGATGTAAGAGGATCCCTTCGCATGGCGTGAGTCCCCGTCGCCAACCGTCTCAATGTGTAGACTAGCACGAAGGGCTACGTCGTTCGCAGATCCTCTTTCGCCTGCACACGAGAGACAGTGCTGGATATGGAAAGCAATTGAAGAAACACTGTCGTCCGCATCCCGCCAGCATCATCATCCATTCAGTTCGATCGCGTGCCCCAGGATCCGTCGTCCTCTCCGATCACCAGCAATCAATCATTCGTGATTCTAGTTTCGGCAGTCGGATCCACGTGACGTTTCAGAATGCAAAAAGTGCTCAACCTCAGACCTGGAACCTGAATCTAGCTAGTACTACTACAAACGAAGCAAATAATAACCTGAATCCAACGCGGGCGACGAACTCTGCACGCAAACGCACAAGTTCGAATCCAAACAGGGCCCCCAACCTCCTCCCTCACTCAACAATCCTTCTAACTCCTGATTTTGGGCCAGGCCCGCACACTGTTGGCGAGCTGTTGGATCTGCATTTCCCCGTCTGCTGGTCCTCGTCGAACCTGTCCATTTCTTCAACCACTGGATCGCTAGATGCAGTGTCTTGGCCAACGTTTCGTTAAGGGGTGGTTGGTTGCTCAACAGGATTTGATTTTGGCCATCATCCAAATCCAAGCTGAGTAATCACCATCATCCAAATCCAAGGCACAAATAACAAAAGAAGTAACCAACTGAAATTTCACCACCACAAGCACAGAAATGTTTGTATGTACAAGTAAACACAGGAATCAAACTTATTTTACATTTCACTGAGACTGGGACGGCATGACACAAACGACTCAACCCGAATCTGCATACACTACCAAAACCATGGAGCTACGCGTGTGCTGCTCTATGCGCGCGCGCGCACACACACACGTCTGGCATCGCGGTCGCGTTTGTGTGTTCAGGGCCAGAACCTGCAGCACACGGTCTTCTTGTCGCCGCCGGGACCGTGATGATGCCGCTTCTTGCCGCCCTTATTCCGCTTGGGCACGGTCACCGTGAGCACGCCGTCCGCCATGGCCGCGCGCACCTCGTCCGCGGCCGCGTCCTCCGGCAACCGGAACTGCGTCTCGAATGCGCGCGTGCTGGCCCTCTCCCTGCAGTGCCACCGCACGGCGCCGTCCTCCTCCTCCCGCTCCTCGTGGTCGTGGTCCACGTCCACATTGCCGTCCTTTGCGGCGGCGGCGGCATCCTGTTTCCTGCCGCCGCCGCCGCGGACGCGCAGGATCCGGCCGTCCACCAGCTCGACAGCCACCTGCTCCTTGCTGAGCCCCGGGACGTCCATCCTGAACACGTGCGCCTCCGGTGTCTCCTTCCAGTCCATCGGCGGCCGGCCGGTGTCGGGGAAGAGCCCGTCCATCAGCGCGCGAGAAAGCGCCAACGACATTGCTTGCTTGTCTTCCTTCTTGCCTGCCTGACTGTCTAGTCTACTCTGTCTTGACGAGTGGCGTCTGGATTTTATTCCTTGTGGTTACGGCTTTGATCACTGCTGACTGCTGACTGTGTCTCGCAGAATTACAGAGCGCTCGATCGTTTTATAGGCGCGAGCATGGTGTGCGGGGAGAAGGATCGAGAACGCTTGCGGCGTCCTCTGCTGCTTCCGCTTCGCTTCGTCTGGTCCTCTCCGGATAACAGACCAAGTCCCCGGTGCCCGCCATAGCGCGCAGGTACGGGCTTCTTCCGGAACCATCTCAAAAGAGCCGGGCTTCTTCTCTCTCTAATATAAATAATACTAGTATCTTATTAATACAAAATTGTACGTCTAATAGTATCTTAATTAATACCAAATTGTACTTCAAATACTGGCCCAGGTGATCAATGACTCTGGTTATGGACTCTAATGGAACACCTTCACAGCAGTAAAGAGAAACTATCGTGCATTCAGTGCTTCTGTTTTTCGAAATAGTATATCGCAAATTCACTGTATTTGAAAACAAACGCAGCGGATCAGCCAGAAAACAGCCGCAGGAGCTGTAGCTGCCAAAATACTGTAGAAGAAACTAATCAGCAACGGCTACAGTTGCAGCAGCAGCAGCGCTGATCTGATCACTCCCAAAGCAAAAAAATGTGCGAATTCAGTCCCAATCTAAATTTGCAACCAGATCTAGACACATTCTGATTTTCTTGTCTTGGGCATCATCTGTAGTGCGGGGTTTCAGATTGCAGTCAATGCCAACCTACGAGCGGATGCTAACAATGAGGTTCCGGTCAACAAACTTGGCGCCGCTAACCTTTCCTTGTATAGTTGGTGGCAATTTTATGACCCGCCTCTGGTCTCCAGCTTCAATCAACAGTTCTGATCCACCTCTATACTGCATTTTTCAGATAACAAAAAAAATTCAAGAATTAATAAATTGAGTGACTTAGTAAGAAGTGACAAAAACTAGATTTTCTTGCACATGAGTTGCAGGATACTAATTAATTGATTCTGAGTCCAATGCAATGAACGAACATTAAGAGAAGATGAATCCAGCAAACGTGGGTCAGCTTCTAGCTAGACAAATATGCTGATGTGGTTCTTCAGCTAAATATTTGCTCAAGTCTTATTAGCTCATGCTTTATTGCTCTAGTCTCAGTTCTTATTTTCTGTTAACATTCTACGGTTCTGCATTTGCATCTAGTAGAAAAGAATTGACGGGAGAATGTAACAATGCATTATTTCATAAAAAAAGCAGGATATATCGATATGAAGTACCAGCAATTTAATTGGTAGGCTTAGCTACTTAAGCAATAAAGCATCATTTTGATTAGCTGTATATGCAAGGGATGCAATAGCAAGATGGACCAACTGTCTTACTTGATATAGTTTAATTTCAGACTTCTCAAAGCCTGGCATGAAAAGAGTCACCAGCTTCTGAATGGAATCAAAACTAACTGAAGGATACGTCCCGGCAGTTGTATTTCTCAACTGTTCCTTTGTATTTTGGTTCAATGAACTTAGTGCTCTGTTCCAATCTATACAAGCATCATTTGAGAGAAATGGCAGAAACGAGAACGACAATGGTGCAAACTTGTCTGCAACTTCTTGGTGCATTTCAGAAGGATTTTCAGTGTAACCACATGCTCCACATATCTGACCGCCAGCTTGTGTAGTGCAACCCCAGTATCTTAATGCTGAAGACACAGATAATGATCTTTTGGGATCCATGACAAGGAAGCATGCAAATTTTGATGGATCAACAAACCAAGCCGAGATTCTCTATAAAATATAGTAACCTTTAGCTAATATCAGATTACGCATGCAATGAATTAACAATTACTTTTGTTTTTTTTTGCAAAAGTTACCTCAAGAAGTTTTTCTATTTCATTCCATATCTCTGCACTTAGTCTCCCTTCACTAGTTTTACCATTTGGCCTTGCAGCATCATATGTTAGTTTCAGTAACGACGGAGAAGCCAATCTTCCTATGTCAGTCTTCTCAGCTAGGTCCCTCACATACCTCAAGTAAGGCCTGTCTTTTGCATAGCACAAATGTTAGATCTAGAATATTGACTGAATTTAAGGTTATGCCCAAGCAAGGAGAAGCCATACTTTGATCTATCAGTAGAACCTATAAGCCGTAGAATCTCTTCTGTATTGTTGCAATCATACACTACCACATCAAATTCTGGTTGTGAAGTACTACTTCCAGATGAAAAGAAGTTAAGCAGCTTCTGAAGAGACAAGACAGAACACACCGTGTCCATTCCAGGTAAAACTCCAAGCTCCTCTCCTACAATCTATCCGATGATAAACAGTAACCAGCAGTCAGAATGAATCTTTTATCCTTATCAACCACATCATAAAAAGGGTAACACCGACCCGTTCAAGGACTCCTTGAGTAAAGTTGACCTGGGCGTCTACTTTCTTCAACCGGTCAAGGGGTTCAAGCAGTATCTGTGATTTAGTATACAAGCATTATTCAAATTAAAACATATTTGACATAATTTTTTTACATATGAAATACAGAGAGAGGATCAACGCAACAAAGCATTTTACTTTACTAGTCTGCAGCTTTATAGCCGATAGATTGGTTGCACATTCAGTAAGCGAGTTCCCAATCTTACAGCCCATCAAGAGCTCTGCGGTAGGATCCTGGGACTGTATAACCAGGCATGTCTTAAAGCCTTCACTTGCATAATACTGCAAATAACAGAGCCGATTAATTTATTACATGCATAGAGCCATGCATAGAGCCAATTTGATAAACGTAACGAAATCCAAAGCTACTGTCCAACATGACCCTTACTGAAACTTCATCAAAGCCAGTCTCAAAGCTACTGCATCTAATAACTGTCACAAGCTACATACTACACTTGAGTCGCAGCTTTAGCTGTTGTCGACGAAGCGGTGAGATCGTACCACGCTAGAACTAAAATTCACCATGGACATAATGACGAAAATAAAGCAATTAGGGAGTATGAAACTCGTCACCTGAGCTGCGATTGCGGCAGCCGTGGTCTTGCCGGAGCCGCCCTTGCCGAGGAAGGTCACCAGCTTCGGAGGCGGACCAGCGCCGCCGGAACTGGCGACGACCATGCGCCGCCTGCGGCTTCTCCCTCCAGTGAAAGCGACGAGAGTCTGCCTCGCCGAGACGACCAAGGACGGCGCCATCCGTCGTCTCTGAGGCTTGCCTCCCGATTTAGCTGGGATTCCGCGTGGCTCTTATCGTCGCTGCTTCCCAATTCCCGTACAGTTGCTGTTTTATAAGAGAAAGAGGCACACCTGCTTGTCTGGTGGTTAGTAGCTGATTTATTCGGCGGACAGGATCGGATGGGATAGGATATATACTAAATTCTTATTCATTTCTGAACTAAACTAAGGGTCAATTTAAATTATGAAAAACTCTAGTGGGCTGAACCTTTTGTCAGAATATAATATAAATAAATGAGACAATTTATACAGATAATCATATAATAAATAAAACTTAAATAATTTGTATGGTCATACTTCTCTTTATTCCTCTCTTCTTCTCTCTTTTCTCCTCCCTCGCCATTCGTAATGTTCTCCTCCTCCTCCTTCTTTTTTTTAGACATGCAACTGACATGCCTTACCCGTAACCATCACCATCAAAGATCAGCGACACCATGCCATTTATAGCCATTGTTCGTACCCACCACGCCTTACCGTCGCTAAATCACTGACAACGATGCCCCCACAAATGACTACGGCAACACACTTTCACCTTGCCATATTATCACCATCGAAACTCTCCTACATGGTTGGAGGATGATCAAGCTCACCCAAACCTTCGCTCAAGGTCTCACTTGAACCCATCATCGAAACCATAACTACAACCGACAATCCTATTACTCCTTACCTCCATATTTCTACCTTTAACAACACGAGAGTGAGGGATTAATCATCTGCTCTCTTAGTCAGCCCGCTGCCGCACCATCCTCTGTCACTGTCACTTGAGATCGAGGGAGGAAGGCGATTTTGTCCAAAATTAAAAATCCAAAAATGACCAAGATTTCAACAATAGCACTCTAAAAATAGAAAATAGTTAATCGTGGTGTCTTCTTGTCGGGATGGATTATCTCGTACAAAATGATCTTCATGAAAGAGGCATAAATATTTTGAATTATATATTTCTTTGCTCCACACACCAGAAAGCACCGTGCTTATACAGGAACACATTTTAGCATTGGTTAATGAAACGAAAACTATGGTGAAAGTACGTTTAGAGTTGAATAATTATGATGCAAAGTTTGAAATTCCGTTCGCAAATATTGTAATTAGTATAACTCGCTTTTATTATTGAACTAGAGTTTTGATCTAACAAAAAATAATGAATGAAATGATTATTTTTTATGAAAGGAGCAGTATAATTAAGCTACATCACGATTCTCGGCCGCGTCTTCAAACTTCCGTCCGCGACGCGTCTCTATCCCTGCCGGCGTCACGTCACGGGACCGCGGCCGCCTTCTTCTATGGCCGTCGGGAAAGTTCACCGGACAGCCCCCGACCCTAACCGCCGGCGATAACCGTCCGCAGCCAGCTTGCGCTCCGCCACCGTGGCCCGTCCCGCTCATCACCGCTGGTGATAACCGTCTCCCATCGCCGCGACCTCCATCGTGCGCCCTTATATAGAGGTGTCGTCGATTGAGATTGGGCGATTGAGAAGAAGATTACTCTAACAATATATTCTTAATAGGAACGATAGTTCTGAAGGAGGAACGAGGGAATAGGAGGGACCCCAAAACCAGAGGATTGGATACATTGGGGTCCGGCAACAAAAACACAAACACTGGTCGTCTACTATCCCCTAATCAGACCCACCTGACTCCGCCGCGGCGATGCCTGATCATCGACCAAAGCGACCCTCCGACGCCACCTCGGCCTCCCCGGCGGCGAAGCGAGCGCGTGATCCGTCTGCTCCTTCGTTCCCCACGTACAAGGACGCCCCCGACCTGCCCCCAAAGATCCGCCTGCTCTGCGAGATCCTGGCCTCCGCCGCCTCCGATGTGGAGGTGGCGCTAGATGACGCTAATGTCCGCGTCACCACCGCCGACGTCGAGCAGGTACTCCGATTCTCCTACGCGCATGCCCGCGCCGCCGTTGCCTTCTTCCGCTGGGCGGGGCACCGGCACCTTGGTCACGAGCACTCCCCCTACGCGTGGAATCTAGTCGTGGACATCCTCGGCAAGAACCGACTCTTCAACCCAATGTGGGACACTGTCGCCTCCATGCAATCTCAGGGCCTGCTATCCCTTGCCACCTTTGCCTCCGTGTTCTCGTCCCTGGCGGCAGCCCCCGGCAGCTCCCCGCTCCAGGCTTTCGTGGACATGCCGCGCTACCGTATGGAGCGCGACACCCCGGCACTCAACGCGCTCCTCTCCGCGCTCTGCCGGGCCAACCGCCTCGACGACGCGCGCGCCGCGATCATCGTGGCGCGCGCCGAGGCCGGCACACGCCCCGACGCCGATTCCTACGCCATCCTCCTTGAGGGCTGTGAGGCTGCCGCTGACCCGCACGTTGCGCACGAGGTGTTCGATGAAATGGTGCGCGCCATCGGCTTTGATCCTGTCAATGTGCCTGCCTACGACTCCTTCCTCACAACGCTTGTTTCAAGTGACTCACCCAATGCGCTGCCAGAAGCAATGGAGTATCTGGCTATGTTAAGTCGGCGCGGGTGTTCACCAGGTGAGAAGTTCTTTCGTGCTGCTCTCACTGCACACCTTGAGGCGCGCCAACTGAACGGTGCAATGTTGCTTTGGAAGGACTTTGTCGGACGGCGGGGGCTTGTCCCAGATATGGAAATCTACAACACGATGATCAAGCTGCAGGGCAATCTTGGGCGTGTTGAGGTTATAGTGGATTACCTCGACGACATGGCTTTCAATGGAGTTTTCCCTGACACTGTTACATACAATTTGGTCCTCCAGTTTTTGCTGAAGGGGAGAAAGCACCGGGAGGCATCAGCAGTATTTAGCGAGATGGTAAAGAATGAGTGTTGGCCAAATGATGCAAATTGTTCTCTTGCTCTTCGCATGTTCTTGGATACACGTAACTGGGACATGGCAATGAAGGTCTGGAGGAGCATGGTGGAGAATGGCCTGCCACCATTGGAGGAAGGTGGGAACATGCTCGTATCAAAACTGAAGGATGATAGGCTTCCTGAGGCATGCAAGTTAGCAGAAGACATGATTGATCGCGGTATTAAGTTGACCTCATCAACTTTGAACAAGCTAAAGCAGAGCCTGCAGAAGATTAAGAAAGGAGAGATCCATGATCACCTACTTAGAAAATGGAAGGCGCACTAGTCTGTTTGAGCCCTCTTGTATGTGGTACATATGATTAAAGACAATTGAGATCGTGCTCGAGTTAACAGCTTCATGTTTACTTCCTTACTGTAGCTGTGGCTGTCCTAATGCACTTTCTAAAATCTAGGTGAACAGTGTACTACCATGTAACAGAGCAAATCAGGTGGAATTTGGATCCTTGGGTTCAAGCTTTCTAACATGTCTCCCCTTTCAATATACGGGTTATTCTTGTTTTCATCTTCGTCGTAGTTTCCTTGAGCCTTTGGATATGGCACGATTTTGGTTTGATATTTTATTGATTGTTTTTTATATTCTTGGAGGACATTTTGGTTACTGGATGTCATCAGAGACCAGAAGTTTTCTAGTTAGATTCAACAGTGGGAGTAAATTGCTAATATGTCAGTAAATCGTGCATAAACTACTTTCTGATGTACTGGCACCTTGCTGCTCGGTTCATTATGGAATGGAACCTGCTGGTACTGTGCAACTGATGATCATAATATGCAAGCATGTCTACGCTGCCTTTTTTTAAACAGTAACATTGAGCATGATAACATCGAATTGGCATTGTGGGTGTGTGACAAATCTACCCTCTGCATTTTGTGGAAGGAACATCTCTCTCTAATCCAGTCCCGCTCTCGCGCACCTGTCCTCCTCCCTACGGCCCTCTCCCTGACGCTAGGCTCGCGGCAGATACGGGCGACGGCGGGTAGAGAGACGGCTCGCGCCGTGGGTCAGGGCATCCTCAGGGAGCCTAGTCGTCCTCTTGAGCCGCGTGTCGGGTTGTCGTCGCCCCTGACCTCATCTCGCACGCCGGACTGGATGAGGACGTGAACTGCTTGTTGGTGGCCCTGATTGCCTCAGGTGAGGCGCGTTTCGATTTGGTTTCCATTTCAGCGCAGGACCTGCATCATTTTTACCCTAATGTTTTAACACCCCTTTTTTTTTTTTTTGGCAGCTTCAGAACAAGGAGAGCTGACTAGCAGAATGGAGCAAGATAAAACAGATGGGTGGGATGAAGTTCTGGAAGAACCTGACGAGTTAGTGGGTGTGCATAATGGTTCTCTTGGCACCCGGTTCCTTTCTTTTGGAACAAGCAGAAGTATGAACCCTCATTTCTGCCTGAAGTTTAGTCTCTTGTTATATCAGATAATCTAGGTTCTGATCTTTCTAATGAACAAAGAGAATTTTGATACAATATCCTAATATGGGACCTCTCGTTCTCTGCTGCTGCAGGAAGCAAAATTGAGAAGCCTAAATTCTCATTACGTGGATATAATTTTGCTCCATTAGATATGAAAACTGAAAAGTTGTGCATTGAGGGGCAAGAAGGCACATCTAGGCTGCCAACAAGTAAACCTTTGGGAACCATGATGCCTGACCGGTTGGAAAATGTCGAGGAAGAAACTGAAGATTGGCTAACAGAGTTTGGCTTTTCAACCCACAAAGCGAATACCTCCATCTCGGAGCTTCTAGAAGATTTACAGGGTGGAAATTGCTCTTTTGTCAGGATACCAGCTTCGGTGTGTGTCTTCTCTTTATCTCATTATCTGTCATTCTTAGTGAGCAGTAACTTTACCACTGAAATAATGCAATGCAGCTGCACCAACATACACCGGACATTGCAATTAGAGAACAAAAAGTTTCATCTGAAGTGCTGGCAAATAAAGCCTCAAAAACTGAGATGGCTGAACTGTTGGGAAATACCAAGGAAGATACAGAAGATCTCCCGTTAGAATTTGCCCATCCGACCAAGAAAGAAGATATCTCAATTGCTGAACTTCTAGAAGACCTACAGGGTAGAAGTGGCTATTCCGTCCAGACACCAGCTTCGGTGTGTGTCCTAAAATGTCATTTCATTATTTGGATCTCTTAGACAATGTAATCTATGAAATAATTTAATGCAGCTGCACCAACACGCCCCAGATGGTGCAACCAGGCAGCAGGAAGTTTCATCTAGAGCGCCACCACTGACAAAAGCTTCACAAACACAGACGACTGAGCTGTTGGGAAATAGCAATGAAGACATTGAAGATTTCCCATCAGAGTCGGCCCCTCCGACCAAGAAAGCAAATATTTCTGTTGCTGAACTTATAGAAGACCTACAGGGTAGAAGTGACACTTTGGTGGGTCTCTTGTGATGTTGTTCATTGGTCAGTGTTCTTAGACAACCATTAACTTACCTCTAAAGGTTTAAATGCAGTTGCACCAGCACACTAGATCTAAAGATCCTAAATACTTTACTTTTGGGAAGACAACACTGGCTATTCTGGATCAGAGGACTGATGACCTTGATGACCCTGTGGAGCATGAAACTGATGGAACATCCAGTGAGGAGGAAGTATGTTTGTTAACACAGCCAATTTGTTAGTCGTTGATCAGTTGGGTTATTCATCATCATATTTTTATCCTGGAACAGGAGATTATTCAGGACTGCCAAGCTTTGGTTAACAAAGATGTGAAACATCAAACTATGACGGACCTATTCCAAGAAATTTTTGATCCAGTAAACATGAATGGTACCATGCTTCCAATGAGATCAACTGGGTATATCAATCCTGATAGTTGTTTTTAAAATAACCATTTAAATGTCTCTGGAATTCTACTTATTCAACTGTATTTACTCTGTAGTAGGACTGGCTACTGCAGAAGGATGCAAAAGATTATGCAAATGGAGAAAGATAGGCATGCTGAGTTCATGAGACAGTATAATAGAGAACAAGGTTTTTTATTTGGTCCTTAGCCAATATGAACTTATATGGTTCATCTAGTAGGAGCAGTTAGTGTATTTAGATGTTTATATATTTTTTTTCCTTTTTGTATATGATGTATTGTCAGATATAGTGAAACTTCCTCTATTTGCAGGTATTTCAAAGGGAATTACTGTTCAGATTATGTCGAGGTCATTGGAAGGGAAGCTAGCAGTCTGCCGCTGCTTATTCCAGGAAACGAGTAATGTCTGTGATTTATCTTTTTTAAAAAATTATCTGCTTTATTTTGGTATCATTTTTCTTCTCATGCGGCTTGTTCCAAGAATATGTACTTTATACGAAGGCATGTCTGCTGGATGACTTATGGGACAAACCACTCCTTCTGTATTGGATCTAAAATTGTTTTCAGATTATTGTCAAGCCAAAAAAACTGTTGGATGCAAAGTTCCTGGTCACTGAATTTTTTGTGAACATAAATTTATTCCAGCATTTTGTGACTATTACTTGTGTTTGATGCAGTTAGCTGTCACAAGCAATGCCTCAACAGACCAGGCCATGGATGAAAACAGAACTATGAGGAACATTATCTTCAGTTCGAAGATTTGTGACACTGCGGATCTTGTGGTAGGAAATATGGTTCAGATCTTCCCACCATGGTATGCATCTCCTAATGGATTTCTGTATTTTCTTTTCCTGCTTCTATTTTGTGAGCTCTTTCTCCTGTTCCACTGGGCTTTTTTGTTGTAGCAATACAACAACAACAACAACAACCAGCCTTTTAATCCCAAGCAAGTTGGGGTAGGCTAGAGATGAAACCCCAAGTACCAACAAGAAACTCATTTTGTTGTAGCAATGCTAGATTAAAATTTTCTCAGAAGAATGAAGATTTTTCTTCGCAGCAGTAATTATCATGAATCAAATTAGCACGGATATAAACAGGATGATATTGGTTTTATTGAGTACAAAAGTAGAACTGCAAAAATGTCAGAGTAGCAGTATTGTGAACAGATTCACCAACCATTCTTTAATAAATATTATTCCTGAAAAAAAGAAACATCAGGACCTTAGCATAGGAAATGTTGAACAGAATCTTGTATTGGTTTGAATCCTAGTAATATGTTTAGTCACTGGTTCATGCTACACAATGATCTAGCATTCAAGTAACATGGAAATTGTCCCACAAGAAAAAACATGGAAGTTGAGAATTGCCTTATGTTGACAGGAAGGAGGTCAGAGTACAAGAGGAGAATGTGGTTCTGTGCACCTACTTCTCGCATCATGGGGCACAGTGATACTCGAGATTTTGAATCATGCAAAGCCAGCTGATAGACTGCATGCGTTTGTATACCCGTAGAATAGTGGTGGAACTTGTCACAGAATATTATCTGTGCAACATCAGCTGTTGCAATGCAGAGAAATTTTGTATCACTAATGAAGTGATGCATCCTCCTCACAGTGAGCAATTTTTTTTTTTCTGGCAAGACTGGATTGTGAATTTATGAAGGATGGCCGACGCGGGCGAGCGCATCTCTCCTTTAGCCTGCCGCGCGTGTTATTGAGCCGCGCCATTAATTTGCAGTCCAACCGGATGGTAGGACAGTTCCTTTTCCTTCACGTGGATTTTTGTCCCATATCCAAAATTTCGAATACATCTGCTAATGGTTGATTGCACCATTGACGGAATGGGACCTGCACGATCTGTGGAGCTAGATTCTTAAAAAGAAACCTGCACTTGCTCTCTCGGGTCTCATGAGTGGTGATTTTTCTGAGGCGATACACAGTGCAACTAATAATGTTTGGTTGTTGCAGCTATGTTGGTGTAAAACCCCTATAGCATTCCTCATCATATAAAAAACAAATGAGTTCCGTAAGCACAATCCAATTCTTAAATCAGGCGCTACCTTATATCACGCATAGGGCTGCTATACAGCGATCATAAACTACGGTTCAAGTTCTTTAGCCCTATCGCATCTATTGTTCAAAATCTACATGCCTCAGCTTTTGGTCACCATAAGAATTGGGAAAATTTGAGCCACCATAATTTATCCTCATACTGCCTTCTTTGTATTATATGCGTCTTTCCAACCTGTTCTATCGGGGGCTCCAAAAATTCTGATACTCACAACTCGTCATGAGATTCAGGTTCTGAATTGTTAGCACTGGATGAAGACTGATCCTCTTCTGAAGCTTTAGATTCGTGAGATGTTTCAGTGTCAGTGGGTTTCTTGTTGGACGCGGACTCTGAAGAGGCAGTTGGCTCATCTTTTGGAGGTTTCTTGTCAATCTTGGGTTTTGGTTTTGGAATTCTATTGACAGTCGAGACCTACAGAACGAAAGAGCATCCGTTACATTGGCTGCATTGAGAAGAGTTACTAAGAGTTGCAGATGAGTTTATAGGTTGAATTGTGCTGACCTTATCTTGTAGGTCCAGAACCTTTTGATATACTTCGTCTGATGTGAAAGCTGGTGGGCTGTAGATAGGGGTACTGCAATATGTCCAAATGGATTTAGCAACTTCTAATAAGAAAATAATATTCGAGAATGAAAGTTGGCTCTACCGTCCGTACCTTTTCTGCAGGGTTTCCTTTTCCTCCAACCAACTTTTTACTTTTTCTGCTTCACTTACAACCTATATCAGACATCATTACACCACCAAAAGATGAGAATTACAAGTAATCAACCCAAAATAAATGAAACTGCATTAAGGCTCAGAAGTCTACCTCGTCCACTCTCTTCTTTGGAAGCCATGGTTTATTTGTCTCCCAGTTCTTGACAATCTGTGGGAAACAAAAAATACTAGAATTTAGGAACACATCAACCATTCAGTTGAGCATAATCTCAAAAATTCTACAACACTAATAAAATGGGGGTCTATTTTGTCACTAGTGAAGCTATCAAGCACAAGCAATAAATTTCTATTAGACCCATAAAAAGATAATTATTTGGTTCTCTACTCAGATACCTTTTCCAGCTCAGAAAGATACACTCGAGCATTTTCGCAGGCTGCTGGCCGGGCTTTCAGCTCACTCAATCTGGGTAGAAGTAGAGATTATATGAGTCATTGAACTAATGTGGAACAAATGGAATGAGCAATTAATTACCTGAAAAGAATTGGGTCACCTATGGCCTTGAGTTGATCAAGGCGTTCTTGGAATTCATTTGCTTGAGCATCTTCACCATCCATGTACAACCAGTCCTGCACCTGCAGGTGTTCATATAGTAACTTCAGCATAGGACATAAAGTAGACAACTGAGAATAATTCCAAAATCAACTTTTTGAAGCAACCTCACTAAGTTTCTCTGTAAATGATTCCCTCTCCTGTTCTGTTGAGACAGTCAAAATATCTGCACTTTCTTCTAGCTGTTATATATCAAATGGCAGCAGAACATGGAGTTAATGGACTTGATACATAAGATATACAAGAATTACAAGAATAATCATCAGGACACACATTATCAACCTTTTGATGCATTGCTCATTTTATGAATATATGGAGATTAGCAGAGCTAGGACAATTTTCTGTAGAGGGATCCCCAGAACAGCACCCTTTTATAAGTTATAGCAAAATTTAATAAAAGAAGACAGAAAAGGAGGTACCTTCTCCTTCATAGAGTATATGTAAGACTCTAGGTTATTTTTTAGTTCAGCAGTTTTCCTCCGTTCAGCATCCTTCTTATTGAGTGCCTCCAACCTATTTTTCGCTTCAGAATATAACTCCTTTGAGAGAATCGTTCCAACACCTGTCGTTTTCTCTATAACCTACATAATCGAGATTTATAGATTCCTAGATTAAATTATGTACAGCAAATTAGCATATCAAATTGCAGAAGAACTATAGTTACCTTCAATGGAACCCTAAATGTTCTTTTCTTAAGCACCTTCTCTGTTACAGTTTCTTGAGCATTACTCTCGTCAATGGCGGTGGAATTTGTATCTGTTTTACTATTATCAGAACTCAGATTTTCATTAGTATCTGTTGTACTATTACCAGAACTCAGATTTTCATTAGTATCTGTTGTACTATTAGTTGTTCCTGCTTCAGAAGATGAATTCTGATTCGTGCTGTTACTCTCTAGGGTCAAAATCTTCTTTGGTACTTCAACCCATTCAGTTATCTCAATCACTGCTTCCGCTCTATCAAGAGATATTATTCCGCTTCTACTTAAAGAAAAATGCAGATTGGCTTTGATAGGTGCAGACAAATTACGACTTGAATACCTGGTTAAACAAGGCATTTGGTTAAAAACACAATTTATAATAAAACATATAGCATATACGAGAATAATAGAATAGAAATGGTACAACCATAGTCCATACAAGACCATTTTGTTATCAGTTCAGCTGTAGAATGAACATTTACATATCTTTTTATCTGTTGAACTATAGGGTGAGGAATATATCAATATCTTTTTATCAGTTAGAATCGCATATAAGGATATATTCCATTCATTCGGAATAGTAGATGCATCACAAAAATGACATTAATAGAGTGATTGCTGGTCAAGACTTGGCCTAACAAAATGAAATGTCTATAACTTTTTAACAGAGGAAGTATTACATTAAAGTTTAGTTGTTTACGAGCAAGAGTTGAAATCAAGCAAAACAAAGCATTATGCTCACGTACTTTTCACTGGCCTCTGTCAGGCCTGATACAGAATATTCCGCAAACTTATGTGATGAAACACCTGGAGGCAGTTCATAAGCTTTATCATAGTTGAGAGAGACATCAAAATCCTTGGTATGTCTGATAGACCTAAACATCTAAAGATAACAAAAAGATATCAAGATCCTTTGTATGTCTGATAGACATGTACATTTTCAGATACTATACAAATATTACACCTACGGGTTGAAGACACAAACTGATAAAACTGCTAACCTTTATTGGCATTTTCTTCATCCTTGGCACCAAAACTTGATCAATGTTTTCATCCTTGAAATCTGGTCCATCTATTTCAAGTGTGAATGCATAAGTTGAACCGTCAATCATTCCCAATTTACGGTTCAACTTAATTCCATCACTCAGGTTAGCAGCATGCAGTGAGGCCCCCAGAACGATTGCTTCATCGGCATCAAGATGCCTATCCAACTCTTGCCGACCCAAAAATTCCTGCAGCTTAGCCTGTAGCAGGAGAATAAATACTATTCAGCTAACCTGAACATAAAAGGACATATCTAGGTAGAAGACCACATTCACAGAGGTCCATTAGAATTCAGAAATATAATTACAGGGCCATAAAAAATGTAACTCACTACAGAACACAAATGAATTTCGTATCATGATCAACTATAGTTTACAAATCCCTTTGAGGTCATGAAAAATAGGAGATATGTGGAACAGTTAAAAGATAAAAATAAATAAATAGAAAAAAGGGAAAATGTTAAGAAGCAGAAAATGATGCACGTAACATGCAAGCACGTGCCCATGTAATTGTACTAGATTGATTCTAATTTTGTATGGAGGCGAAGAAGCTCAGGGAGAATGATTACAGTGCAATTATGCTGAAGGCCATGACAGATAAAAGCATTAAGAATCACTTTAAGTTTTTTGGTTTTGTGCACTGAAGAAGGAACCTAGTCTGCTACAGAAATTTTACTAATTTCACTTATATTTAACTATTACTGACTCCTTAAATATGCTTCTCACTAAATGTGATACTCAGAAATATACATAGAGAATATGGAGGCTAGCAATGCATAGAATGTGGAAACTAGCCAACACATATTTCTACAGTCATAGATAGGAGAATGTGGAAACTAAATACAGATCAGAGAATGTGGATACTAGCAATACATGTGGAAGAATGTGGAAACTATTCATAGATAGGAGAATGAGGAGTCCGGGAGGGATGTGAAGGATTGGAAAATCGCTAAGGAGTAATCCACAAATAGGAGTAAATGGAAACTAGCAATACACATGTAAGAACCATGATTTTCAGTTCACCCTTGTTTACCCTTAGTAAATTTTTTTTATTTCCTAATTTTCTCTTTTCCTTTTCCGTTTTTCTTTTTTGCATGTAGTTCGTGTTTTATGAGTACAATCTCTAGCTTACCTCATTTGCTTGGGACTAAAAGGCTTTGTGGAAGCGGTGGTGGTTGTTGTTGTATAAAAGCCAACGCATAGCAAAACTGAACTTAAATAGATGTCTAAGATGATAGCTGAATTTAATAACCTGCAACTTTGGAACTCGAGTAGCTCCTCCTATCAGTTCTACAGCATAGAGATCATCAATCTTCATGCCAGAATGTGTGAGCACTTCTTTAACTGGATTTAGAGCTTGCTCCCACAGATCTTCACAAAGCTCTTCAAATTTTTCGCGTGTTATGGTGCTCCTGTAAAAAGGTATGTATTAGTCCAATATTTAGAACCATGAAAAGTGCATTGCCCTGATCCTTTCATGACCAAATGCTCAATATACTGCAACTGCAAATATAACATGCAGACGGCAGAGGCTTTTTAATTTTAATAATAACAATTTCATTCTTTTCGAAAGTAACTTATAACCCAGATATATTTTCATTGACAGCAATGTTTTATTTTTACAAGCATAGATATTTTTCATTTATTTATGAGGTTTTTTAGGGAAATTTTATCTTTGAGTTTTAATATTGCATTTGAATTGCGTTGCCATCTAAATTGCATTAGAGAAGAGATGCACCTGAAATCGACATCATTATACAGAGATTCAACTGAAATCGGAGCAGCAGTATTTGCACTCAGAATTTCTTTCGTACGCTTAACTTGCTTCTTCAGCTTAGCCATTGCCTTGGGAGACTGACGGATGTCTGCTCCATCACCGAGCTGATTATTGAATTGATCAGCAAAATAGTTGACGAGACGCATTTCCATTTCAAGGCCTCCAAGTTTGGGGTTCCATCTAACATCCTTAACCTGCAAACAATTAGGTGAGCAATATTTTGTGAAGGCAATCACAATCGAAAAAGATTTACATTTTCTTCGGATCTATCACACTAACTACAAGCAATCACAGGCAATGTAGTATCCTCAAATCAATAGCCAGCAGACATCAAAGGAAATTGGAATTTAACAGCCACTAAAAATGTCATGTGATGATTGTTTACCTGGAACTGGTTAACGGATACTGTCTTCCCGAACTCTTTGGTTTTGTACGCGGAAAAGTACACGAGCGCCGCATAGGTGCTTCCGGAGCCCATGTCATAAAAGATGACATGCCGCGACTCGTTGGAGAAATCTTTGTCGATCCCGTACTGCAACGCTGCCCCAGCGTGCTCGTTGATAAGCGCGAGTACGTTGATTCCGGCGAGCTGAGCGGCCTGTGTCAGCGCCCGGCGCTCAGCCTGACCGAAGTAAGGCGGCACGGTTACCACCGCGTCTCGCACGGGCGCCCCGACGTGCGCATCGGCGAGGCCGGCGCCATAGTGGAGCACCATCGCGACGATCTCCTCGAAGGAGTAAACCTGCCCGTCGTCGGCGCGGACCGCGGCTGCACCGCGCGCGTCGGGGACGAGGTCGTAGGGGAGGAAGAGCGACTGCGCGACGGACTGCACGTAGGGGAAGGGCTTTGCGAGGAGGTCCCGCGCGCGGGCGAACACCTTGGACGGATGGCGCGCGGTGATTCCGGCCGCCTCCTCGCCCGCCAGGCGGTTGCCGTCGGCGAGCGCGGCGAGGGCGGGGGACTTGCGCTTGGACATCTCGTTGATGGCGACGGCGATTGGCACGCGGCCCGGGGCGAGGTGCACGGCCGCGACCTTGAGCCACTCGGAGCCCAGGTCGATGCTCGCCACGGCCGCGCTCGCCGGCGGGACGGCGACGGCCGCCGCGGCTAGGACGGCGAGGAGGATCCCCCAGGTGCGAGGCAGCGCCATGGTGTGTGGCTACTGGCAACTATTCAGTGCAATGGCATGTGGGAGGGGTTAGGGCTCAGAGATCTGGAGTGCGCAGTGGCCGGAGCACGCGGAGGGAGTGCAGCGGAGGGGAGAACGATCTCGAGGACGGCCACGGGAGCGAGGCGGAGGGCTATATTCCAAAAAAAAATTTCCAGTGCTTGTGCGTTGCAGATAGCCCAGACACCTTACGGCAGTGGTGCTAGCACGGCCTGTTTCAGAAATAAAAGACTTTAGAAGGGGCTATTACTAGTAGAGCGGAGTACGAATTGAGTCACCACTCCAATGAAAACAGGCCACGTGGAAAATCATCCACGTGGCACGCCATGGTGAGCGCGGTGCGTTGGACGCGCCACGCGCGAGAGGTGCCTCGCCGGCCAGCCTCCCAGTCCTCACCTTGCCTGTTGAATGCGTCGACTCGAGCTGAGAGGACACGCTGACGACACTCCAGTCGAGCACACAGACGTCAACGGTCAACTATGTATAAGTTCTTTTATCTTGCATTTTAGAGGAGCCTGAAGCTCTGCAATATGCCTCTTTTTCTCCCCTAATTCATAATATTTTTTAACCTTTGTTGTAAAATCGAAAATAATTGCCGAGATATTTCTGCTTCCGCTCACTTGATAGACAGATAGTGTCTAAACTCTTAAGCGAAAAGGAAAATTCCAGTTGGAGCCGAAAGACAGTTCTCTGCTTGGAATTTGCATTTTACGGATTTAGGCCTTCGGTACAAATTCTCAATGTCACTATTGGTGTTTGCCATCAGTGATAGCTAACATTAACCAAAATCATTTGCTCGCCAGATGCCATGCCCGTTTCGCCCCCAAAGCGAGCACTACACTACACTACATATCTACATGAAAACTAGACTGCCTTAAGAGTATACTTCCAGTTCCAATCACTTTAATTTTCATGGTTCCACTGTGACGGGTACAGGTCAATCTCCAAGAATGGACAATGGCTGCCTCATGCTGAGCTCCATTTTCAACTGTGGATACAGTGCGAGGTCCTTGCTTGTACTCAACACTTTCTGAATCGTACCAAAAGGGGGGAAAAAATAGTTACACTCTACGGAGTATACTCTGGAACAGCGCACAGAGATCAATGTAAATATGTAACGAGTTCATCCAACGAACTTACCAATGCAGCAAGATGCGCCTCTTGTAGAATAACACCATCTATCTCCAATCTAGCTATTGGAAATTCTGGAAGATGACCAGACTGTTTCTTGCCAAGAAGATTGCCAGGACCTCGAAGCAGCAAGTCAGCATTAGCTAGATAAAATCCATCAGATGACTTTTCAAGCACTTTCAACCTTCCCAGGGTGCTTGAAGTGGAAGATAGGAATATACATCTGGATTTCCTTTCTCCACGACCTACTCTCCCTCGCAACTGGTGTAGCTGAGCTATCCCAAACCTCTCTGCATTCATGACTACCATCATAGAAGCATCAGGAACATCAACTCCAATCTCAATCACTTGAGTAGAGAGAAGAATACGTGTTTTTCCACTTCTAAAACTATTAAGAACTTCATCCTTCTCATCACTCCTGACGCGACCATGCAACAACCCACAGGGATAACCATCAAATCTTTGCTTTATGGTATCAAAATCAGTTTTTGCAGCACGAAGTTGGGGTAATTGCTCTGACTCTTCTATGATAGGATATACAAGGTAGATCTTGCCCCCGCATATGAGTTCATCTCTCATCATCTACAAGTTATAACGGAAGAAATATAAGAAAACTATACCTAGCTGTATCCACATTTGAACTAAGACAGCGAACAAACAAAAGTTACAGAGCTAACAGCAAAAAACAATGCATGGATTTAATGTAATCACCTGGAAGACAGTTTCAAACCCAGAATCGTTTCCTTCAAGAGCAAGAGTTTCTATGGGTTGCCTTCCCGGAGGCAAGTCCGTTATCTACAAGAAATTTAGGCATCAGTTGTACAGATTTTTCAATAAATGTGAAACCTGAAAAATACAGGATGTGACAAACTAACTTCTGTATATGTGCTTCTACATTCAGTTTCTGAAGCTATGAAATGGTAGATCCTAGATATCTGGACTATAACAGAATGAACTACTAGGTTACTTGGGGGTGGAGCACTTGCTCTCCTTTTTTGTACAGTTCTTGTTATCTTTGATAAATGAAAAAAAGGGTCGGTAGTAGGGGCTTCCTCTGCTGTAGATTCCTCAAATAAGTACTCAGTTACTAGAATTATTCCTACTGACTACTAGAAGTGAACAAAAACGGTTTTGATCAGAACATGAAGCCTTGAATTGGGAAAAAAAAAACTAACTGGATGGTTCAATGGTTTTATTGGAATTATTGCTTCTGACTACTCCAATTGAAGGCTCAATGGTTTTGTGAATTGTTTGATGAAACCATGATTGAACAAGGCTACAGAGCAATCCTTAAACCTTATTCCATTACTCCATATAATCACATCTAATTTCCTATATGTTTGCGAGGAAAAGTGCAGTACCGTACTTGGGTAAGAGACATATCACCATACAGAGCAAGGGCCAATGTTCTTGGAATCGGTGTAGCAGACATCGCAAGAACATGGGGAGCCATAAATGTTTCAGAATCAGAAGTCTCTTCTGGACTTGTATTTTCGTCACTCAACTTCAGGGACGGCGTATATAACTGTAACAAAGTGCACAAATTTAGCTTAATACAGTATTGCATCATTTCCATCTGCGCAGCTAGTTGTATTGGCTAGATATACAAAGTATTATGAAATGATTCCATCAAACCATTGTTCGAAATGGATATGTAAAGTCAACAACATATGTGGTACATCAATGTGGGCTGGTTACTATCTGAACAAGAATGAGCAGCAGGATGTAATTAGGGAAGTCACACACAATCTTCTCTCACGGCTTCTCATATGTATCGACCCAATCTGGTAATGACAAGAAAGTTTCAATAAACCTACTCCTTACTCAGGTCATTTCTGTAACTTGACCAACAGTGCTTGCAGATTATGTGCCAGTACTCAAACAAAGTAATATACAGACACGAAATGCACAATCAATATTTAATGTGAAAATGCTCGGTTATTTACCTTGCTATTAAATCTGCCTCTCTGAACAACACCAAATCGTTGTTGTTCATCTATAACAGATATACGTAAAGCTGAAAATTCAGTTTTATCAGCTATTAAACTCTGTGTTCCGATGACCATCTCTATCTCTCCTGCTTTGAGACCCTATGGTGGCATAACACAAAGATATGAATGCATAAGAGAAACTGAAAGAGTGTAAAAAGTAAGAACTATGGAAAAAGGCAAAGGGGTTCATGGTGCAGTGGCAAAGGTCACTGCTGGAGTGGTCCCACCCAGGGTTATATCCCTGGGTGCTGCACTCGATCCAATTTATCACCATGGGAGTCTCCCCAGTTGTGTTTCGCTCTCAAAATAAACAAATAATGAAAAAATCTTACATTTCGAATTATCCGTGATTCCCTTGCGGAAGTTGAACCGGTTAGCAAGGCAATGTTTGGTTTGCATTCATCTCCATCAATCTTATCCAGCAATGAAGTTAGATGTTTGTAATGCTGGACTGCGAGTATCTCTGTCGGAACCATGAAAGCAGCCTAGAAGGAATTAAAAGCTGAATATATCAGACTAAATCTCATGGAGGAATAGACTACTACAAGTTGGGATTTTGTGTCTCCAATATGACTCAGCAAGCTGGATTTCATTGATGAAAGTATTTGATAAGGAACACGAGGCAAGAATATAATCACAAGTGGTATCGGTACCTGAAATCCAGAGTTAACAACCTCCATACATGCCAGGAAAGCAACAACAGTCTTGCCACAGCCAACATCCCCCTGAAAAAAGAAAGAAAGAAAATCATTTGTAAGTAGTACCAATATGCCAATACTTCAATTTTGAATCTTGACGTTCAAAGAGCAACCGTTTCACACTTACACAGGGTGACAGAAGATGTTTCATCAATGGATAAAACATTTGCTTAGTCTGACCCTTTTATGTTGTTATGCATTATTTTATATTATATATACCAAAGCTAAAAGTCCCTTTTATTTCATGTAAATAAATGGAAAACATGTTGCAGTCTGTAGGGAACTCCCAACAAGGAAATTGACACGCAACAGGAACGATTCCGATGAGAAGCCCAAGAAGCATACGGCGGAAACGATGTGAATTATTCAATACAGGAATGAAAGTGGAAAGAAGCAAATGAAGGGTGTGGATGTTCAGGGTGCGCTGCATGCTGGGCGCCAAATTATTTACCATACCAAATATAGGCATAGTGCAACAGTAGCCCTGCCCCTTTCCTTTGTTATATGTTTGAGTCTTTTGTAGATGGATTAGAACAGAGTATGACATTAAACTCTTTCTAAAATCTGTTTGTTACTAGCTTTATAAATTTATTATTCCTCATGCATCATGACCAATGAACAATCACATCTCATGAAATGTTGCATTATATGAATTATATGATTATGAGGTATGGGAACTTTGGGTTTTTCGGAAGACATGATCTACTTGAGCTCTACTTGAATCCGAGTGACATCAAATAGAAAACAATACTTTTCAACTCATAAAATATCAAATCTAGAAATAAAAAGGGTGCCAGATTTTGGATTTGAACAAAGATACAAATGTTGTACTTTTACATTTTCAAACTAATAAGGTAATATGGGAAACGTATGGTGGAGAACACTTAAAACATTTCTATCTGTCTACTCTAAACAAATTATTTAGAAAAATGAGACTGAAATAAAAAATATACATCAAACGAAAGTGATTTTAAGACAAGCTATTATGGTTCAGTACCAGAAACAGTAACAATGAAGAAAATTCTAGAAACAAGAGTAAAATGTTTGGTTAACAAACTAAGTAAGGTGCACCAATTACCTGCAAGAGTCTGTTCATGGGAACTGGTCTTCTAAGATCCCATATAATCTCTCTAACAGCATTTAGTTGACTAGGAGTAAGCGAATAAGGAAGAGCCTTCAACAATTTCTTAGTCAGAGGAGACCAATCATCTACACCAACAGCATTTAGCTCGTGATTTTTACACTTGCATAACAATTCCTCCTTCTCAGCCCATGTCCCAACCGCTTCAAGCATCTGGTATAGTCTTCCCAACTGAAAATATCAACGCATGTTATTGCAAGGAATGTGGGGATGCCATTCACTAAAGCTAACAATTCATAAAATGTACTGATATCCATGATTTGTCAAATGAACATAAACAAATGAAACAGATCAAGCATACATAATGATACTGAAATTTCTTCACTTGTACAACGAGCTATTGCACAGATATCACCAATTATATCTTAAGTTCGAATTTAATTTTCATATGTGATGAAATAAAGAAAGCTGAGAGGACAAACATACCTGGAGGTAAAAGAAATCATCAAATATAAGCCTTCTACGAGCAAAATCAGCATCATCTCGAGTTTTAGGTTTGTGAATTCCCATGTAAGCCTAAAATGGATCGAATACATTAGTGAACATATTCACTATTAGTACAGAAATATGGGAAGCCATGCCAACTTTTGACTGCCTAAACGAGATGTCATCTACTCATCTTTTTTCATGTATCCAACTTATTAAACTAAATTGTCTGTCAATATTAGTTTGACTGTCCTTCTGATATGTTAATTTCGTTACGGATTTTACTGAATGCGCTGAAACTAGACGAGTTTCTACAAAGAAACATGTATTGTATTGGTAAAAATAGAGTTGATGAAACATATCTAACAGGGCATTCTAGTATCCTGTACTTTTAGATATAAGCATCCAGAGTGGTTAACAGAGATATCAAGAAACAAAGAGCATCTCTAGATCCCTACAATTGCATTTTTGTCTCTTTTCCTTCAACGTATCAATATATGTTCATACTGCTGTGGGTGCAATGAAAGAGCAGTTATGAGGTATACAATTCAAGGCATCACTTACATCAAAGAGATTGGGCAGGTTGAATTCGCTAAGAACCTCACGAGGCATAGGATCAACATCTGGTGTTAGCATCTCCAAGGCCCTGTGCATGATTGCAATTTCTTACATAGCTTGATGGAATTATTAATCTGCAACTATACATAAGGTAAAGGCATGGTACACATGGTTTGGAGTCATCACTTAAGAAATCAACATGATG
Source organism: Oropetium thomaeum (assembly GCA_001182835.1). Taxonomy (NCBI): domain Eukaryota; kingdom Viridiplantae; phylum Streptophyta; class Magnoliopsida; order Poales; family Poaceae; genus Oropetium; species Oropetium thomaeum. Next base: position 862,588 of record LFJQ01000057.1, read on the forward strand.
TAATTTAAGTACTCATGTTTGAAGGAAGTTTTGATATTTTCTAAACTTAGGCTAACAAAAATGGGTGTCTCCTTTCCAATTTCCTCTTTAATCATGAAATTTTGTCAGAGCAAAATTCGTAGCTGAAGAACCAACAATTTCAACATAGTTTTGTGAATATCTTTGTATCAAAGTAATGGTTGCCTAAAAGGAAATACCTCACGGGACCAAAGTTCATTTAAAAACTAGAAGTTAAAAATTAAGACTCACGCAGCAAATACTGACCTTGAGATAGAGAGGCCCAATAAATCTGGTTTCATGCCCGCTTTTGATGGGTATATGGGGAGTGGTTTCCTGTCAAGCATAGTGCTTCGGTCCTCCTCTTCTTGAAGCCCATCAATTGTGTACTCCCTCAACTCATAATGCCCATTGGCAAGGGCCTTTTTTACCTACAAACAAACCAGTGCAAAGGTTATCAACCTATTATTCAATATACATCCCTTTTCCCCAAACAGCAAAGACACTAATTCTTTCCAAGAAATTAAAACTGCAATAGAGCTAACTAATGCCTATCACCACAAGTGTGTTTGGACAAAGAGTAAATGGGTTTTGGTCAGAATTAACTACTCCCTCTGTTTTTTAACTAACCAGCGACAATATTAAAAAATGGTGGTAGTATGTATCATATCTCCAAATGAAGAAAGGGTCATCCTGCTTACTGCAGGCACATATCAAGATCGAGGAGAACCAGCACAAATGGGCCAAAAATAGCATGCAATAGATAACACAGATTTTTTCACCAACCTTACCACTGACGTAAACAAGATCCCCCTCCTTGTGCTTCGCTGACATACAGTTCAGAAAATGTTGAGAAGAGAAACGTGCGCCACTGAAAAATTTCTTAAGGTGCAAATGAATTGTATTCAGCTCTTCCCCGGAGTTACTACTCTTGACTAAGGAACAACCAACAACCACCTCGAGGAAACCTAAAGTAGATCTAACTTTGATTCCCCTGAGAACACAAACACATCATTTACATGAAAGAATAGTGAAATATGATAACGGCATACTGCTTTGTTCATGAAAGAAATACCCAGATTAGAGATTGTACAGCCAATAGGATTAGTATATAAAGATAACCACTCAACAGATGTCAATATAGGGAACAGAGGACGTCAGAATATAATGAAAATCCACTTAAAATGCATAAGCAAAGGGAAGATAGGATTTTACAATATGATAAAATGTTGTAACACTTTCGAACTGCATATTTGGAATCATTCAGAATCACCTAGGAATTTCTAAACTTTTTTAGGAATGTACACAGTTTCTACATTTTCCTCAGGAACTAGCAAACAATGAATCATATCTTCTTCAAATGGAAACAGCATCTTATCTGACCCACAAAGACAGATACCAAAAAATGAATTTAAAAGCTGCAACATACAAATCTGTTACAAGAAATTTCAACCCTTCCGGAAATTATGTTGAAGCAAACTTGACATCTCCATTTTTTTTCTTTTTCGAGGAGAATCCAACAGCTCTATCTGAGCAGAAATAATACTATGTTTTTTTTTCATGTTTTGGAAATGTGCTATAATAATACTATATATAGCACAAAATCACTGTCTAATTAAGGCAGTCAAAGGGCTGTTGAGGAGATATTATTTGACTTGCAAGTAATGGAAAGAGAATCCAGAGGCCAACTTCCATGAATGTGAAGTTAATGTGTTCACAGCACAACTAACTGAACTCAACTCCCTTGGCAAGGCCATATCCTTGGGGGAAACAGGTCCATGAAATGTAGGGAATAATGTTACAATCGCAAAATATTCAAAGTTTATTTCAGAAAAACATAGTACCAACAAGCATGTATCATATCTCTAAACCTAATATGTGTAAGACTCATTACCTGGAAGACATAACAGAACCAAGAAGCATAATGTACTGCCCATCTTCTATAGGACCTTCAGGGTTTTGCAGATCTGCATAGGTTCGAGGAAAATGCTGCAATAACTTCCGCACCTATAAAGGAAAATGCAATTACAAGCAAAGAATTTTATGATTAACCAAATTTTTTAAAAAAATGAAAAGGCTGGAACACTTATACCGTATGGAAACCACCTTCCTCTAGCAGGCGATATTGTCTGGTAGTTGTTCCAGGCAAACACCTGATACTTTTATCCAAAATACTATTATCAGTAGTTATAGCATCAGATGATGATGACCCAGGATGAGCCTCCCTGTCAATTGCTGGCCCAGGAGAAGCACGCTGAGTCAAAAGGGAATTATCGTCCCTTGTTGACAGATCATCTTGATTCGTTAGTGTTTGATGTTCCTGAGAAATATGTTGTGTTGTGAGATAACTCTCTTCAACTATTGACTGATCAACTGCATTTGTGAGGGTCTGACTCAGTGGATGATCCTTTCGAAATTCATAAGCTGACTCCAAATTTCCACCAGAGTCCCGGATGAAACTTGTGAGGTTTTCAGAAAGAACAGTCTCTTTGCACTTCATGCGAGTTGAATCATCATAAAGTTCAATAGGTGATGCATCACCAAATTTTATGCATGGAAACTTTGCAGATATTTCTGAGAAGTCAATTTCTTTAAAGACACTGGCCAACTCTGTTGAAGATTTTCTGCAGGCCTTTTGTTGCTCAACTAAATCTTGTGTATTACTATAACCCATCAAAACAGACACCTGCAGTAGTACGCAGTTTAGAGCAAGCTAATCGTTTGCAGAAATTAAATATGAATACTAATAATAACATGTTTAGTAGAGTTCCATCATACTTCAACCATGGAATGGAGTGCTAGGACATATTAAGGTGGTAACAGTGGTTGTGATATTAACCCAGACCTGGATATCTGCTTTACCTTTTTTTGTAACACTTAATGGTGAAACATGAGGGTGAAAATAGCAACAAACCAACCAGTAAACAAAATACAATGTCATCACAAGATAAATTGTTCCACAGAAGTACGAAGGGAGCAATTAAATTAAACACTACAGGTGGAAAGTGAAGGACTTCACACATCTAGTATCTAAAATGTCCAGAGCAATTCCAACAGAAGCTACAAGGATAAAAGAGACGGATAGCTTGTTACTAGACAGCAATCAGATGCTGACGAACCACATACTTTCTTAAGGAGCTTTGATCTCTCAGAGATGCCATCCACTTGCAGCAGCTTCTGCACAGACGTGTAGTTCTCACGCGAACACCACTGGTAGAGCTTAGAACGGAGAGCAGTCCTGAAACTGAAGCCCAATCCGTTCAATAAACTTCATCATCACTGGTATCCATTCACCAGGCATCTGAGGCACAACTTCGAGGCCATAGTGGCGGGTAAATGCTAGCGTCTCAGTAGAAACAATACCTCGTTTTGAAGCCCATCCTTCTAGAGCGCCCCCTTGGAAGCCCCGAAGAGATCACCCTCGCCAGATTATTATCACTGCTAACCGGAAGTGAACCGAACTCATGAATCATGTCAGTGACAGGCTGGCCGAGCAATAGGGCGAGGTAGGGCAGCCGCCCTACCGAACGCCAGCAGAGATTGGGATGAAATTTCCCCGCCCCCGCCCTCGCGCATGGAAGCAGGAGGATTGGGGCCTTGGGGGGGAGGAAAGCTCGGCTCACTGGAGTCTGGAGTCTGGGAGGAGGCGGCGCTGGCCGCACGAGACCTGTTCTACGGTCCTGCCTGAGAGCTGTTTTGGTTTAATTGCGTTTTTGTTGAAAAAATTGTCCAGATTAGAAATAATTAACCGATTTCGTATATTTTAATTCATATAAATCGTTGAGTTAAATATTACTGATGTATTTATAAACCTTAAAAAATGTATGAATATTATCCAAATATGTTTGACCAAAAGAAAATTATTCAAACATGAAAAAGGGACATCATTTAAATTCTAATTTACATTTATAAATAATTTATGAGTGGGAATCTTAAATTTCAATTGACATGTACAGAAGGTTATGCGATGCAATTGCCCTCTGTCTCGTTTTTCGATTATCTTAGTTAAATCCTCGAATTCAGTTCCCATAATATTCGATTCTCATGAAAATAAATAAGAAAGTGTTTGGGTGGCTTGTTTCAAAGTAGATTTGGCCACATGACACAGGTGAAGTGTGAGATTTGTTAGAGGACACAAAATTAAATGGTTTTATGTAAGTTGCTAAATAATTATAATTTTATGTCCACAACAAATTTCACGTTTGAGTTATGTCCCACAACAAAAAAAAAACTATATTTTCAACTGTGAGCCGATTATAAGTGGAAAACAAACATGGACTCTTAGCTCTTGCCGGTATATATATACATATATATATATATATATAGTAGAACAAACAAATAAATAGAGTTTGATACAATAGACCGCACGGTAACAAAAATTAATTCAATTGCAAAGTGCTACAACGAGTATACAACACGTAAGGTCAGAGCGGCAAGCAGCAACATCAGGTGGAAACAACAGACGCCCGGCGCGCCGGCTGCTCCGTTGCGCTGAGCGTACTCGGCCGGGAGGGGCATGTCGTCGGCGGCGGGCAGCGAGCACGCGGCGGACGGCCCGGCCGACGCGGCGACCCCCGCGGCCGACGCCTCGTCCACGGCCATCAGCGCCTGGATGACGGCCGTCGCCGCCGGGCCGTAGCGCGTGGCGTTGCGCTGCAACAGCCACATGATCCCCATCAGCTGGCAGTCGCGGTCGTCCTGCTCGCTCGGTCGGCTGGCTTGCTTCTCCTTCCCCGCGCCACCGCCGCGGTTGGGCTTTATCTGCAAACGTTGAGTTGAGGTTCCATAAGACTACACATTCATGCTGCAACATGCCTTGAGAGAACCAAATTTAATTTGTGGACATAATAGAACACGTATGGCCCTGGTGTGTAAACAAGGCATGCCTTCTAACGACAAGGAAGACTGAACTTAATTAATGACGACCACTCTACAAAGAACATTGACATTTTTTCCAGTGCATATTGGGCCCAAAATTGTCAGGCAATCAAATGGTCATAGGCAGGGGAGTGTAGGCATGTTCCAACAAATCATTCTCCAGGGCCTACCCAACAGGCCCGGATTTGAGATCTCATCACTTTTTTTAGACATTACTGGTGGCCACTCACTCACTCGCCCAGCACCAGCAGTCAGTGACGCCCCAATCATGGTTGCAACTGCAATCAGGGCAACAATAACGAACATGTGCATGTAGACGGAGATAGTCTATGTACTGTCGTCCCGTGTCCGTCCGTCCATGACTTGCATTTGACGCCATGTCTCAAAAGCCGGCAATACAATATGGGGATGCGCAGTGTGGTAGCGAGTGTCATTGCTGTGATCACTAGAAAAAACTACTGTAATGAAGACGCTTGCCTGGTGTGGCCTACCCACTAGCGCTCCTTGTGAGTGAGCGAGCTTAAGATGTGAGAAACGTGTTCATGGATACTGACTGGAAAATCAACGGGTAATCGAAAGAACATCGCGGCGGAATGGAAGCCGCCGGCGGTCCGGCATTGTTCAATGCTTGTAGTTTTAGGATCTTACTTACCGTAGAAAGGGCACGAAGGCACTTGGAGCAGCCGGCGACGTCCGGCCGGGAGCAGTCCCTCTCCAGCCTCCTCGCCACCTCGTCGGCCGGCGCCCACGTCCCGCCCTGCTGCGCCGGCGGCCCGCACGCCATCCTTCTCAGCCTCACCCCGCAGTAGCAGAACGCGACATCGCACGACGTCCCGTTGCCAACGCCCGGCGGCGGGCGCGGGAGCGCCGCGCCTTCGGCGCGCAGCGCGCGGTCCGCGGCGCCCGCGCACGCCTCCGAGTCGTTCGGCGGCACGGGCATGTCCACGGCCGCCGACCTGCTCGCGGGCCGCCGCTCCGCGAGCGCGGCGGGCGCGTACGCCGCGAACAGCCAGGCGGCCAACGCCGGGCAGCACCGCAGCCGCGGGGGCAGCGCGCCGCCGCTGTCGGAGGAGGAGCCGCAGGAGGACCGGACCGCCGGGAGGAGGGCCGGCGCGGGGGTGAGGGCGCACGTGGCGCCGGAGGTCACGGTGTCCGACTGCTCGGGGAACGCCGGGATCGTGCCGGTCGCCATGGGCTGCGCCGGGGTGGCCGACGAGGGGAAGACCAAAGCCGGGTCGAGCGGCGCCGGGTCCGGCAACGTGGCCGCCGCCCCGGTGGCGCGGTTGATCGACGCGCACAGGCATAGCGGGACGATGTGGCAGCCGGCCACGTAGAGGATGAGCAGGAGAAGGCGCGCGCCGCCGCGAAGTGGAGGCATCTCTCTCGTCGAGCACGGGTGCGCGTGCGTGATCCGGGGCTGCACGCGCGCGTTTTGGGGTGTTCCGGTTGGTAAGAGGGGGTGAGAGCGTGTGATGGTGATCAGTGATCTAGGAGGAAGGAGAAGCCTATATGCGCGGTATGATAGATGAGAGGATGCCGTGCGCCTTTCTACTGTTTGAAAGCCAAGGAAGGGAATATGCATGATGGCACGGTTCATATTGTGAACCAGCTGCAGCCTTTGCCAAAAAAAAAAAGGGCCATTACATTTCAAGGTTTATTTGGGAATTTCACACTACTTGAGATTATTTGCCATTCATCGAACATCGTACATTATTAGTAATTTTAGTTGTTAATCGTTTTTTTATTTTGGTTCTGATTCAACACTAGCTTATTGTGCCTTTTCTCTTTCTTTCTTTTTTATTTTTTTTTTGCCTTGCATCACACAGTTGAGTCCCCAGCAGTCGACACTTTTTTGTCGTGCTTGAGGACCCATGCATTTTGTTCATACCTTTCATATTGTAATCTAGGGAGCAAATCACTCAGAGCAACGAGCTTGAACAGTTGAGCTAGTCTTCACCTTCAACCAGCCTGGAGGCCGGACTATCATGTGACAGGCTACATAGGACAGGATATGGACATATGGTTGCGGATAGCATAAATAAAGAAGAAGAGGGTTTCAGTGATACATAAAATAAAACACTTTTTTTAGCACAATAAAATAAAACACTTGGGATGTTGTTTAACCTTTTTTGCGTAAAAGAGCATAATAATCATGCATCAAAGACGGGAAGAAGCGTGCGGCGAGGGCGACACGCCGAGCGGCCCGAGAGCCGGCCTGGCACAGAACGGAAGCCCGGGTTTTTTACTGCACAACTGGAGCAAACCGAGCGTGCAGGCCTGCTGGGCGTGGTGGAAATTCACCCTTCTCACCTGGCGCGCGTGAGGTGAGACCGTGAGACCAGGCAATGCTCGTCTTAAAAGCAGCACACGCCACGTCAAGTTTTTGTGCGCGGGGACGCCACCTGCGGCGGCTGTCGGTCACGGGCGCCGGCGCCGGCGTTTCAAGCCACAAACGAGACGGACCGGAACGAAGAATGTTGTTTATGTTGCCGTGCGCGCGCGCGCGTGCGTGCGTGCGCTCAGCAGATTCCTTCGGCTGCCTTTGCTTCCATCATGCTCATGCTATCACGGCTACTCCTAATAAAAGGTTTTAGGCTGTCGTTCCTTGCACATCACGGCTCCGAACACAACAGCATCAGCATGCGTAGTTTTTTTGTCCTAGTAATAAAAGAAGAAAGGTTGGTGTTGGCGCCTTCTTGTTCCTTTGTTTTTATTATTATCTCATTCTCGAATCTTTTTCCTCCTCACGTGATTCTAACGAGAAAAACCAAAATAAACTGAACACAAAACTGTTATCATGTGGGTGTCCCACTGTCGCTCGCGCTACTAGACTGTCCCCATATATTCTAAAGTTGAATTGTGAAGTAATTGGAGGCACCACATCTTTTTACCTATGCGGACTCCTATAGTGCGGACAAGTGTCCCGGATCTATGTGGCCTTATGTGGTGCTGCCAAGTGTTGCTATGTCATTCATCGAATGAATTCCTTTGATATTTATTTTTCAATTTGATTTTCCAACTAAATCGTAACTATGTTTTCGAATCCATTTGAACCATCATATTCCTTATAATTAATTCATCGAAAAAAATCCAACAAGAATGTACTTTTTAAAAAAAATTTATTTATTTATTTAAATATTTAAAATTTTGAATTAATAATGTTCCATCGTAATGATTTGAATGTTTCATGAACATCAATTGTTCCAATAATGTCTATAGTTTTGAATTTTTTAAAGATCATTATTCCAAATCCTATTTGAACTTTAATCAAATTTGTTCAAATTCATCTTTTGTTTAAAATCACACTCAATTTATTCCAATCTATTTCAATTTATTTTTACAAAACTTAATACCATCTAAATTTATTTTTAATTTGTCATTTTTTTTAATTTAATACCTCATTCTTTTTGACCCTTAGTCTTTTTTTTTTGACAAAACAAATAGACATATTAGGTTGTTATTGTGGTTCTTCTATTTTTAACTATTCATATTCCTTTTTCAAACATCATGTAAGTATTCATTTTAAATTCAATTGTAATTTTATGGGGCGCAGCGGAGCGTGCCATTTAGGCTAGTCAGGTTTATACACTATCGATTGATCTACAGCAATGATTACAGATGAGATATTTTAATTAGTAATTGTATGCATACAAGTTTTGTCCGTCTTGTGTCGCTAAAAAAAATTAGTTTTGTATTTTTTAGGCATCCTTTTTGCTTGTTTTTTATGGCTTCTTTCTAGCTTGGCTATCGACGTGTAGATATGTACTAGTAGTAGGCTTCTTTCGGGAAGAAGCGTATTATATTTCGGGCCGATAATCAACTAAAAGCCCAATATGTAGCACGTATAGGTCCGGCCCACTTTGACTCCGAAGATCATCAGCCTATGCGAGCCCGTTTGGTATCGACCGAAGCCTGGGCCCGGTCAGAAAGACTCCAACACCTTCCAGGCGCGCGTAAGCAACCAAATCAGGTTTCGTCTTCCGTGGCGTGACCTTCCTTATGCTTCGCAACAAATCAAATCATCCGAGTCAAAAAAAAATAAAAATAAATCATCATCCATCTTTGAGCGCGTGCTTCTGTTGATAGAGGAGGAGGTGGGGGTGGCCGTCAATCGCGGCGCTCATCAGTCGTCGGCCGTCGTCGCCCGCGGCGGCGCGCGCGCACACACAGCCGGACCCGGAAAATTTGAACCGGCGATCATATGGCTGCTCAGCCAAGCCATTTCCAGCCACTCTCGAGAAAAGAAACAAAATAACAGAAGAGGATGGCGTGTGACTCGCGAGGGACGCTCAGAACGAGCATATTTTATCGACCAACTGATGGATCACGATCGGACACAATGGCGCGGTTAGGTGTACGTACGGCCGACCGAACTGTCCTTTATTTTACACGCTGACGCTGTGAAGTGAAGCTCGTCAGCTTTAAGAGTTCCTAACGCTACCCACAGGTGAAGCACACGAGTCCCTTTCTCGCTATCGCCATTCCAGCCGGACAATCAGGGGCACATGCCCGGCGAAGCATCCACGGTCGCGACATATGTCTGAAACTGAACGGCGGCGTTGATGGCTCCGGTGTCGCTCTCAAATTCAGAGACGGAGGATGCCGGCGACGACGAACGACAAGTGAGCGGGCGATCGATCGGTAACAATCGCCTCAGCTGCGCGCGCTTTTCGATCGGCAACGCGCTTGCGCTGCGTGAGTCAGCGAGTGCGTGTATGGACAGAGCTCGCGGCTAGTTGGAGCAGGTGCTCTGCGTAGGTGCCGGCGGTTGTGATTGTGGCGTGGCGTGACGTTGCGCGGGGTTAGCTCAACGATCCAAGAGCATGCTTGGATCGGATGCGTGTGGATTTCTTTTGACCTAGTGATGGTGAGAGAAGAGAGCGAGAGCACAGATCATTTCCTTTCAATTTTTCAACCAAAATGGTCCCATGCAAAAGTGGAACTAATGTATGCCATCTGTTTCGTCGTTCACTTAGCTTTTTTTTTTTTTGAAAGGTTCACTTAGCTTTTTACCGTGGTGGTGAAATGGACCGTACCCTTTTTCTTTGCAATTTCAAAGCATTTTCTCGCTGCGCACTGTCACGGTCTCCATAATTTCTAATAGCTCCCAGAAAAGAGAAGAGAATTTTCGAAACATTTTATGCCACTGTATGAATCAGGATTTTCTCGCTGCGCGCATCACGGCCTCCAGAATTTCTAGCTCACAGAAAAGAGAAGAGAATTTTCAAAACATTTTATGCCATTCTATGAATCAGGGATTGCGAAAATTTTCCAACGATGTGGGAAGCTAAAACTTCCGCCCCCCAAACCAGAATATTTTACCCAGAAACTGAAGTTCTGAGCGAATGTCTGAAAAGATCACACTTTTTACTATTTTAAGCTCAGCGCAAAAAGAAGTTGTTGCTGAAAGAACGAAACAATCTTTATCTTTGCCTACTCCCAGATATGTATGTATCATGCCGACGCTATGTTGTTTCTTTTTCTGCACGATGCCGTGTAGACAAGTGGATATCGCAATCTTCACCTTTAACAACTTAACCAAAAAAAAAGAGAGAGAGAGAGAAACTGAAAGCTCCTCATCGTGGCTCGATCATGGAGATGGACACGTCGTTGACGGACTGCGTCTTGGTCGACGTGTCCGTCTTCATCGCCACCGAGAACTCGGACCCGGACGCTGCCGACTTGAGCCGCACGAACAGCGGCGGCTCGGCGGGCGCCGGAATCTGCATCCGGTCGCCGCTGATCAGCATCAGCAGCACGTTGGACATGGTCGGCCGGAGCTCCGGGTTGTCCTGCACGCACAGCAGCCCGACGTGCAAGCACCGCCACGCCTCGTCCCGCGAGTAAGACCCCGCCAGCGACGAGTCCATGAGATCCGCCGCCCTGTCCTCATTCCACAGCTTCCAGGCCTGCGTATTACAGTCAGGTTCAATATTATTGGAAAGATTAAAGAATTTTGACTGATGTTTGGAAAGAAGAAAGTATTTACATATTGGATGAGCGTTTGTTGGTGGTCCTGAAGGTACATTGCGCCGTTACGCTGCCCGCTGAGGATCTCCAACACCAGAACGCCGAAGCTGAACACGTCCGACTTCGCCGAGAAAACGCCCTCCATCGCGTATTCAGGAGCCATGTATCCGCTGCAATAGTTTGCAGTAATAACTTCAGTTTACCACCCACAACATACGTACTCGATCAGCAGATTTTGGCAGATTTTGTATTACTAGACGATAGTCACTGCACTCACTATGTCCCGACCACGCGCCCGGTGTTGACCTCGTTGCTCTCCTCCTCGAAGATCTTGGCCATGCCGAAGTCGGAGATCTTGGGGTTCATCTTGTTGTCGAGGAGCACGTTGCTGGCCTTGAGGTCCCGGTGGATGACCTTGAGGCACGAGTCCTCGTGGAGGTACAGCATGCCGCGAGCGATGCCCAGGATGATGCTACGCCTCGTCTTCCAGTCCAACTGACTGCTCTTTCTGGTGTCTAATTACACATAAAAAAATGTTGATCAAAATTAGCCCCTCGTCGCTTCAGTAGTTTCTACTTATGTCAGATTCTGCTGAGTTTTAGACCAAACGCGAAGAGCTGTCAGATCGATTGTAGTAGTACTTACTTCTGAATTTAGAATTAATTCTGCCGAATGTTGTACTTACGCATGATATGCACGTGGACGCAAATCGATTACTATTCATGCTACTACCTAACTTCAGGTTGACCTAATTTGCATCGATCTGATCTGAAATTTCAGTTAGACCTAATTGCCTCAAACCCGGTGAACTACTGTACGCAGAATTCAGAACTGTGCCCTGAAATTTGGTTAGGCGTAACCATGCCATGTGCATCATCTCCTACGTACGTACTAGTAGTACTACATTCTGCACCACTAGCCAATCTGCGTATTAATGAATTCACACAATCTGTAGTAGTACTACATTCTGCACCACTAGGCAATCCTGTTTCGTGTTCCACGACTCCAGAGTCTGGACACATCATTTCAGCGGAGAATCGCACCGCGGAATTAACAAAAGAAATAATAATTTTTTTAAAAAAAACAAAGGAAGAGCGGCGAACTAACCAAAGAGGAACGCATCGAGGCTTCGGTTTGGGAGGTACTCGTAGACGAGCATCTTCTCGTCCTTCTCGACGCAGCAGCCCAGCAGCCTGACCAGGTTCCGGTGCTGCAGCTTGGCGATCAGCTCGACCTCGTTCCGGAACTCCGCCGCGCCTTGCCGGGATCTCGCCGACAGCCGCTTCACGGCGATCTCCGCGCCGCCGCCCGCCACAACGCCCTGAATGAACGAATGTATCTCATCATGTTTTTAGCTGATGACGCCGCGCCGTTTGCAATTGCAAGCGGCAGTTCTACGGGAGTACTAACGAAATTGTAACAAAGCGAAAGAAGAGTTACCCTGTAAACGGGCCCAAAGCCGCCTTCGCCGAGCTTGTTCTCCTTGGAGAAACTATTGGTGGCCGCATGGATGGAGGCGAGGTCCATGAGGGGCAAGTCAGAGTTGGACAGCGGCCTCAGGCTCTCTATCTGAGCTCTCCTGACAGCTGCGACAGCCACGACGAAAGCATTCAGAATTAATCACGCTGGTTAACACTAACATGACACCAACCAATACACAGCTGTGTGTGAATCATCAATAATGCTGCATGTTCTACGGACTACGGATCGGAATAGGTTAGAAACTCACCGTTGCGCTTCCTCCACCTCCAGCAGTAGACGCAGTACAGGAGAGTGCAGATGATGACCATCACCAGGATCAACACCATTATGGCCATCCCGTTGGGACCAGAATGCCCTGTACGAATAAGAACGCCATCAGCAAGCGGAATCACGCTATACTATCTGCAACAACAAATCAAGCAAGCACTGGACTTACCTTGACTCCTTTCGGGTGCTGATGCAGCAGTATCCATCAACCGGCGATGTCGAAGACGGTACGGCGATCCAGCAGCCGAACGTTCTCCGAGGCCCTCCTCCATGGTTGGAGCTCTGGCCGGAGAATAACGTCAGGCTCGATCTGTCCTATATCTCCTGTTGCTGGCTATTGTACTTGGGTTGCTGTAGCGCGGCTCTGGAGATTTGTGGGTGCTACTGTTGTGCTGGCTCATATGTGAATGGATTAAAGGCATATATTCTCTCTATTTGTAATTATAAGTGCAGGTGGGTGCGGGGAATAAGGATAGGTGTGCAGGAGGAGGCTGCAGGGGGATGATGGGGATGGAGAGGGAGTGTCCTGCGCTGATGGCTGCCGGACGAAATGGTTTTCAAAGGTTCCTGGCAATATTTCGTGTTTGTCCTTTTAGGACTGACAAATGCGTTTGACCGTGCAAGGGCCATACGACATCTAGAATGGACCCTTTTTTTCTTCTGTTTTTTCTAATATGGCATGCCAGCGGTCACTGGATTGGATAGCTCTCTTTGTCCCTGGCTTTTGTTTCTCGGCGCAGTTTTGTTGAAACATAGTAGTATTTATTTTGAAGAGAAGTTGAAACATAGTACTCCGTGACCGCTGTTTTGAAGAGTATTATTGAGCAGTGTTATACATACATACTTATAACAGTTTCGTGACGTGAAGCGGTATTGGAAAAGAAAATGACATGTCCTTGTACGCAATTTGGTGCGACGAGGAGGGTGCATCGTGCAATAGAGCAGCAATACCAAAATCGTTTTTTCTTTTTTTCTTTTTTTTTTTTTGGCTGTGCGCCGTGCGCGTGTGAATGTGAACCATGGGGAAAGGCCTTGTCAGCTATAAACAAGCAGTATAGTTGGAATCGAAGAAAACGTGAGTGTGTTTTGTTCCTTTTGACCAAATTATTGGAGACGGGCGGGCAGGCCACCGCACCGCGCAGTGCCAGCGCGTTGCCGTTCGCGTTAGTGACGGAGCAGACCGGGGGGATTCAACTCGTCGGCGGTCGGCTCTCGGCAGTTGCTATAGGGAGCTCCTATCTGTACCGCGCGCTATGCGTAAGCAACCTATAGGAAAGCCCATTTACGGCCCAATCAACGCGGAGCCAGCGCGCCGCTCGCGACCAGCGAGCTACAGGTGCCAATAGATTGTGCTCAAAAAGAAAAAAAGGTGCCAATAGATATTTCGATACACTATTATCTTCATACACTATTACGAGCCACTGTTAGGATGTTTTCAAAAAAGAAAAAGATGAAACAGTATGAATAATGATAATTTTATCAAACATCTTTCACTACTAGAACAACTGATTTTCACTACTAGAATAATTGATTTTCACTTATAGCACATTATATAACAATTTTAAAATATTATAATATTATACAACTATTGGAATAACTTATTTTAGCAACTGAAAATTGAAAATTTTTATCTAAAATGTTTGTTAAAAAATTATTTATAAACATCAAATTTGAAATTACGAAATATATTCATGACTGATCTAGTTTTGTTGCATTTATTCCGTAGAAGACCACGGTTCAAACGGTTTCGAAAATAGATCAACGATTTAGGAGAAAAATTAATTCAAAGTTCAGAATCCAATTTGAATTTTTGCTCCCCCAGGTAATGACGCGTGGACATCTTCCTAAATGAGCGCAGGCAGGCTCGTCCTTCCGCGTCGTGCAGCAACCAGCGAAGATTCCTTCAGTTACCCGCCTCATCTTGGTTCGTCGTTTCGATCGCAGCACGAATCGCAAAGCGTAGGGCGAGCTTCGGCGTAGGGCGCCCTACATGTAGGAACTGCGGTTGCTATATCTGTACATACGGGCTGTACCAAATGGGTCGCCGCGAGGTCCGCTACTTTTGGCCCGCGTCGTGCCTGAGCTGAAGTTGCGACCCATAGTGTCGGCACGGCACGACTCGTTTTATCAAAAAGTACAAATAATTTTTATTTATTAAAAAAATATTAAAAATTATGTGATTTAATAGTTAGTATGATCTTTATAATGTAAGAGATCACTGGTTAAAACCCACATAATACATATTTTTAGTTATTTTTATAAAAAAAATCCTGTATCAGATATTCAAGGAGTTGAACCAAGAGTTCAAAATGGATAGCATAGGGTATTTCTATATGTGCTAGATAATATAAATGCAAAAATTTATCTTCTGAAAACGGAAATATGAAATGAATAGATCGTAAATTTTAAAACTTTGGTATTTCTTTTTCTTCCGGACAAGATAGTCGTCCTAACGAGAATGGGATTTCTACGCTGTTGCAGTCACCGTTTCCTTCGTTCGATCTCACGCCTACGGTGTTCGGCCTGTCCAGCGGTCAAGTCTGCAAGATAAACATGAAAACTCATTTCTCCTTCCCACAAATTTAACTAACCTTCAAGACATCAAAATTCATACCAATTTTGCTTTGCAAGTCCAAACCTTGACACAACCATTTGAGTTGAAAAACCTTTAAAAGGTTTGCTATAACTTAAATTAAAATTCTTTCTGATTGATCAGTCTGTAACTGTGTTTGAATTTTTATTATAACAAAACATTTTATAAAAAAAATTATTTAAAACTACCTAAATTCATTTACCAGATACACTGCAAATGCTATTTTTTGTGGGGGGATTATATTTAGAAAAAAATAAATAATGTTACAAACTGACAAATGAGAATGAATTTTAATTTAAATTCTAGCAAATCTTTCAAAGTCTTTTCAACTCAAATGGTTGCTTCAAGGTTTGACTTTCATCAGTAAAATTGGCATAAATTTTAGTGTCTTCAAAGTTAGTTAAATTTGTGGGAAAGAAAGATGAGTTTTGGGGATTGTAGCCTAGCCGCAAATGGTCAAACACTCAAACTGGCCGCACCAGCATTTTGTCAGTGGGATCCGGCGGCTGGTTGGGCCTGGGTGACGTTGTTGTGGTGGGCTCGGCTTGGAAGAGTTGTGAAACAGCTAGGCCTGGGTACGAGAGTTGTGAAACAGCTATGGCTTGGGAGCATTGTGAAAACGAAGTGATGGGGGACGAGATCAATGCCCCGAGGCACTGACAAGCGGGTCCCAGTGCAGTCGAGCGTGTCGTGTACGGTTAGTTGCACGCCGGCTGCGCGCGCCAATAGAAAATTACGTTGCTCATCAAGCGACGGCCTACGGTGGCAGCGGGCTGGTCAAGCCAGGGCGGATGGGAATCCGCACGGTCCGTGCGGGTCGCGCGGAGTAAGGTTCACTTTTCACAGCTCCGCTCCATCTGTCATGTAGCCAGAACTGTAGCATGAAGTAATTCGATGAGATCTAGAAAAAATAAATCAGAAGCGGCTAGAGCTGGTATTTTTAGCTTCAACAGCTTCCAAATGTAGATGTACAGTGCAGGAGCCGGAGTGGTAAGCAGCTGTCAAACACTGCCTAAGTAAACAAGCACAAGGACACGGAGTTGTTCTTTTTCTTTTTTCTTTTCTTTTGGGAAGGTGAGATCCTTCTTAGCCAAGGACATGGGTGGATCCGACTGGCCCATGGCAATGTTTCCTGACATGTTGGGAGAAGGAAAGAAACTATGGCAGTCCAAGGAGAAATGTTGGATCGGGCCCATCATCGCTTGGACAGATACCGTGACGAGGAGATTGCCAGGTCCAGTGGAGCCGAATTCACGGCATCCTATTACTGCTATAATGTACGGAAGCATCCATTTTACATTCACCATTCTATAAATATATCATGTCTTTTAATTATATCTCAATAATTATAAAAAATAATAACTTTACTTAATTTATGAGTTATCTACTCAAATTTGACGGATTATATATCTCTAATTAAATCATATGGCTCTTTATTACTTTTGGATCTTTAATCACGGAATCTTACAACCCCCACCAAATAAAAAATAAAATATTCACTTATCTTTTTTTTTCCCTCAAAACAGGCCACAATCTTCATTTGATCTCGCGCTCACGAGCCGCTTGTCTCACCCACGAGCCACCGCCGCAACGCCTGCCTCGCTCGACCGTCGCCGCCCACGCCGCGCCTTCCTCGCCCGACCGTCGCCGCCTCCACACCTTCTTGGCCGGCGCAGCCCACGAGCCGTTGCCACTGTCCATGCCGCCACCGCGCCTTCCTCGCTCGGCTGCCGTGGCGCGTTCCTGGCCGCCGCAGCCCACGAGCCGCTGCTGTTGCCGCCGTGCCTGCCTCGCGTGGCCGCCGCCGCCCATGAGCCATCGCCGGCGCAGCCCACGAGCCGCCGCCGGTGCGCTTCCCAGCCGCCACTGCCCATGCCACCGCCGCACCTTCTCGGCAGCCGTCGCCCACGAGCCGCGTCCCCTGCCGCTGTCCACGCCACCGCGTCCCCTGCTGCCGCGCCACCTCCTCATCTGCTGCCGCGACTCCGTGCCGCGCACATTCCTACCACGCCACTGAGTCCGCGCCACCTTCTCGACGGGGTCGTCGTCTTCCGTCCTGCCGTGCCATTGTTCGCGCAGTAGGCCTGTTCTCCATGCGGACAGGTCATATGCTTGCATCTCTTTTTCTCCTCATCAATCAATCGGCTTGGATGGTATAGTGAGGTGATGGTTATGAATCATATCATATTCAGGTGGATGGTACAATGTTGATGTTGGCAGTTGCGAAAACAGATATGACTATGCCTACAACAATCTCCCCCCTCTAAGCACCATTTGCTGAAAGAGGTGCCATATTGTCAATATTGTTGGTGCCATAAGCTTTTAGTTTCAAGTACCTTGATTCTGCTGTAGAAACGACAAGATAAAAATTTATATTCCAGTTGATGCTGCTGAGTTGGAACAGTTATTTACAAGTCAGGTACATAATGATGTCAAATATTTCAGAAACCACATCAAATAATTCAATTATATTTTTTCCTTCACAAGTCTTTGAATTACTCTAGACTGACCAGTCAGTACTGTTTCAGGCGCTGGGTTATACACTGTTGAGGGTCAATACCGGCGATGACCGGTATTAATGATCCTCCGACTGCTTTACGTATAAAGCACCGAGCGATCTCCGTCTCGCCCGACCTCAACACCACGATACGCGTACGGCGGCTCGGGCCCACAGACAGGTCCGCCTCGCCCGACCCCTTCAACCGGGGTCGGACCATTTGCCGCTCGACTCATGCGCCCGACCTCGCCGTGACGGGGTCGGGAGTCCGTGCTAGAGTCCGCCTCGCCCGACCTCAGGGGTCGGGCGAATCGCTCCCCCCGACCCTTAGGGGTCGGGAGCACTGCCCACCGCGACGAAGGCGGTTGGTACTGAGTAGTTGAGTAATAAAAGCTCAACTACTCTCGTGGCTACCGAAGCCCCCCGCGCAAGTGGGCGCTAACCGCCCACGTCGCACAGTGACGGCGAGGCCGTCACTATGCGAACGACCCCCGTCAAAGCCCATCCCTTCTGACAAGACGGGACGGCTACGATCGACATTTCGACCGGGTACGGAGCTAACGGCGAGCAGTCCTCCTCTCCTCCGACCCCTCGTCGGAGGACGACCGACCATGCCGAAGGGACGTCCCTCGTTGACGGCCATCCCTGTGGCGCCACCGACCGGAAAAGCACCGCCATGCCTGCGACGTCATCCACAGCGACCGGCACGGAGTTTGAAGCATCAACAGCACGGCCTACAGGACACCCGGCCATGCCGCCGCCCACACCTTTGCGCCAACTCTTTGTACGCCCACCTCCCTCCTTGAAGTATAAAAGGGGGAGGCGGGAGAACGACGGGGCAAGCGGAACATTAGGCTACACACGAACACAACCTCCCACCACACGTAGAACACCAGAGACTTGGGAGCTCGTCCCTCTCTCGCCCGTTTGTAACCCCCTACTACAAACTGTCGCGAGTAACACGAGCAGCCTCCTCGAACTGGACGTAGGGCACGTTGCCCGAACCAGTATAAATCCTTGTGTCCTCTCGCGAACCATCCGAACCAAAACACGCACTCCACGACACTAATTACTCGTCGGCCACAACGAACGCCGACATACACAATCTGTCCATGGTGCATTGTATCATCGATTAGATCAGTTAGATCAGAAGGACCTTGCTATATGCAACTATATTTCTATTCTATAGATGAAAATGAGACATTGAATCATAGAGTAAAGAGATCCCGTGACAGGTGAAAGGTGGTAGGTAAACAACACATGTTACTTCATCTTCTAAATATATGGTAGTTAGTTTCTTTGCATATTTACTAACATCGGAATGTTTCTCTTTTTTTTTCAATAACTGACTAATAGTAGCCCTGTGTGAATAAAGTTTCAGTCCTTCACATTTAACTTTATCATTTCTGTATTGTGATGAAAGTTCTTCACATTCAGCGCACATTTGATACCTGTTAAGGGTCACTACCAAGGGTAGTTAACCCTAATGACCCTCGGTCTTAATGACGTGGTCAAGGTATAAATAAACCTCGCCTAAACCAGTTCCCGTACCGTACGGGCGCACTGCGGAAAGAGCCAACTGACGGTCTCCGCCTCGCCCGACCCCTTCAAAGGGGGGGTCGGATCTCGCACACTCGAACGGCGCGCTCGACCCCGTCTCCCAGGGGTCGGGCGAACGCGCCTCTACCTCGCCCGACCCCGGGGTCGGACGAATCGCCTACTACTCCGCGAACTAGGAGGGCGACGGCGGTTGGGAAGTAAATGCCTGACACTCCACGACCGCTGACAGGTAGAGCCGCTCACCGACTCGGGCAAGTGGGCGTTAAATGCGCACGACGTGCACCGCCCACGGGATGGGCGTCGCTCCAACAGCCTCCTGTCAGAGACTCATCACCCTGTACAACAAGACGTCCCGGAGCGACGGCCACAACTACGGCGTCATCAAGCCGGCTCCTACAGTGGTGTTTTCTCCATACGGATGGAACTCCACCGGATGACAGCACAGGCCACTCCGACGAACAGGAACAGCACGACCAAACCGAAGGCAACGCCCATCACAGCCCAACCTAACCAGTGTACGGCTGCTGTCAGCTCCACAGAACCGACCCTACTCGCATCGACCGTATAAAAGGGGAGGGGAATCAAAGACGAAGGACAGGTCCAGAGAAGCTACCAAGACGAACAAGCTCTCTAGGCACAGACACACAATCCACACTCACGGGCACCCTTAGAGGCAGGAAGCACTCTCTCTCTTCCTCCTCCGTTTGTAACCCCCCCTCATTGTAATCTAAGTCGCAAATAACACGAGCAGCCACCAAAACTGGATGTAGGGTATTCAGCCCGAACCAGTATAAACCCTTGTGTCCATTTGCGAACCATCCGGGCCCAAAACGCGCTTCCCCTAAAATAATCACTCGTTGGTGATATCGAACACCGACAATACCTCTTCTTACATTCATTAGACTAAAAATAGACTAAAAATGGAGGACATGTTGCAGTTCCTTGGCTCATGGATAGATAGATAAATGCCTATATCTTGAATGGATAGATAGCTTACTAAAACGGATGGTTGTATTGTTGAAATTGAACCATAAGGCAGGTACTCCAATGTGTGAGTTTTATAGATAAATTCATTTCTTGTCACTATAAGATAGCTTAATTATGCGTTGTTATGTCTTTAGTTCCATGAATTAGGTCATAATTGAGGGCTTCTTTAAGTACCAAATGCAAAATTTAAAAACGAAATAAGCTAAAGCATGTGTAATTCACTTTGCCTCTGTCATCTATCTTCATTATTTCTCAATTCGACTATGCCATGACATTTATAATTATATATCACTATATTACATATTTGCAGCTACACATCTAAAGTGAGTGTATAAAGGACACACATATAATGCAGAATCATTGCAGACCTCATTTCATCATTTGCAGCTTGCAGTTATTTCATTGTACATGAATATCCTAGATAGTTTTTTTCTTGTACAATGTGTTTGTCACAACATCGTTTGTTATCTATTTATTCAGTCAGAAAGCCTGTATGGAGACGATCTACTAGGATGAACCTAGGATGTTGTGAAGTACTATAAGTCTATTGTTCAAACTCATCTTTGCATTTGCAATAATTTCTTAAGTTTTCATCTTTTGATTGATTATTTGTCGTTGTTTCTGGTCTGTCATCTTATATGCTTGTGCTTGTAGCTTGGAGCCATGAGGAATGTTGGAGAACGGTGATGAGCGTTAGCGTGCATGCACTATGTAAGAAAAAGGTTGTAACCTAATATGAATATAAAGGCATTTGCAACATTTTGAACATTAATGAATGACCCATGTTTCAAGTAGGGCAACTCATCATCTTTGTGTTTGTAAGAAATGTCAAAATTTTTGTCTTTTTTAACTGTTACCAGTTAGCGGATCTCTTATTCCTGATGCTCATATTCTTTCATTTTTCTAGTTATTTGGCTTTTGTGTTGTACTAAAATCAGACATTGTTGATGACCTTGATTGGTGGGTTCTCGTTACTTTTGTTTCCTTTCAAATGGGGAAGTCTCCGATTGCTGTTTTATTTATGTTAGTCAAGATCACCGTTATTTCATTTGTGATATATAAATGTGTATCATATACTTAAATAATCTTATTATATATTATTTTTAAATAAATCATAGCGTTAGCACGGGCCATTGTACTTAGTAATCGAAAGGTACCTTTGCTAGCGCAGAAATTGAGGTGCGTTCGCTTATCACAATTGACACTTCACAAGCAGGCGTGGTATGCTCACATATGTCAACCAAATAAAATAAGCATCCTGTTCCAATTGTTCGCTAGGCAAAGGCTACTCAATTGCTGAGCAAGGAAACCAAGTAGCCTGCCTAGCTATGCGTTCGCAGGATCCGCACAATTATCACTCATTTTTCTTGTCAAATCTTTATGCAAATGAATTGCCGACCTCTTTGATAGTAGCATTTTTTCCCGCAGTTCATCTGTATTTTCTTCCATTTTCGTGAGTGTGGGGTTAGCTGGTCAAAGGTTTTTGTGTGTGTGTGTGTGTGTGTGGAACTATCCCACATATACTCCCAAAACAGGGAAGTAAAACCACCTATGAGTTCGAGTATTTTTTGTATAACTAATTAAATTATTCTTTTTAGCGGTTTAGTAACATCACATTGTACGTGTTCACCATAGGATGGTTGGTCGCACATGTACATGTGTAAGAAGACAAAGGGCAGCACACATACGAAGCGAATTACAGGAATTAACATTTTCTATGACGTTGTGCCATGTTCCCTACAAAAAAGGGTACCATATATATTGAACTGTTCTGGTTGTGAATGATCATCAGTCGTTGGAAAGGGAACATATGAAGCTTTTATCTACTGCGTACTAATTAACTTGGTGGTGGTACTTATGCATGTTTGCCTCCTTATTCATCTTCGAACGAGGTGGTTCGTTATTATCAAGCCCTATCGTATCATATGCCGCGCTCGATCCAGCGGGGTTAAAATTGTTTTCTTCCGTAGCAGTGTGTAGCTAGTTCAGCTGATGTCCCTTGTGCGAAGACGACGACAGGATGGCGTCGAGCGCCTCCCTGACTTGGGAGATCTCCGGCGCCTTGCCTCCCTGCGCCGGCCAGAACTCATCCGTCGCGAGAACCTTGACCTGCAGCTGTAGGAACTTGACGTAGCTGATGGCCTTCTCGAGCATGGTGACCAGGTCGACCTTGGTGCCGTTGGGCACCAGCTCCTGCAGCGTCCGCAGCCGCTCGCTGATCCTCTCGCGCCGAGTCTGCACCACGCAACATAGAACAGCACGGCTCAGATCACCGAAGAAAATGCAAATTTCTAGTGACGTGATGGGCTCCTACTCCTTCAGTTACATGTATCACGCTGAAGTTTAATTACCTTCGCCGCGAGGCTCTGCGGGTCCTTGGTCGGCACCGCGGGCGCCGACTTGTTGGCCTTATTGCTCGTCTTCCTGCCTGCGCCACACTGCTTCTTCTTCGGGCAAGCGGCCTGCGGCTCCACCCCCTGCACGTACGCGCGCTTCTGCGAGGTGCGCGCCGCCGGATGAGCCGCCGCGCGGTCAGCAGGCGAGCCACCCGACCCCGACGACGTGCTCGGGAACAGCAGCCCGAACGGCTGCCGCCCCGCACCGGCCGACGACGACGCCGCCCTCTCCGTCATCAGTGTAAAGCACCCCGTGGTCGCGTCGAACCCCACGGACGGACGCTGCGGCGGCGCTGCGGCTGCTCCTCCGTAGCAGCTCTGGTGGTCGTCCATGGCGGCTTCGATCCACGCGTCGCTCTCCTCCTCCTCCTCACCCGAGATCGCGGCACGGTCGAACGCGAGCACGGACGCCGCCGCCCCCGAGCCGCCGGACCAGACGTTGTTGTAGGCCGCCGGCTCGGGGCTGCCGTAGCCCCCGAACAGGTCGCCGCCCAGCAGCGCGTCGAACACCGACGCCTCGGCGCTGTCGAAGCAGCCGCCGTACACCGCCGTGTGCTCCCTCACCAGCGCCATGGCCACGACACGATCGATCACCAGATGAAGCTAATACGTCCGCGTCCTAGCTAGCTAGTCTACACTCTCTTCTACGATCTGCGTTCTGCTGCGCGCCGACAGACAGCGAGGGCCGGGCTGCTGGTCTGGTCGTGTGAAGTGCCGTAATATGCTGGTGGTGTCAAGCAAGGCGTGCTCTGCTCTAACTCGTGCCACGGGCCGCCGCTTATATACGCGGCTCGGCGGCTGGTGACGCAACGCGGCACATGGGGATCAATTAAGGAAGGATTTGCGGCACAGGCGCAGGTGCATTTAATGCTAGGTGATCGAGGTGCCGATCCTTTTGCCGCGCCCGTGTCCCCGCCCGGGAGCAAGGGATCGGAGGCAAGCAAGCTGAAGCTGCGGCGGGGAGGCCGGGCATCCCCATCACGCCTCAAGATTCCCGACGCCTCCCTCACTCACGTGGCCGCCTTGCAAAAGCTGTATATTGCCGCTTTGTGACTAGCCTTGCCTTGCCGCTTGTGCATGCATATATGGGCTGCTGGTTTTCCCGAGTAGTACTTCCTACATTTTATTTATATGCTTGCAGCTTGCTAGAACGGTGATGATGATGATGTGATTGTTAAGCCAGTAAACAAGGTAGTACGGTGCAAGTGAGCACATATATACAGATTTGACTATAAAAAATTCATATGTAGTAAGGATTTGACTATCAAAATGTTATACTACTACTTGGTTAGTATTATTAGTACAAGGAAAAAAAAAGGCTATGTGTGATGAGCAGATTGGGTTTTCAATTTTCAGTTCAAACTAAACTTAGAAAAAGAAATCCTTACAATTGTTTCTGGTTCTCCAATTCTCGATATAAGAGATGATGCTGCGTGCCACTGCCATCTCGTACTTACTACCTAAAATTCCTGCAATTCTGAAGAGGGAATGTTAGCAGCACAATACTGCATGCTCTCTTTTTGGGATCCTAGCAGGATGACGTGATTAAGAAATAAATTAGCGGGACAACGTGCTTCGGATACCGATAATCCCTGGTTTTGTTGCTGGCAGATCGACCATCGAGATGCCGGAGGCAATTCCCTGCTCCAATTGAGCTGCTTGTACCTCTCCTGTCTGTGAAATTACAGACTCGAGGTTAACTCCTTCCGTTTTTTTTAGTACACGCACACGCGCTGTGATTAATGCCACTGTCTCGTGACTTATTCTCTCGCATGCATGCTCGTCATTAATGCCGTTGATCTTGATGGTCGTAGTCCTCCGCAGGAGGGTTATCTTCAAGTTGTTGATCTCCAGCTGATCCCTTAATGTCAGGTCAAGAATAGCTAGTGATCGAGCGTGCGTGCACGTCGACGTGTCGAGGCTTGTGATCGATCAAACGCAATCTGATCGGCTCATGGCTTTTGCTACGGCTCTTTGGGAACTCTATTGGTTGTGTTTATATACACGACGCATATGCATTGATTCTTCTCACTGGTTTTCAGCTAGGCCACATATATCTCCATATAATTCCGTGCTGGTTTTAATTCTCGCATGTGATGTACGTTAATCTACTGTTTGACAGCCCTTCCATGTAGCATTTTCGAGTGTTATTTGCATTAAGTTTTTTTTCCTCACTTGTTACTGATTTAATTTTTTCAAAAGGATTATTTTTACTAATTTATTCAAGTAAGTTACTCCCTCCATCACATAATCTCCTTAATATTAGACTATGATACAATGAACAAGAAAACAAAATACTATCATAATTTTCTTCAATACTTAATCTGTGCTCCATTATTTTACGTGCATGCGGCTGCATGCAACCAGTAATTTTATCTCTGACCACCAATTTCTTTTGAAATACGAGGAATTAGTCTAGAAATAATGGACTAATAACTAGTCCAATGCCTATACAAGAAAGATTATGTGATTTTTTATTTTTTATAATACTAAGAAGATTATAGGATGGAAGGAGTAGTGTATTCTCATTTATCTAACTTGAATATTTCCCTCGAGACTGATTGTTAAACTATAAATGAATGAATTTTTCACGATATAGTAACTCAATATGGCACTAGGGTTAATGATCTTGAGTTCGAAACATGCTAGACATAATTTATTAAATAAATTACGGCTGACTCCTATTTCATGTTTGCGGTTTGAGAGGAAATGTTGAAGTATAAGTGAATTGTCCACTCTTCCTCACTGGCTTTAGATTTTGGGTGAGTCATCGGTGCAT
The DNA here is from genome assembly GCA_001182835.1 of Oropetium thomaeum. NCBI lineage: Eukaryota > Viridiplantae > Streptophyta > Magnoliopsida > Poales > Poaceae > Oropetium > Oropetium thomaeum. The sequence goes on from LFJQ01000057.1 coordinate 887,994, forward strand.
AATACCTCAACGGGAAAACCATAGATCATTTATAATTAATGAAGCACACTGTAATAGTATTATTTATGTGGTGGTTATGGAAGTACGTCTCCCAATCTTGATAAGTGCGTACGTGTCATGAGCTATTGCCGGTGTGTGCGACCCTCCCTCCATTTCTAAAAATATTATTAGCTAGATCTATCATCAAATAAGTTATCAAAGTATTTTTATATTTACATTTTTCTATCTTCTTAGATATTGTTGTTCAAAATTATACTAATTTATATAATTTTAACCAAACCTATATAAATACAAAGTTAAAAGTAGTTAAATTTTATTTAGACAACGCTAGTGAAACTCTGTCGTCACCCTAATCCTAAAGTTATTGGAAATGTCATTTATCCTAGCCATAACAAAAGAACCCACTTCAAACATGATACTACTAAAAGGAAACAAATTAAGTTGACAAATCCTTCAGCTAATGTATGGGTGATTATACAATCAATGCTAGAAGATTATAGGGCATCTACAGTGTCCGTGCCAGCCAGGGGGTTGCCCAATTAATCCTAGCATGTGGAGTTCATTAAATGAAGTGCTGCTTACAACTTGCATTAACCTCCTAACTAACTAACCTCCAGCTAGTCTTGCTTGACAGTAGTATCAACGTAATCTTCCTGGTCTGCAGAAGCTGGTCCCTATCCCCTCTAGTATTTTTTTGGTGTTGTGGTGCCTGCAGTGCCACCTCTAGGATTCGACTGCAATGGCGATCAGCGCAGCTGGGAGAAGCAGCAGCTGTAGAGGCTTGAGATGAACCGACCGCTTTCCTGACACCACAAAAGCTTAGTACTAAGCGTGTGCAGCTTGGAAGACTGGCTATTAATGGAAGCGTGCGGCATGCATCGATCAGGCAGTTCTCTGGGTGTACACGTGCATCGCTGACATTGAGGGCCGGTTGGGAGCCTTCAGCTAGCTACGAGTAGCTAGGACCGACCACTCACGCGTGCGATCTGCATTGTTTACGTGCACCCGGCACCGTCAGATCCCTTTGATCAGGCGGTAATTATTAACGACAGCGATCTTTTATAACGAAGTAAAGAGCTCATTGGGTCAAAACTCAAAACAGATAAATGATGTTACTACTACTAGTAGAAGTTTTGTAAGCTGCTGTGGTCGCATGCAGTTACTTCACTGCATGTACTATAAGCGAACACATATGCAGTAGTGGAGTCGGCATGTACATACTTTGTTGCTTCTGATTCTGATCAAGTTTATACTATAGGCCAAATAGATCAAAATATGTATTATCTGACGGGTCTGTATATATATAGCTTCTCATTAGGAAACTTGTTGATAGGATAACAAGTGTGTGGTTGATTATATATTTTATTATCTGGTAGCCATTAGAGAGTCGTTCTTGATGACATTGCCAGATTTGTAGCTATTAATTAGATTCAGAAGTCGTTTGTCGCTATATGTGACGCAATAAGATGGTTCACTTGCCTAAAATGTCAACCTGGAAGCAGATCATTGGTTGTGGAGCATATTCGGTACGTATATACCCTTCTTAGTTTCTGATTTAAGAGTCTAGAGATGTCTCATCTCTAGACTAGAACAAAAGAGATAGTACTACAGTAACATCACTACGCTTTCTTTTTCATGCTTTAATGCTCTTACTGCATTTATAGGAAATATGTTGATAAATTACTACCTTGTTTTCTGCTATAGACGACTAGCTGCTAGCCCTTCAGCAAGTGTGCTGGTGATGCTATAGCTATCTGAGACATTTTTTCGATTCTATTTGAGCGGCTCTATATAACCTCTACTGATGGTCCCTGTTTCACACGGATGTAGCTTCTGCATAATTAAAGCATAGTACTACTACTTCGTACGTTCTAGCTGATGACTTACTATAGGAGAAATATAGGTATGCGTGTAGTTGCACTATCATATACTCCGATGGTTTTAAAATTGTAATTATCATTTAAATTTAAAGTAAAATTGTTACATTAATGATAATAATTTATGAACGTGCATGTTATTAATTATTACTTGCCCGTGAGGAATTCTAGTTGTCGGTGTTCGTTACCACCGGCTAGTGATTATCGTGGGATGCGCGTTTATAGGATCAGATGATTCGCGAGAGGACACAAAGATTTATATTGGTTCAGGCAATCGTGTCCTACATCCAGTCTCGAGCTGCTCGTGTTACTTGCGCTATTTTTAGCAGGGGATTACAAACGGACGAGAGAGGGACGGTATTCCAGGTCTCTAGGTGGATGAAGGTGCGTGGTTGAGCCTTTTTTTCTCCTGTCCCTGCGAAATACCAGTCTTCCCCTTTTATAGTGCAAGTGGTGATACGTGAGATGCGTGGTGGTCGAGAGAGAGAGAGAGAGAGAGAGAGAGAGAGAGAGAGACTGTGGAGTGGTGGTCGTGGTCGTACGCTCCAAGTTCAGCTCGCCGGCGCTCTCTGGGCTTCGGGGTTGTTGCTGTGGATGGTGTCATCGGTATGGCGGCGTCCCTCCGATCGGGAGTGTCCGTCAATCTGGAGTGTCCCATCTGTATGGGGGGATGACTTTCGGCGGGGTTGGTGGAGCGGCGTCGGTTGTCATTGTCCTCGCGCTCGTCGGGTTGTTACTCACGAATGTCCCGTCCCAGTAGGAGAGTGAGCTTGGTCATGTGTCGTCGGAACAGTGACAGTCCTTCGGCCAGTGTGCGTCGTGTCGTGCGCATTTACTCTCCCACTTGCTTGAGTAGTCGTTATCCCCACCTGTCTATGGACGTGGAAGTTACAGGTATTTATTACCCAACCGCCACCGTTCTGCCTATCCGTGGCGTGATAGGCGGTTCGTCTGACCCTAGAGTCGGGTGAGGCGGAGCCTCGTGCCGTCTCCCGACCCCGACGCGGTGAGGTCTAGCGTATCGGTCGAGTTGTGGAAATCCGACCCCTATTCGTGAAGGTCGGACGAGGCGGAGATCGTCCGTGAGCCCGAGCCTCCGAGTGTCTCTCTGGCATAGGAGTGGGGCGAGGCGGAGATTGTTTCGCCTTCTTCGTGCTGTTAAGACCACGGGTCGTCAATGTTGATCGCCTCTGATATCGACCCTCAATACAGTACTATAGCTTTGCGTCGTCCGTTTGTTAATCTCTCCTCACCGCCATGCAATGATATACTCTCTCTCTCTCTCTTAATTAGCTATTTAGCTTGCACTGAGGCGACATGCTGCGCACTCTCATGAATGCGCGCCCTGTATGATAACCAGCTGATTAAATTTTGCAAAGCATGTAGTAGAGCCGTCGGATGATTCCATTGGCTAGTGGGGTGCTTCGGTTCATCGCTTTGATTGGCGCCATGCGTCTAATAATTAACAGCTAGCCAAATACTAGTACTGTAGTAGTAGGTTTGTGTAACCGGTCAACTAATATTCTAATAGTATGTGATTTGCAATGCGGCGAAACTTGCTACGCCGTACCTACTGCAAAGGGTTAGTAATAAACAGTATTGAATTATTATTTTTTATACTTGATTAATTTTACTAAGTTTTTTGCGAAATCGCTGGCATCAATGATGCGTACCGACCCAGAAATTTCTTCTCGTCCCGGCTGGCTCAAAATAAGGCATTCGTATTATTCCTAACGCTGGGATCAGAATGACCACACACATAACATGACTCTGCACTGAAATCTGTAGGAAACTGTGAAGGCCGACAGAACGGACGCCGCTCTTGCTAGTAGTAGCTGTTGCGAGTTAATTGACGCGTGTGTTAATTATGTCTGGAGGAAGAAATAATTTGAGCGAGCACGCACAGTGCCCCGGCCTTTGAGCTGCGGAAATAGCCGCGCATGGAAGGCATGGGTGTTGAACTACTGTTGATGATAGAACTCCAGCTCCTCTCTATGCATTCGTGCGCGCGCGGGATCCGGCTGGGACGGAGAGCACCAATTATTGCCCACGACGCTCATGAGACTTCCACCCGACAGTGAAACCGATCGACCGGTCGCACGTGTGCTCTTTACTGCCGCGCGCGCGGTCAGCGATTGACGGCTGGTTACAATATCTAAATTGGAGCACTTGGTTATTAACCCATCAAAGTAGCAGCAGATCTAACCCTTCAGGAACCTTGTAGTCCGAGGCCTCACGGAGCCAGACTTTTGTCAGTGATATAATACACGCTCTATTCGTCAATAGATGGCTCACCTTGTTTTGTGATCGCGCAGACTGTGCAAGTTCTACGTCCCTCAGCTCAGCAACGAGCTGCTTTGCTTCCCTCAGCAGCAAAGCATAATGTGCTCTGTTTTCCTGTGCTGAATTAATAGCCGCACAGACTGCAGAACAATCTGTTTCAATAATCACCGGAAGTGCAATCCATTGTAGGGCAAGGTTAAGAGCTTCCTTGCACGCCAGCAGCTCTGCTTCTTCCGCATCAGTACAGTGGAACAGGACCCGCCCAGACGCTAGTAGAGCTTTCCCATTGTGATCTCTGGCAATTACCCCAACAACAGCATGCCCCGTCTCCTTGAAGAAAGCCGCGTCAACATTGATTTTCACCCGGCCTATCTCAGGTGGATGCCATGCTTGTTCCACTCTCCGAGTACTTGCAGGTGAAACTGGCTGACCACTGCTAATATCTCGTCTTCAGAGTTTTTTATGGATGCTCCACAACGTTTGAACCATGACTAAAATTTTTTCATGTTTGAAATACTTTTTTGAATAAAACGAGCAGTAAAAAAAAAGATGATGTTTCAAATGTATAAACGTCGGTAGTAACTTGTACCACGTGTGGAACAGGGGAAGTCGAAGTCACCCACATTATCGATATGTGGATATGAATTATGAACGCGGAAGTTTTACTACGTTGAAGAGGTTAGTTAAGCATCACTCCCTTCAAAGTGATTGGGCAGTTTCAATATGCTTTATGCTAGTTTAAGGTGAAATGCGTAACTAGAAGGGAAAATACCGCTAAGTCAGTTACTTGTAGTTGTAGTAGTATTACGGTAGATTATAACCGTCATAATAAATATACATGGAAGAACTTCTCCGCTCATCCATTTAATTTGCAAACTTTTCCAGGACCACTAGCTGGACTCTGCGAGCCGATGAAGATTCCATCTGATGAGTGATGAGTGATGATCCAATGAGTGCACAGTATATTCAGATTACACAAACACAGCGATCATTTTCTGAGCACTTCGAACCACACAAGCAAAAGATACTGCAATTTGATGTGTATGTATATACAAATTATCACCCACGTACAAGCAACTAAAGGATGTTAGTGACACTGCTAGATATATATTCAGGTCACCTAGCACTGTCTTATCCGGCTCTGCAGGGGGCAAATTCCAGTTAGGAAAGAATAATACTTGTAAGATATAATTGGCTACCAAGTTTTCTCATTTATCATCTCTTGTCAGCACTTTAGTTTGACTGTGTAGGAAGAAATAAAGGAGCAGACACTCCTATATCTGCTTCTGTTAAATGTGTACTACGCTTTAGTTATCACTATGGCCTGCAAAAAATAAATAGTACTACTAGTGGTACTTCCTAATCTAATTGTATTGAACTGAGAATCGGAAGCCTTTTCCTTAATTATTTCATTCTGCTAAGCTTCTTATTCTATAAGCAGCGGCTCGGCAGAAGTACAAGCTGTGCAGGAATAAGTGGTTTAACCACCATTCCTACGAGGAGTTGTACACAGTTGCTATCGCAAAAGCCATCACTAACTGTACAAACTGTACAGGAACTCGGAGTTAATATCTATCCCAAAAGCCATCACTACTACTACGTATACTAGTTAGTAGTAGTGGGATAAATATACTAGTGTTTAACTCAATAATAAATCTGTTCCCTGATAGTAGTGATATAGAGACAACTGCGCACTGCACAACTCATCGATTCAGTTTCGTCAGGGAAGAAACAAAACTTACTCGAACCTAGTAGAAGGCTTTATACTGTACAGTTTATTTGTAGCATATATATTGTTGGAATCTGTATGCCAGCAACAATCATTTAATTAGTGCGCAGATTCCATCTGATGATTCAGTGAATATACAGTATGTTCTTAATCAGACATGAATCAGTTTGTGAGCACTTCCAGCTGCAGTTGAAAGATACTGCAATTATCGTGTGTAACCCTTGTAGTCAAATGACAAGTTTCAGATTAGTAATCCCACGTCCTGACGTCCACGTAAATGCAACTATAGGCATTAATGCGACGAAATAATTTATCATGAGCAGATAATAAATCTCGTGGGCCTTAGCTTTTGCGGCACTGCTGGGGGCAAATTCCAGTTAGAAAAATACTACATAAATATTCGAGATAGTTCTGGTAGTTGTGCCCAATGGTAATTATGATCATCTCCTGCTCAGCACTTTGGTAGTAGGAAGTAAGGGAAGAAGTGGATACTTGTGTCTGATTATCCAGTTCTAGCTGCTTAAGTAGTCAATACTTTAGATAGGTTTTAATGAGTTAATCCTAATCGCTAGTATCGGCAATTTAAGCATACTACTAATCAGTTCCATATAGTTCTGGACTAATTATTTTCTTCAATTGTCATTTTGCACATTTTATTTGGAATACCGTACTCATTACGTGTGGAATTCGACCTCCTACTAGCATTGAGAATTTGTTTGGTTCTTGGTTTCATGGCATTCGCTCTAAGTTTAAAGTTCAAATTTTATTAGGTGCTACAACTCTATGTTGGGTAATATAGTTGAATAGAAATGATGTGGTATTTAATAATGCAAGAACTGATACTTATTTACGGTTAATCTTCAGAGCGACATACTGGATTCGGCAATGATCAGATCTACATAAGTAGGAGGAAAGAAAAAAGTTAAAGGATGGTTGTAGACTGCTAGAGACAGTACTCATGGAAATCTTCGTAAAGTATAGGTGGAAGTTTCGGAATAGAAGAATTGAGGACTAGTCCTTAGTTCTTTCTCTCAATGTTACTGATTATGTTTCTTGGTGTTATGTTTTTTTTAAGGGAGCTTTATGTCTTATGACTATTGAGCATGTGTTTTGTAAGCCGCATACTATTCTAAATAATAGAAGCTGGGACCTTTGCTTCATTATTAAAAAAAAACTATTACGAATGTTTCCTGGAACTGGCCCAACAGCCTGGTAGGAGGCGTCTGATTGTTGGTACCCATGATCGTTGGTCTTTGGATCATGGTTTTTGTATCTCTGAACTTTGAACCAAAATTAAACGCCTTCAAAAGACGGGCCTCTCATGGGGGGTCGTCCCATCATCCCCAGGCCATCGTAGCAAAAAGGAAAAAGCCCAGTATCTCGCATGGGCCTCTGAAAGAACTTTCGTGTCGGGCTTTCTTACGTCTTCGTAGTTCACGTACCTTTCAACACCTGGATGGACTCTGGAGCCTGCTGCGGTTCGTCTCCGTGGCCCTCTCCTCCAGCACATTCGTCTCTCCAGGAATCTGTGGCTGCGCTGCAGACAGCTCGTCTGCGCTTGAAGCTCGTGTGCTGTCGTACAGGTCGAAAGCGCTTCTCTCGTTTTCCCCTCTTCAGCTTTCCGGAAATGTTAATGTGTATACGGCGATCACGAGATCTCCATGCCTAGCAAGAGGGAGACGGCTTTCTGATTTTTTTTTTTTGTTTTACTAAACTGCTTTCTGAGATTTTTATTGTCCTGCTGCTTGATCACTATATCCAATTGTTCTTTTTTTTAAAAAGAAGTCCTAGCTTGTCTTGTACTGTCTGTTTTACTCCAATTTTTAGCTGAGAAATTCTCTAGTACTAGCGTTTTGCTGAAAAAAAAAACAAAAGAAGATGCGTATATATATTGTGGTGGCGACAGAGTAGACGGATGGGGCCCAATACCCTGGCGCCTCGGCGGCACCACGCTGTAAAGCTGTGGCTCGGCTGAAAGGCCCCCTGCCCGGCCCGCGCCGCCTCGCCACGAACATGTCACCATTAACGGTCCGGCCGACGAGACGAGCCGATAAGGTTTTAAGGCGCGGGCACGCGTGGTCCACAGCTCAGCGACGAGGTAGCGTTGCGCCAAAGGTGCATTTAGTACGGGGCGCGCCCGCAGCGTCACGCCGAATATTCGAAGCCACCCCAAGGCCGCCGCCTCGCGGTCTGACGCTTCTGCCCCTCGCAGCTCGCACCGTCCAGGTTCCCGGATCGCTCGTTGGGTGGTGCGGGTGCCGTTGCCGTTGTGCGTGGCGTGGCGTGCACATCCCGGGACGCACGAAAGGACTTGGACCGCTGTCCCCCCCGCACCCGAAGAGCGCAAGAAGAAACGTCGTCAAGAAGCAGCACATGCCCTTACTACTAGTTCTTTCTGTTATGTTGCTTCTTGTCTTCTTCGAGCAGCCGTCTTATGGTTATTCTCCTCTGATCCACTTATTAGCAAATAATGTTTCTCGACAGAGAAGATGGCACGATGGAGTCTCCACCCTGTCACAATCACAAATCATGCCAGCACAGCATGTCGCATGCCCTTGTTTGTACTTCTTCTGGGCTTAGCGATCCGTTACTGTTTATTGGGAGGTAGTTAGAAGTTACAAATATAAGAGCGAACTCAGGGTCATTTTCATTGCTTGTCGTGCTGTTTACTAGGGACCCATATAATCAATATAGGAGTCGTCGTCGTCTCGACTAGAAGGTCTGACACTTCAACTGATAATTTAAGCACACTGGATTCTACATGCACAAGTAGATATTGTGTTGATTCATTCTTTTTCCGTCGGTAAAATTATACGGCTAGTTTTAGTTGCATCGGTTGCATACTTTTAAACATATAATATCATCCATGCAAAAAAGCCTTTTTTTTCTCTAACACAATTGTCACTATGATAGCCCAAGTAAATTGGTAAGCATAGGTTATTTTAATGTTAGGATAATCTTTATGCAAAAACAAAAAGAAACGAAAAAGAGTTTTATTGATCAATAAAAAAAATCCAAAGAATAACACTTCTACTTCAACATAACGGAGAATCTACGTATGCTACATAATTGTATAATTCGTTTGTTCAAACATTTTTTTTTATCGAACCGAAAAGATGTATGATCAACCAACTGTATGCAATTTCACACCATAAAAGCTTCCTCTCTGGGCCTCCATCTTTAGTTCATGTAAACTTCCCTAAGGCCCTCTTTGTCAGAGATTTTTGTGGAGTGATTCTCAGTGAGAAGTGATTCTCTGAGCCAGAAATGATTCAGTGACTGAAGTTGATTCTCTTTAATTCTTCATAATATACTCTTACAATCAGGACAGAAAATTACTTCACAGAATCAGGAGAAGCTACTTTTTAGCTCTCAGCCCCTTAGTTTATTTCAGAGAATCACTTCACAGAATCAGACAAGAATCACGTCTCCTGCAATACGGCGTTTGGTAGAGCTCTTCGGATTCTCTCTGAGAATCAGCTCCGTGGAGCTCTGCCAAAGGGGGCCTAACTCATTGACTTCTCTCAACACAAAACGTGGGTGCGCAAAAAAAAATTGACTTTAGTGCGTCAACAACATTTAGAGCAAATCCTATTTAAGAATTTGATCGTCTTAAGCACCATACGTTGATGCTAGAAACTAATAGTTATGTTCTAACGTCAACAGTAAGAAGTTGGAGAGTAATTATAAAATAGCCATAATATATGCATGAAACCTGATATACAATGCACATACTACTTATTTTCATGCAAATGGAAGCGAACATGTCACAAATCTCTAAAAACAATCCCAATGTTTATGATAGACCTCAATTAAATTCTCATCTCTTTTTAATACACCCTGTCTATATGGCTCTCCTTCTGTCTGTAAAATCTATATATTTTTTTTATTTTTTAATCTTCATATACAGCTCTAAAACAACATTTAAATTAAGATGAAATAATAATTATATACACCTAGGATGTTAGGACTGTACTTAAGAAAAGAAGAAAAAAAAAAAAGAAACGAAGGAACATGCTGTACAACACTTTTCAAATCTTAGGTTGCCCAGTGTCAGGCTGACAAGCAATTCTATCCACTCACATCGATGTCCTCGTTAAACCTCAAATAATAGTCCAATCAGAGGTGTCCAAAGTCGGAGTCAGATGATCACGTCATGGAAAACCCAAAATCAGGAGGGCATCATGGTCATTTGCACGCCGCACGCTCCCTCGCTTTTTAATCAGCAGCCAGGAATTTACCACGCTACCCCTGCGTCGCCTCTTCTTCTCTCTTCTCTCTCACCGCTGCCACCCTTTCCCAAATCTGGCCGCACGACGCACCATCCACCAACCGAACACCACGAAGTCGAAGTCCAACCCACCTTGAGCGCCAGGTTCCATTCCCTTCTGCCCCGCGCGCTCTTCCCTTCGTCTTCGCGCCGCGTCCGGCCGCTCGGAGCGGGCCGGGCACCTCCCGGTGAGCCTTCTCGCCACAGATCCATCCGGGTTTCCCCTTTTCTCGGTTCTTGGATTTCTTGGGATTTCGAGTGTTTTCATCCTGGGATTTAAATATTCAAATTTGGAAGCGGTCGGTGCTTTTCTCCTTGATTCTTGGTAATGCGGTGGTTTTTTGCTGCCCTGGTGGGGGCGTTTCTTGTTTTTTCTTGATAATTAGGGTTTCTTTGCGCTGTGTTCTTGGTAATTAGGGTTTAGGTGGTGGAAGCTTGGTTTCTTTAACTTGGTTCTCTCTGCTTGTGGAGTTGCAGAGAGGGAGAGGCGCTTCGGTTCTTGTATCAGCTGCGAAAGAATTGGGAGCAAGCAGGCTTGATGTTTACTCCGCAGGGGAAGGGATGGAACGGGTGGTCGACGCCGGCTCCTGCGAACCAGCGGAGTGGTGGTGGCCCTCCGGCCGCCTCGGCGCCCCTCGGAAAGGGGAAAGGAAAGGTGGCGGAGCTTGAACAGGAGGTTTGGCCTGGTCCTTGTCTGTCTAGTTGGTTGCTGAAGCTTCTGAATGTATTTGTGTACCGTGCTCCTCTGCTTATCTGTGTTCCTAAATGGTTTGGAACTAGTACTCTAAAGTAGGTTCAGCTATCCTATCCCTGAAGATTTTTTTACATCTAGTTAGTCTAATATTTATAAGAAAACCGAATCATTCTGTAGATGTAATTATATATAAAGTCTTTATTTAAACTGTTGATCCGTTCACAAATCATGTTGGGTGCCAAATTTAGTTAGCATCAGGAATACACTAGGCAAGCAAAACTATTGCTGCATTGTTAGCGAGCAAGGGGTGTACTATGAAGCACTTCTTAGAATAAATGCAATTAACAAATGGCCCCAAGGAAGAGAATATTTTTTCTTGTTCTTGTTTTTAGGCAAGGCTTTGTGAAATAAACCAATACTTTCAGCCTCTTAGGTCAGTATCGACTTCGTTGTACCTTCAGAATCTTTTCATCATGTTGGTGATTAGTTGTCTGAACAGTTTAGTGCCTTGCATTGTCTGTTGGAGGAAGAACTGTAAAAATAATGCCAACAGATATGCCCATTCTGATGCTAATGTCTTGTTTAACAACTTCTCTCTGTTTCTATCATTTGGTTCAATTTTGATTTTGAAATTATTATGTTTTCTTTAAATTTTATTTTGATTTTGCAGTTGGTATCATAATAGTTATATGTGTTATCATATGCCTGTCTGCAGTTACATGAATACCAGTACAATATGGGCCTACTTTTGATTGAGAAGAAAGAATGGGAAGCCAAATTTGAGGAAATCAGTCAATTATTGACACAAAAAGAGGAGATTTTGAAGCGGGAACAAGCTGCACATTTGAATGCTGTATCAGAATATGAAAGGCGGGAGGAGAGCATGAGGAAAGCACTGGGTGTTGAGAAACAATGTGTAGCTGATGTATGTTGGTGCATCTCATTTTTTTGCTTATTCTTATGCTTCATAACCATTATTCAGATCTTGGGATGTCATGTCTATTCTTCCACTGTAAATATGTGAAAACTGAAAGTTTCTCTTTGGAGAAGTGAATCATTGATGCCTGGTCACATTTCATGATACTTAATTCTGAAATTGACCTTTAATTGCTAAATTATGTCCCAGAGTAATTGCCAGGAAAAATTTTACCCACGTAGCAGTTCTTATTGATCATTCTTATTTCCACCATGAGTTTTCATCATTATGCTGTTCTTTTTTATTATGCAAGAATTATGGAATTGTACTACACTTGCGTTCCATTTTATTGGTATCCTTAAAATAACATTTGGATTATATCTTCAATTGCTGCAGCTTGAAAAAGCATTGCGTGAGATCCGTGCAGAGATAGCTGAGGTTAAATTTACCTCTGAAAAAAAGATAACGGACGCTCAATCTCTTGAGGCTACTTTGGAGGAAAAATCCTTGGAGATTGAGGCAAAGCTTCATGCTGCAGATGCCAAACTTGCAGAAGCAAACCGTAAAAAATCACAAGCTGACCGCGACTTAGAAGAGGTTGAGGCTCGCCAGCGTAGATTGGAGAAGGAAAAACTGTATTTTGAGACTGAGTATGTCATTTTTACCATTTCTTGTGTTCTATCTCTATCTTGCACTATGCAGGTGCTTAACTGGTCATGTATTTCACTGTTTTGCTATGTATAGTCGGAAAGCACGAGAGAAGCAACTTAAGGAGCAAGAAGAGTCACTCCGGGAATGGGAGAAAAAGATTAAAGAAAGTCAGAATAGACTTGTTGATTTGCAGAGATCTATAAACGATAGAGAAGAGAGAGCAAATCGGAATGATCAGCTTTTCAAGATTAAACAAAATGAACTGGAGGAGGCAAGAAAAAAACTGGAAGATACTAAGGTTACTTTGAAAGTCAAAGAGGATGATATTAACAAAAGATTAAATGGGTTACTTTTACAGGAAAAGGTAGCTAAATTTCTTGGTGTCTTGTCTCTCATTCCTTTGATTTTCTGATTGTATTGGTTTTTGCTTAACTGTTTGAGAGATTTCTGTTTGCTTACTTATGATGCATTTTCAGGATGCTGAATCAAAGATGAAGGAATTAGACAAACGAGAGAAAGTATTGGCTGAGAGAGATAAAGAGGCTTGTGTGAGAGAACAAGTAAGTGCAATAGACTTGATTGGCATTGTGGACTAGTATCGGTAAATTGTACAATTGATGGTTAATGCCACTGTTTATTTGGTGGTGTTTATGCCGTTTGTTTCTGTGATAAAGTTGGTTTGATCTTTTTATGTTGCTGACATTTTTATTAGTTATGGTAGCTTATGCACATGTTAAAATCTCCCTAAGCTGTGCCCGTTCTACTTATGCTTCCATTGGTTTCTATATTGTTTTGCATCCCTCATGAGTTTGCTCGTAGCTGGTTTGCCACTAAATCTGATGTCATTTGTTGCATCTCTTATGTAATAAATAATTTATACTATATGCTGTATACCCCCTTTCTCATAGCATATCTTGTGTTTTGAATATTATTTTTTTAAACATCAGATTTGATAGTTTTGCAACTTTTTTTTGTACTATTTTGCCTTACTCATGTTGACATCCATTGCGTTCCAGGCTGGGCTCCAGAAGCTTCTTGAAAATCATCAGATGGAGCTTGAATCTAAGAGACGAGAGTTTGAATTAGAGTTAGAAAGGGAGAGGAAATCCTTTGATGAGAAGATGAAACAGAAGGCATCTGATTTGGTGCAAAGGGAGAAAAATGTCAAATTGTTGGAGGCTCAACTTTCTAAAAGTGAGCAGGCATTGACTGATGAAAAGAAAAAAATGGAAAGTTGGCAGAATGATCTTGATACCAAATCGAAAGCCTTGAAGAAGTGGGAGCAGACACTGAAAAATGATGAGAAGAAGTTGCTGGAAGAGAAGCAGCAAATGGATCACGAAAAAGAACAATTTGAGATGTACAAAACAGAACTTGAAAGGATCAAATCTGCATTAGAAACTGAGAAGATAAGAATAGCAGAAGAGAATGATAAACTGAAAGTCACAGAGGAGGAGAGGCAGCAGCATAGCTCGTTGACAGAAAAACTTAAGAAGGAGATTGAGGAATACAGAATGCGAAGCAACTCCCTTTTGGATGAAATTGAAGATTTGAGGAAACAGCGGCAGAAGTTTGAGGAAGAGTGGGAGCAACTAGATGAAAAGAGAGCTCGCCTAGAAGAGGAGGCCAAGAACTTGAATAATGAGAGGATGAATTTGGAAAGGTGGCATGCCAGTGAAACAAAGAAGTTAACTGATAGCGAGCTTGAAATGGAAGAAAAATACAAGGAACAGAAGGAGAACCTCGAACGCATGGAAAAAGCTTTGAATGATGATATAGCACACAAGCAATTGCAGATAGATGAGCATCTAAAAAATGAGCGTGCTGATCTTCAGCGTAAATTGCAGCTCCATCAGCATGAACTAGAGATGGATATGGAGCAAAAGCAAGCAAGGAAAGAGAGGGAATTGGAAGACAAGGAAAATGAGTTAAACAGAAAGATGGATTTTGTAGAAAATAAACTGAGGCATGCAATTGAGCTGAATGATTCCAAGATTCAAAAGATATTAATGGAAAAAAGAGAGCTGCAGACTGAACGAAAAGTTCTTCTGGAGGACAGACAAAAACTTGAGGCAGATAAGGCAGATATTAGAAGAGACATTGATAGTCTTCACTCGCTGAGCAAAAGTTTGAAACTTCGTCGAGAGGCATATAACCGGGATGTGAATAACCTCATAGATTTATTTGAAAAGTACAAAATGTGCAAAAACTGTGGGGTTTCTATTTCTGATGGGTTTGATTATTTGGTAGCTCTGAAAGGTGGTGCTGAGATTGAGCATCCTGTTTTGGCTGTTGAAGGAGATGATCGTTCGTTGAACGCCAAGACATCGGGTCAAGATACAGGAAACATTGTTAGTTCAGGTGGGCGTTTTTCTTTGTTACAGAAGTGTTCGAGGCTTTTCAAGTTTTCTCCTAGAGAAAAGGGTGAGCAGTCGTCAGAACAGGCAGCAGAGAAAAACATTCCTTTTGGTGCAAGATTGGAGGAAGCATCACACAGTGATGGAGATTATGAACCAACTCCTGTCTATGAGATAGCCCATGATTCCTTTGATGCAGAGGATCTCCCTTCTGACAGTGGAGCAAGGGAAAATGAACAGTCTGAGAAACATGAGATAGCAGATGACGTCCAAATGGAATCTTCTGTTGGTGTAGCTGATAACTGTGGAACCCAGTCGTTTGATGACACTATTGACATGGCAGTTGATGGAACTGTTGCTTCTGTTGATCAAAATGGAAAGGACTCTGCACCTCCTATTGAAGCAAATCTACAACCTGAAACATCCAAAAAAGGACGATGGCAACCAAGCAAGAGGGGTAGAGGAAAAGGTGGTGTAAAAAGGACACGGTCTGTCCGTGCTGTGGTTCAAGATGCTAAGGCAATACTTGGCGATGCTTATGAGGAGAAAAATGATGTCAAGGGAGATTCAGTTCTGGGTACGAGGAAGCGGCGTTTTGCTGGAGCTACAATAAGTGAACAAGAAGAAGGCAGCGAAGCTCATTCAGAAAGTGTTTCAGTTGGAGGGCAGCGTCGCAAGAGGCGGCAAACTGCAACGGCGGTGACTGGTCCAGGAGAACAGCGATACAATTTGAGACGCAATAGGGTGTAAGTATCTTTACTGAACCTTAGCTCTGGGTTGGATTATCTTCCAGTCTGTTTCCTGATTCTGTGTAGAAATTAATACTTTGTATTTTATTATGTCAGTGCAAACACTGATGTACAAACCAACAAGAAGAAAGCTGCGAAGGCAGGAATCAAACATACGACAGAGGCTACAGTTGATGATACAGAAGGAACCTCAAAGGTTGAAGAACCTGCTGCTGAGGGCAAGAGGGACTCTGAATCTGCTGATTGTGGTGCATCTCAATTGCATGAGATCTCCCAGGTACTACCTTATTTCATTTCTGTGCTGCCTGCCATTTCTTGCTGTCAATGTAAAGAACTTGCCTTTCACTTCATCTTCGAGAGGCTTTCAGCACTGGAAACATGTGTCCATTTGAGTGGCTGACTGGGACACATCTAGGACCAGAGCTAACTGGTACCTTATTTTTATTTAGGCTGAAGTTGGTGATGCCCACGCTTCTGTAGAGGGAGCTGGAGAGGATGGAGATATTGTGGAAGGTACAGATGCACTGCCAGATGTGCCTATGACTCCATCTGGAAGTGAGCTTGGGGCTGATTTGGACGATGAGGAAGATGATGATTCAGAACGTCAAAATAAATCAATCGGGAAAAAGCTATGGTCTTTCTTCACTACATGACAATTGTAGAGGGAGATTGAATAGGTTATTTCTAGCTTTTGTTGCTTCCAATTCATGATATCTCATTCTTGGAACTATAGGCTGTGCTGAGTGATTATGTACTACTAGATTTTCTGCTGGTTTATGCCTCCAGTGTAATTGAAATATGTTTGTAGTAGACATAGCTTGATGATGGCGCTCACAGAGGTAGCTGATGAGATGTAACACCAGTAGCATGGTTTGTAATTGTTCGTTTTTCCTGATTCAGATTACTTCTATGACTTCAGAAAGTGTTGCTGCTTTTGTCATCCTGGGAATATAACTCCTGCTTTCAGATTGTCTTGCACATTTGTCACAGTATTCAGAGGGCTAGCAACAGAAAAGAGAATGATATGCAAGCATCTTTTTGTGATATGGACTGTGTTGGGAAATACGTGCTTTTAAGTTTTATTTGACATTTAAATTAATTTTTTGAATGAGATGATTGGTCAGTTGATGGTTAAATTAAACTGCGACAGCAATTTGAAAACGGAGGGAGCAGTAAAAGGAGGTTGGCAGGCTTAACATGTCTGTCGTCAATTCTTCAACTGGCGTCCTTTTGTTACGCATACCTTTTTGCCTCTTTTCTTTTTGTGGCAAGAAAAAATCCTTGTACCTGCAATCGTCTGAACTGAACCCCAAGGTCTTCAAGGCTTACACGGCTAAGGTATGTCCATGCTGAACTGTTTTCCTTCGTCTGTAAGGTACAGGTAATCGTACAATATTTTACAAATGCAATTTGAGTAACATTTTTACAATGAAAAAACCGTCCCAACTATTTGAGTACAAAAACTTTATTAGGTAGGGAGTGAGTATATCAAATGATCAAAACAGCGCGGTGGTCAGAAGCTGTATCTTCTCTTCGCCCTCCCCCAAAATATTCCACCGTGCCTACCATTGCGTCGGCAGTAAGAAGACTATTGGTTGGGGATCCAGCAAAGCCCGAGGGGGGCCATGCGTGGAGGAGAAGCACCAGCAGGCGAGGCAGCCTCCCCGCGCTCGCCGGAGCTCTACGACTTCTCCGACGACTCCGACTACGCTGCCGCCGCCGCATCCAACAACGCGGTACTCGCCCGCCCTCCGCTCTCTGTCATCTCGACGCTTCCGTCTTCTGTTCTCGTCGTGATTCGGGTGGATTGTTAGGTTCGGTTGTTGAGTTGGGGTTTGTAGTTAGTTGGAATTGGACCCACCTGCTCGTATTGCTAGGGAAAAGGGCTCCTGCTCATGGTAATCACTGAAGCAGTTGTTCGGAGTGATTAGTACTCGAGGAATTGCTGCAAATTTGTTGGTTTCGTTTGGGGTGTATGATTCCTATATGTATAGTAATATTTGTTCTCCCTTGGGCCTTGGATCGAACTGATATCGGATTGGCGATCGAAGGTGATGCGGAGCGATCCGGCTGATGGTGGCTCGGACGAGACGGCGAGGGTGGACGTGATTTATGAGAAGGAGCGAGTGACCATCCATCCGTCGCAGTATGGCCCCGGGATCAGCGGGAAACTGCGCCTCTTCCTGCAGCAGGGATCATTGTTCCTGGTAAGGCAATCCTGCTGACCTTCTCGAGTGGTTGGTGTTTTCATGTCGTAAATGGTTGATCCGTATCTGTACATAAAGAAGACAATGGAGTAATTTGCTAGGATTCTAGAAGGTTTTGTATGACAACGCAAAAGTACTTTTACTAGTAGAATTCATATGGTAGTCTCAACAATTCCTTTGCAAATTTGCTAGGGTCACTAAAAGTTTTTCTTATGTTATTTTTCAAGTCTGGCTTATATGAAGTTTTGTTTCACATTGCCTGCCCTGTTGATTAGTAGCATGCTAAATCTCTGTTTAGTTTTTCCTTTTATGTTTTCAGTTACTTGTGTGATATTAAACTGTAAGGATTACAATTTGTGAACACCGAATTGTTGCTACCTAAATGTGAAATTTGGTTGATTCTTGCTGTGTTGTAATTGCTCCTTTTTCCTCTCTTCTGCTGACTGTTTGGTTGATATTTATAACAGAGCTGGGAGCCGAATGAAGGAGTCGATTCTTTGTCAAGCAGCTCAGTCAGTATGGAAATAGAAAAATGTATGAAATAAGGACTGTTTTGAAACTTACGTTAGTAGTCTTACTGGTGTTTAGTTGATACTAACAGTGATGATGCCTGACTCTACACAGATAGAAATCTGTACACTATTAAGTCCGTACCGATCAGTGATGTACGCTCCATCCAAAGGCACACCCCAACATTTGGATGGGGTTACATAATTATTGTTCTCTCATCTGGTGAGATGTTTTCCCAATATTTTGTTCTTCTTAAAATCCTTATTATTTGTACATTGATCATCCAATTAGCTTCCATGTTCTATCTTGTTACACATAATTGCATTTTTGCTTCTTGCATCTTACATATAGTGCTGTACATTTCGACCAAGGGATAATGTTCATTTAACTTATCATTTCCAGGCTTGGCTTTTCCTCCATTCTATTTCTACAATGGTGGAATTCGTGAATTGTTTGTGACGCTAAAGCAACACGTCTTCATTATCAGGTGATTGTTTATAGTTTAATGGTTCTAAATACAATATGGCTGTCAAACGTTTCACTCATTAGATACTAATGTGGGATTTTGGTTCCAACAAATGGAAAAAAAACTTTATCTGGATAGTTCTGGCATTTTTTATAAACAAATTTTAAGTTATATAGATTGGGTTATCGGATAGGATAAAATATCATATGAACTACCACTGTTGGTTTTGTATCGTATGCAGAAGTGTATGCTTAATTGTGAAATTTCTAGCTTCAACTCATCCCATTGCATAGTAGCAAGTACTACCTCCGCTTTTTAAATATTGTCACTGGTCAGTTCAAATTTGTAAAATATCAAAACTTGTTTTGGCAATATTTTTGATGGAAAATTTTCTGCATATTTGGTTAAATTGTTCTTTCTTCTATTTCAAGGTCGGATAGCGATCCTAATGTGTTTCTTGTCAACGACTTTCAAGACCCTCTTCAGGTGTGTTATTATAATCAAGCTTTTTGTAGCAAATTAACCAATCTTAACTTATATTGGAGTTCTAAAATGATTAATTTTACCCAAATTGAGACACACTGTATATACTTAATTTCTATGGTAATCCTGTAGAAATGCTTGTCATCTCTGGAGCTTCAAGGAGTTGCCACTGTGGCAAATGCCATGTCACAACAAAATTCACTCCATTTCACTGGCTCAGTTGATGATGGCGTACATGGGGGGAATGATGGCAAACATGGGGTACCTGCTAGCATATCGCAGTACGGATCAAGGCAAAAGCACAAATCAAATGATCCAGGTCGTGATCTCTCAATTCAAGTTTTGGAGAAATTCTCATTGGTTACAAAGTTTGCACGAGACACCACATCAAGCCTCTTTCGGGATAATAGTGGTACTAATGCTTATGGACGGCAACATCAAGAATACTATCTAAACAGCGATAAAAACAAAAATCAGCAAACAGCAATAGAAAAGGCTGCTGTTCCCGCAGATCCACTGGAGGTAATGCGCCTTGCTGCTAATTTATCTTTGTGGTGTTCTTGAAGATTATTGAATCTGTTGTTATGTTTGATCGAAATACTTGCAACTAATACCAAGGCCATGCCTAGTGAATTGAAAACTTAATCTGCACTGTCATCTGACATTTTCTGTAGTGCAACACTGCAAAAGCTTATGATCTGAGGACCAACCTCGAGTCATCCACGTCATTTGTGCCTTAGTTAACCAACATAATTGAAACAAAAGTTAACAAACAAAACTTTTATGGAATTCTTATTTCTGTATTCTCATGATAGGTGTTTTTGAAACCTCGATCAGTGTTCATTCATGATTGGAAACTTCACATAATTCATGATATGTAACATGAGTTTTCCTATTATTTTGGCAGCCTGATCATTTGCCTCTAGTGTGGGGGAAACAAAGAGAACGTCCATTAAGTGTTGAAGAGGTAACCTCTTCGATTGCTGATATTCAGTACTTCATTTCATCATCTTTTCGTTTTGTATGTTCAATTGATTCATGGCGTTAAAAGTCCATCGTGCAGCAAGTTTGTGAACATAGCAGTGTAAATTATTCCTTGAGACATCAGTTGAATCTACAATGGGCGAGTTCAATGTTAGGTTTCTAATAGAAGTATTGGCATAAAGTACTACAGTCATGGTCCTTAGGACAGCCAAGTTTCTGTTCGGTTTTGATAAATTTAATACTTATGTTGAAAATATACATGTCCCAAGATTTGTGCCATTTGTTGTTTAACTTACTTATTGCATTCTAATAAACATTTAAGGCGGGTACTGTAATGGAACTGTTCCCCAGCAATTTTTCAATTGTTTTTTCATGTGTGAATTTAAACACTTAAAATATATTATATGAATACAACCGTTTACCAAGGTTTAGATTGATGATTGCTTGAACCTAAAATGAGCATGGCATTCAGTCTTAAAAAAAAGTGTCAATTCAGCCTGTAGAGTTCATCCCAGTTTATACTACATATTATTATTTTTTGGGGGGGAAACTTCACTGGCCACCATATATTAATATGGTCAGCATCAGTTTTCCCCTCTCAGCTCTTCTTTTTTTTTTTTTTGACTGAAAAATGTTTTGCCAGTGGAGTGCTTTCTTAGATCCTGAAGGCAGAGTTGTGGATTCGAAGGCACTGAAGAAAAAGGTTTTCTATGGGGGAGTGGATCATGTTTTGAGGAAAGAGGTTTAATATTTGATCCCTTATTTTCTTATAACTAGTGATCATGGCTTTCTTGTATATATAATAGAATATTGGGAATATAGGTCTGGAAATTCTTGTTGGGTTATTATGAATATGATTCAACATATGCCGAGAGGGAATACCTTGATGCCATGAAAAGAGCAGAATATGAAGCCATAAAATCTCAGTGGAAGGTCAGTCAAGACTCAAAGAAAGTGCCCCGTGCTGCTTTGCCTGGGCCTTTTTCTTCCTCTCTACTTAAATTATTGATGATGTTTGGCTGATTTTAGGAGCTCGTGTAGCAAGTGTTGATTTCTTTGTTGTTTGTTAGTCTGCTGTTGGGCGATCTATATTGCTAGTTTTTAGGAGTATCTGTTACCTTGTTAAGTAGAGAAAAGTTATAAATCCCAGCCTCATTCTTGTTAGGCAAGAAGACACCAAAGTAAGCAGTAAGAATAACCTAGGGAATCCATACCATGGATATAGATGACTATCTTTTTCGATTCTTTTGGACTATTTGGTAACCTGGCAGGGTTTGTGGATGCATGCGCCATCTAATGAATGTTCAAGTTTCCTGTATGATATGGGTTACATTACTGCAATTACAAATAGAAAAAGGAAGATAATAAAGAACCCTTGTTTTTTGCATGTTCTTTTTCATATAAATGTCTCACATGTGCAGATGTAATAACTAGATAAAAAAATAACCGTCTGGCTTTTGAGGAAGACAAGCGCATTATGCTTTATTGTTTTAGTTTTCTGGAACCGTATTACTTGAATCAATACTAGTGCTCCAACCAAGAACAGTCAATCCAGAAGATTGGAAAACAGTTGCCAGTGCCCCTTAACATGGAACAAACAATCCTAAGAGCATAGAAAATACAGAAAGCAAGAAAAGATTGGACCTTCCAGAATATCAACTTGTTGGTTGTGTCTTGTAGGGTAAACTTCATCATTCACCTTGATTTATTATCCATAAGGCAAAACAAAAGTAATTCCATAAAATTAACGAATGATTGGAAGTTTTGTTACTGTAAAATTTTACTTGTTGTTAGTTTCTTACTTTCTGTTACACTGCCTGTTTATACACTTTCTAAGTTATTAATATATAGTCAGCAGGGGCTTGCCCTACACCGCCCCCTCCCCCCCCCCCTCGTCCTTATAGTTTTTAATCATTTTCAACTTCTCTGTTCTCATCATGTTAGGTAGTAATTATTCTTGCTTACACGATTATGCAATTCTGCAGAGTATCTCAGCCACTCAAGCTAAAAGATTCACTAAGTTTAGGGAAAGAAAAGGGCTTATTGATAAAGATGTGGTATGAATAAATGTCTTCTTGTCCTCTCTACTGACCTTCCTATTTGTAATTCTGCATTATACCATTCTCTTACACTACTATTTTTATTTTATCAAGGTAAGAACAGATAGATCTGTTCCGTACTATGAAGGAGATGACAACCGGAATGTTGTAGTTCTACGTGACATCCTGTTGACATATTCCTTCTACAATTTCGATCTTGGTTATTGCCAGGTAAGTTTTCATCTTACACGTGATGGACGTGAAAAAAAAAAAAGCTGCCTCGTTTGAGTGAGGAACACAAATACACAATGTGGACTAGCTTTCTTCTAGTAAAGTTATTTCTCACTTATGGGTGGATTGATGGCTTTAGTCTATGCATGGCTCAAGCTTGTCTGAAACAAGGACATCATACATATATGCCCCTCCGTTGTTAAGTGTATGATATATGCTCAGAAGCAGTTTTTACCACTAGTAGAAGAAAACCATTTGGACTTGTCACATGAAAACAATATTGAGAAATATTGCAATATTATAGTAGTTCTACATCCTTTCTTATCAGTACCAACTTCTTGTGAAAATTGATTATCGAAGTTCTATATTGGAGACCTGATTCAGATGTCTAAAATTTCATATTACGAAATATCAGTTTCTGCAACATTTTTTTTATTATAAGGACTTCTACTTTTGGATCTAGGACTCTTAACTAATTATTAAGTCTAACCGGTGTAGGCTTGTTATCCTACAGTCATAGATATTTGCTGTACTGACTCATGCAGTGGCTTTCCTGTTGGTGGGTTGGCTGTTTGGTTGTTGATACTAACCTCATAAATCTTTATTTTACTTTAATTTCTCATTATCTAATTATATTGTGAACAGATTTGGGATTCAAAAGTTAGAAGTTTGACTTTTTGTTTCATGTGTTCTTTTGACATGAAGTCCATGATTTAATATCTG
The DNA here is from genome assembly GCA_001182835.1 of Oropetium thomaeum. Lineage (NCBI taxonomy): Eukaryota > Viridiplantae > Streptophyta > Magnoliopsida > Poales > Poaceae > Oropetium > Oropetium thomaeum. The sequence goes on from LFJQ01000057.1 coordinate 911,163, forward strand.
TACTCTATGCTCCAGGGAATGAGTGACTTTTTGGCGCCTATACTTTATGTCATGGAAGATGAGTCAGAATCGTTTTGGTGCTTTACTACCTTGATGGAACGACTAGGTGCCAATTTTAACCGTGACCAGAATGGTATGCATGCTCAACTACTAGCATTATCCAAGGTATGTCTCTACTCGGCATTCTTTGTGCCAGGAGCAAAGTAAGTGTTGCTATTTTTCCATTTTGCAATGTAATGCACAGGCTTAGTAAGGTTCAATCAATAAAATCTCAATACAATTTTTCTTTGTTGAATCATTTTGTGAAGATATGCAAATCCACTTTGTGAGCCTATCCCAACTTGTTTGGGACTAAAAGGCTTGGTTGCTGTATTTTTATATGGTTCTTATTATATGCGCTCATTGGTTCCCATTCCTATGATTTTTTGCCTTCTTACAATTGGGGAAATTCTATGTGTTTGTACATGTTTACACTTAAAATGCCAAGGAGATCTATTAGTCTATAGATCCTTTGTCATTCTAACCTCCTACATTTTTTCATCTGTTTGTTACATTCAAAATGTTGTCAATGGTTTGATGCTAGTAGCTACTGCATTTCAACATATGGCTCACAATACCATTGTACACTAATCCATGGAATTGCGGTGCTAATTTATGCTAATTCTTTTTCTTATGTGCCCCAGCTTGTGGAGCTTCTTGATCCTCCATTGCACAGCTACTTTAGGCAGAATGACTGCTTGAACTACTTCTTCTGTTTCCGCTGGGTTCTTATACAATTCAAGAGGTAATTCATTCCTTCTATGCTTTAAGTTTTATGTGCCTTGCATCTGACTTGCTCAAAATTTAAGCTTCATTTGTTGTACATGTGTAACAGATCATTTTGAATATTAGTACTATGCTGTAGATTCTTTGTGCTACTTCAATAATCTTGATAATAATAATTGCTTTCTTGAATATCTGCGGTAACTGGAGGCTGAACTGCTACATGCTTATTACTGTCTTATCCTTACAAATATTTTCCATTAATAATGTTGAATCATATGTGGAATCAATTTTCCCAGTAAATTCCAAACGGTCGGACAGTCACTGACTGAGAAAATATAGCTAAGGACATCATGGTAAGCTCCTCGGCTCCCGCTCTCGCCCCCTCGGTGCCCGTTCCCGCCTATTCCCCTCCCGACGCCTCTCCTTCCACCAGCCCCCCGCCGGCGCACTCCCCTGTTCCGGCGGCCACCACCAGGGCGGCGCTCCACGCAGAGGTCGCCCCTCTCCCCCAGCAGGCGTCGGTGTTCCCCAACTCCTTGTCTTCTCTCGCTACGCCGTTCACCCCGGGCGGCCGCTCTAAGGAGCAGAGGTGGAAGGAGTTGAGCCCCTGCTCCTTGCAGGTTTCCTCGACGAAGCCGGCGGCGGCCACCTCTGTGTCTTCCCCCACGGTGACGTTCAAGGAGATCCTCCTCTCCTCATCTAGCGCTTCGTCTATTCCACGGCGGGTCGAGGCTAAGCCGTCTGAACCGCCCAGGATTGTTCTGAAGTACAAGCCTAGGCAATCCTCTGCTCTTCGTGGTGCAGACGGGGATGGCTGGCAGCAGGTAGAAAGCCGGCGCGCTCGCAAAGCCCGCACTGGATCGCAGCAAGCCTATCGGCCTGTGCCGGGAGATCTCCGGGGTCGGTGTTTCAATTGCTTCTCTCCAGATCATCGTGCTGCTGCTTGTTTGAAGGCTCCACGTTGTTTCAAGTGTCGCCGGTTGGGCCATCGATCATACACTTGCCCTGGCCGGTCGCTCCAGGCTCAGCGCTCAACTCAGGTGTGGCGTCGGGCTCTCCCGCAAGCTGAGGCTGCAGTCATGGAACCTGAAGCCAATATTGCTACTCTGGGTGATGCTGCTGGTAATCAAGCCGACGGAGGACAGACCCGGCGCCGTCGTCGACGCCCTAGAAGGAAGCGTGCGAGGGCCGCCGGTGGCCCCCCGCCTCCGTCGCCAGACAGCACTACGGAGGAGCGTGTTCTAGATGAGGTGGCGGCTGTCAGCACACGGCCTCGCCGGATTATTGATCGTTCTTCCAAGATCGCTACAGCAGAGGCGGAGCTCTACACTACGTTGGCTGTCACGATGGTTGGGGATTCTGGGGAAGATTCGGTCGAGGTTGTGGCGACTGAGCTCGCTCGTTGCTACGACATCCCGAAGGATTCTCTAGTTTTCCATCGCCTGGGTCCTGGTGATTTCCTTCTGGTCCTCCCAGATGAGGATTCGGCGATTCGTATTTACAATGATGGTCGTCCATTCTTGCTACCTCCGCTCTCCCTTCTTTTCCGACGATGGTCTCGTCTCTTGAAAGCTGGTGGAGATGTTCTTCCTGTTTTGATCAATGTGGAGCTCCGCGGTATTCCACCTCATGCTTGGGAGCTTGAAACTGCTGAAGCTTTGCTGAATGAATGGTGTTGGATCAGTGATTTGCATCCTGATACAGTGGATCGTCGTGATTATGGGTCCTTCAAATTCAAAGCCTGGTGTTCTAATCCTGCGTTGATTCCAGCTGCTCTGGACTTGGTTATTGTTGAACCGCCGGTTCTTGCTGAAGAAACCCCGCTGGTGAAGCGCGGTCTGGTGTATCCAGTGGAGGTTCATATCTCGGCGGCCTCCTCTGCAGTCGTTCCTCCACCTCCGCCTCCGGGCGGAGATCGGCCGGATTACGGTAAAAGACCACGTCGGCGTCATGGTTCTCGTCCGCCGGGTCCTTCTGTTCGGGGTGAACCTCGTTCCTCGGAGCCTCGGCAGTTGGACCAGGCTTCGGGACTCGGTGTCTCTAATGCTGGCGCCCCTATGGACGCCTCGGATACCCCGCAGGTTTTGAAACTTATTGATGATTTGGCGGCTTTGGTGATCACCCCTTCCTTCGGCTTTGACGAGCAGTTCTCTGGTTTGGCTCCAGCTGGTCCTGTGCTCGAGTGGGATGATCCAGCTAAGGCTGTCGATCTCCCTGCTCTGGAGTCGGACCGGCTTCCCTATGATGGGGCCCTGACTTCTCTACGGGTAACAGACTCTATCCCTTCACAAGATCCGGTGTTGGCATCAATGTGCATTTCTCCTGAGGTCGAAGTTGCAGGGTCTGACCCATCTACTGTCTCATCTCATAGTCAAGCTCTGCAAAATAAACCTGTTTCTCCACCTGTCGCAGGGAGACCGGCGGAGGAAGTCCTGCCTAGTGAACCCTCCCCTGTTGTTTCTCATTCTGGAACTGTTGATCGACATGTTGTTTCTCCAATCAGGGGTGCTGTTTCAGTTAATATATCTGAAGGAATTGAACCTTCAGTTCCCAGGATCAACAATACGGGCCAAATGAAGGACTCCATTACTTTTTCCAGAAGGAAAACAGGTCCTCAGCAGCAAAAACAGAGCTCTCCTTTATCTGGGCCTGCCACTGATTTCTTGCAGCAGATTGTTAAGCCTGCAGAAGCTGTGTTATCAGTACCACCTCCTTCGAAGAGAAAGAAGAAGCTTCTACCACAGGACTTCAAGCCTCGACGCAGTCGGAGAATTGCTAAGCTCTCCCCGCTCTTACCTGAACACAAAGCAGCCTCCACAGCCTGCCGCAAATTAGGTTTTGTTGCTGAAGGAGAGAAGCTATCTGATGAAGCCCTCGCCAATTATTCTGCTGTCTTCGAACAACCGTTGAGTCAATCTCATATTGCAGCACTTGCATCGCTCTTCGGTTGGTCTGTTCCATCGGATTCGGAGCCACGGTCTGCAGTCCTCTTGACAGCCTGATTGTTGTTGTTCTGTGGTCTAGTTGCTATCCCCTCTTTCTAAATGGCTGCTTCTAATGTGCTAATCTGGAATGCCCGTGGTCTTAATGATCGGGCTAAACGTGATGCTGTTCGTTTGGTAATTGATGATTGTAAACCGATCCTTTTATGCATTCAAGAAACTAAACTGTCCTCCATTTCTGAGCATGATATTCTCTCCTTCTTAGGACCTGCTTATAGCAGTAGTTTTGTTTATCTGCCGGCTCATGGGTCTAGAGGTGGTATCTTAGTTGCTTGGAGAAATGAGGTGCTCTCTGAGCAACAACACCGTGTTCATCGCCATTCTGTCTCGGTTCTCTTCAAGCCATCTGTAGGAAGTAACTGGTGGTTCACAGGTGTGTATGGGCCTCAGCCTGATGCAGAAAAAATCGCCTTCCTTGACGAATTAAGAGAAGTTAGATCTCTCTGTGATGGTCCATGGATGGTCGCTGGTGATTTCAATATGATATATTGCTCCGCTGATAAGAATAACAATAATGTTAACCGTGCTATGATGGGACGTTTCAGGCGTTGGGTTAATGTCTCAGAACTTAAAGAAATTCCTCTGATTGGTCGTCGTTATACTTGGTCCAACGAGAGGGACTCTCCAACTTTGGTGAAATTGGACAGGGTTTTATGCACTACTGATTGGGAGATTCTGTACCCTGAATGTCTGCTGCAAAGCCTTGCTTCGGAGGTGTCGGATCACTGTCCGCTAATTCTCGGGTTACAGGAACCGATTGTGGCCAAGAAACGCTTCCATTTCGAGAGGTTCTTGCCAAAGATGGAGGGTTTCCATGAAATCGTAGCTGAAGATTGGAATTCACCACTAGATGCAGATTGCCCATTGGAAAGAGTCTCTCTCAAATTAAAACGTCTCACTAAGATGCTGCAATCATGGAGCCAAAAAAAGGTTGGGCATATCAGATCTCAGCTTGGGCTGGCACGGGACATTCTCCATAGATTGGAAATAGCCCAAGACCATCGTTTGTTGTCTGCTGCAGAATCTTGGTTCAGAAATGAACTGAAAAAGCATTGCCTTGCTTTAGCATCCTTGGAGAGAACCATTGCTAGGCTTCGGTCAAGAGTTAGATATATTAAAGAGGGGGATGCAAACACATCCTTTTTCCATCTGCAGGCTGCATTTCGGAAGCGCACAAATTTTATACCCAAGCTACAAGATGGAGATAATTTAATAACATCGCAGGAAGGGAAGCAGGATGTTATGTTCCATTATTATAGCAGCCTGTTGGGTACTACAGTGGCTCGGGATATAGCTCTGAACTTAGATTTCTTTCACAGGCATGGAGAGGTTTTAACCTCGCTTGATGACGTTATTTCTGAAAAAGAGGTATGGGACACGATTAAAACCCTACCATCTGCCCGGGCTCCAGGGCCAGATGGCTTTACAGGGGAATTCTATAAATTTTGTTGGTCAATAATCAAGCATGATATCATGGCTGCCATCCTTTCTCTACACCAAGGGGATTCGAGGAAATTGCATCTGCTTAACTCTGCTTATTTGACCTTGATCCCGAAGAAGACTGATGCTATCTTGCCTTCTGATTTTCGACCAATCAGCCTCGTGCACAGTTTTGCTAAGCTTATTACAAAGATCCTTGCAAACAGGTTGGCTCCTCGGTTGAACTCTTTGGTACGCACTAACCAGAAGGCTTTCATTCGCGGGAGGTGTATACATGATAACTTTATTATGGTACAGCAAACCATCAAAGCACTGCACCATCATAGAGCTTCAAGCCTCTTTCTGAAACTGGACATTTCTAAAGCTTTCGATTCAGTCTCCTGGAGCTTCCTCTTAGAAGTCCTGAGGCACCTGGGGTTTGGGCCTGTTTGGTGCAACCTTCTTTCCAATCTGCTGAACTCAGCCTCAACTCGGGTTTTGTTAAATGGTGAACCAGGAGAGTACATTAAACATATGCGGGGACTGCGGCAAGGCGATCCTCTCTCGCCGATGCTCTTTATCCTTGTCATGGATGTACTCAATAGTTTATTTGCCAAAGCAGATGACATGGGACTTTTACACCCCCTTTCCCATCGTTTCAACAGCCAGCGGTTATCTCTTTATGCTGATGATGTGGTAATCTTTGTCAAACCACGGCAGGATGATCTGCTCTTTACTAAAGAAATCCTCTCAGTTTTTGGTAGGACATCTGGGCTGGAAACGAATTTGCAGAAAAGTTGTGCTATACCAATCAACTGCGAGCAAGATATCTCAGAATTGATTAGTGACTGCCTTCCATGCCCGATTAAGGAGTTCCCCTGCACATATTTAGGCCTGCCTTTATCTATCAAGAGATTGACGACTGCTGATCTCATGGTATGGATTGAGAAGGTTGCCAGTAAACTACCAGGCTGGAAGGCTTCACTTATGAATTTGGCCGGTAGAGCTGCTTTGGTTCGGTATGTCCTCACAGCTATTCCTCTTTATCTCCTTGTGGCTATTAATGTACCTAAGTGGTTCATCAAGGCCATTGACAAAATTAGAAGAGGTTTTCTTTGGAAAGGTAGAAAGAAAGCAAATGGGGGCAGTTGTTTAGTAGCCTGGGACAGAGTTCAAAGACCCATTAAATATGGCGGTCTTGGTATTCTAAATCTGGAAACCATGGGCTGGGCACTGCAAATTAGGTGGCTGTGGTTCCAAAAAGTACACAATGATCGACCTTGGCAAGGTCTGGATTTGCCATGTCATTCTAACAGCAAGGCCCTTTTTTCAGTAGCTGTCAAGACCCAAGTTGGAAATGGTGTCAATACATTGTTCTGGTCGGACTGTTGGCTTGTTGGGTGTCGCATAGCTGATTTGGCCCCAAATATTATCAACCGAATTCCTAAGAGAGTGGTTAATACAAGAACGGTGGCTCAGGCCTTGCAACATAATTCCTGGACACAAGATGTTCCAAGGAATTTGGATTTAGTTGGTCTTGGGGAGTATCTGCAACTGTGGGATTTACTTGATGAATTTACCCTAAGTGATCAGGAGGACCATCATTTTTGGAGCTTCTCTGGTTCAGGCATCTTCTCCACAAAATCTGCTTATGATATCTTTTTTGAGGGATCTATCACCTTTGAGCCTTGGAAGCGCTTGTGGAAATCTTGGGCTCCTAATAAGTGCAAGGTGTTCTCGTGGCTTGCAGTCCAAAATAAGTGCTGGACAGCTGATAGATTAGCGAGTAGAGGCCTTCCCCACCCTGAGGCTTGTCCTTTCTGTGATCAGGAGGATGAAACTATTCAACACATCCTCACAACTTGCGTGCTGGCCAGACAGTTTTGGCACTGCCTTCTCGCTCCCCTGGGGTTACAGAACCTCATCCCAAGCACCGTGGAAGAATCTTTTGCGGAATGGTGGAGGCTGCTAAGCCAGGGTGTCTCCAAGGAGTTGAAAAAGGGGGTGAATTCTCTAGTAATTCTAGGTGCTTGGATTCTGTGGAAGCACCGCAACTCTTGTGTTTTTGATGGTGCGCCCCCGAGCCTTACGGAGGTCATGCGAAGTTTCAGAGAGGAACACCATATTTGGTGTTTAGCGGGAGCAAAAAAGATGCAGGCACTCGAGCTGGTTGCTGCGCTCCCTTTGGGGTAGACGTGTCCCTTTGGGATAGACGTGTAGTTTTGGTCTAGGGTCCTGTCTTTGTCTTTGTTTCTTAGACAGTCTTTTAGTGTTTTTTTCAGCCTCTCAACCTTGGTCTAAGTTGAGATGGTGTTGTTGTAATGACCAACCCATCTTCTTCTTAATTCAAAGAGGCGCAGCTCTCCTGCGTTTTTCTAAAAAAAAAAAAAAGAGAAAATATAGCTAAAACAGGTATCAGGTCTCTTTTCTTACTTCTAAGAAATTTCTTATGGATTGCAGGGAGTTCAGTTTTGAGCAGATCTTGCTCTTGTGGGAAGTTTTATGGACCCATTATTTGTCAGAGCACTTCCACTTGTACTTATGCGTAGCAATCTTGAAAAGATACCGTCAGAGGATAATAGGGGAGCAGATGGACTTTGATACCCTCCTCAAGTTCATCAATGAGCTCAGTGGCCAGATCAATCTTGACCGGGTTATTCAGGATGCGGAGGCATTATGTACTATTGCAGGAGAGAATGGGGCTGCTTGCATCCCAGCTGGAACCCCACCTTCAATGCCCATCGAGACTGACGGGGGCCTGTATGTGCAGGAAGATGAGGTGTTGTGAGATGAGATCCTGGTCACCTTTCAGAAAAATATTTGCACAAAAACATCACATCAGTTTGTATCCTGTTATGGTTTTGTCAACATCATAAACGTAATCAGTTGTAAGTCTACTTAAGTTCTGAAAGAATCTTGAAATGTTAGCATTGTATATATTACAGATTATACACTCCCTCGATTTTTTTTCAATTGTGGTCGTTAAGACAACAATTCTAGTTCAAAAATGAACTCAAGTGCTGTCCTAATGACAACAATTTTAAAATGGAGGTAGTACTTCTTTAACCCTTACTACCTACTGCTACCTTCTATGACCCTTACTTTGCATCAGTTAATTTCTAAATTTCTAACTGTCATGCCATTGGCTAATTACCATATGATCCATGCACGTACTTCAGTCTCTTTCAAGGCATTGGCTAATGTGGTTCATGTTGTCTATCCTTCGGTCTCGAGAAGTCATAGCCTTCCTTTGTTGGTTTAAACATTCAGATAGAAGGTTTCGGAGCAGAGAAGGTAAAAGTGCAAAGTTATGTATCCTCCAGGTACCATATGCCTGAGTATCATTTCTTTTCAACCGGTTACCCAACCTGCATGGTGAAGAACAGTAAGAGGTTGTGTATTGTGAAAAGCCTTATCAGGAATCATTAGTTTTCGCTTGTTTCAGGCTATAGTCTAGCCTAGACAGACCTGGTGACGAGCTTTTGGATGTGCCTCCTTTCAACCGGCGCCGGGGCAAAAGTATTTGGTCCTGGAATGCGGCTCAAAAGGAACAATACAACTACAATGATGCTGCACGAGCCTAATGAGCCATAGTGCAACTCTTCTCGAACACTCAATTAGAGCTTGGAAATGATTTCACACGTTCGTTTGCGAATTCGAAGACGAGTGGAAAGGATCTGCAAAACTCTGCTGTTTGTGTGAACTGTAAACAAAGCACTGGGAAATGCTGGCGCATGACTCCGGCAGCAAAGAGTGATCTCGGAGTACATCTCTCGGTCTCTCCAACTGACAACACTGTAACTGTCCACCCATCATTCCATGCATCCATCAGGGGAAGCCCATCAAGAAGTAATCAAGCGCCACGCGGAGACAGGGTTAGGCCCCCGGGCCCGCGAAACATTCTCTTCGCTCCTGTCATGGTGAGCAAGCAGGGAAAAGTTCGCCTCCTCTTTCCTTTCTCGAGAAAAGGGGGGAAATTAATTCGTCCACAGCATGAATCGTCCCTACGGTGAGCTGAAAATGAAGAGTTCGTTTATGGCATAATGATCTTGCTGGGCCAGTCGTATTAGCAGAGCAATGAGTGCTATTTTATTACTACGATAGAGGGAGGTAGTAATAAAATAGCATTATCGAAACACTAATTTATACTATCTCTTGACGAGTTAGAACTTAGAATTGCTTTATGAAGAAGTACTAGTATTAAAAACTGTGTGGGTGACGGAGCAGGATGCACATTCCAAGATAGTCCTTAATCGAGGGTTGACGGTTGAGTCACTTCACTTTTGACGTGCAATCGTGCACTCAAGAGCTCGTAACTGAAATACTTTATGAATGCCACGCTTCATATATACTACTTGTATTTGTACCAATCATGAATGCTGCTTCTCCTGGACGTATTTTGTTTTCTAAACCACAAGAGAGCTTTTCGCCCGAACAATAAGATATATACTACTAGTACCTAATTATATTCACTTTATCTATAACCAAATTAGAAATTAGAGCACTAATTAACATGCAAGTAGACGAGTATTCAATGATACTGTACGATGCAACTTGACATTTCAAATAGTCTTCATAATAGGATAATGGCTGGTCCACAAACACACACAAGGATTAGTTATGGGAAGGGAGTAGAGCGCAAAGTTCCTCAGGTCGTGAAAACTGATATATGGGGAATAATGGAATATTACCTTCTTTTTTCGCGTGGAATCTGAGGTCGGCAAACTATAATGTTGTTGCATGTGCAGAATTCCACTTCAAAAAATTACAAAGGGAGGGGGGAAGTGTCGTGTGCTTAATCAGTGGCTACTACTAGCACTTGCCACTTCCAGTTTCCATAAGGCCTACCCCTGATGTAAGTCGATTTGAAGTTAGGGGAATGAATCTGTCGGCCATGACGTTATGTCTTGCGAGCTCTCAAAAACCATAACATCTCTAACAGCAGCCGGTGTCACTCTTTGCCCCTCAGAAACTGCATAACATGTCGTCATGCCTGCTTCAGAAGGTGTACTAAAACACAAATAATTTCAGATTTTTTTTTAAATTTTTTTGAAAAAGTTATAGACCGTGTAAAAAAAGGCATATACTATTTCGAAAACATGAAATTTCGCCAGAATTTCACCGAGGATCTATCCAATTTTTCCAGTCGATCGGTGTGTTAAACGATGAGAGCCGAATTCTCATGCATTCCGACAGCGGCGCATGCGTGCGGGTCGTTCACTCATCCATTGCCTCATCATCACCGTCCCCCCACCCCACCGCTCCATTTCTGTAAACGCGATATGGCAAGCATGGCCCACCCGGATTAGTGTTAAAAACTAAGCAACGCTTAAGCGTGCACGCGGCAGCTTTACGCGACGCCATCATAACGAGCGCGGAATATCTAGGCCGTTGGCGCATATATAAGAAAGGAGAAAAGAGGGATAAAGTCGCCTACCAGCTGGGCTTTTCGTTAAACCAATCCAGCTGGTCTCTCCGTAGCCCAACAACCTGGTGACATTCCTTGGGCCATATCTCTCTGCCTAGTGTGGCCCACCTGGTCCGTGTCTTTTTTACGCAGCCGGCGAGAGAATAAAGTTGTGCCATCGATAGATGGACGAAAGAGGTAGGAAAAGAAGAAAAAGGAGAGTGAAAGGAGCCTCGCATTGTTAAGATCTAATGATGAGGAATAGGTGGAGTATTACTTGGGATTTGTAAAGTGTTATAGACACTCTCAGTTGTGTCTACCTTTATAAGGTTTTTATATAAAAATTTTGAACCATTTTCCTTGTCTGGACTACTGTTGTTCCTGTCTTTCAGATAGTCGAGGACGACCATACATGGTCTAGCAAGTAATATTGTACTAGTGCTCAGTTAGTATAGGGATTCACAACCTGCTAAATTATTTGTCAGATAGTTATGTACTTCCTTTGGTTTTAAAGCATTGATGTTGATTAATTTAGAAGAAAAAAACACTAATGAGCGTCGATATTTTAAAACGAAAGAGACTAAATATCATAGTGATGAGCCATGCCGACAATCATTGGTTCAGCATAGTGCAATCTCTGATGATGAAAAATGTGATTCAGAATAAATTAAGACAGACAAAAGAATGGAATATACTTTTCATGCCAATCATGATTGTTCAGGAATGGGAATCTACTAATTAAAGGTTCCATGCGTTAGGTTAGGTTTCGTACATCGAAATCCCGATATTTTATTACGGGTTACTGTTTGCTGTTTTTCTCTTCTAGGCACATTTGCTGATTTATTGCTCGGTTTGCTCGTCTAGGCAAAGTTTCTGATTTATTACTCTATATGCTGATTTGCTCTTCTAGGCAAATTTAGGGAAACACTAATGGATGGTTGTTAGTTTTGAATGAAAAACTAATGGGCGGGGAAAATATGTGCAAAAGTTCAGAGTTACTTATGTCTATCAGTTCGTTCTGCTGAGGCAAGTATGAGATTATTAGTACAAGACAAGTTGCATATATATAACTCTCGGTGCAAGTTCTAGGCACTAACTGTTATGGATTGAGGCTGGGACCTCGACCACGGCACCGAAGAGAAGAACCTTAAGTCTCTTCTTCTTCTATGTCTCCTTTTAATACAGACTTGACCTCTTTAAATAAACTAATAACCTTAACCCTATGGGCGATACAGTAGCCACGCTACTGTAGCGGCTGCTACAGTGCTACACCGGCCCAACTAACAACCCATAACATTCCACCCCTCCTTACGAGCAGCTCGCCCACGAGCTGCAATCAAACTAGCTAATTGAAGACAACTGGACTTGATATGACTATTAAGCCTTTTACATTTCGGCTTAAGACTTATTGTATTGACTAATCAATAATTAACTTAAACAACGACGACTCGATGACAGATGCCCTATTGGAAGCTTGACCTGTTCTTCCTTCAGCCATCGGCCTAGGCAGTGAGCAGCGTGCTGCCATGAATAAAATATCCAACCAGGCCAAGTAGCAGCACGTGACAGCAGATGTCCACTCCTTTGCAAGCTTGGTATTGTCCAGAAAAAAATAGAACTAAGCCTGAATAGTATGGAAGAGGAAGCCAAACAAGGCACCAGCACTAGTAGAGCAGGTGGCCACCATTGCCGCTAGTAGGCCATCCTCTCCCAGCAGGTGGTTGTCGCTGCTTTCCACCATGAACAAGCTGTTATTGCTATGTTGTGAAGCGAGCAGGAGACCAGCTTGAGGAAGATGCTGTAGATGAGGCTGCACTGGTTTAGAAGATTGATGATGGAGATTTCGAAGCCGACCACGACACGGTCGCAGGAGGTGGAGACGTGCCCTCTCTTGATGCTTGTCCTTTGCGTACGCAACAAACCAAATTTGAGAAAGCGGCTCATCGCAAAAGCCAGCGACCTCGTGCTTGTGGTGCTTGAGGACGACAGCCTCATACTCCTGTGGTGAGGGCTCCAACAGGCCCGTCATGGACTCCAGGGCCGTCCTCCCTTGCGGCTGCCGCGGCCATAGATCCAGAGGGGTAGGAGCCTACGGCTTCGTGTCCACAATCTCCCCTCCCTTCCCGATCCCAAAAGGAGCCAATGCATATGGGCACAACAGCGGAAGCGGCCGCAGAGACAATGAAATGAATGTGGCGAGGAAGCCGGTGACCGACGGCTTTGCAACCACAGCGCCCTCACCCCTCACCCTTCAGCGTGAGGTGTGGCCTGGGATGAGCTGCGGCGGCGGCAGCCGTGGACTGCATCTCCGTGTTGATTTCGAGAAGAGGATTTGCAGTGGCCACAATAATTTTGGCGCCCGATGTGGGCACCTTCATGTCGACCACACATGACGCTGGTGCCTGAAGCCGCGGCAACCATGTCATCTCCAGCGCCGTGATGCGGGTTTCGTGGCCGTCCAGGCGCTGGTTGATTAGGTCCAATTACTGGCTGATGAGGTTCACCTGGGCGAGGATGAGATCGATCTTAGCGGACATGATGGTGGTGGTCACAGGATCGACAGCGCCGGCCATTGAGGCGTTACGCCAAATTGTCTCTGATACCAATTGTTATGCATCGAGGCCCCAGCCTCGACTATGACACCGAAGAGGAGGACCTTAAATCTCTTCTATGCCTCCCTCTAATATAGACCTAACCTCTTTAAATAAACTAATAACCCTAACCCTAGGGGCGCTACAGTAGCCACGTTACTATAGCAGGCTGCTACAGTACCACACCGGTCCATCTAACAGCCGATAACACTGACGAGCAATATTTGTAGTACCAATTAAGCATAAAATGTCTCAGACAGTATTTCAAGCCTTCAAGGTACATGTCACTTTGGGTTGTCGGTCGTAACCACATCAAAAACTAAACGGAAAGCAGAGTATGTATCCCCAGTATCTGTTGAGTGTTGACTAATTAAGTTACCGATGATTCCTCAGTTACATTTTTGTTCACAAAGATAAACTGTAAATAGTAGCTTCAAGTAGCTAGAACCAACTCACAGAAATCTAATTAACCACCGCTAATTAAGTAAATAAGTAATATTGTACATACACCATTTCTTTGCCAAGCCCTCTCCGAATTAGTACAAGAAAGACAACTATGCAAACTATCCATGCATGCGTACATACAAAGGGGCAGCTAGCTGAATGCAAGAGACTGAAACTTTGCGCTGGAGCTCGTTTAATTATGTATCAGACCCGTAGCAGGTAGATGCTGAGCTCGGGGCCGCCGCTTCCGTCCGGGTTCATCATGTAGAACGCCTCCGAGTCCCTGGACCCGACGACCCGCTCGAACCGCGCCCGCATGTACATGAGGTCGCCCTCCTCGGCAGCGGTGCCCGAGGCAGCGCCGGCGACAACGTCCGGGAGCACGCCGGCGCCGACGGAGACCGGCTCGACGGCGCGGAGCACCTTCCAGTCGTCGCCGCCGCAGTTCCGGCGCACGGCGTACCCGCACTTGCGGCCGTTGCAGTACGCGCGCCACGTCGGCTCCTCGAGCAGCGCGCGCCGCTTCTCCCCTGCAATAAAATGGATTTGTCAGTAGTTACTTAGTACCAGTTTCCAGTGGCGATATAAGTCTGTATCGTGTCGGTTGGTGCAGGGCGTACGTACCTGCGGCGAGCGGGTGCTTCTCGCACTCGAGCGCGAGTCGGACGAGGCCCGAGGACATCTCCCTGACGAGCGCGCCGGTGGAGTAGGCCGCCATCTCCACGAGCAGCACGGGCGCGGAGCGTGGGTCCGTCTGCAGCGCGACGTGCACGCGCCCGCGCCGACGCCCGAAGATGGTGCCCGTGACGCACGACCCTAGCTGCCGCCGCCGCCGGCGCTGCGTGATCGCAGCCAGGAACGCCGACCGCAGCCGCCGCAGCGCGTCCGTACGCTTCCTCGACGACGACGAGGACGACTGCTCGGCGGCGGTCGTCGCAGCCTCGGGCGGCGGCTCCTCGCCGCCCTTGTTGCTGCTCTCCTCTTGCGCCGACTCGGTGTTTTTGGTCGTCGAGCGCTTCTTCGACAGCCACGGGACGTTCCCGCTCCCTCCACCGCCGCCGCCGGCTCCGTTGGTAACGGCGCCGGTACCGCTGCTCCTCGAGCTGGGAAGGGGCAGAGGTGATGCCGCGCGGAAGGCTCGCGCCATGAAGGACGCGTGGTGTGCGTGCGTGCGTGAGTCTGGCTGTCTGTGATGCGCGCGGCGCGTGACGCTAATAATGTGCGGCGCGAGCGCGATGCCGGAGAGAGAGCTTTAAGAGGTTGGCGGGCAGGGCAGCAGCAGCAGCTGGGTGGCGCACGCACGCGCGGCCGCAGCGCTTTTGTTTGGCAAAGCCGCGCGAGCCCTGGCCCTGCTGCCTGCCCCTGCAGCAGGGGCGCGCGCTGGGTACGGCCGCCGCCTGCGTGGCACGATCGAGAGGGACGGGGCGTACTACGTCAGAGAGTGGGCCGCCGGACCGGGCGCAATGACCGACCGACCGGGCGACCGGGCCGGCAGGGCGTGCACGGGCGTTCGTGGATGTGAAACGAGCACGCAGGTTCGTGCAACAGCGGCAGACTGCGGACGAGGGGCATCTGCTGGCACGGGGCGTGTCGCCGTGTCGTCGCGTGGTCGATGATGACGTCGCTTCAATGTCTTGTTACTGCACGAAGAAGCCAGTGTTCCGAGAACATCCATCACCGTCGTATATACTAACTAATTCGAGCCCTATTATTCCACTTTAAAATTAAACTGAAATTATCATCTTAATTTAGAAACACAGAGACGGAAATAGTTCCTATACGATACAAGTATGGCACGAAAAAGACGTGCGCCAGGTGGTGGAAGTTAAACTTCCGACTCACCTGCGGATCGCGGAACGCATTTTCATTCAGTTCACCAGGGCGCATGTTAGTTGGGTGTGGTGCTGGAAAAGGGAGGGAACCGAGCCAAAGCTTTTCTTTCCACGAACCGAAAACTAGGGATGGCCGCAGCGGTCCCCTCTCCCCGTAGTCAGTCGTACGCCGGCAGCCGGAAGTGTAGTAGTGCGTGATGCTGGCCCAGCGCAGGGGAGCGAGCGGCATAAATGATGATCACCAGCTTTAGCGGCGCCGGATTATTGAGTCGGATCGCCCTACCAGCCAGATGCACGTAAAGGCGAGGAACTTATCCTTGCTGCTCTCGCGATAGCGTTTTCGCTGCATCACAATTCACACATTCGAGGATGCTCTGTTCGTCGTCGACGGGCCGCGTGGTGGCGTAGCGTAGCGGGTTGGAACCAACTGAAATACGTCGTGCGGCCCGGCCATTGCCATCCTGCGGGCCGTTGGCCAAGCAAGTTTCAGTGAAACGAGTTACGACGATCGTTGGGCTTGCTCGGGCTCCGCCGAAACCACCAAATGGACCACCAGCTCCGCCGATACCAGCCAACCGCACACGCACGTGATCCCACGCAGCCTAGCCCAATAATTCATGAGCAGCCCAGCCTTCTTCGTAGGGAGTGATGGATGTGTGGTGGCAATGTTTTGCTCATACACGCGGAAGCAACAGTGAGTGAACCAACAATGCACCACGCAACACAGCCCAGGTGGTCAGGTGGAGGAGGTATCTGCTGCCTATTGTATTGCATTCCGATTGAAAAAAAAAAAAAGTACTCCAGCTGCGTTTATATATGGTCATCGCCGGACGATGCAGTGCCTGCGTACCTAACTTCGCGGCACAAGTGGTCTCTAACAATCTAATACTAGAACACTAGTAGTACGTACCACGATGACGAGGATAATCGATCATTGCGACTAAGCAAGTGAGACTGACTCACTAACTACGACTGTAACTAGTGATCAACTAAGATGGATCAGCGCTCGTATTGGTCGTAGCATCAGCTTGAGGAGCTTCGAAACTCCGGTTCATATGATTCAATTCGGTAATTGTATATTGTAGTATTCCGTTATTCTTGTTATCTTATATCTCTGCATTTTCCCTAATACTTAACCATGCAATTCATCATGAGCGACACGAAGAACAAGTGCTGCGAGAAACAAATAGTATATTATATGTACTACTAGTAGTAGTATATTGCAAATAAGCCTTTATTCGTCCTTTCTCCTATCAGACTGTACGTACTATCGTGCTATCCCGAACTGAATTAGGAACAGAGATAGACGGACCACCGATCGCGCCAAGAACCTCGATGGGCAGCTGCAGAACGAAGCTTTCTTCTTCGTCATGGCTCCTCCGGCGGCGGCGGCAGTGCCGTGGGCACCACCTCAACAACCACGGCGGGCGGCGGCGGCTTCGCCTCCCGCTTGTTGACGGCGCTCCGGCTCGGCGCCCGTGGCCCGCACCACCTCCTGGCCAGCCTCACGCAGTCGTACTGCTCGTCGGGCCCCTCCGCATACCCTGCGCACACCCGGCCGAAGACGCAGGACAGCAGCGTCAGCACCAGGACCGCCGCGAGCACCGCGAAGAACGCGCCGATGGAGCCCGAGCCGTGCCTAGTCGTCTGCGGAGGCATGGTGGTGTCGGAGCCCTGGTAGCCGTACCCGTACCCCGGGAGGGGCGTGAACGTCGTCGCCGGCATCGTCGGTGTCGTGGTGGTGGTGGTGGTGGTATCTGCCATTCCTGCGCATCAAGAGCAAGACGACGATGGAACAGGCAGTAACAACGAACGAGTACTGGCTAGTGCGTGACTTGTTCTAGTGGGCAGCTGAGCGAGCTAAAGGCTGCACAGGAGGTTATGCTTTGCACGTAGGATGGACACTGAGCTTTGAGGCTTTTCCTGAGCTGGAGCAGAGCAGGAAACAACAAGAGAGGGTTCGGCAAAGGCGGTAGCTAGCCCCCTTTGCGACCCGGCGATGTGTCAACGGACTAGAGGGCAGGTGCAGTAAAGTGTCTGCGCGATTGGCTTTTGTGTGGACTGTGGACCGATCGATCGAGTGGAGGAAAGCAACATGGAAAAGGCAGCACGCCCAGTGGGATTGTTTGGTAGTGCTATACGACATGGTGTTTAGAAGAGAGGCTAGAAAGGCACACGTCTGAATATACTACTACAAGGCTTTGTTTGGTGCCGAAGGAAATGAAATGGAGAGGATGTGATGAAATCCAAGAAAAAGCACTCTGCAGAAGCCTTTTACCCGGATCATGTGTCTGTCTCTGTTGAAGTATAAGTGATTTATTTTTTTTCTTTTCTCATTACCTTAGGTTTTTGGAACGGGTAGGTGCATGAAACTTAAATGATATCAGAGTAAGAGGTCTCGAATTTAAATCCTGACAGAGGTAATTTTCGCAATTTAAATCATCTGCTTCAAAATTTCACGTTTACGTACTGCGAAAGGTTATACGTGAAAGAGAGTGTTGAACTGATTTGATGCATAAAACTCTATAGGCTCTGTTTGCACCCATGAAACACATTCCGAAGGGTTGTTGTCCTTATTGATCTTTACTTCTTCAGGTCTCGCTCCTTTCATCTCGAATATAGTAGTTACGTTTTCTTGGCTGTACTGGGAGGTCAAATTCCGTTGAATTGCGCAAAAAGAAAAATTAACGAATTTGGCTTTTCATCGTCTCCTAGTCCTAGACAAGCCCCTTCAAATAAAAGAAGTGGAAGAAGCAAAAACTCCAACGAGCCCCTAATTTCTAGGCCACAAAGGCCTAATATGGCCTGAAAGATAGCCCATGAATCCGAACGGCCCGGCCCAAGGTTTAGGAGGGATAACTGGGCCTCGCGCCTCACCTTGTCCCCTCGGCCCTCGGCTTGTTCGAGTTGCAGCCTCCTCCATCCTCCTCGGCTCCTCGCATCGCTTCCTTCCCGACCTCTCCAACCTTCCAGTGTTTCGCTCTCCACGAACCGGCGAGCAGGGATGGCTGCGCGCCACCTCAGATCTGGCTTCTTACTCCTTCGTTCGCACGTCGCGGCATCCGAATCCACGGCTGTCGCCCAGGTCCCTGCTCCCCAACCTTTTCCCTTTTTGCCTAAACCAGATCCATTCCTGCCGATTTCGATTGGATTGCTGGGTCCTGTATCCGATGCATGCTGTTGTTTACGTCCCTGACGTACTGGGTTATTTTTTAGTTCGAGTTTTGAGTCCTCCATGTGTTTTTCGATATTATTTTTTTGGGGGACTGACGCATTCGTGCTGATACAGGGTTCGAGGTGCTTCGCGTCGCAGGCGCCCAAGCCCACTGGAAAGCAGATCAAGGTACTATATTTTCCATTTCGGGCAAATGTAGTTAGGGCTTGTTATGTTATGTTATGTTTGTCTTGCATTTTCATTATTTCACCTGTTGTGTTTTCTGTTGTTAGGAAATCGAAATGCCTGTTTGATGCCATTTGCCCTCCTATTGAATGCAACTGTGCATGCGCCCACCACTTCTTTTACTTAGATACGATGGATGGATCAGTGGATTAGAATAGCCTCAGTGAATTTTCATGTGGACTGATCTGCATTGTTTGGTATGGGTGCTGTAGGACAACAATTGCATTCTTGATATATGTTTTTCTATTCCCTGTTATGTGTCTAATTCATGTAAATTTCCATGGTCATTATATCCCCTTTAGTTTACTAGTTTTTGGCATCTTCAGACTTGTTTGTTTGTTGTTATTCCTTACATGTCGCCTGTTATCATGTTGTCTACCTTTGTTATGTCAGTAGGTTCCAGAAGCTCTGTATGGTGGCACAGGCAATTATGCTAGTGCACTTTTCCTTACAGCAGCCAAAGGAAACGTGCTGGACAAAGTTGAATCGGAGATTAAAACTGTTGTGGAGGCATCCAAGAAGAGCCCGATGTTTTCTCAGTTTATAAAGGATTTGTCAGTGCCAAAAGAAACCAGAGTGAAGGCTATAACTGAAATATTTGCTGAAGCTGGTTTTTCTGATGTCACAAAAAATTTTCTGGGTATGCTTCCTACTATTTTCATCTCTGTATTGTGTGTATATACACACTAATTTAGCTATAGTTGCTTAAAATGAGATAATCACTTTGAGAGACCCAAGAGAATGATTGGCAGATTGGTGTTATTTCATACACATGCCTTCTTTATGAACCATCTAAAATATATAATGATTTTTTTGTGCTTTTGCCTTCAGTTAGTGTTTCTATATTAATACAAGGACGATTTTATCATAATTGATCTGCTATGATTATTTGTTATGTGTAATAGTACTATATTTGGAAGGACAGTTATATAACCACCTGTGTGTTTCTTGTAACGATTACTTGTTTGAAGGATGTTTCCTTATAAATATTGATTTGATTTTTTAATGCTGATTACTTGGTATGGCATTGTGCATGATTTGTTCCAAACTATTAATATGCCTAACTTTGTGTTGTTCTGTGAAGCTGTCCTTGCGGATAATGGCAGGCTGAAATATATTGAACGCATTGCGGAGAGATTTGTTGATTTGACCATGGCACATAAGGGGGAGGTGAAAGTTGTTGTCAGGACAGTTATTGTAAGTTGATATTCCATCCTTCTTTCCCCTTGTCAGAATTGTAGTATCTGTAGCTTGGTCCCCTTCCATCCCATCTTTCCACTTGTCAGATTTCTTGTAAAAGTATGCACAACTGTCATTTGAATATCTAAATGGTCTTGGGTACACTTGCTTGACAACTATCGCACAACATTCACCCATTGAATTGTGCCAACCTTCACTTCTACAAAATGTGGATAAAGCATTTAAGAAATCTTTTTCTTGTTTTCTTCTTTTGCTTTCTTATTATTTTTCTTACTGCCCCTTGCTAGTACTTGTGGGTTTCATCTCCAGTCTACCCCAACTTTTCTTGGGATTGACATAGGCAGAGGTGTATTTAGATCAGTTGTTTACAGTATTTGGAGTATTTGTGACGCCATATCAATTTTCTTTCTGAGACTTATTTTCGCCTGCTATTAGCCTCTACCTGAAAAGGAGGAGAAAGAACTGAAGGAGACATTGCAAGATATCCTTGGGAAAAACAAAACTATCTTGGTTGAACAGAAGGTAATTATTTGATCCACGAGCTATGTGAATAGCTTTGAGGATAATATTTGAGGATCATTCATTATTCTAATTTATCTGCAGATTGACTACAGTATCATGGGAGGTCTTGTGATTGAATTCGGGCAGAAGGTGTTTGACATGTCGATCAGGACTAGGGCGAGGCAGATGGAATCATTCTTGAGGCAACCCCTTGAATTCTAACTTTCTTCTGGATAAAAGCCTCATTGGAATGCAGTGGCACTATTGGGTTTTTCCATGTATGCAACTTTGATCTAGCCTTTGAATATTTTTCCCCTCTGCATATAAAGGGCAATATATTTATATTGTCCTGTGGGCTAGAAGCCTCTTGAACAATTTACGTTCATTTCTTTGTTATACAAGCATGCACCAAAAACGTTAAAGGCGGTCATATTTAATGGTTTTATGCAAATGGTGTGATGCCAACCATTTTGAGAGAATTGCTTATTTATCATCCAGAAATAGCTTAATTCCTTACAACTCATCCAACAATCAAAGTTTCCTTATTTTGGCATTGAATCAGACATGGGTGCCTCTCATTCCATTGTTGTTAATTTTTTATTGTTTGTAAGTCACTAGTCTGTCTTTGGATGGTAATTATGGAATTTTCACAATCATATTCTCCCTCCTTTTTTTCTTATCAGGTCAATGATTTATATTATATGCCGTTGCAAATACTATTCCTATATCTTCAACTGCAAAAAAACTAATCCAGCGAGGTACCATTGATGTCATGTCGTTAAGTATGTTTCGTCAGGTATCAGATTTAGAATGCTTGCAGTGGTATACTATCTCTCCATAGATGTATAAATCCCTTTTCATCGTCCACGTTGTTTGATTGGACTGGTTGATGTTTTCGATACCGAACACTCTGGTGTGTGTCTCTTTCACCGAATACATAATGACAGAGAGTTCAGAACCTTTTAGCCCATCTGTTTTGTCTAGCCGTTTCTGAGCTACGATAATAACAGTGGAGGCCTTGGTCGGCCCTTATTTGTTGGTTAATTCAGAAAGCGTAAGATTGTTAAACCACTGAATTTTCGGCGCCGTTTGGTTATTTGCCGTTGGTAGCTGCTGCGAGTCGTACTATACTGGCGCGGTGGTTCCCAGCAATGAGCTTTGCTGTCTGTCTCACGGTGCATGTGTGTGTTTCAATAGAGAAACCAATCGCTTACAAAAAACGCACATACTCCAGTATATAACAGCATGTCAGCATCTGGTGTGCTCACGTAACAAGTGTGTGCTTGGCCTGACGCGTTCCTTTGCTTTCTTCCTCGTCTTAATGCATAGGCCAAGCTTGAGAACAAGAAACACCTAGCCGCATTTGACGGGTCCCGAGTGAGGTCGCTTCAAAGAATCAACGAAATTGATTCCTGAAGCCACCACACCACCCCTCGGCCAGGCAGCAGCTAGCTGATGAAGCCACGTTAACTAACCTCTAGCTCAGTCTTCCAAGCAACCAACCCGACGATGCAGTTATCGTCCTGAGCTGCTCCTCCATGCCCTCGCCACCACCATCCCCCGTCTTCCTCCCTCGTCCTCCTCGATCGTTGCTTCCGCGTTCCTCTCCGACGATCCTCCGTCGTCCGGCGCGCGATAGAGATGTCGTCCTCGTGTGCGGCGGAGACTGGGCTGGTGGCCATGGACTGCCTGGTGGTGTGCTGCTGCTGCCCGTGCCTGGTGCTGCAGGTCACCGTTTTCCTCCTGGTCCAGCTGCCGAGGAAGGTGGTCGTCAAGACGAAGAGGATCATCCTACGGAGGTGGCACAGAAGAAGGCCAGCGCCGTCGGCAGAGGAACAGGATGCAGGTGCTTGCTGCACCTCGCCAGCCTCTGCAGGCTTCAAGCTGGTGGACCTGGTGGTGGGCGACGACGGTATCGGACTCGGAGGAGGTGCATTTGTTGGGATCGGAGGAGAGGGGTGCACCGCCGATGGCTGGAGAGAAAGGTGTTTCGCCGATGACGACGACGACGATGGTGTGTGGGAAGCGCTCGTAGAGCAAGAAGGGCTCTTCTGGTTCGGCAGCTTCTGGGGTGCTAATAATACGACGCCGCTGGAGGAGGAGGAGGCTCCGGCGGCGGCGGCGGCGTACCGAGATGCTCCTATGGACCACGGCTTCACGTTACCTGTGGCGTGTTAGAGAGTGTGCGCGCCTAGGCGTGATGACGGTGCCACGATGCAAATTAATCAGAGGAGGAGTTGTAGGCCGCGAATTCCATCCGGAGCAGACTACTTGATTCGCATGAACTCTCGGTGTGTACAAAAATTATGTATTGATTCTTGACCCCGAATTGGGATATGATGAGATCTAAAGCAGGATCTCCCGCTACCGATATTGGTGTGGTCAGTTGGTCAATCAGTTAGGTTACCTAGCTTATGATTATGATGCGTCGTGCTGTCTGCGTTGGGCCTTTCTTATGCTTATGCTTAATTATGCCAAGAGGGTCGAATCGTACTCGTGTTCTGTGGCAAGCAAGACAAGGACGAGCAACCAGGGTAGCTTGCGCTGAACTCAGCTAGCTGCCGATCAGGCCACGTCAGGTGACGCGGCCCCGCACGAATTTAGGAAAAGCCGACGAAACGTGCCTCTTGTGGGCCCCGCGGCTCTCATCACGCTCTCGCTCCTCTCATCTCACTTGGCCCTTTGCGATACCAACTGGCCACAGCCCACAGCTCCCTGCTCGGCTCGGCGGCGCCGCTTCGTTGATGGATTGTTCCGCCAGGCCCCGCATCCGAACAGCTTCGCCGGCCGCCTCCAACCGCCTCGCTTTCGAGAGCCGGCGCCCGGCGGCCAGGATATCCGTCCGCCCGATGGCGTCGGCGGCACACGTGGAGGAGCCCTCGGCGTCATCGGAGACGAAACGGCGACCGACGGGTGACTCCTTCATCCGGCGCCACCTCAGGAGCCTCGCGCCGTACCAGCCCATCTTGCCCTTCGAGGTACCGCTAACTGCGCGACGCTCTTACTAGACTTTGAGTTCCCTGTGCTGGGGGTAGGCGGCGCCTCCCATATGCTCGCAACGTATTCGTGGGAATCCCATCCCACACCGCGCCCCCCCCCCCCCCCCCCCCCCCCCCCGGCGAATCTCCATTAATTGAGAATGGAATGCACAAATCGCAGTCAACTAATCCTCTGTCGTGCCTCTATCTGTCAAATATGCTTCAGATGTCGCTAATGATGTGTTATCCTATGATACGATATACTATTGTGTACTGCTTGTTCGTTCTCTCAGAATGGGTGCTCTTACCAGGTACTATCCGCTCAGCTTGGGCGTAAACCAGAAGACATAATCAAATTGGATGCAAACGAGAACCCATATGGCCCACCCCCAGAGGTAAGTTATTGTGATTCTATACAATGTTTTATGTAACATGTTATCTTTGAAAAACACTGATGACAAAAGGTAGCCAGACAAGCACAACAAAATCAAATTTGAAGTAGGATTCCTAAAACATTAATTCAAAACATATTACTAGCTCTGAGCTCACATCAGAACCTAACATTTCTAAACACGAGCAACAGAGTGGTGATCACGTGCATTAATAATGCCTTATCTTTGGTGTATATCACTAAACCATATATTTTCCTGTGAAGGTGGCTACAGCATTAGGTAATTTAAAGTTTCCCTATGTGTACCCTGATCCTGAAAGCCGTCACCTGCGTGCTGCTCTTGCTGAAGATTCTGGACTTGAATCTGAGCACATACTTGCTGGGTGTGGTGCAGATGAACTGATTGATTTAATTATGAGGTTAAAATCTAGCTCATGTATGTTCCAATATTTGTGATCTCATTCCAGAGTTGACCTATCTTTAATTTCACATATGGTGCAAATGCAGATGTGTACTAGAACCAGGTGATAAAATTGTAGACTGTCCTCCAACATTCACGATGTATGAGTTTGATGCTTCAGTAAATGGTGCACTTGTCATCAAAGGTAGTTCACCCTTGATCTTTCAGTTCGTTTTGTCAAAGTTTTCATGGTTCTTTTATTAATTTCAGCTTCTTTCTTGAATTTGTTTTGTTCAGTGTATGCATCTTCTGACACTTGTGTTTATTATTGTTGGGCACATTAACAAATGTAGTTCCAAGACTTCCCGATTTTTCCCTAGACGTTGCACATATTATTGAAGTTGTTGAACAGGAAAACCCAAAATGCATATTTCTGACATCTCCAAACAATCCAGATGGCAGGTATATCTTTATCATTTTATACTCAACAGGTATTGTGCTTAGCTGCTGTCCAGATCCCTCTCTTTTATTGATATAGTTTCATTTTATTTATGCAGCATAATCAATGATGAGGATCTTTTAAAGATACTTGATCTTCCTATACTTGTAGTGCTGGATGAAGCATACATTGAATTTTCAAGTCTTCATTCAAGGATGTCATGGGTTAAGAAGCATGATAATCTAATAGTTCTCCGCACATTTAGCAAACGAGCAGGTTTGTGATTCTGTATTGTCCTTTTCAGCAAGCATATATTAACATTTTTCTGAAGGAACTAACAACGTCACTGCTTTGTGATTTGTGATTGATTTGATTTCTTCTCATGTCAGTTTTAGGCTCACCTGATTTCATTCTAGTTTTACTTCCTTTTATGCCTGGATATTTGAATGCATATTATGTTACGATGTCATAGTCTTTACTAAACAAAACTATTGAGCGAATCATTGTTTGCATTTTCGTTGTTAGATCCTGTCTGTTGTGGTACCCTTACTAACACCTATTTTCTTAACACTAAAAATTGTCTTACAAGTTATTAATGGTACAGGTTTAGCTGGACTTCGTGTGGGATATGGAGCATTTCCTCTAAGCATTATTGAGTATTTGTGGCGGGCTAAGCAGCCTTATAATGTTTCTGTGGCAGCAGAAGTTTCAGCATGTGCTGCATTGCAAAATCCAACGTATTTGGAGGTATCTCTCTTTTATAGTATAAAATTCTTCTCACAAATTGACATTGGCTGACTCACTATTCTTCTATTGAACCTTGTATTACGAAAGAATGTGAAAAATTTGCTACTACAAGAGAGGGAGAGGCTCTATGATCTTCTGAAAAGAATACCATTCCTGAAACCATTTCCCAGTCATTCTAACTTCATTCTCTGTGAGGTGATATCAGGAAAAGATGCAAAGAAAATAAAGGTCCGTTTCCTTAAACCTAGCTTGTTACATGTGTTCTTTTTTTTTTTTTTTGAGGTTTTGTTGTTGTTCTGAGGTTAGAAACATTGTTGTTCTGAGGCTAGAAATGTTGTAACTGTTCAAACAATTTCCATAAAAATGTACAATGTAATTGTACAGAATAAAATTTGCGAAACCATTCATGTACTTTGCTAAACTAAAATTTCAGGATGACCTTGCGAAGATGGGAGTGATGATCCGTCACTATGACAAGAAGGAACTGAAGGGGTATATTCGTGTTTCGGTTGGGAGACCAGAACATACTGATGCACTAATGAAAGGCCTGAAAGCACTCCAATTGTAAGCACTTGCAACCACTGCATCAGTAGAAGCACTGAAGTACTTGACGAGTATGTATGAGGCAGTCTAGTGGAACGATGGATGCAGTCTGTAAGAGGAGATTGCATCAACATCTGTTATGCCCAAACTAACAAGGGCCAATAAAAAATCAATAAATACTTTTGCATGTTCAAGTTCTTTTGTTGCCCCCTTGGCACCTTCTCATCTAGCGACTTGCTCATGGTTATGTTCAGATTTCTCTGTAGCTTGCTGAGCTTCAAGCGAACAAGGGAAGGTTTCCTGTTAGAAAATGCAGCAAGCTAAGAGAGAGCGCCAACGCAGCAAAAGGGCCTCCCGCGACGCAACTGCGTCTTCACAAATGCTCACTGGTCCTGGACGGCATGCTTGCTTTCACGATTTGGTTCTCAGCTGTCAGTACTAGCCGTTTGCCGCGGGCATGGTTAAGCATCAGTGCATGCATTTGATCCATTTCGTGTCCGCGTGTTGCCAAGCCCATTACACACATGGCCCTCTGCTCATATTCCATTCTTCTCCGCCATGGCGCTTCCTTCAAAACGCAAACTTTATTCTTGCGAACCCTGTCCCAAATCTCGCAGAAAGAAAAAGCCTCGGCTTGATCTTGAGTAGTAGTGGTAATAGTAATGGACTAATGGCAATGTCGATGCATGTTTCGTCGATTTTATTCTTTGCAGCCTCTCGAAAAGAACACATCCCTTACAGAAGAAAGATCGAGTCCACGGCAGCTCCTTCCGGATGCGCATGCCGCGGCTGCCTCTGCTCCTGAAGATCGCCGCCGCGGCCGCAGCCAGCGCGTTGGCGATCATTGCCGTGATGCGTCTTTGCCGGGATGATGCCGTGGCCACGCTCCGCCGGGAGATCCGCGAGGCCCTCACCGCTCTTGGTGCCGATGAGGAGGACGACGAAGCCGGCGAGGGCAAGGGCGAGGAGGAGGGCGCCACGACGAGTCCTCCGTCGGTTCTCATCACGGGGTTCCGGGCCCACGGCAAGAGCTCTCTCGTGAACACCGCGTGCCGCGCGCTCGCCGCCGAGGACGGCCCGCTGCTGCTGCGCGCGGAGGCATCGCCGCCCGGCGGCGGCACCGACGGACCGAGGCGGCGGAAGAGGGTGAAGGCAATGGTCTCCGGGGGTGACGGCGGCGACGTGGGGGACGACGCCGTGGTGGAGCTGCTGGACGCGCCGCCCCTCCCCGAGGCCGCGAGGCTGACGAGGGCGGACATCGACTCGGCGATCAGCGGTGGGGACCCGGAATGCGTGGTGCTCGTGCTGCGCTGCGACGCGCCAGCCAAGGAGCGGAACGCCGCCGTCAAGCGCCTGCCGGAGATCTCTGCCGCCGTCAGGGCGAAAGGTCAGTCAGCTTCTAGAACCGTTCACGGGCCTTGATTTCGTACTATACATACTGGGTGCATGCGGCCCAACCGCCCAACCCACATAGAGATGCAGTAGACATCATCAACTATGGATTATTAACTTAATTTGACTTAGATTGAATTGAAATCTGCAACATGTAGGGAAAAGACTGGTAAATTTGCCAGATGAACTTCTGTTCTGTGTATTGGTGCCAACCTTTGCTTGTTTAATTTCTTTTACAACCTAGCACTGTGCAATTTACAAGTTATATTACATTGACCTTTACTTTAATTCATTTTACACATAGTAACATACGTACTGAAAGCACTTGTCTGTCTCTGCAAAGTGAAAGTAATCTTGCGTCTATAGGCAGTTTTATTTAGCATCTGTTCACAAGTCTGAATCTAACTATTACTTTTAAACGTCTTTTAACAGGGCTTAATCTTATTATAGTACTGACTTTTAAGAAGGCCATGAGATCAATCAGGCAAGCTGAGGAGCTTCTACGAGAGGTTTCATTCAGGGCTAGAACAGACTGCGTCTACTTCATTGAGAACTACACCTGGAGCAACAACGGGCCTAATCTCCGTCATCCACCTGTCATCAAGAACGACTTTGAGACGCATTTCACGGTGCTGACAATCATTCGGCAGTGTCTCGAGTTCATTAAGCTAAACAGGAGCCAGTCCAAGAACAAGAAGAACGGCAACCCTGTAAAGCCGGCCGAGCCCGTTCCAAATAAGACCCCACAGGTAGAAGCTAAAGTAGCACCGAAGACTTCATGATTGTAGCGTGAGATTTCTGTTGT
Organism: Oropetium thomaeum; assembly: GCA_001182835.1. Taxonomy (NCBI): domain Eukaryota; kingdom Viridiplantae; phylum Streptophyta; class Magnoliopsida; order Poales; family Poaceae; genus Oropetium; species Oropetium thomaeum. The sequence goes on from LFJQ01000057.1 coordinate 939,419, forward strand.
ACAGGTTCAAATATTGAAATTCGCAAAGTTATGGTCTACTGGATATGGTTATATTGAATTTATATCTGTGTACAGTACTGAAATAGTCTGATGGGCAGCGCATCATGGGTTTGAAATCCATTCATGATGTGAAGTTACAAAACATTTTATCTACCTGTTGCATTTGGATGATATTTTGAAAACACCTCTTGCCACATATCATTACTGATAAGAATTTCATGTCTTAAAATACTAACAGAGACATGCCTATGATAATATTATTACTCCGTATACAAACAAACCCAGGCATTAAAAATCATCATAACTATCCCTATACTAAAATCAAGCCTCAAACTCTACTTGTACATCATAAATATTATTAGCACATAGATCACACGGAATACAAGTGACCGGGCCAACAATGATGGCTCAGCCTTATTCTCTTTAGCCGATCAATTCAGGAATCTAGGCACCAACAGTAGTAATCCGATGCTGAAAGTGCCAGGAGTTCTTCCGGGCTCATCCTGTCCAGCTCCCTCTGCCTCCAAGCCGGGTAGTTGTTCTGCACCTCGCCTGAACCGGAGGTGTAATCTCTCGGGTGAGGTTGTGATCTCATCCTGATGTATAGCCTCATTGCTGCCACACAGTCCTCATAAGGATCTTGAATACCAGTGTGGATGTCATACCTATATACAATATGATAGGAACAATCTCCTCAGCATTGTGCAAATATATTAGATAGTACTATAAAGATTGTACTATATTAGATCAGTTAGCAATTGTCATACCCAAGATATGCTTGTGTAAGGTACTTGAGGGAGTTACTCAGCTTGCTGGTTTTCATCAGTGGTGGGTACTTTGCAGTGTCCCTGTACATGCACAACATTATGTTAAGAAAACAGAGAACCATTGTTCTAAATTTGACTCCAGATCCCTGAACCATAAGTCACCGAGATGGAGATGTTAAAATGAAGACATATTATACTGACTTCATTTGTTCTGTGTCCCTCACCTGATCATGAAAGACGGGTATTCCAAACCTAGGCGCTCAAGATCATGGCCAACAAGGATCTTTGCCCTTCCAAAACTCCTAGGGCGCAACTTCCACAGCGGCTCCCCGTTGCACAGGATGTCCTGTATCCTCTTCAGAGCGACCTTCAGTGGCATTGCGTCTCTCAAGTACTCTGGCCTTATGCCAGTCACTTCGTACCTGAATTTGTAAATTATAATTAAATAAGTTCCTTGGTTTCATTTCAGAAAACCACTGGTACATTTTCTTCAAGTTATTTGAAGTACTGGATTAACAAAAAAAAAGACCAGATAGTCACCTGTAGTTAGTGACTGGAACTGTAGGCTTCACATAGGTTTGGAAAATGATGTTCTCGTCTTCTCCAATGAGGCATAGCTTCGCACAAAGGTCCATTGAGCCATCACTCCCTCCTCCAACCATTTTACATGCCAGAGCAAGCGCACGACCACTTATACCACCCGTAGGCATCTGAAATGATACAGGAAAAAAAAAACAATAGAAGAGCAACATTATTAGCTTCTGGTTCCAACCTGAAAGTAATCGTCAAAAGAAAAGCGCATATATCGGTATTGAAGATGTAAAGGAACCGAATCCATGGAAAAGATGAACAATACCGGAGCGGCACGAGGGTACTGGCAGGCAGGTCGGTGATATCTGACGGCAACGTTGCTGTCGAAGATGTTGAGGCAGATGCTGCAGCCGCGAACGCTGAAGACTCGCGCGCACTCCACCTTCGGCAATGGCCCTGATGATGAGCACCAGGCGGATGAACAAGAAGGGGTCAGAAATAGAACACTGGTTCAGCTGCAACTCTAATAGCTGACATCTTCTCTTACTTTCCTGCAGGTAAGCAAAAGCAAAAGCTAGATCCCTTAGACCCTTACCGATGAGATGCTCCCGAAGAGACTCGAAGGAGCGGCAGTGCTTGTTGCATACGCCGCACTTGGGCTCGTGCACTGAATGGTAAGAGACCCGCATGTGCTCCACCAGATGGTCCATCCTGTTGTACTGCCTGAAGCAGGCGGCACATTTGTTCCTGATAATAATTAAGAAGCGCGCATGCTTTAGATTAATGATATTGATTGATATCATATATAGCCTCCCAGAAACATTGTACATGCTTTGGTTTAACACAAGCATGACCACAAGCTTGTAGACAGTTGCTTCTTGAAGGCATTATGCAAAGTCATCATGGATGGTATACGCAGCATATCGACGAAGGATATAGAAGAATGGAATATCTTATCAACTTACCTCAAGGTCTCCGAGGACTCCCTCCTGCTATCCATCACTTCTCAGATTCCTACAAGTTCAGTGAAGGTCCCTGAAATCGCGAGGTTGGCAAGGATGAGCTATGAGCGGAGGCTATTTATAGGCAATGCCGAAAGATAGAACCTTCACGAGGAAGAGCCATTCAATTCTGATAATAAAGTTGCATTTATCGTGACCAAGTATATCTATTAGTATATCTCTTTTCCCCGAACATGCTAAGGGCTCCCTTGTGCTGATGTTCAAATTTCACAGAAATAATACAATTGCTCTATAGGAATTAGTTCGATTTCATAGGAAAAACAACATCAAAGTCCAGAGAAAGACGAATTATTAGTATACATGTATCTCAACATTTCACTTGTAAGACTTTGCTTTTAAGATGACACTCCATCGATCTGTGTCTCAAAATGTAAGCATTTGTGGGTCAAAGACATAGCTTTAAAATTTTAAAAAGAGTTATATGTAACAATCGTCAGGTTTATCATGAATTCAATAACATAATTTTTTATTTTCAAATTTTGCAACCTTTAATTATTAATTGGCAATAATCAAAAGTAAAAAATATCTGACTTTAACCAAGTCCAGACATATCTGAAGCAAACGCACAGCTTAATTTAGCACCTAGGCACACAGCAGCTCGCATTCGCACTCTTAAATGCCCAGATGACCTTGATGGAAAGGGAATGGAGTTTCGAGCGTTGAAAAAATGTCGTCATGTCTGACATACGTTATCTTGGTCAAGATCACCGTTAAGCCTGCCAATCTTTGTGAACGCGTCCAAAATCCAGCGTAGTTTAATCTCAGTCTCTCTACGCAGCTCTCGTGCATGTTCGAGAGAAAAAAAAAATTCAGTCTCAGAAGTAGCGCTGTTCAGCGACAACTGTAAGCGTTTGTACGGTTATAACAAGTCTGCTTGCAAGCAACGCCGGCTAAGATCCTGCTTCGTCGTCTCTGGAGCACATATGGATGAGCTCCGAGCAGCTAGCGGGACGGCCACAAGCATGTCCTTGACTAGACAACACCTAGCCAGGTGCCTGACCTGCGCTGTCAGCCACTATATATATTTGCATATGCTTATTTTCATTTCATACGTAAAGAAAAATGAATGGTATTATTGCCCCCTTGAAAAAAAAAATAAAGTAGCTAGCAGCGATCATTCGTGTAGTGTGTGTATCTGGCCGGCGCGCCGTGGTGAAGAGAAGAATAGGTGGTGGAAGGAAATAAAGAAGAGGAGAGGAGCAGCCGTACGTGCATGCGAGAGAAAGCACGCACGGTGGGAAGTGGAGTGGACATGGCTAGAGGGTTCTGTTCTGGTTCTCCTGGGTGGACGGGCCATATGCATGGATCTCCAAAGATATTCCCGGTCAAAAAGCGGCCGTGGAAAGGCGGTGGACGACGGCGACCCATATGCATCTCCCGGCGGAAGCTACCACGACCACGACCACGACGGGACTAAAGAAGAAGAAAAAGATATGGGGTCATGCTCCTCCATCCCTCGGCCGGCCGGCCGGCGATGGGAGGAATTTCTTCTTCATCAGTAAGTAGATAGGAGGCAAAGGGAATTGATCAAGGACACAGAGAGAGAGAGAGAGAGAGAGAGAGAGAGAGAGAGAAAAAACCGCTAGTCAAAGGAAGTTTGGGCGATGGCGATGGCGCCGGATTCCCTGCCCGGCCGGCGTCGTATCTGGTCGATCGGGCTCGAGCGGCATGGCGCTGCCCGTGGCGATCGCGACGTACCGATGCTCGATCGCCGAGAGCGGCATCCATTAATTGATGTACCATTCTGTATCTTCAATTTGTTACTTAATAATCTGTCTTTTCTCCCTGCGCTATCTTCTTCGCACCCGCAGTGACGGAGCCCGCTTGTGGGGGCTCTCTCTCAACAAGGGGATCGGATCGAAACTCTTCTCTTTTCTCCTAATCCATCTGTAAGTATATATTGGGACACTCCTGAGGCAATTTTCCTGTTGTCTTGTTACAGTGTGGGACGCTATACATACTGACTATTGTTACCGATTACTTTGTATTTAACTTTATCTTTTTCAACGAAGACTATATGTTCCCCTTTTTGTGTATTCCTGTTTTTCTCTTTATGTTAAAATTGAAGTACAAGTAAATTAGGCACTGAAATAATTTTTCGTGCTTGAGGAGGACAGAATATTTTCTAAATGACCGTCGTACTTAGGTTTCAAATGCACCATCTGTTCGAACCCGATCGCTTATAACTGTTCAACCGAAACCTACACTTCTCCCGCATTCCACACGAGGTGACCCAATTAGCCCCAGAAAAATAAAAGAAAAATGGACTCAAATGGTGAAATAAGAACAAACCAGCCAAGGGCACCATGGTCATCTTGCCTCCTCCAAGCCAGAAAAGGTGTTGCAGTGTGTCACGTGTAAAATAACAAACTTTTTAGTGTATGTCTCACGCAAAAATAAAAAATCTCAATGTGCCTCACGCAAATACACATTCATATGCAAAGAGCGAATGAATGTATGGTTTGGTAGATTCTCCACCCACACCCTTCATAGCTAGAGTGATGCTTTACTTATCTTGTTTTTTCCGCAAAAGGGTAATGCCTACATTACATATTTGGATAAAAACAAGTACAGCTCATGCGATCGATTTTCTTTTCTTTTTTTTTAGAACAGTTATGCGATTGATTATGTGATCTCATCGTACATAAGAAAAAAAGACATACGCCCTATGAATTTATATTGCTGACGTTGACTAACCAATATACATATACTAGCATATATAGAGCCGGATGGAATAAAATTAATTTACCAGTAGCTACATATTGTTCACCCCCATGGTGTTTTCCCATGCTTTTTGCCTTGTTACTAATGTCAGTAATCTTTGTAATTAGCTATACTTTGCTTCCTAATTGAACTTGCACGTGCACATGTTGCTTGATTGGGAAAAGGTGGTCAACGTGCATCAGAGCTGGGCACTTTCTCTGCGGTTCTCTGATCCCATTGGAATATATATGTTCGCTATTGCCATCTCTGTCCGGCGCTGAATATTTGTTGGTGCAGCGTCTGCGTCGATATCCAACAGTATGAGCGCTTGGCAGCTCTCGTGATGGTTGTATTAACTCAGTATAATTATCAGAAAAAGGAATAAAATCCTCCTTATAAAAAAAGGACTGTTTGACAGCTATCTACTCAACATCAAAACCAGGTCAAACTAAAACTGAGTCTTGTAAAATGGATGTTCTTTGATGATTTGAGGTTGTAAAGCAACAAAACCGTTTCAAAGTTCAAGGGTCACTAACTCGCGGTGGATGCTAAAGGTGTGTAAGTAAAACGAATGCTTTTTGATGTAGAAGTTCACGGTTGTATTTTGTCAATAAGGAAAATTATAACCAAGTGTTTGATTTTAATATATTATTAGCTTCTAGCTGTCCTTGGTTGCTGATCATTTCACAGTCACTTTGTGTGATGTATTAATACATCATAAAATTTTCTTACAATTTCTCTTCTGCCTGCAGTTCGAATAACTTGTTCACTTTTGTATGACCTACTAAAGTATCACCGAACATAATGATAATCCAAAACTCCAAAGTGGAGCACATATGAAGTACGCCAGCACATGACTCTATCGCAGCATTCTGGCCTCAGACATCTTGCTATTGGGCCATGGGCCGTAAGCCTTATATTAGTGGGTCAAGCTCCACCCCAAAAATATTCCGTTGCCCAGCCCACCTCCACGATCTGCAGTTGTTTTTTGTTTCCTTCCTTCTCCAGCGCCTCCATTCATAGACACCATGTCTTACTTTGCTTTTGCTCAGCTCCTCTAAGACGGTGTTTGGATGCCCGGCAAAACGAGCAAAACGGGCAAAAAAGTAGTCTAGTCTAGCTCATGGGTCTCCAAACGAGCGGAGGCAAGCGGCTAAAAGTTTAGCCTGTCCACACCGGCGCACTAGCGAGCGAGCGAGAGGGCCCCCCCCCTCACCCACCAACCCGCGCCCCGCCCCCGCCCCCCCACCCCCCCCCCCCAGGCGTACGAGCGAGCGAAGCGCCCCCCCCCCCGGCGGTGCAGGCCGCGGCCCGCCCCACCACCCCCCGGCGGTGCGAGACGACGCCGTCGCCCCCCTCCCCCCCCCCCCCCCCGCCCCACCGCCCCTCGGCGGTGCGAGACGGCGGCCCTCCCCCTTCCCCCGCCCTCGGGGCCCGACGATCGCCACCTAGGTCGGTAGCCCCCCCTCCCCCCCCCCCCCCCCCGGGGCCCGACGATCGCCACCTGGGTCGGCAGCCCCCCCCCCCCCCCCCCCCCCAGCGGTGCGACCACGGTCGAGATGCAAAGCGCCCCAAACACCGAAGGCTAAAGTTTTAGCGCTAAAAAATTAGCACTAAAAATTTAGCGTAAAGACTAAAGTTCCAAACACCACCTAAGTTTAAACACCACCTAAGTTTAGACGACGCGCCAAAACTGCAACAGATTCCCCAAAATTGTTGGCGCTCGGCAGATTCCCGGCACTAAATTCAAATCCCGACCAAATATTCCGCAAGCCAACCTTCCCTCTCCAGAATTTTCAAAGCAAATCAGCCGCAATGCCTTCAACTTTAGCGAATTGTCTGCTTGATTCTCGGAGTGCCGGCAAACAACAATCAAACGTTTCAAACTGTGAAGGCACGATTTGGCGTACAGATTTCGTACCTCAACAAATTGAGCAACAAAGCAAGACAACTGCTCAACGAGTTAACATAACCTGTGGTGGACGGTTGTGATTTCGTTATCAAAAATAGTGAAATTCCAGAGCTCTACTCTGCCATGGGAAAAAACAGTTACTTCAGGCTCTTACATTTGATAAATAATACTAGTATCACACAAAAGGAGATGAGAGTTCTCCCAGGGAAACGCAGAGTTCCAACCGAACAGGAACACACAACGCTGACTTGCGCATTTGATAAACTATTGCTACTAAAATCCAGATGACAATTGCATTCCAAGATAATCGATACAATTCTTACATAAACCAGAAAGTCAGAACCCACAACTCTTCACAAGAACAAACACCGACTTCTACTACTATTACTACTAGGATAGGTCCTTACTACTAAGATATGTCCTTCGGCACAGAAGGGAACGGCACAGGAGCCCGAAGCCTATGACGAGGTGAACTTGGTGACGGCCTTGGTCCCCTCGGAGACGGCGTGCTTGGCGAGCTCGCCGGGGAGGACGAGGCGGACGGAGGTCTGGATCTCGCGGGAGGTGATGGTGGGCTTCTTGTTGTAGCGGGCGAGCTTGGCGGCCTCGCCGGCGAGCTTCTCGAAGATGTCGTTGATGAAGGAGTTCATGATGGACATGGCCTTGGAGGAGATTCCGATGTCGGGGTGCACCTGCTTCAACACCTTGAAGATGTAGATCTTGTACGTCTCCACGCTCTTCTTGACCCTCTTCTTTCCCTTCTTGTCGCCGCCCTCCTTGCCGGCGGTCTTGCCCGCCGGAATCCGCTTCTCCGCCTTGGGCTTCTTCCCGGCCGGGGCCTTCTCCGCCTTCTCGGCAGCGGGCTCCTCCTCCGCGGGCTTCTTGGCCGCCGGCTTCTTCTCGGCCTTGGGCGCCATCGGTGGTATCTAGGGTTCTTCGGTAGCACGGAAGTGTTTGCTTCGGTGGTTGGAGCGGTAAATGCCGATGTAGACTTGGGGAAGGAGGGACGGGGTTGTCTTTATAGAAGAGGAGAAAAAAGGAGGTCGACGTTCATTGGCGTTGTGGTGGGTGCCACGGATCGCTGACGTGGAGAATCAATAGCCGTTGTATTCATGTCCATGCGAACGGCTGAGATGAAATATGGGGCGGATCACTGACGTGGCAAAAAGATGGGCGGGGAGGCCACGCGGGAATACGATTTCTGCGCGCGCGTTCATCGTGACGTCGTGGGTAGGCCCACAGGCCACAGAGCAGATGAATAGGCAAAACAAACAAACAAATAGATAGACTTGTGATCCATATTTTCTTGTGAATTTTGCATAATCCGAATTCTAGATTATAAAAAAATTTTGAAGCTCAATAATGAGGATACAAAGTGTGTTTCAATATTATCTCAAATTTCCACGATGCTTAACAAGATTTCACAAAAGAGCAATACTCCAAAATCAACCCAGTTTTGGTTTTCATATCAAAAGACCATGAATTCATGATGCCTATTCATGTTTGAATGCACGTTCCATTCAAATAACCACTCACGAGTGGGAAACAATTCATTACTAATAACCCAACAAAAATATTTTTTGGTCCATAAAACTTAAACTTCAAATGTAAAATCAATACATTATATTAATTAAATTAATTTAAGAGCTAGATTTATTGTTCTAGTGGATCATGTCAAAATGGGAGGGAGTAATAGATAATAATTTAATGATCATAATCTATGGCCCTGCTCATTTGACAGCTGCAGCTAGCTGTAGCTGCATTTGTTTGAACAGATTGCGAGTGCTTGCTACAGGAAGATCAGCCAGCAACAGGCGTCTACGGCTGATTCGAACGCGGCCTATAGTTTAATCTTGCTACAAACAATTCATGGAATCTAACTCTATAAATCGTCCATTTGTTTGTACAATCTCTTTTTTTTATGAAACCTATACAGTTAACATATAATGAAGTACATACCCCTCACATTAAGACTCTAAAAGATGAATAAATATCAAGAAAACATCTAAGATTTTTACTCATCTTAAATAGTAGTTCCTCTATTTTTTTTACATATCACCATTAATTTTGACCGTTAGCTTCGACCACTCGTCTTATTCAAAAAAGTATGAGAAATACCATATGTTTCTTTATGATTTGATTTATCATAAAAAGTTTTTGAAACATAATTTTTTAATTTTACATATTTAAATAAATTTCTTAAATAAGATAAAGTTAACGGTCAAAGTCAATGCGCGACAAGTAAAAACGTACTTCTTTGATTGATGCCAAAAGGAAAGAATCGAAACTGACAATGAAGGGAACTTATTCACCTGCTCGGTACAAAGTATGAAAAATCATATCTCCCTCTCCCTTCACCGTAGCCGGAGAAGGGTACTTCACGAATCCGACATTGAAGACATTATCATGGCATTTCTACATTTTCTAATGGAACTTGCTTTTTATAGTTAAAAAAAGAATTATATTAACATCTTCTTTTTTACAAGCACTCTAGAAAACTAAATATTTTTATCAAAGATGTTGGTTCACATCATACTCACGCAATATGCAGCTCCAATTCTCAAAGAACAACTTATACTAGCACACCGACGAGGTTGAAGACAGAGAGAGGGGTCCATGCGGCAGCAACGTGCCCTAGAGCTAGAGGTAAAGGAGGAGGAAGATCTTGATTGTGAAAAAATCGACAATCTGAGTTGTGAAAGACTTGTGACGGTTATTACTAGTCAGTTTGACATTGGAATTCTGGGATTGAGTATATATATACTAAATAAAAATGGACAAAATTCATTACAGAAACAAAAAGGACTATTTTTTCCATCAGCAACTAAAAGCAGTGAAAAATCTGTTATAGAAAGGAGAATTGTTGCCTTTCCCAAGCATCTATTGCAGCTTGCAGATTTTTTTATTTTTCTAAAAGGCAAAAAGGAAATGAGATATCTTCCTGTTGGAAGGAACACTTCATCACGAGCCATCAGCCATCACACAATTAGCAGGATAATTATCCATACTAATTGGATAGGCACAATCTCCAATAAGCATTTACATGAAGGTATTTAACAATGCTCCTGAAACAAATGTACAAATTTGAATGAAATGTATTTTACAATGATGCTCAATTCCCACCTACGAACAGTGCAGCCTGAATTGCTTCCATTTTCAGGCTGCACCAAACAAATCGTCAGTTAGGCATGACAGTCCCAAGGCTAAAATCACTTACTATGATGTGCCTAATGCCTGCTTGTAAGTCCTATATCACAATCTCTATTGGTTACATGAAGAATGAGACCCTAAAACTAGGATAAATAATGTTAGCAGCTCAGCTTCCGACACAACATCTTCTGAAGATCTTCAGCTGAGCAATGGGACAGTTCCTTTATCTCCATGCAAAATCAACAAATACGGCCTCGGCAATTCTTTGCTCCACATAGACAGGGGCAGCCACTACTTGCTAGTAGGTTTTCTCGATAATCATAAGCAAGTTCTTCCCCTGTAGCAATCTGGGTGGCAACAGTATAAAAATTAGCAAAACAAAATAAACATTCCATTTTAGATAATTTGAAACATTACGCTGAAAACATAGTAGACCAATCTTACATCTTTATTAGCAAACAAGCCGATGTGAGCAAGTTGGCAATCTTTGGTCTCCACCAAAACCAAACGGGTACTAAGATTTGGGGAGCAACTGACATGAATGCATAAAAATAATGAGAACAATCGCTTCCAGAAAATGTTGGTTCCATTTTGGATGCTCCTAGAATAGAAATTAAACAGTCCAATTACCTATGATTGATAAACCTGGACACATTCCCATATCTCGTTGCATCAATCTTATATACAACACTCCCCATGGCATGTACTCGTTCCCTGTCAATCTGAGAAGCGATGTTCAACTGGTAACTACATCCAACTTGTGCCTCTCTGAAATTTCGAAGTTCACAACTATCAGTGTCCAACAAGGAGCCCCTTAAAATTAGAAGTCAACTCTAAACTTTTCAAGCAAAGAGCATTAAGATTCACAATTTGGTATCTCAAATGCTTAATTTTATTTTATGTTATGTGCCCACCATTTGTAAATCCTGTCCTACATCCTGCAAATCAGTGCAAGAACTTGACTACTTGAGTCTTCAAACCACACCAATCAATCACCTAGCTACCATATTAAGTTATGTATTTCCTGTCTATGCACCAGACAATTGGGAAAAAAATTGATTTCAATGAAGCTAGACTTTCTCATTTAATTGAAAGAGAAGAGTGAAGAATCATCAAACCTTTCTGCATATCTCATGGCATCATCACTCTTCACAACTTCCCCAATATACTCGCAGACAAAGGTGCCCTTAGGAATAGGCTCAGCAGCCCTAACAGCCCAACCCTGCAGAATTTACAACATTAAAATAACTTGCAGTTGGTGCTTGGGTTCAGGAAACCCAAATCATGGTGACTATTTCACCTTTTTCTCAGTTCTGAAAAGTTCCAACTTAAGGAGCAGCCCTTTCTGCAACACTTTATTCTGGCAAGATGTGTCACAGGTACATGATGGATTGCACTCATATATTGGATACCCTTCCTGTTGATTAACAAGCACAGAACAAGCTCATCAAACAATATGTAAAGTGAACAAAAAGAAAGTAATAAAAAGATGAAGCTGATGTTAGCATGAGATAGGGCAGAAAAATATGAAGCATGACCCAATCTTAGATCAAGAGAAGTACAACTCAATCAAAATATCTGCTAGCAAGATCAATCCACATACATTTTTTCGCCTGAAACCATAATGCGTTATTGTGGTGTTGATCAGGGTTCGACTTACCGTTTGAACCGCGGAAACCGGCCGGCAGCGAACGAGCGGTTACCGCGGTAACCGCGGTAACCGCTCGAAAAACCGTTGAAGTTGCAAATTTGAATTTTTGAACCGGATTTGAATAGAAACCGCGGTTTCGGAGCGAAAACCGGCCGGTTTGGAGCGGTTACCGCTCGGTTTTTCTAGAAACCGCGGTTTGGAGGAAAAAAAGTGAATAATATGAAAATTAATACAAATTTCCAGAATTAATTTTTCTAATATATTGATACAGCAATTAAGAACACATAGACATAGAATATAAAATAGAAATGATAAAGTAGTTCGTAGTCCATAAATAAGAAATATATAGCTCGAGGTGGAAAAAAGGAGTGGAGGAGAAGGAGTTGATAAGATTAGTGTTTATATATATATATATATATATATATATATAGATATATATCTTTTTTCTTCTACTATTTTTTTTACCTCCATAAACTAAAAAATTTTAAGTTTTGATTACACCATAATTCCTCATTTTTTATCTATTTTTTTACATATTTTTTTAATAAAATTTTTCAAATTTTTCAAAAAACCTCAAATTCAAATTTGAAAACCGCTAACCGCTGGAAACCGAGCCGCAGCGGTTTCGGCGGAAACCGCGAAAACCGCTCGGTTTCCAGCGGTTTTGTGAACCCTGGTGTTGATAGTAAATTTCTAAATCCGCACAGAATGGTACATACTTCTTGCATTCATCTCGGTTCAAGTCTGAGTGGCGGCATTCTCGAAAGACAATACAATAGATTAGAAAATGGATTCAATCGAAATTTCCAATTTTGTATGGGACCTTCTCCTTATCAACTTTAGAACATATACTAACTCATATCTCTTTCTCAACTATTTTAATTGTCATTATGTTGCTCATACCAGTATACCATGTGCCATGAGTGGCATGAATGAGCATAGGAAGGGAATTAACGTTTTGTAAAATCAGTGAACCAAATAAGGACTAAGCGGAGTTGTCATGCCCACTCCTATTTCTTGTGTGTGTACACATGTTGCTAATCTAACCGACTAAATGGTGTCAATGCTAAGAGCAATTACCTGCAAAATAATTTTGCCATTTTCATCATATGCAAATCTGCCTCGCATGGGTGTTCCGTAGATATCCACAAGGTTCTCATAGGCACGGTCAAAGAGACTCACATGATCACATTTCTGTGGAGAGCAATGGGCATAAGAACATGCACACCCAGCCATAGAGTTCTGCAGGAAAAAAGACTCTTCCGAATCAAATTGGATGATTAGACAAAAATAAAATCTGAACCAAGGCAAAGGAAAACAATAATATGTTCATATTTATCCATGATTTAAAAAAAAAAATCCAAACAAGTACCTCCAAATCTACAAGAGATGAATCCATCAAACGCTCCGTGACATAGTGAAAACCTTGCCATGGAACAGAATTGCCATCCAGCAGAAAATTTTCGGGTTTCAAGAGAAGAGAGCCTTTTGCATCAACATCAATGACACAGACAACTGGAACTTTCTCCCTACCAAAGCTCACATCTTCACAGAGAACAACCCTCTCTTTTTTAAGCTTCCACCTAAAATGTTCTGAATCAAGAACATAATGGTATTCTTCCAAGCCCCACATTTCCTGATCATTTGGAGCATCGGTCACAGGAGGTTCCGACAAATCAACTGTGGTTGTCCCTAAAGGAAGCAAAGCATTTGAATTAGATATGGACTTGCAACCTTTAGGGCACAGGAATTCCTCTTGATGCCAATCAATTTGTATGCCACTGTCACTACAAAGCTTTGCAGCTTTTTCAAACATGTTCTCAGGCAGGCATCCATATTTGGCTTCCAATGTAGCAAGAAGACTAGTCTTACAGCATACAGAGCGAGCAACAGATAAAATATCAAGATTGCTTGGATGGGGCTTTGTCTTTTGAATCTTGGAAAATAGAGTTTGTGCGACATCTGAGCATTTGTAATCCAGTAACTTACCAAGGCTGGATGTTTCAGATTCAACTATTTGTGATGTTACCATCGGCGCAGCAGAACTCAAATACTTCAAGTTTTTCTCGATTCCAGAACTACTACTCTTCCTCAATGTACTTGATGGCCGTAAGCTTTTCTTAAAGGCAGAATAGTAGTGTCGACCACGGTTAAGCTGGTACTTCCCATGGCCTGGTGGAATGTGGTCAACATCATCCTGGCTAGTATGAGAAACTTGATGGTGGCGACCCAGATCGGGCAGAATATCAAATATGAGCCCACATAATCTACAGGCAAACTTCTGTAAACCATCCTTCTCAATGATATCATAAAGGGGCACGCCACTTGTCATTTCTGTTCGTTGAACAGATCGACCTCTAGGTCGTTGAGGAACATCAAGAAGCCTGAAATCTTGTGCATGGTCTGAAACAATATGCTGCCACAACAGATCAGTGTTCAAAAAGTTGCTGTTACATGACATACATCTAATGAGAGTCGAATACTGGAGATATTGAGCACCATGTCTTTCCTGTACATGTCTTTCAAGAACCTTCCTGTTGGTAAATGATTCCATGCATGCAGCACAAGAATAACCTCTGTACAGCCATCGGATTTCCTTTTTGTGAACTTCTGTCCAATGTAATGCGAGCGCTTGATCATCAGAAAACTCATTGGTACATATTTTGCACTTCAGACCAAATGATGGATTAATTCCCTCTTCATGAATCAACATCATGGATCTGTCTTGCTTTTCAGGATATATTTGGTTAGATCTATCTGTACCAAAGCCCCAAAAATTCGCTAGTTTCTCTCTCTCAGTAGAGATCAATTTTAACAAAATCTCTCCAATGTCTGGACTTTTTGACATTTCAGCCAATAATTGAGGCATATGGTCACCAGCTTGACCTGAGCGTTTATGAGTAAGGTTATTTTTCAAGAACCAATAAAGAAATTCACATGCTTCGTGCAAACATATTTTATCTTTCCTCGATGTGCATCCCTTCAAGAGACTGATGAAGACATCCTTAGAAATGAGTCGACTCTTCCCATCCCTTGCACGTTTGAGGAATTTAGGAAGGTGCATTTCACAATAGAGAGTATGTCGCTTGGCATAATCATTGCATTCGACAGTACCATCATGTGAGCGAATTCCAATACAAAGAGGAGTATCTGATTCAGTATTTGCCATGGAACTTGATGCTGTGCACATAGCACCCGGGACACTAGCTTTTTCACTATCTGCAGGCATGGTCGGGGTCAATTTCACTTGGGCAGCAACCTGTGAATTCATGCCCTGTTCTGCCCCTACACTGTATATAGCATGTGAATTAGAAATTTCTTCCACCAATTTTGGAGATTCTTCCCTCCCATGAAGTACCTCAGGTGAACTGAATAAATTTCTATGATGCATTGGATCCATGTCTGTTTGGGAGCGATGCTTTTTACAAAAAGTAGAACCATGCTGAGCTCGATGCTTGCATTTTCTGCCAATATTAGTTGTACCACTGCACAATGGAGATTCAAACGCAAGTGCCTTGTCCTCCCTAGAAGAACGGTCAACAAAATGCAAACTCTGATGCACACAACAATAAATATCACCATCATTCGCCCACCTACCACACTGCCTCCCCTTCGCTTCAATGTATGCAGAACATTGCCGAGAACTCTTGAACGAATCTGACTCGAGTCTAGCAATCTGTAAAGCTGGGTTGATACTGCTTGATTCTGCCATCTCCTGGCAGCCAGAAATACCAGAAAAGGTGACAACATTGTTCTGATTTGTTGATTCTGATGCTCCTGCAGTTTCGTGTGAGACAGAGTAAATAGGGAGGCTCATGTGATTTGGGTCCTTGCCTAGAGCCCTGCAGTTAGCAGCTCCTATGTGTGAAATTGTTTCTCCTCTGCGAACTTCAAGTTTTGGGCGCTTTCTACTAGCTTGTTGATCTAGAGCTGAATCATCACAACTGTTTCTGTCACAGTTACCTGTGTTGCCTGCTGGATGTGATGAGAAGTACAGTTTCATGACTTCTTGCTTCCATGTTTTCCACTCGGGAACCAATTCAGGCTGCACTGACGCATTCCATAGTATGCCAACCTTGTCCCACAGAATAGACTGCCTAAGTTCCTGTTGAAGACCAGAAAATAACAATGTTAGTACAGTTAAACCAGCATAGGAAATAGTTTGTAGAATGTAATAGCACTACAGCAGAATACTAGTGTCTGAAAGTATGCTGAGAAAACATACATTTCAGAGCTACAGGGATTTCAAATTAGTAAAGCAAAAATATAATAAGCATGCACTTTAATAGAGTTAAATAACAGAGCATTGCATAGGGACAGAAATTGGAGGTTAGGTCCAATTCTGCCTTTGCCACACATAGCCTCCTGACTGACCGAACAGACCTTGTATGTTGATTCATATGGCAGAAGCAAGGCAGGGGAGGAGGCCTAGATTGGATGGAGAACCAGATGATTGATTCCCTATGCAACAACCATTAAACACCTGACCAAATAGGAAATATCTCTGGCCCCCCTAAGAGATTTGACATTTAAATAAGCAAGTAAACATTAGGCAAGCAATCATAAACAGTTAATGAACCAAGAACCAAGTAGCTGTCAAAAAGAAGAATCAAACAAGCAAGGATTTGGCAACTCCAAACGAAGGACTAACAATCGATCTATCCCACATCTGGACTATTCTAAAAAATAATCGCTATTTATTTATCCTCCTAACTTGTACAGACAGAGCGGCTAACCAAGATACCAAGAATCATGGTGCTTCACAGATTGTTGTGACAGAACGGCTAACCAAGATACCAAGAATCATGGTGCTTCCACAGATTGTTGTCGCAGACTGCTCTAGACCAAAAAGGTGTCATTCCTCATATCAAAATCGTGTGCCTCTTGTGCCGCTAACCTGCTGCAACGTCAGCTCTTCTCTGTGCACAATCTGCCAGATTTGAGCATGCTAGAGAGGAGAGGCAAAAGAAATGGTGGTGAAGTTGGGGGAACTTTGGGTTTTGTAAGGATTTTGGCCTCCATGGGCCATCTCTTAATTCAATCCTATCTCATTGAAACCTAAAAGAGCTTAGGGGCAGGCCCATAAGCCCATGAGCCCAACCAACTCCTTTGCACCACTAAATCTATGTGCCTATTTGGTTGGTTCACAGCCCATGTTGAAAGGTTGGCAAAAACTAAGGTTGTGATAAATTAGGAAAGTTAGGGAGAAAAAAGATTAAACAAAGATACATTGACAGAACACAGTTCCAAACCACTAGGGATAATTATTATCTGCTACAATTGTCCCTAGTGGTTTGAAACAACTACTCATCCATTTTTCTATTCCTGACGTTAAGGAGAACAAAAATGGCCTAGCAAAGAACTAAAAAATACTTGTCTGAACATAAATGGGGCAATGAAAAGTAAAGAATGAGCTTACAGCACATGGGTTAGCAAAAAGATATAATGACAAGTCACACCTATGGTGATGAACCATATATCAACCTATCACGTGCAGGCAGCCCATATGGGTATAGGCTTGGCAAAGTTAGGTTTGAAACATCTCCTAAATCATAAACTGTAAAAATTAAAAGTGCAAGATAAAAGAGAACGACAAATTATTGTACCTCATAAAGACTTTCAATTGTCTCAGCATTATTTGCACTTGTACACTTTTGTTTCCATAGTTCAAAAGAATTTTCCAGCCACTGACAGCTTATGTAGTCATGAAGAATCATCTGAAATGAATCATTAAGGTGAAAAATGCTGAGAAATATCGAGATGAGCCATATAACATGTTATGTACAGAAAAAATGAACTATTTTCAGATGTGTGTAATATCACCAATTAGGAAAGAAAATATACAGGATTGTTAAAACCGGTGGAAGTTGTACCTTAGTGAAGAATCATTTAACCATGCAATTTCAATAAATATTTTGGCTTCAACAAATAATAATTAAAACAATTTCCTACAGAATTTCTTTTCCAATTGCTGGTCTAAACAACAGATATCAGGAAAATACCCTCAAGCAGATAGTTGGACTAATCAAACTCCCAATCAGTTGCTAAAAATGATGTATCAATTTTCATATCCTGCCTACCTCAACTTGCTTAGGGCTAAATGATTGTTGTTAGTGAAACTATATTTTACTTGCTGGCACTGTTTCAAGTTACATTGAACTATGACTTAGCAAAATATCATAATGCATTCTAGATAATAATGCTGCATAAGGTAAACAGAGATGAAATGTTAATCCAGCAACAGCAAAATCATTTTATGCACAAATTAACTAGGGAATTATACTGATTGATTTAATTTCATTCACGACCAAAAACATGTAAGAATACAAGGTTATAAAGATAAACAATAGTCACATAGCAAACCTTTCCATAATGCAATCAGTAGAAATCAGGAAGACAAAATGGGACATTATACTTATAAAATGAATGCTGTGACAGGACGTCCAATGAAACATCCAACATGAATCAAGGTTATGGGATTTACATTTTGAAGTTTGACAAGCATCATCCCAAGATCAGTATAATCTCTAGAGCAAGACGCTTCCAGAGCAAATTCCTTCCAGGATGTGGCCTTCCGAGCATCCTCGAGTAGTGCCTATGGAATGAATAACTTGTGTCAAGAATTACATAAAGCCACATGTGGAAGGAGAAATAATACGGCATAACCAACCTCTATATGAAGCTCATCACTAATGTTTAGCATTGAAATAGCAAGTTTTTGCATGATGAACCGCCGAGGAATACTCAAATCTTTCACCAGCTTTCTCCATTTACGATGAGTTCCATTCACAAGTGGCTGCGGACTTTCCTCTATTGGAAGAACAAGTAGCATGTCTACCCAAGAATAAGTTCTTGTTCGCGGGAAAAAAACGACAATATAACTTTTCCTGTCATGTGTTGGTTTTGCCTTCAGAGTAGGTAAAGGACAGTCTGCTCTACAGCATCTAATTCCTGTTTGCCATTTCCCTCTCCACTGTTTCACATGAAAATGTTGACAGTGCGCACATGAGGTATTCAGGTCTAAAAATAGCACAAGAAAAGTAGAAAAGACTATGAACGGAGCACTAGCACAAGAAAAATAGCTCAGGTCCCTTAAATTTTTACTGTAGGTAGCACGATAAACAGAATTCTCCTGTTTCTTTTTCAATTAAATTCCAAGAGAATCATCCATGATGCAAAATATACTGTTTCCCAACATATGTGCATAGAAAATAATGCTTCAAACATTTTTTTCATTTAAACAATACAATAGTTAGCTGTGTTGTAGAGAGGAAATTTTATGCAGAGTTCTGTAAACAAAAAAAACAAGAAACGGACACAAGATACACAGATTGTACCCAAGAAAAGTAACATAGCAGGTATCTAGTATGAACCATCCTTAGGCCTTAAATAATCATTTTATGGCTATTTTTAAAACAACATAATATGGGCCAAGGCCAAGATAGAGGATCTAGTTGGCATATTTCAAGTCTGATCAACATTTGTTATACCATTGCCTTGGCATTCAGAAATTCCACAACAGGGAATCACAACTTGATCGTGATGAAGTATGAACGGTACCATCTATATCTTTTGCACTTCTATAATTTTTGAAATAAAAGATGCATCAAATGTATTACACTTATTTTCATTGTCAAGAAACATAATGTGAATTCAATGCAGGTGGCCTGCCCTTATAAATATTTTTTTTAAAAAAAAAATAACTAAACTATTTATTAGAACTTCATAACCAAACATCCATTGTATTCTTATTAAATTTATATGTATTTGCAACAAATTAAACAAAACAAATATCCCTTGAAACTGAAACATGACAAGTAATCCCTCATATAATGTAAAAGTAAAATGCAATACCAATCAATAACCAAGCTTTTTAGTCCCAAACGAGTCCCATATAATGTAAAACACAATCATGAAAAAAGACGGGTGAGGGTAATTGAAATCTAAAATATGTTACTCCCTCCGTCCCCATTAGTTGTGATTCTAGGATCCTCTAGTTGTCCCCTTTTATTTGTGATTCTCTCTTCCCAATACATCTCTATCTCTATCTCTCTCCTCATTTTCTGTGCACCTACTTTATTCTCCTTTTCTTAATCTTCGTGCCCGGAGCTAGAACTGCAAATAAATGGGGACGGAGGGAGTATATGCTAAATGTGATGCACAGATACAGGCATGAACAAAGTTACATAAAGGGAAGTATACCTTCACCCAAAGTGCTATAGCATGATCTACTTCATCTCCAGCATTTTGCGTACTCAATTCCGACACTTTATAATTGATATCACCATTGCAGTTATTGTTGTGAAGAAGCCGTTCCATGCCATTAATAGGTGAGACAGACATCTCCTTCTCTTCGTCTATGGTAGATTTATTACGTACTAAACCAATGCTGCATGCTACTTCTGACAGATCCTCAAGCGTGCACTGCAAATCTTTATGCATGGTGTGACATCCAACCAAATCTGTTCCGTCTTTTTGACTTGCTGCATCAACATTATCATCCACTTTGACGCACTCTTCTGCAATTTTCTCTCCTTGAGAGGGCAGGGCACCTCCATTGAATTTGCATGAGCTTGGTGATGAACTATGCGGAGAAGGATGCATCTCTTCCTGAGGATGATGTGAATCCTCTTTACTTTGTTTATTTAAATCAACATCTTCACTTCGCAAGCCATTATTTCCCGTGCTTACACTCAACTGAAGTCTTATATCATTGGAGCAAGAATCATCACTATTCTTCAGTTTTCTTAGTTCTAATGCCTGAGAGATTTCAGGGGAATTTTCTAAAGATGCATCTAATACCTCATCTATGCACGTGTGAGAAGCATTGTTAGCCTCACCAGGTTTACAGATTACTGTTTCATTTGTTGGATGGATATCAGAGCCTGTCCACCCATACTCATCATGTGATATGGTAGGCTTTTGATCATAGGCAATAGATGGAGTTTTCTCCATATCACTCTGCAACTTGCAATCCATTTGCATAACAGGAGGCTCCATCAGCATTTCTTTTTCAAGTTCTGGACTGCCAATCCACAAAAAAATGAAGGACCTCCAAAACTAATAAAGGAATTTTTTTCTACTAGCGCTGAATCCATAAATACTGGTGACTTAGTTCTGCACACAAAAATAGAAAAGTTTTATTTAGCGTAAACAAAACACAATCAAAGGAAACAGAAAGATGGAAACTTAAACATATTTTAAAAATAAAAAATCTAACAGTACAAAGCTTAAACGGGAAATTGGAGTCATACATATAGACCTGAATCTGCAAAGCAATCACAGCAACAAATAAATACGAATAAGCATGTCTGTTATTTTGTTTATCTTCAACATATTTTCAGAATTCAGGGAAATAACACCTTTTTAAGATGTTTGTAGCACCAAGTGAGCTGATGTTTTCAGAGCCTAAGCCTAGACAAAGTAGATGAGCTCAGTGATCACCTAGGCATGTTAGATGTAGATTAGGCAAGGTGTGGAGCCTAAAGCCTAGGTAGACCAGCCAGGTGGCATTTGAAACAATGATATAAAGCTTGGGATTTGAATCACGCTAAAAAGAAATTAGAGAAAAGATTTGCCCTGAGTAGTTAGCAGCACCTGATGAAAAGCCAGCCATATATGCCAGCACTGTGGCACAAATAATCGAAGAGTCAAACAGGTAGTGAGCTCATGGTAGCATCTAACATACAATGGTTGCCTTTGTATACAGTACAAGAAAATCAACATACAGCATTATGAAAACGTTCATAAAATTATACACATGAAATTGCAGTGAGAATGTCTTGTGAAACAACTCTACCAAAGTAGCTGGTGCATGCATGGTGTCAGTTAACATGCAAAACTGGCAGAAAAAATACTGGCATTTTCGTACAGATATCACGCCATTAAATAATATCTCATCAAAACCCTAACGGCATGTTCCAATGTGCAGACAACCTGCCCTAGTGAAAAGGAATCTCATTTGGTGTTCGAGTGTTCGACGTGGCCGCATATATATCAGGATGCTTGATGCGTTTGCGGATATGGACCCAAGGACCCTAGATTTGCTTGAACGCCCAACGGTTATCCCAGAGGCGGACCGACCAATAGGGCGAGGTAGGGCAGCCGCCATACGTAACGCCAACGGGAAGAAACGTTCATCCCCTCTCCACGGAGATCTCCGGCCCCCCAGTTAGCCAGACGCAGCTGCATCCCATCCCCACCATCGATGGGGATGAAATCTCGCCATCCTCCCCGTCCACGGGCAAAACCTTCTTCCGCCCCCGGTCTGAGATCGACCCATCCCGCTACAACTAGCCTAAATGCCAACTACACAAGGAGGGAGGAGGATTCGAGAATTGGGGACGAGAGGTCAGCTCTCACCTTCCGCCGAAGCTGGACGAGGAGGGCAAACACAAGTCAAGGTGGCATGCTTGTGCAGCTGTGCCCCGTTCTGGCTGCGCGTGCCCACCCAGTAGAGGGGAGAAGGACGGTGGCTACAGGTGCAGGATTTCGCCGGCGTACTCGCCGGGGAAGGAGACGACGAGCAGGGTTGGGTTGGAGGCGCTGGGATTTGGGTTGGAATTCGGGTGCAGAGGCCGTGGCGAGCACCGGCGGAGCAAGGTGTAGGCCGGAGTGGGCCGCGGCCCTTCCTTGGCCCAGAATATTTTGTTGAGATCCACGCATTCAGCAGCAGGCAGTCCATCGAATATTGGTCCAACCCAACAAACCAACATAGAACCGACCTCTCGATCCGAATCAAACACACTGCCGCTGGAGAGACCCAAATTCGCTCGCATTCCAAACCGAAACCGACGCTTTGCCCCATGCCGCCGCACGGCGAACCGCCGGCGCGACGGGGATGACAACGGTGATGAAGCAGCAAGAGTTCGCCGGGAAAGAGAGCGGTGATATCGACCCGTTACGCACCTCAGGTTGCTATTCTACAATTTTGCTCGTAATTCTGAATAGTTTCGATCTGTATCCGCGTTCGTGTGGTCTATTTGCGTCTTTCTGGCTTTCTTCTCGGCGATGAGGCCACCTTGATTAGGGGACTCTGGGAGATTTATCAAAATGGTGGATGCAGTTAGGGGATTAGAGTTAGGGGTTGACCATTGGTGGATGCATGCCAGTTTAGGCTAGGATAGGGAGCTTGATCCCAGTCTGACCTATTTGGTATTCAACACATACGTGTACTGTATTTTTAGATACAGGAGGGATTCCTTGGTTTTCATTAGAAAACACGTATTCGCTTACATGTCCATCATGCAAAGCAGAACGATATGAATGTTGCTCTCCCACTTAATAACCTCAAAAGACAGCCAACCGCGCTATCTAAGTTCTGTTCTGGAGCAAAAGAACACACAGGGCCAAGCAATTGCTCTTTTAGCTCGGTTTAAGTTGCCCCTGTGTTCTTTTCTGGAGCAAATGGCATCCCCAAACAAAGACATCTTCAGAGAGGGTGAACAACATGGTCTGTTTTAGTTGTCAGTGAACCAGGGTTTCACCTAGAAAGCCTTTCCAAAGTATAAACTCATATGCTTTGTATATTCATGATATTTCTTATTGAGCTGCATGAACATTGAGGCTGTTAATAAAACTACCAAGGTTTCAGTGCTCATGTATGAAGCACATCCCTTTCTTAATTTCTTTGCTGCTACCTCTTATTTTCTAATAACTGCTCCTATTTGCAGGGATCAAAGCTATGGAAAATAAGAGGGGTATCGTGAATTGCAGAACTTGTGGGAAGATGCGTGAGCACTGGACCTTTGAGTGTCCTGACAAGTACCTTTCATCAGATGCCGAAACTTTTCTAGACAGCATGTCTCCTAGCATCGACGGCCTTGCTGCATCTTCAACCTGTTCAATATGTTTGCAAGCTACTGATAGGCATGAAGCTAATGTGCTGAGGCATAGAGCTTATTTAGCGAGGCGTCGTGCGGAGTTATGCCAAGAACTCTATACGTCTGAGCAACTTGCCAGAGAACACATCTCTGCGTGATCTATATGATTTGGCCAGCCCCTTTGGCATTGTTATCAGTGCAGACCTTGCATTGGATGAGCACATTGGATCACAGAGGCAGTCTGGTATTGTTGAGTTTGCTCAGAGGAAGCGTGCCGAGACTGCTATCAACATGCTAAATGGATATTCTTATGGTGGCCTTTCTCTCGAAGTTAAGTGGAAAACCACAGTTCCAAAAGCTGCACAGGGTCTTCCTACAGTTTGTGCAGTATGTGTGAGAGATGCGGAGTCGACTATACGATTGACAAATCTAACAGAGAATACATCTGAGCGTGATCTATACAATCTGGCAAGTCATTTTGGTGTTATTATTGGAATCCATATCACATTGGATGAGAAGAACATGAACATGTCAAGAAGACAGATCGGCATTATCCAGTTTGTTCAGAGGAGTCGCGCTGAGTTGGCTCTCAGCTGGCTTGATGGATATGTTTATGGTACGCTTGAACTCCAGGCTGAACTGGCAACACCCAAGGACCTAGTTGTTTTCTCTGCTAGTAGTACTAAAACTAGCGCTGCATGTTCTGTATATTCTACTACTAAAACCGGCGCCGCCATGACGGCCACCGCGGAGCACGCCGCATCTGCCCGCCGTCCCGGGGACCTGTTATACATAGACCGTTCGCCAGCCAAGCACTGCTCCGTACCTGCTGAAGCTGACCCCTGCCTCTCAATCTCAGATTTGTGTATCTGCAGCTGTGAGGACCGCATCAGCCTCCTCGCGGATGTGCTGTTATCCAACATTGTGTCGCGCCTCTCCGCCAAGGATGCCGCGCGCACCTCCGTGCTCTCGTCCCGCTGGCGACACATCTGGCCCTCGACGACGCCGACCTTCTACCAGGTCTCGAAGACGTCGTCGGCACTGACGGCGGGCGCACCATCGCGGACGCCGTCTCCTGGGTCCTTGATTCGCACCCGGGCCCGTTCCGCTTCGTTTCGCCTCAGCCACAGCTGCGAGTACGCCGCGGCCAGGGACGACGGCGGGCTCATGTGCAGGTGGGTCGGAGTCCTCGCTGATAAGGGTTTCGACGAGCTCGTACTCCTTAATCGCCATCGTCCTACCCATGCTGACCTCCCCGCGGACGTCCTCCGCCTAGAATCGCTTAGCCGCCTCGACCTCGGCAACTGGAACTTCCCTAGCACCGACAGGCTCAGCTGCCGCGCAGTCTTCCCCTACCTCCGTGAGTTTAGTCTCTGTCGAACGGACATCAGGTGTGAGGACTTGGACCGCATGATCAGGTTCAGCCCCAATCTGGAGAAGTTAGCTCTCATTGCCAGCGACAACTCAGTCCTCATCCGCAGCTACAAGCTCCGGTGCCTCGTTCCCTGGAAGACTGGAGCACAGAAGGTCCATGTGCTCATCGCTCCAATGCTCGAGCGACTCATCCTGTGGAGGTGTACTGATTCCCGTCGACGGCTGACCATTGGACAAACCCCGAAGCACAAGGTGCTCGGGTATTTGGACCCAAGGTGGCACGAGCTCGAGATCTTCAATACCGTGGTTCAGGTGTCGAGCACGAGTCCAGTTCCCACGGTTCCAAGCGTGAGAATTCCCTTTGAAGGTTCGAATCGGTGTCCCAGAAGAGGCAAATATGGTGCTGCTATACCTGAGATGTTTCCCCAATGTGCAGACATTGCATATCGTGGTAAAGTTCTGTCCTTCTCTTCCTCATCTCGCCTTCCTAGTAGTACAAATTATTGTGATTTATGAGTTATTGATTTGAATGTATGACACTGCAGCTTGATGAAGTTGACGAGCCCAGTGAGAAGCTGAAGCCCGATTTCAAATCATGGCATGAGGAGGCTGGACGCGTCCACTGCTTGCTGTCAACCAAGGAAACGGTGGTTCAAGAACTTCCGAGGAGACGAGCTTGAGTTTGATTTCTTTATGTTTGCATTGGGGGCCGCCAAGGTGCTTAAGAAGGTGGTAGTTGTTTTAGCCCATGATCTTGAACCCGTTGAAGCGTGGTCTCCAAATTAAAATCAGCATGGACAAAACTACCTTGTCGTTGGCTAAGGATCACGTCGACTAGAGCTCCAAAATGGAATTCCACATGGCATTCGATCTCTCTGTGACTGATCCTTTTCTTTTTCTGAGCCGGGAGCATCGGTGAGAAAAAGAAAACAGCTATCCTTAGTCTTTTTGTTGCCATTTTTGTTGGTATAAGCTTATCTTGTTGATATGATTAAGACTATCCTCTTTAATTTAAATGAGCTTATTCGATACCATTTGTTATGAATTCATCGTGATTATCGTGATTAAAATATAAATTATCTTGTTGATATGCTCAAGATTAATCCTCGTCAGTGTAAACGAGTTTACCTGATGCTGTTTTGTTGTGAGTCGATGATTAAAATGAAGAAGCGGACGGCTTTAGCATTGTAGTATAACTGATTATAGGTGGAGTAGCAGCTGTCCCATCCAATGTGTGTTGGGAACAGGTGGAGTTCCAGTTGTCTGAATCCAGCTGCTTCCTGCAAAAAAATAAAAATAAAAAAAAGTACTACCTTGATGATGTTAACCGCGTCATTTTGCTTTTTAGTGACGTTCCACAAATGCCGAATAACAATCTGAGCTTTTCAGCAATATTCGTGGCTCGTTGTCGGTGTTTTCTCTTCCCTAGTTCCGATACAAAAAAATGGTAAAAAATTTTGGGCCGAAAACTCATTTCGTTAGTTCCCTCTCCCTCTAAAAAAATGTGATCACATCACAAAATGATGCCGACGCGGTATCGATGTACAAATTTGATGAAATGAGAATAATAACAGGAGTCGTCTGATTAGTACATTACTACAAAAGGTGAACCAAACATGCCCGCCCGCTAACTTTCGGGGCAGCACTGGCCCAAGCACGTTCCCGCGTGCTCTGCTCATCAGGCAGCACGACGACGCCGTAAAAGCAAACCCTTCCGCCGTCGTGACTCGCGAGGCGTCACGAGCCGTACGTGGTGCCGGTGCGCGATAAAAATCATCACACCTATCGACCGCCCGCGGGGGGGGGGGGGGGGGGTGGGGGGGTGGTGGTGTTTGTTCAAGGGAATCCATCCATCCATCGGGGTCCAGTCCAGCCCCAGCCGGATAAATAAAAATAGGCCTTATTCGGTCGAGCTCGTCGGTCGGCCGGCCGGCGGTCGGTCGGTGACGAGCAAGTCTCGCCTACCCTGAATGAAGCCTCCGCTCCGCTGCAACTCTCCTGATGCCTTCCGCTTGTGCCGCTTGACAACGACCTTCGTTTCTGCCGCTCCGTCGCTTTCGTGCCAACCGATCGCCCACTCTGGCCTCTCCTCTCCTCCTGCTAACAACCGAGAGAGGGACACAACAAAACACAGCGAAGACGAGACAGAAATCAGAAAGAAAAGAAGCAGCCCTACAAAAAGATCTTCATGTAATCATCATCATACGTTCCACCAAAGAGATACACGAATAGGCCCCAAATAGTAGCCTGTACTACGATCAATCGCGGACTCCGAAATATGCCAAAAACAAGAACGAACTAGGTGTTCTTGTTTTACTAGCTGTGCACATCTTGAAAAGCAAAAAAAAAACCATCAGTCTTAGCTCTGCACAGTGCTTGATCTGATTTAAGTAAGTGTATCTCTCTCGTACAGTAGTAATAACTTGTCAGTAGTGGTGAGCCCAGGACGTGGCAGAATTTTGATCGGTTGAGACGTCCAACCTAACGAGAAATGTCATGGGGGGCAACGCAGACATTGACTGCTTCAGTTTACCAACCATGTGCCCTGATTTCTTTTTTTTTTCTTTGCAAAGATGAAATGCGTAAACTCTTTTTAGATAATGAGATGAAATGTGTAAATAGAAAAAAAAAAGTAAAACTCTTTGTTTCCATGATTTTATGATGAACAGGAGGTAGAGCTTTGAGACGAATTAACAAAAAAAAAATGAATTTACATGCATAAAAGGAGAACATTTTTGTCAGTCATTCAGTAAAGAAAGATTGGTTTCTGCCCTGAGGGCGAGAAGCGCTCCGGACCTCCGGATATAAAAAAGAAAAAGGAGACGATGCCGCCCTGGCTTTCCTCCTCCCCCATTTCCTCCCCGCGGCCACACGCGGAACTCAGATCCCAGGGAGCAGCGCAGCGCCGCAGCAAGCACGGCGGCCCGTGCGGCCTCAGCCAATCAGCTAGCAGCGGCAGTGCGGAGGCTGTGTACGGCGCGCGCGCGCGGCCAGAACGAGGGCACAACAAGCCCGCCACCTTGTGCTCCTCGGTGATAACGGAAGGTGAGAGCTGACCGCTCCTCATCCCCAATCCTCCTCCTTCCTTCGTAGTTACATTCATGCTACCGGATGTAGTTGGGGTGTCGATCCCTTCGAGAAGGCGAGTATGGGAGCAATTTTTTCGCTCCTGAGCGGGGACGGGGACGAGGGTGAGGGGGATTTCGTCCCAATTGGTTAATGGGGAATGTGCATTTCTTAATTTACATCTCACCTTTACTGATTTGTTAATTTTCTTTCATCAGGGCATTCTGGAGAGGTAGCCATACTTTTCGGCTTCTGGGACAGGACAAATTTGGCATAAATTGTCGCACAAGATGCCTGGGATCGCAGTCGATGGAGGTGTTATAGAGGAGCTGCCAAACAGGGCGAATTCGCCACGAAACAACGAGGACCTGGCTGCCCCAAAGTCGACGACGGCTTCAACGATGGTGGGAAGCATGCAGAGTCAGGCACTTGAGATGCACGTTGAAGGTTCCGGTGCTGCGGAGCCCTCAATCGAGCAGCTCTACAACAACGTGTGCGAGATGGAGAGCTCAAGTGAGGGCGGGTCACCATCGCGCGAGAGTTTCGGATCAGACGGGGAGGAATCAAGGATTGACTCTGAGCTTCGCCACCTGGTTGCTGGGGAGATGGAGGCCATGAAGGTGATTGAGGAGGAAGAGGAGAGTGGAAGTGTTGCTAATGCACCACCTGCTCCTGAGAATGGGACCCCAGTCAAGGCACAATCGTCCGCATCATCTAAGAAGTCAAAGAAGGCCTCACAGTCACAGCTTGAGTCTGACGCCTCTGTTGGTCCTAATGGCAAGGCATCCCCTGAGGAAGGCGAGAGCGAGGTCAGCAAACCTGGAAGCCAAGTTGGCCATCGCCGAAAGTCGAAGGCCAATTCACATAACAGAACAGAAGATGCTGGTCTTGATAATCCGGACCTTGGTCCATTTCTTCTTAAACATGCGAGAGACCTGATTGCCTCAGAAAATCCACGGCGGGCACTGAAATATGCTCTTCGAGCCACCAAGTCGTTCGAGAAATGTGCAGGTGGAAAGCCAAGCTTGAACTTGGTCATGAGCTTGCATGTTGTGGCTGCAATCTACTGCAACTTGGGAAGATACGAAGAGGCTGTACCTGTGCTGCAGCGATCTCTCGAGATCCCTGTAATTGAGGAAGGTCATGACCATGCTCTCGCAAAGTTTTCTGGTTGTATGCAGTTGGGTGACACCTATGGGATGTTAGGTCAGACTGCACTCTCACTGCAATGGTATGCATCTGGTCTTCAAATTCAGAAGCAAACCTTGGGAGAGCAGGACCCAAGGGTTGGAGAGACCTGCCGCTATTTGGCTGAGGCCCATGTGCAGGCGCTTCAACTTGATGAAGCACAAAGATTGTGTCAGATGGCCCTTGACATCCATAGGGAGACTGGGGAGCCAGCCTCACTAGAAGAAACAGCTGATAGGAGGCTGATGGGTCTCATTTGTGACACCAAGGGTGATCATGAAGCTGCCCTGGAGCATCTAGTAATGGCTAGCATGGCCATGGTAGCAAATGGACAAGAGACTGAAGTGGCCTCAGTGGATTGCAGTATCGGTGACATTTATCTCTCATTGGGTCGGTATGATGAGGCTGTTTTTTCTTACCAGAAAGCTCTTACAGTGTTTAAGACCAGCAAAGGGGAGAATCATGCAACTGTGGCTTCTGTTTTTGTGCGCTTAGCGGATCTATATAACAAGACTGGGAAGCTAAGGGAGTCGAAATCCTACTGTGAAAATGCCCTCAAGATTTATCAGAAACCTATTCCAGGAACTTCTCTGGAAGAAATAGCCACTGGTTTGACTGATGTTTCAGCCATATATGAGACCATGAATGAGCATGAGCAAGCACTCAAGCTACTGCAGAAGGCCTTAAAAATGTATAACAATTCTGCTGGCCAACAGAGCACGATTGCTGGAATTGAGGCTCAGATGGGCGTCTTGCACTATATTTTGGGAAATTATGGAGAATCGTACGATTCCTTCAAGAGTGCAATTACAAAGCTTCGCACTTGTGGCGAGAAAAAGTCTGCATTCTTTGGGATTGCTTTGAACCAAATGGGGCTTGCCTGTGTTCAAAGATACTCAATAAACGAAGCCGCAGATCTGTTTGAGGAAGCAAGAACTGTTCTGGAGCAAGAATATGGTCCGTACCATCCAGATACACTGGGAGTATACAGCAATCTTGCTGGAACTTATGATGCAATGGGAAGGTAAGCTCCCTACTTATTCCTGCTTTTCTTTCAGCTAAAATATCTATTCTAGTATAGTATTATAATTATAAACACATATTTCCTTCCTTCTATTTAGCAAAATATTTTGCACTTCGTTACTTTGTCCATATTGTGGTAATTTCATGAAAATCGCATTTACCAGCTGTTTCTAGATAACCTCGTTTCACCTGTGAGTACTTAACATTTCATATACTCAAAAGGTTCATCCCTAAGTGAATATGGAAAAATGGAAATCAAAGGTGTTATCCCAATTAAGTGGTTTTGCATTTCTGTTAGTACTCTTAATGTCCTTAAAATAGCAGCTAATACATTGGGTATATTATATCCTCTTGCAAGTGGGAATTCTTTAATCCTATAGTTATCTCATCTTCCAGAACAGCTTGGCACATGATAAGCATCTATACCAGCTTTATCTACTCCAATTGAGTTGATGAGTTATTGATTGCTAACAAAGTTGGATCAACTTAATTGAAGTAGGACCATCTAATAAATCATCTTGAGTTGCATCTAGCTGGCTATTCTGTAAAGTGGGATTGCACATGCTTTATCCTCTTGCTTTATCTTTTCCTATTTGAGTTTTTCTTTTATTGTTCGTCTGGAAACTTCATGCTACTTTGCAAGACATGTGGACTGTTAGCTTTATAGTCTGGTACAAGTGTGAAACTACTGGCCGGGTCAGAAATGTCAACATGAGCTTAACTGGCAATGTCAGATTCTGAAGCAACAATATTATCTTTCTAAGTCACTTCCGGAGCTCAACTGAAATCAAAGAATTATCACCCATCAGCATGCTGTTAGCGGATGTGAAAAATTCGTGTTTAATTTGGTTAATATATCCATATTTTATTTAAACAGGCTGGATGAGGCCATTGAGATCTTGGAACATGTTGTTGGAATGCGCGAGGAGAAGCTGGGTACGGCAAACCCAGACGTGGACGACGAGAAGCGGAGGCTTGTGGAGCTGCTGAAGGAGGCGGGCCGAGTAAGAAGCAGGAAGGCGAAGTCCCTGGAGAATCTTCTCGAGACCAACCCATATACCGTCGCCAAGAGAAATACAGTTGCAGCTTGATCCCATCGCTGCTCTGCAAGGAAGACCAGTATGATGAAACGCTAGTATTATTACTATACTAAGCTGTATGAATTGTTTTGTTTAGGTGCGTCAGTGAGAATACGGGTTTAGAAATCTGAAATGCCCATGGAATGTTGTAAAGTTACAAAATATTATCATTGGTTACTTGTTCAGCCTTCAGAGGCCCCCTTTCTGTGCTCGGTACTGTTTGTCTCTTGCGTGCTCTCCTGGCAGATCACAAGAACTCGCAACATCAGGTATTATATCCAAACCAAAAATGATATATGCAACAGCACATTCATGCATAGATGACACATCAAGCATTCGCCTCATAAGCGAGTCCCCAGCGAATGCTTGCTGTCCGGTCATTAATCACTAGTACTAAATTGGTTTGTTGACACGCTTCTTTAAAATTCACATGCATTAGACTGCGTTGGATTAGGTGTAAATCTGAAGCTGGTTGTAGATACAACAATCCCATGGAGGCATAAACTTAGAAAATGGCCTCCAGTTGATTCTCTACAAGAATAATAAGCAATCTAGCAGCACAACCTTTATCTCAAAACGAAGCACGGTTAGTAGCACTGAATGGTCATATCCCCAAAACAAGGGGTGTATTCCAATCGAACTCCAAACAGGTGGAGTCGCTGAGGATCTGAGTTGGTGTCGCCTGCTTCAAACTCAGCAGACCCGGTAATCATTGCGTAAAAGTGGCATCTAACTTCTGAAAGGGGAAATTTAACTGATGACGGGGTCAACGGGGGTGCTCGTATGTTACTTTCTAGTACTCAATAGTCACTTGATTTCCTTGATTAGAGAGATGTTCCCCTCCAGCACTAAGAGATAAAGAACTGAACAGTTTGCCTCAAGGATGCATACAGTTAAACGATGCTACTAGCACGACTGACCATACTTAATCATCTGTTACTACTGAACTAGTAGATCCAGTTTTGCGAAGTAGAATCATGAAGCAACTTCACGCCAAAGCCACGAGGGTCTAATGACCATACTTCTGGAACTCCCACTCACTGTTATCTGCAAAGTCAAAGTAAATTTTAGTGAACATTTCATGAAAACACAACTATTTGCATCATTGTATCGCAAAACTACACCTTTTTGAAATTCATTTCACAAATCTACAACTACTTCGGTGTAGATAACAAGAAACTACAATTTTTTGTGACCTGGACCCAACTGTCAAACACATACTAAGTGCTACACGGTTTGCTCCACCTATCATCCATACATGTGCCACAAAAGTCTTAGTCTATTGTTTCTAAGGGTCAAAATAATTTGTACTTCTATGAAATAGGCTGAAAAGGTTGTAGTACAAGACTATAAATAGTTGTAGCTTTCTGAAATTCACTATAGATTTTATAAGGGCACAGGGCTAAAGGAGTAACAAATACATAGATCAGGTTACCAACCTAGAGGGCAAACTTGACGTGTCTTGAGCCAACGGCTGATACAGTGAAAGTGGAACGCATGATTGCAAACTCCTGAAATACACAAAGTCATATTACAATTAGTTTTCTAGTGATGTGCTATGTCATTATACTCAGCAAAATACATTGTACGCCAAACAGACACATTAGAATTAGTCAAGGCATTGCATGTGGTAGCTGTAAGATAATACTTAGATGTAAACTCCACAATTTAGATAGACCCTCAACTAAATAACTTTTAACCATTTTATAAAATATGCCTTGGTTTTCAATAAGTTTGCGGTAGTTAAGATACATAAGCTGTATATAGCTGCAAAACGTATGTTATCTTCAGAAAACTATGAAACTACTATACATGCATATAACTGCAGGTGCACACTACAAGCAAGAGGCCTCCATATTTATGATGAGCCAAAAATACCCAAAACTGCATCAAACTATGTTGTAGTATTAACTAATAATCACACAATATCCTTGATTCGTTGATGTACAATGTGCAGTTACAGCAATGTTACTTTGCCCCCTGTAATCCCCAGCCATCTATTAACAAAACACGTGTAATTACTTCAAGATATCTGTAATTATACAACAAACTGTCAATTCAGAACAGGTTGGCCCTCGAATTCTTGTCAAGCATGCTTTACTTTCCATTCATTTAACAACACTATTAAGATCCTAGTACAACATAGATAATTTTTTTAAGCAACGTATCAAGGAGAAAACCCGATACAGCATACTCTTAGATTCATTGTCATATTACAGGGTGGCAAGTAAGACTAATTACTAAACCATACAAGGCCCCCAGTGCGATTTAAATTGACCCAACAAACAACTAAGCATGACAGCGACTTAACCATACAAGTAAACCCATCAAGATGCCCACTCGTAACAGAGCCGTCAACGGCCGACCCGAAGGTCTATTATGTTGACGTACTATGATGATATACTACCATCGCAACCACTATAATGCTATTATCATCGCACGTGAACAGTGGGGAAGGCAGCAAGTAACGCTGCATTCGGGAGGAGAGAAGAAAAAAGTAAGAGAAGGCGTAACATACCCCAAGCGACGGTGCACTCCTCGCTGGTGGCGCTGGCCTGGTTGGCCTGGCACTCGATGCCTGCACCGATCATAAAAAAATAGAAACGCGGGGATGATCCCAACGGCACAGCAGGGTCAGATGAACAATCTCAAATCAAAGCGATTCGAAGGGGAAGCGGCAGATGCATGGGTGTACGAACTCACAGAGGTCCATGATGTGGTTGCGGCAGATGGCGCAGTTGTCCACCACGATGTCTGCAAAATCGCGGCAAAACGAGGACGAAATCGTGTCAGATCATCGGAGTTTTAAGCGAAAGGAGAAAAAGGACTAGCAGTAAGATAGATGCGGTTGGGGATCCGAACCCCAGGCCCAGAGGGAGACCGCGTTCCACTTCTTGATCTCGAAGCGCTTGCCCTTCTTGCAAGCGCCGCTGGCGCCGGAGGAGGCCGGGGCCGGAGCCACGGCGACGCCGCCCTTGTCCATTGGCAAAACAGTCAGGGAAGCAACCCTAGGATCACGATATGAAAACGGCGAGGAGAGATGAGGCGGCAGCACTTTCCAGGGTGGATGGTACAAGTAGAGGACGATGCCGGCCAGAGAGAGAGTAGGGGTGACAGGCAGGCCAAGCGTGTGGCGGTGTGTGTCACCAGAATTTACACGGTAGGCCACTTCGAAGCCCAAAATAGTTTACAGTTGCAATTTTCACGGTAGGCGGGCCACTTCGAAGCCTAGAATTGATTGGGCCTGATCGAATTTTCAGCTGACTCGATTTTTTTTCCTATGTTACGTGGAGCACGTGCCACTGCGTTTCGGAAAGAGGAGTAGAACGGGGAGCCGGGAACGCTTCGGAGAAGCCTGATTGTCTCTGTACCATGATTCCATTTAAGGGCATCTTAGTACTCTCGACTTCATATTGCAATTCGGTCAACTCAGGACATCGAAGACCCTGTTTGGATCCAACCAGCTGACTGTTAGCCGACTAAAAATTAGTTCCTAAATCTCTAAAAGGATCCACTAATTCAAAGATTAATAATTAACTAACCTGTTGGCTAATGAAAAACCATTAGTTCCTCTCATCTTAATTCTATATATCAATAATTAGTCAGAACTTCAAACAGGTATAGAACTAATTGTTAGCTGGCTAAAAATTAGTCAGGGACTAACAATTAGCCGCCGGATCCAAACAAGGCCTAATCCAGTTCAGATTGAACTAGATTTGTTGGCTATGGCATGAGTAATAAATAAACATGCGGCACATTTTTAACATACCTATACCTCTCCCCTCAAAATTCCTCTGATATTATGTAATGGTTACATCATCGCCAAAATTTATTGGTACCGGGGATTGCCAGTATCCGTTACGTAAAATTTATTCCCTCATACGGATTTTTTGTTGCTTGTATTGGTATATGAGTTCATCAGTCAGACTGTAAACTGTTAGATACGGTCCATCTTGTCTAAATTTTGTTGAGGGCCGCATTTGTTTAGCTTGCAGCAGAGAATACCAATAGAGTCTGGAGTAGTGCTGATAACTTGAGACGGTTGGCTTCCTACGGTTTGCGGCCACACTCGGATTGAGAGCGACAGCGATCATCAGAGCAGCAAGCTTTGGCAGATTCACTCTCATTTGAGTCAGTTCCGGCTGAGACTCTTGGACATCAGATATGCAATGCTACCAACTGTCAGGAAAATAAGTGGACAGACAACCATGTCCACATCCAGCATTCGATTTTTGCTGGCGGCATTTGCTTGGCGCGTCAAGACCAAATGCTCATGAAGCAGGCTGCTCATGTTATCGAGCTGATGTATTACTTGGCGCTGGCCTCTTGATATGATCATAATCTGTTTAAGAAACATAGAAGATAAGAATCTGTTTTGGAACAAAGCATCAAATGTACAAGGTTATGTCAAGATCAATATAACAGTAATTTTTCTACAAGACACTAGAGAAATCACGTTTTGTCTATGGGACACTGGACAGAAAATCTTGTCTGTACAACATTTGAGTTGACCTACAGGTTCGACAACGATTTTTGGTTTGGTGTCTACAGACAGATTCAAGTTTTTGAAGTCTACGGTAGACAAATTTACCTATATAAAAGATGTCACAATGTGAGAACTACATGCTATATGAAGCCATGGAATCACTATTCACTAAACCAGTATATGTATTTTGTAATCTGAAATACTAGTTTGGCGCCCAGAAAACTATCTAAAGAAGTTCATTGTCTTAGGTCACTGTTACCTGCGTGCCACCACTAGTACTAGGAAATGAAAATAGATCATATGCTTCTCTTTCCATTTGTTTCAGACTAGATAGACTCAGACTAGATCGGATCTGCGACCTTCTAGTTATTTATTTGAAGACATCCACAGATAATGTGATCCTACACTATTTAATGTAACAATTTGTTTCAGAGGCCTCAACAACTTCTCACTTAATTCAAAATCATGAGCCTGAATTCTAAAGTTATTAAATACACAGATAATACTGATTCATAGTACATCAAAATCCCCACAGGCTATAGAAAAGTGTAGCTACAGTGTGGTAAGGCAACTAAACTTTCAATGATCCAGGGATGAATAGAATGTTTCTATGTGCTAAGGTCTCCACTAAAAATTACCAGATAAATGTTTTTTAGTGATACTAAATTCTTGTGTCAAGTGAATTCAGTGTCATTACTTCATAACAGTTAAACCTAATAAACCAGGATTTTTTTCCTGATCGGGAAATTTGTATTATTAGCTTTTATGTGTATGATAAAATGAAAACTCTTGGTAAGAACTGAAAGTTGAATAGTCTCAGAGATGCAATTGTATTATAGTAGATATGATCTCACAGTATATCCTAAATCGTTGCCTAGTTTTAAAAAAATAAGCTAAGGGAGAGGGAGGGAGCTAGGGTACCTCTTCCATCAATGGTGACTCTTTAGAAAGTTGGTTTGATGATGACGAATGAGGTATCAAAGTACCATTGCCTAAGTTAGAAACAAAGAGATTCGTCGGCGTGGAACCATTGCAAGCATCAGTTTGGAGAGCTAAATTCTGTTGACTCGGCAAATGTTTCTTCACTGTAAAATTTGAACTAAGTTCTTCAACACGAGAGGTAAACTCATCCAACCTTTCGTTCAATGTTGTTATCTGTTCTGACAGCTGAGTGATTGCACCCTACGGAATACAGGTGGCATAAGAAATGATATTCCAAATCAGAGTTCATCTATGTCAAATGCAAGTCATAAAATGTTATTGCTACCTTTAACTCTTCACAAAACGTTACCTGATTAATGGCAGCTGATGATTCAGGGGCTCGTCCTCCACCAAACCTTCTGTTAGTGTCTGTCAGTTTACTCAACTTCACAATATTTTTGTCTCCATGGGTAGAATATGAATGAGATAGACCACTGGGTAACATCCACAAGAAAAAGTGAGTTAATTCTTTTCTTCCAATGTTCCAAGTTTCAACACTATTTCAATTTTTCAAGGGTAGTAGTTCAAACAGAAAACAAAGATTGTATTAACAAACCTTTTCATAAGTTGGTTTCTCCTATCTGCAGAGACACGTGAAAAGGCCTCCTTTGGACTTGAGACCAGCTCATCATCAATACTGAGCTTTGTCTTCAGATCTTCTGGTAATGCCTGGATATCAGTCAGACAGCAATGACAAATATAAGCATATAAACATACCGTGTAAGTATATAATTACCAAATACATACCATGACATCATTCATCAATTTCTCCAGCTGAATTTGCTCAATATAGGTGCGTGGTATATAAGAATTATCCAATCCTAACTGTTCCGCAACAGATTTGACATATAGCCTATCTCTTCCTTGCACCTAGAATGGAGAATCAAGGTTATGATATTTGCACCTCACAAACAGTTGTTGGTATACAAAGAGTAATGAATCTAACAGTACTCAAGAACTCGAAACGTGCAGAACAACATTGAGAGAAAATTACACCAACCAAACAAGACTGATTACGCTCACCTGTATATACTGCCGGTTAAGTTGCTCTAGCCAATCAATTTTTACAGTTGCTTTGCCATCAGAAAAAACATGACTGCTTCTCTTTAATATAGCTGCTATAGTGTATCCCAAAGCCATTAAACCACCAAGAAGACGTACGCTGACTTCAAAAGTAATCCTTGGGGATATGATAAAAGGATTGTCTGTCACCCATTCCTCCAAAATACAAATACAAATAATATTAGGGAGTTGGTGAACAGCAGGCTAACAGAAATGTTTCTCTTTATTGGACATAGTTAGAACTTACGAAAGAATGGGAATAGAGGTAAAAAGAAGACTGAGCAAATGTGTTACCAATAAGCAAGCATAATGAACATAATAAATGAGAAATAAAGTTAAGATTCTGAGCAAGGTGATAACATTGAAATAGATCCTATGGAGTCTTACGTGTTCCTGAAAACTATGTGTATGAAAAAAAACACGAAGTGCATCAAACCAAAGAACCATGCAATGCTAGCATCAGAATATGAACAGCACAAAAGAAGCCTACAGGACTATAATATGTAGCCAATGACCATGAAAATAAATACCTCAAACATCAGATTATATTTTCCTTCCCTATTCCGCATTCGCAGATATGATTGGCAAGATTCTGGATCTTCACCAGGTGGAAGAAGATATATATCATATGTTTCTTCATTGCTTTCTGTATGATCATCACCTAGCACAGCCTTGATTTTATCAGGTGTTACAGACCTTGGTGACTGCACATAGAGACATCCAAGAGTCAGGTTATCTTCATCGATCATAAAAGACATTGGTGAAGAATTCAATTGTTATAAGACTGTTTGCCATCAGAATACACAGATATTTTCAGGACATGGACAACAAAACAAGATATTAATAAGACCTACCTTTAGAATGTACATAGGATTTTGGAACCCTGTGAATGGGTTGAATTTGTTTCTAATTTTTATATGAGCTGTCTCCAAATCTGGCTCAATGAAAGCCTTGTACATTGGATAAACCTGAAAAATGCCGCCATTTAATATTGATTTAATCACACAAGCGGATGTAACAGGTAATTTACATGTTATCATGAACCACAAATCTGCCAACACAATGTATAGTCAAGTTGAAGTCAAGCTACCGTTTCAGAGATCTGATGAATGATTTCTTCAGGTTCCTGGCCAGCTCGTTGTATGTCCCGTAAAACCCTCTTCACCAGGTCAAAATGAACACCACCAGTAACAGAAACACGCAAGTCCAGAAAAGGCCGTATCTTCTCACTCAGTGCATAAATACCTTCAATGATAACAATCCGGGAGCTAGGGGGATCAACTGTTCTGTTGCATGTAAGAATGATAATATTAAACAATGTATGATGAAATATGCATCTAATACTGAAAAATGGCAATGATTATTTACCTATACCCAGTCCGGCAGCTCAACTTGAAATCATAGATTGGAACCTGAACTGACCTCCCTTCCTTTAGGCCATGAATATTTTCCAACAGTGTGTCATAGTCTGTTAGACGTGGATCTGAAAAGATGTGAAAAGGTCTCAGTTTCCATGGTTAGCAACACTTCTACCTCAGTGAAGTGAATACAGTTTGCAATGTTAAAATTCTCTGATTTTCATTAGGGAAAGTCTTTTACTCCCTAAACAAAATCTTGGCTCGATTTACTCCCCCAAACAATTCAAATAGGTGCAATCTACTCCCTTATGCAATTTATCTTTTTTTTTTTTGGTTTCTCCTCGTATGATTGGATTTAAGCCTCAAAATTTTGCATGAATAGATCATATCAACCCCTATGTGGGAAAAATATATTTTAGCGTGATGTTCTGTGTCAACTATATAAGATCATGCCAGATTTGAGTTTCAAACTCAATCCATACAAGGAGAAACAAAAAAAGAAAAATTGCATTGGGGAGTAGGTTGCACCAACTTGAATTGTCTGGGGAGTAAATTGAGCTAAGATTTTGTTTTGGGAGTAAATTGAGCTAAGATTTTGTTTCGGGAGTAAAGTAAGCTAAGATTTTGTTTGGGGAGTAAAACGAACAAAATAGATTGTTTGGGGGAGTAAAATAGACTTTTCCCTTTCCATTATTACATCATATAAAGCATATTAAAGACAGTCATGTCATTGTCGATGCAGGGCCTTGTGAAGGAAATAGCACCCAAATATAACTATGGGGAAAAAGAAAATGCAAAGTGCTTGGCAAGTGTACCATCAAAATTGCCATCGATTATGCGAGTAGCATCGTTGTAGTTGTCCATTGATATAACAACAACATCAGGCGTCAAATTAACCACCTTCTCAGTAAACACCGTCTTCCCAGCACCGGAGGGGCCGGCAACGCCCACAAATATTATCCCATCATTGCGCTGCGCCAGAAGCTGGCAGGCACGGATCACAGCGAAGAAGCCTTTCTCAAAAGACAGAGGATCAGGAAACGGGACAATTTCAAAGCGGTTGTTGTCCTTCCTTTTCCTCAACTGGACCTTGTCGCGCAGAAGGTTGTGCCGCCTCCTTGGCGAGTCAGCCATGTAGTCGTTCTGTTCCATCTGGGTGAAGTGTGTCTGTAGCCTGCATCATCAGATTCGAGAAGAAGATTAAACAGACAACATAAAAGCAGCAATGAATTCTAAGAGGCGGACCGACCAATCCGGCGAGAGGTAGGGCAGCCGCCGTACCTAAAATCTGGCCTAGAGGACTCCAACTCCTAGGCTCAGCCAGACGGTGGCGGTGGGTTGCCGCGACTGCGAGTCTCACCGCTGCTGGCAGTGCTGCTGCCTGGTCGTGTCCTGCTTGCTAGGCGGCGGCGGCGGCTCCGGCATGTGATTTAGGATCGAAGGAGGGCAGTTCGCTCGTGGATTCCAAATCGAACGATTGTCCGCACGTCCTCAGCCGAGGGATGCTTCGAGGACTCGAGGTTAGTGCCGACTCCCGACGTTTTGAGGCCGGGCTACATGGTCAGGCCCAAAGCCCGATGACGAATTTATTAATCATCTGGAATATACGGTTGTTCTTTTCTTTTTAACCAACCCAGTCGCCTGGTAATAAAATCGAAGGCTGAATCTTGCGCAAGGTTAACAAAATAACAAGCGCATGTCAAACGAGAACAACACGTCCCATGGATGGAGCGGAAGTCGCAAGTGCGAGCTCAGGCAGAGCAACTTAATTCGTTGATCTTGCTCTGATATAAGATATCCTCACTGGGAACGCTCTAAAAATAGGGCAGATTTCCTGAAACAGAAAATTTTGCAAAAATAACAGGAAGAGACACGTAGCAGATTCCCCCATTCCTACCTATATTACTCGAACAGACAACTTCGACCGAAACAGACGACGATAGAGAACAGTACGCATCAAACTGGAACCCGTACTCCAACGCAAACAGCCAAACAAAAGTTCTGACCCTTTTTCTCCTCGTCTTAGCACCGTCAATATGGCTAGACAGCATCTACAAAAGTGAATTCCATATAAACAAGAAAGTTTCTATCATGATCTGACGCACATCAAAAGATCTTTAGAGGACACAACCACAATAGCACCTGGAACATTTTCCATCAGAAATTAGAAAAGTTGACAACAACGTTGTGCAGATCTGTGCGCGGACCAGATTAAACTGCAATGATAAAAATATTCCCTTGACGAGCCCTTACTTGCTAGCCATTCTTTAATCCTACCAGTGCCCCTTGAGGCTAGCTTTACTTGTACATTTGAAACCAGCAAGGCATTTTTTGTGTCCCATGGTATAAAATTGATGACGCATCCATGTTGATAATCTAGACCATTGTTGCCATAACAAGAATTTCAACGAGGTGATTTAGTCTATAAAGTGCAACGCATCTTATTATCTAGTCGTTCAACCCCCAACAATATCAAGTAGGACAACCCCAACAAATTCTTCTGAGCCTTGGTGCAAAGGCGCCCAATACGGTTGGTTATTAACCTTTTCTTCTTCTTTTTTTGCGATAAGGTTATTAACCTTTTCATGGATGTACTCCTCACAATTTGGTGGTCTTCATGAGTTCTATAAATTCACCAAAAGCTGTAAATCACAAGAGATGAAACAAAACATCAGCTCGATGCCACCAAAATAGTGGTACACATTCTACAATTGTACATATAGAAGAGTTTAAAAGGTCAATAATAGCAATCAAAGAAAAGTACCTGTGTCAGAGTCATGTGGCCCTGGAGAG
Organism: Oropetium thomaeum; assembly: GCA_001182835.1. NCBI lineage: Eukaryota > Viridiplantae > Streptophyta > Magnoliopsida > Poales > Poaceae > Oropetium > Oropetium thomaeum. The sequence continues at coordinate 981,387 of LFJQ01000057.1, forward strand.
GACTCCGGATGGTACTGGAGAGACATAAGCTTCATCTTGGGGTATTGAAAACCAGCGCAGCTATTATCGTTGAGATTGATGTGCGTTACTTGCACCCCTTCTGGAAGTGATTCTGGGTCAACCGCATAATTGTGGTTCTGCAAGAAAAAATATATTACATCAAGACAATGCAGAGCACAGGCCGATACAGAAGAACCAATATACAGTAGTGCTACCAGATAACCACATTTTTAATATCAACAATAATTTTTGTTCTGACTTTTCTGTCAAAATTATTTTTTAAGAAAAGAAACTTACATTCTGCATCAGGAGACTGATCAAATCAAAATTTACTAAGTAAATGGTGAAAGAAGTGCAGCACCTCTCAAATTGACTGATAGTTTCTCACAAAAATAAAAAAACAGATAGTTGTATGGCAACAAGCAATGGTCATTGCAAGGGAGATCAACATAAAAATTGTTCAGACAAAATAAATCATTAAATCCATAAGGCCAGCAGTTGTTTGGTGGAGCACTCGTTACAACCTTTTAGCACTACAATTGCACGAGGCTAAAATTTTTTTAAAAGAAATCGGAGTACTAAAACCCTGAGGATTAGGACTATATCAATAACTAAGATTTTATTTCAAAATATATATTTACATCCAGTGTCAAATATCGAAGGAAGGAAGACAAACCTGTGAACTTATGTCCACACGACCACTCCGTAGATCACAAACTGGATGATTCCCCCCATGATGACCAAATTTCATTTTAAATGTCTTCCCACCAAGAGCCTGCCCAATCAATTGGTGGCCCATACAGATACCAAACACAGGGACCTTCCCTATGATTTCTTGTACTGTCTTCACAGCATAGGGAACAGCAGCTGGGTCCCCAGGACCATTGCTAAAAAGAACACCATCAGGCTTCAAATTAAGTATTTCCGAAGCAGGCCAATTTGCAGGAACAACAGTTATTTTGCATCCATATGATGTCAAGCGCCTCATAATATTATGCTTGATTCCAAAATCATAGGCAACTACCTATAGAGGAAAAGGAAGCCCATGTCAGGTATGAGATTTATTCTGAATGCGTTGAAGAAAGAGTTGTAACTGACATGTAAACTTTGACTGGACTGATCCTTCTTGAACTCCCATTCTGAATCGGTCTTGTCTGACCATTCATATGGAGCATTACATGTGACACCGCTAATCAAATCGACCCCTGCATAGTGTCAACAGTGAACACAAAAGGACCTTCAACTAAAACAAAATGAATAACAGCTCAAGCATCACTTGTGATAGTATTGTTACAAATAATAATTTATATGGATCCTGGTATGAGAATAATCAAGCAGTATTGAAGAAATATAACTATAGATGAATGGTCTTGTGATAGTATCATTATAACAACTAAGTCTACATCCTCTAATAGTTCAGAGCGGACATTGCCAATTAATTATAGAAATCTGTTAAATCCAATAACACTAAAAGGGCAGCCCGGTGCATGTAGCTCTCGCTTGCGCAGGGTCCAGGGAAGGGTACGACCACTTACGGTCTTTTGTACGCAGCCCTTCCCTGCATTTCTGCAAGAGGCTGTTTCCAAGAGCCTCATGGTCACAAGGCAATAGCTTTGCCGCTGTGCCAGGCTCCCCTTCGCTAACTTTAAATCCAATGACACTAACTTGTTTTATTTTGGTTGCAAATCTAGAGAGGGCTCTGATAAGAGTGAGGTCACTACTTCAAGGATATAACTGATTGAAAAAACTTAACGTACCAACGATTTTCCACTTCTTAGCCATTTCCAGCAACTCTGCGTCTGTCCAAGATTCATCAGTACTCAATACACCAATAAGACTACCATCTTCCCTTAACCTTCTTGCAATAGCACGTGTATCAACGTCATCTAGAATAAAAGCAAAGATAAGATTATAGAACACTTTGCATGTATATGTTGATGCGCACCTGCGCGTGTATGCATGTGTGTGATACAGTGAGAGAGATTAGTTTCTATCACATACATATTCCCATGATGTTCCTCTTAATCAAATACTCTTCAAGTGTTTCTTTGCATCGCCAGTTCGAAGTGCTACAAAAGAAATATCAACTTAACAAAAGGAAAAGAAGAGAAGGTTCTCAAAAGTCAGCTAAAAAGAAAAATTTACCATATGCTTAAATTTCTTATGATTAGGCCACCAAGGAAACACTGATTCGACTCTTCATCATCTGCAGGAGAATGATGTTCTATTTCATAATTAACTGCTGTAAAAGTATCTTTTGCATATCAAAATTAGAAGCATTACAAACCAGGATTAACACCGGTGTTTCCAATATGGGGGTTCGTCATCAGGACAAATTGACCGGCATAGCTTGGGTCGGTCAAAATCTCCTGATAGCTGCAAATCACACAAAAGTAGTGATCATTGGTCATACATAAAATGGGGCACACATCACCAAATAACAACAGTAGCACCAGCTCATGAAACTAAAGCATGTAGGCATGTAGCCTATAGCTCTAGATTATTGTGGCACTATATTACTCCAACACAGCTGAACACTAAAATGAAAAAAGAAAAGGAACTATCATTCAAAATGACCAAAACGTTTGATAGAGGAAAGATAGCACTAGATACCAAAAACAGTACTCTTGCCATGTCCCTAATGGTTATGCCGCCCCAAACTCTGATGCAGATTCTTAATGTTGTCGTACTCAGATTTTCACTTACGATGGATTTATATGTAATCCAGAAATATTTGCTAAAGTTTCTATTCGTTTGCGTTCAATATACTAAGTTAAACTGGTCCGTGGTATGTGTACAGGGATCTGACACTACACAAGTTGGGTACATGCTAGGAGTAAAGTATCTGTCAAACAGACCCACCGAATATCAAATTCTGTAGTATCATGGAGCAGAATGGCAGATTAGTTAACAGTGTCAACTTGTGACAACATAAAAAAACATTGCAATCATGAACAAGGGGAACATATATTATCGCTCAGGCAGAAACAGATGTCAGCCCTTGATGATTTACCCTGTCAACGATGTATTGAAAACCACTTCAGCAACTTGGGTTCCTGAAGCACCAAAGGACTTGGCCCTCCACACCGAGCCATCTTCCAGAACAAGACGTGCGTCACTCGTCTTCCACGGCCTTTGAGCTACAAGAATGATTCAATTCAACAGCGGTGATTAGGCGTCAGTGAGGTACTCACTGTGCCACGGCGAAGTTCCGAATCACGAGTGCGAAAATGAATCAGCGAGCTAAGCTAGGAACAGCTCACCTCCATCACCCACCACGCTCGCACTCTGCACACCTGTGGCAACCTACATTCAATCGCAATTGTATTGGATAAGACGAGAATGCGGTTTTACAGGAAGCGCCGAATAGAGATACTCTTGTTTCACGCTCACCTTGGCGCGGAGGCAGCGGTCCCCACCTCGCCGGTGACCAACGGATGGCGCTGAGAACAGGAACGTACCGGGGCTCTGCTGAGCGGCGGAGCGCGGATTGGCGTTGGTTAGACACCGGGAGGGAGCGGAAACCGTCGCCGGAGACGTCGCCATCGGAGGGAGCAGTGCTGGTACGGAATGGGGTTTGTCGCCCTACGTACGCGCGCAGCAGCCCCGCCGCCGCCTTCGGAGGTTTCAGTAAGCGTGGGTTTCGTCGGAACCGGATCGGCGGCTGACGTACGTCACCGGGCAGTGGACGCTCGTCCATCTCTAATCCGACGACGCTCGATAGTAACTTCGCTCAGCATCGCTCCCACGCTTACACGAGGCCCAACGACACAACAAATCGGCCCAGCTCGACAGCACCCGACGCCGTCGCTCTTCGTCGATGGCATCGCTGCGCCGCCGAACCGGCAAGAGTCGGCGCTAATGCTCAGCTGCTACACCTGCATTTCTGATTTTGGAAAATGCAGAATTAAACCTTTTTTTGTCATAACGAAAATGCAGAATTATTGAGTGGCCATCTCACGTGCGTAGCAACGGGAGCACGCTACACCAAACATTGGTCACCTCAGCATTCACCCAAGAGGAATCAAAACTCAGAGTCCAATCGAGAGGCGCCGGTATCATAACTCACGCTTTTCAATATTGAAGCAGAAGACAAAATATCAAACCAGATTTTGAATATAGAAAAGTTATGCCCATGGCCTACCAATACCAACCAGCCAGCAACGCCCCACGTGTTAGCCGGTGACAACGATCAGCCTCTACGCGGATCACGCGTGACGTGTACACCAGGCCCACTCCGCCGCATCAATCTGACACGTCGGCAACACGAGAGCCGTGAGCCCCGGAGCAAATAGTCTGTGCAACCGCTGCACGTCTAGAAAGTGCCTCACGACGAACATAGCGAGATCAATCAGCTATCCCGGCATTCAGCGATAGCTAACTGAAAAGCATAAATTGCTTCCTGCACGCCAGTTGCCAGAGCGCACCAACAAAGTCCCGCTCCACAGTGAAGCACACGAGTCCTCCTGGATGTTTATATTGATTTCTTTAATCCAAGATCAACGCTACTTAACATGATTAACGTATTAGGCAATTTTATGCTATAAATGATGCGATTGGTTTAGTCATGCCATGTTTCATTCGACAGGATAAAGTATTGATGCTTGAATTGTCGAACCACCGTAACTAAATATAGTATATACTATAGTATATAACGTTTTACGAGAAAACAATTTCTTTATGCTGTGTTTTTAGTCAACTATATAAGAAAGTGGTTTTTTTGTAATGATATAATAACATGGTTTGATAGTACTATATTAACAATCTAGTGTTGTATTTAAAAAATACTATTTTATGTAGTTTGTGCATTGGACGATGAAGAAAATGAACCTTTACCGGCATCTTAGCGTAGGTTCACTCAATAATAAAATGCATAGTCTAGAAGTTAAATAAAGAGAAAAAATTCATTTCTACGTAAAACTTCCATAAACCACGGTGGTACGCAAAATCTTGAACAAATTCTAGAGCTCCTTCTTCAAACAATTCGGAAATTGGGAAAAGGGACTAGCCATGCGGCGCATGGTATCATTTTAGGTGTGCCAATAGATACACATGTATGTATTCTGATTTTTCTATATCCGTCTAATTTGGATACACTATGATAGTGCTTGGCGTTAGAAATCAACTATAAGTAACACAAACATAATAAAAGTACGGCAACAACCTACTGTAGTTGTTAGAATTGTTATGACATTTTTTAAAGTGAGTATTAGACTATGTAACAGATTTCTATAAAGAAAGAGGAATTGTCTTATATGTCACTCTAAATACGTATTTTTCTTCATTCTTCAACTATTGTTATTTGGCCAATAATTTAAGTTCAAATAGAATCTTATCATTCTTAGACTATTGTCCAAACAACAATAGCTTGACAATGTGAGAATATATATTAATGTGCACCGCTCTTTTCATAAGTATTAAATATCATTGACTTTTATTGTACTTCATCAAACATATTGTAAATATCCTATATTTTGTTGTTTTGTTTTATTATAACTTTACGTATTTGAAATAAAATTTTAAATAAGACAGGTGATTATAAATGATACCAAAAGCTATACATATTCAACTATTTGTGGAATTGAGATAGTATAAAAGAGACTTTGTATTGTGTTGTTTGGTTCACCACTGTGGTGGATTTAGCAAAATGGAGAGAACAAGCTTGTCGACATAGAAAAATCCAAACTGTGCATCCTGCTTTTTGTCCCACAAATCAACTAAAAATTCCCAAAAGTTCCTCCCCTTCTTCTTGCCGAGGAAGGCAGCGCGAGCGAGCGAACCAGCAGGCCGAGGCGTCGCAGCAATGGCGGACTCGTCGGCGCCGACGCGGGTAATGATGGCGGTGAATCAGTCGTCGCTTAAGGGTTACCCGCACCCGTCCATCAGCTGCCGCACCGCCTTCGACTGGACGCTCTCCAAGCTCATCCGCTCCAATACCGGGGCCTTCCACCTCCTCTTCCTCCACGTCCAGGTCCCAGACGAGGACGGTATGCAAATAGCAAACTGGCACGTCCTTCATGCTCCCTGCTAGCTGCGGGGTGGATTGATTGACGAAATGCGTCGATGGTCTCTCGATTCGCCCATTCGAGTTGCTATCGATTTCGTATGCCATGTCGCGATGTAGGTACTAGATATTGGCCCAACACGGGTTGTTGTTCGTACCTCGCACGGACGGTGCTCGACGAAATTCATCATAGTGTTGGTTGATATTTTCCTTACTGCAATCTCCTTGTTTATTTAGGCGTATCCGAGCACTGTTGCAACCCATGTTGTGTTTGATACATTTTTAATTTTGCCTTTCGAAACGTGTGTTTGATAATTGCAGACAACTGTTTTCAGTTCCTGACGCGTTAGGCCTCTGTACCGGGCATCCTATTTTGACTTGGTGCGTGCTGTGGAGCTTGTTTTGTTTCAGGCCTAGCGGATTAGTCAATGTTATGGATAGACTCGAGTTTATTTGTTACTAGGTGCTGTTTGGTTGTTGTTAATCGAACTGGGTCTGTATTAGGTGTACCTGGATCAGAATTGTTGGTGGGTGTATTGTATGGTATTCAAAGGCTGATTTTATATGTGATATTTCAACAAATAAAACTAACAAAAAACATATCAGACTGGTCCTGATAATTCTTATCGTAAATGGCTTGCTTCTCACTGATAAGGCTGGCTTGCTAATTCTCTTGAGGGCTGTTTGAAAGAAAATGCATCTTTGTTTGGTTTGAGACAAAGCTGTCAATTTACTAGTGATTTTCTGATTTGATGGTATAGATGGTAGTCGCCAAAATGGTTTTAGAGGTCGAAGATAATGCTGTTCTGACTGTAGTTTATTTTCAACCACTCAGCTAACAAAAATACTCTTGGCATTGCAAATATAGCCCATTCATAGGGGATTATTTATTTTTTGTACATGAAGGTATTATTCTGCTACTTTATGTGCATCTTATTTGTTGTGCAGTGCGTCAACCAAGTTTGAGATATATGTTTCGCTACTGATTTTTACCTCCTTTGGTGATAAAATTGCAAATTGATGGGCTTGGGTCTTGTTACACTTACAACCAACACTTCTATTTGTACAGCTATCCATATTATTTTGCTCTGTTTCTGCCATGTGGCTATCATGAATATTGTTAGACATTATTTAGTATTTTCTTTATTTTTGAGAAATATTCTTGTTGCAGAAGTGGTTTTTTCTCCTGCAATCAATTCCAGTGTACTATCGTTTTATTTCATTTTTTGTATCAGTCATCAGTGGCTTAGTGTTTTGAAAACTTGGTCTGTTTTCCTCTCTGTTTTTTGAGTTTAATTATGTGCATCCGCTTTTGTACAAGATGATCAAGCTTTTGCGTGTCAGAATTTTCCTTGGGTCCTTGATGCAGCAGAAATCTAATAGACATTTGTGCATCATGAAAGTTTAGAGGAAACATCTTTTGGTGCTATTATTTGCTTTGCCTTTTTTTTTTTTGCTTTTTTTGTTCAGATATATGTATATTTTTCGTTATTGTTAACCTATGTGGTCTATAAAAAAAAGGTTGCATACTAAACACCTAAAATGGTCGGACCCTGCGCAAGCGGGAGCCACGTGTACCAGGCTTCCCTTTATTGTTAAACCATGCGCACTAGAGTGCAGGATGAAACTATCCATTGGCTATGAGTGATCTGGATAGAAGCTCCATTTGCTCTTGCGAATGTTTTATTTACAAAACAATATAGCTGTTATAGCAAAAATTGACTAAAACAAACTAAGTCACACTATGGAATTTTTATCAGGCTTAGGGCTCATTTGGTTTATATATTTCGTTCAGTAGGTATTATGAACAAAACCAGTTTGTTTTTTATTCTATTCCACTCGAAATGGTTCATGCGCAACTTCTGTTGTCCATTGCAGTGTTTTATTCCAAAACAGTACTCCTATTCTCAAATTGATATCGTTAGTACAACTAATCTAATTCAATTGTGAACTGAATTATTGTTCTAACAAAAGCAATTTAAAAATGGAGGGAGTGTAGCTGATATAGGAAGGTTGGAGCGAATTCTTATCTCATGACAAGTCCTGCTAGTAAACCTTCCATTGGGTTAAGGGATCTTCCGTTGTGACAGTTTGGAAATTAGTTCATTATTTCATTATTTTTCCACATCAACTCTAGCGTTTATGATCCATATATTTTTCCAGTATATCTTTCTGTATGGCAGGTGACGATTGATTAATTTTTCGAACTCATTGTTATGGATCACTATTTTGTGTCTTGATATGAAATTGCTCACTTTTATTTTATTGTCATAAAAAAGGATTTGATGATATGGATAGCATCTATGCATCACCAGAGGACTTCCAACGAATGAAGCAGAGAGACAAAATAAGAGGGCTTCACTTGCTTGAGTACTTTGTAAACAAATGCCATCAGCTAGGGGTAATGAACTTAGTTATTGCTTAAAAGAAACATCTGTAGGTCAGGCTCCAGTTTGCCTCATTGGTTTATGATGGTCATCTCTCATCATATCTAATTTGTGTTACAGATAAAATGTGAGGCATGGATTAAACGTGGTGATCCAAAGGAAATTATCTGCAGTGAAGTGAAGCGAGTCCATCCTGACCTTCTAGTTGTGGGATGTAGGGGTCTTGGGCCATTTCAGAGGTAATACACGTGCATGAATTGGTATTCCAGAATTCAGTCATGTTAGATGATATCTATTCGAATATGTGACTGTACACTGAAAATGCAACAAAGGATAGATTGACCACCTACAGTGTTGCTGTTGTTTGGGCTGTTGGGCATTTGATTTGCTTATAGTTGCTGATCCCTTTTTTTTGGTAACTCATTATAGTTGCTGGTTCTGAAAGTACTAGATGAAATAATTTGGCTATTACCAACAATTTTGCTCAAAACTAATAAAATGTTAACAAGTTTGGGCTTTTTGGGCTCTGGTCAGGCTTGAGCTTGCCAGTATAGAAAGGGCTTGGCCCAGCATGGCCCATTGTGTGAGAAGGTTTGGTAGTTGCTACCCTTTTTGTTGCCCAATAAATTGTTTTAGAATCCTTGAATTGTTTTCAGTCGTGCTGTTCTAATGCTCTCAATTGCACCACATCCTTTGTAGTGGACAATAAAATATGTAGCCCAATCTAATTTCATCTTTTCGTGTTGTGAAAAAAGATAGTAGTTGAAGTAACATTAAACTTTACAATAGAAGAATTTAAATTCTCTAATAGGTTTCAACCCGAATACCAAAATGTCACTGAGTGGATGAATAACTCCTATCTTTCCATGACAGTATTTTAAAATGGGAGAGGTGTACCAAATGAACAAGCAAAGTAGAAAAACATGACAATTTTTTTGCCTACTTTACCATGATGTTTCAAGTGAAGTGTAATTATGGCCTTTATATGTATCATTCTCTGTTTTGGTTTGTTGGTGTTCCACTCATCTTATATAGCCTGTTCTCTACTTTTCCATGAATAATTAGTGCAGGATGCATGTTTTCATTGCTATTCCCTGTTCTCATGCGTGTTCAGGGTCTTCAAATGATTGTGGGATTTTTATTTTTATTTTTAATATTTTGTGCACCTTAGACAAGATGTTGCCACAAATCAAACATCGATCAGGTGTGACTGCTGCGAAAAGCATATGCGCTAGTCATTATGATAAACACTGTTTTGTATTGCTTTCGAGTAATATACTGTTTAAAGGAGATGTGATTTGTACATAATATACTCATCTGTTTGCGTTTACTTGTCCTAACGACATGCAAAGGAAAATGGATGGACCAATGGCCTACTAATATCTGGTTTGAGTTAGTCATGTGATCAACCACTGACACCATTCATCTGCTTATTTGATAATTGTTTTTTGGTCTAGAGTTCAGATAATATTTTATTTAGTATTCAGTGCGGATATGTTTTGATTGTGAGCAGGCAACAGAATATTTTATTTAGTATTCAGGCAAGAAAAATTATGTAGCTTGAGATTTAGTATTTTGTGCCAACAGAGTAATGCACTCTTTTGGTAATTTCCATCTCCCATGACTTCTTCAACTATTTGGGATTGAGATTGATGTCATTTTGCATACTTCTTTGTTATTGGTGTTTCACTGGGTTATTTAGTTACTCTGAGCCAAGGTGATGGGAACATATCTATTTTTTTTTCCTTTTTTTTCATGAAAATATATTTGTTTTCTGCATTATATTATGGTTTTTTCGTTCAGTAAGAAAATCCATAGAAAATACTTGCAACGAATCTGAATGGCTTGATGCTGCTACTTGCATTGTAGGGTTTTCGTGGGCACAGTGAGCGAGTTCTGCGTTAAGCATGCCGATTGTCCCGTCATCACCATTAAGCGCAAGGCTAATGAAGCTCCTCAGGACCCTGTCGACGATTGAGGTCATCAAGTCGTTCCACTACTTGAGAACTAGATATTCTTCACTGCTTAATGGGTGAATGTACAAAATACAATATTGGAAGTGCCTGGACCTAGTAGTACAAACCTTGCACGCTGCGCCCCAAAACCAGAGTGAAGATGAGAAACGCTATCGCCCGGAGATGACGAGATGAGACCGTATCATATGTGATACATCATCAATCGTGTTGTGAACCTAAACACTAAACTTTACTACTTGTGTGATCATGTACTAGGCTTTGCAGGAATGAATGTCCCACCCCTTATTTGCCCCTGCCTAATGACAGCATCTGCTGGGTATCTGAAGCTCGCTGCATACTCCTTGGGCACGGCGTAGCCATTCGGCATGCCAGGTTGAGGATGTTGGTGGTGTCCTTTGTTGTTGGCCTTGTTGCTGTCGTTCTTCCATGCTGCAGGTTTCCCCGGCGCGAACTTGATCTCGAAGCCGTCGTCGATGTCGTGTATCATGGCACGGGAGCTCGCCATGGGCTTCATCGGTGGGTATTTGATCTCGAAGCCCTTCTCCAGGTCGCCGCCGACGTCGTTGGAGCCGTAGTACTGGTCGTCGACGGACTTCTTCCTGGAGAACCGGCGGCCGCAGAGCCTCCCGATGACGCAGGCGGCGACGGCGAGGAAGCAGATCACCGCGAGCACGGAGAAGACGGGGCCGAACGAGCCCTTGGACGCGGCTGTGGACGGCTGCGCGTGCATGATGGAGCTGGCGGGGTTCGGGTAGTACTCCGTGGGCTGAGGTAAGGAGGCCATCCTCTTTTCTCTCCTCTCGCCAACTACGAAGAAGCGGAAGCTACCACTCCGCTCACTCCGTCGACGAAATGGTCTGGCCGTTTGGGTGTGTCTCCTATACTGGCTATGGAGGGAGCGTGGTCCTTTTATGATGGAGCTAAAGGGTGCTGATTTGAAATGGAGCAACTCCTTTTGCAATTTTTTCAGTTTTCACAAGCCAAGTAGGAGTAGTGTGCTCCTGAACTGGTGCTGTTATGATGATGCTGCCCATCTTTTCACTCCTCATTCATTCTTCTTTTGCTCAGAGATCTTTGAACGCGTCGGACCGCGAGAAAGGCGGGTGCTTTGGGATCCCTTTGGAGCAGTTCCATGGGAGCTTGGAATAACGCCTCGGTGTCTACTATAGTATGCCTGCGAATGCGACAGCAGCAATGTAGCCGCAGCCTGTGTGCTGCCCCTTTGCTTTTGCTTTTGGACGTTGCATTGGATCAAAGCAACCGCCGCACCCGCCCGGGCAGCGGACATCGATCGCTTTGGTTCTGGCCTCTTTGATTGCTTTTTTTCCCCCATCCGCTTTAGCAGATTGTGGGGCACCGGGGGATGAGCGCGGCGCGCCCCCCTCTTGACTGGTCACCTTTCTTGGGCATGCCGACGCCGTTTGCCTCCTCTCCTCCTCCAGTCTAGGGCTCCAGACCCCCTCGTCCAAAATTTCCTTGACGTGCCCGTGACACTGACGTCTTAGGGCCCTGATCATTCTTGTGTCTAGTAGTAATAAGGGCATTGGTCTTTCCATGACGTGTCCACGCTCACCCTGAATCCGGTTTAGATGATGGACTCGTGGCGTGGGGCACGATTATTAGGCCTAGGACAGGTAGGAACGTGGAATTGTCATGATGCAGTGCTTTATTAGGACGTGCATGCTAGAAGTAGAGGACTTGGTACTCCTACGTCTACGTTTATTGAGTGGACCGAAACGTGAATAGGTCTTCTCAGATCCTATATATTGTCACAAAATTCATCAGCCATGACGCCGAGTATTCTCTGTAATGATCTGTGAACTGAAAACGGAATGGAATGAACCGAATTGGATGGTGCATATGTAGGCAAGGTTTGCAAAACCGGTCAACTCCCCTGACTTGTTTTTGTGGTTTTTGGTGAAACCAGTCTGGTCTGATTTTTTTAGTTCTCCTGTTTTTTTAAAAAAATTTAAAAAAAATAAAAATTGAAAAAATTTATAAAGAAGAAAACCGTTGATAGACAGGTAAAACCGGACAGCTTATCAGTAAAACCGAAAGGTTTATCCTTTTATTTTTAAGATAAACTTAGTTTATATTTTTTAAATTTTACAAACCGAAAAAACCAGACAATAAACTGATAAAATCGGACGGTTACCGATACCAAACCGTTCAAACTCACTTAAATTTATTTTTTAAAATCTATTCGATTTTGATCAGTTTTTCAGTTTTCGTGGTTCTCAATAAAACCGATAACGTCCAGTTTTAAATACGTGTCAAACACGGTTTTGTAAACATTGTATGTAGGGCGGGGGCCTGCGACTGCGAGGCGGACCTAATAAAGTGCTTCCATTTCGGCGACCGGAACGCAGCGGCATGATGTCGCGTTCTGTAGGCTGTAGCAGGGCAGCACGATTTGGTCGCGTCACGCCGAGTTGCTGCCGCTTTGCTCGGCCGCGCGGGCGCACTCGAGAGATTCCTGTTCCTGTCAGGGTCGCGTAGGTGTCGTAATCTAGGTATGCCCGTGTTGTCACCTCAGGTAGTACAAGTCGCTCGGGGAGCAAAAGCTACTACGGCGTACTGTACTACAACTAGCAGGTGCTTTTACCAGTTATGTTCGCACTAACCAACATTCTCCGCCGGGGGCCGGGAGGGAGGGTGTCTGTGACGTTCTTACTAGTAGTAGTACTTTGTGGGAGCACTACTATACATTTTGCTCTCCTCTGCTGAGCTCAAGAGCTGCTATTCAGTGGTTCTCAAGAACTAAAAACTACACTACTATAGTAGATTTGCAACATGCACGGGGCCTCGTTATTAGTCTCGCTAATTTCGATCCGTACTTCGCTGAGAACCACACAGCACAAGGATTCGGGGGACCTCGGAATATCTCGCGGTGCTCGGTGGAGAAGGACGTACGTGTACTCTGTACACTCGCGGTCGCGAGGTTCATGGGTCGTCGGGCGCGCCGGTAGACACAGCACACAGCAGCAATTGGAGCCTGAAAAGTGAAAATGAGTGGTGGACCGGACCGGACCTGTAGCTGTAGCTGTAGCTGTGGCAGTAGCAGTCCTACTCGTTCTTCGTTAGCAGCGACAGCGAACGCTTTATTCTCTCTGGTATCCAGGCAGACTCTGGCTTGGTTGGAGCTGCGGCCCTGCTGCAGTGCTGCATGAATCTCCTTGTAGTGTAGCAGCTGGTGTCTTTCGTTCATTATATACTTGTGTTCTAACACAACAAGAAGATTCATGCATTTATGTAAACGCTTCCGATCGAATCCATTTTGTCAGTAACAGCTAAAGAGAAGCATTTTGCACCCTTTGAGCGCGTTGAACAAGAACAACGTACAGCATGAGTCTCGTGGTGCATCCGGTCGTGTAATTTATTTTTTTTTAGGACTCATGCCGTGGATTCTTTTGATAGTACTAGTAAGTATAAGTACAGTAGAACCCAAGCCTCAAAAGAATAAGAGGAAAACGCCGACCATGAAAAATGAGCAAGAATAAAACCTAGTCCATGGGCCACAGGACGTGCATGATTTTGGTCCGGCCCGCTGGTGGAAATGCTGCTCGGCCCTCTACTAAAGTCTTTCCGGGCCTAGTAGAAACAAGGAAGTCCTCCTGATCTTTCCCTTTTCAGAGATGCTAACAGATGGTCTTCCCCTCCCATAGATCGCCCGACAACAACTGGACTCCTCCCCTCAGACTCAACGTACCTTTCACTTAACATAAAACAACTACACTAGCTCTGGATACGACAACGCGCGAGTCTGTCTTGGTGAGACAAAATCACAAAAACGACGGAGCAAGCATGCAGGTCGTCGTCGTCGCCTGAATTCAACCGAAACCGCACGCTCTGTCGTCGTCGGAGATGGTGGAAACAGGGAGGAGGCCGGTCGCTAAGCCGGAGATGCTCCTTGATCCGTCGCACGCTGTTTAAAATAACTCTTCGTAGGAAATTTGATTGTGATCCAACAAGTAGCTGCTACACTATAGTCTCCATCTTCGCAATGGTGGTTATGACGTGATCCGGACACGGAGGGAGAAAAACTGTGACCAGCGCGGGCTGCTGCGGCCGTGGCGGTGTGGGGCCTCGTTAACGCTTCTTTCCGTGCAGCGCACGAGTTTGTAGAGATCGGGGATCTGAATGTTTGAAGGAAGTTGAGTACCAGTACTAGTAACGTAGAGATGATCTTTTCGCAAAAAAAAAAAAAAAAAGAAGAAAAGGTAGAGATGATAGAATGGTACTTTGAGACTGACTGGTGAGAAGTTGTTGGCGAGACGCGGCAGCAGAGAGTTTTCGCGTTCGATGGTGATAAGATACTGTACTTCGTTTACGCGTGCTCCAATCTTGGAGCGATCTATGCGTTCGATGGATGGATCATATTCATACGGATGGGGCTGGGGCAGGTGCACTGCAGTCGTCGTCGACACACAAACACGCACGCGCAGGTGGGGCGGTCAAAAGCGTGTGAAGCGACCTAGCTGCCTGCCCTGCCGCCGGGCCAGCAGCACGGCAGCGACCCGCAACCAAACCCGATCGACGGCGCGGCGCGGCGCGGGGGTGGAGTGGAATCCACTGCTGCGGCGGACGTGACCACACTGACCTGATCAAGCTAGTATATATCTATGCATCGCTGCCCATCACGGTCGAGGAGCGCGCGTACGGGGGGGGGGGGGGGGGGGGGGGGGGGGGGGGGGGAGGAGAACCCGATCTGGTGCGGTGGGACGTACTAGTACTAATCTGAACAGAATCCGGCACGCGTGTGCGCGTGATTTGATACTTTGATCACGACACGGCGGGACAGACAGACCGTCGCGAGCACCTACGACATACGGGCTCTGTCGACGACCGACGCGCGTCACGCCGGCCGGCGCGTGAAAAAAGGCGGCCGCCGACCCAGCCAGTGCCGCGCCACGCACGCTCGATGGCCCGCGCCGCGCGTTCAGCAGGACGAGGACTCTCGTTCGTCACGGCCTGTGCCTGCCGACACGCGGAAGTGGGAGCGGTTGCGCTTGCACATAAGCGCGCCTCACCCACGCGCACTGTAGTACTACTACACCGCGTAGTAGTACAGCAACAGGGAGTATGCGCGCACAGACACCCGGCCAGGAGAACCGATCGAGAGAGGTCGGCTGCCTTCTGGGCAGGCTGTCTCCCCGGTTCGATCTGCTGCCTTCATTCGACTGGGATGGTCACGCTGTCTCTCTCATCGTCACGCTTACTACCGCACAATTACTGTACTGTATTATGAAACAAACGGAGTGGGGCTTTCACTATCACTGTGATGGGCAATAATTTTCATGTCGTGTTTTTTCGACTGCTGCTCCTTACTGTATTTCCCATATGCATGCATGCATATGCATATATGGCTCGGAATCTTCATATGCTCAGGTTTCAAGAACCACTACCACTACCCTTTCAAGTTAATTACGTATCATCGACAAACGAGGCGTACGTTAACACACACCTAACACGTCCTGCCTCAATTGGTTTATCATTCGCAAGAGCTTTGTCATCGTACGTTTTGCGCCCGCACTAGATAATCATCGTCAGTTAGTTTATTCCTCGAAAATAAAATATTGTTAAATACCACGTCGCAGCGGTCTGACGGCGATGCTCTCCCCGATCGTCACGCTCCGTCTTTTTCCATTTTTGTCCAGTACTATATGCCCCATATCAATTTCAAGGAAAAGGAAGTCGTTGTCACAAGATACTACCTCCATTTTAAACTATTTAATGATGTTGATTTTTAGCGTTGTTTTCTTACCATTTCTTCTTATTCAAAATAATCAGTGTAAACGTATGAAATTATAAATAGTGTTTAAATACTTGTTCTACCTCGTATAAAAGCCCTTTGTAACAAAACATTCAAGATTTTTCTTTTTTTTTACTCGAAAAAAAGTAGTGCCTCAAATACCTTCTATAATAAAATATATGATATTATTCATAATTTTGAATAAAATGAGTAAACACTGTCTACTATTTTTGAACAGAGTGATACTTTGATACATATTAAAATTCAACGAGACGTTGAATGTTATAGAATCAAGTATGTAGCGAGTGTAGCTGTTGTAGGCAATTGTTTACGCCTAGGGCATTTATCCTTAGAAACTAACAAATGGATCCGGTTAAAGAGCCGACGACGGCACTGCAATCTGCTGAAAGCCATCGATTACTTAATTTGTTAATCATAGCACAGGATTTCACAAAGATGTTTCATCTACACGTGATCTCGTTAGATGGGTGACCGCATTTGAAAGCAGCTGGTCACCGCTTTTTTCAACACGGCGTGTCAGCAATAATGCGGATCGTACCACAGGATCATATTCATATGATAGTAGGTTGTTCAGGATTCTTTCCAAAAAAAATAACAAAAACAAAAGTACACTTAAATGATAAGATAAGAGGACGCATTGTAACAAGATTGACCTGAAGACCTTTTTTACAGCATCTGGATCTAACAAGCAACAAAGCTCATCGATCTATTTCGAACGTTCACGGAAATCGACAACACTAAAAACATCTGCTTACATCGTTGAGAGAGGGAGGAACAATAATCCCACACGCAGGTGCTGAGGGCAGCCACCAAACCACAGCTACTGCCTTATTAATCCAACAATATCGTCTAGTATTGTTTTTTGATTTTTGGTATGAAAATTAAAAAGAGGTGAAAAATAGTAGTAGTAAGAAGAAAGAAAGATAATAGTATATGCTTGAAGACAGAGGGAGTAGTGCATCTCAAGGCAAGAAGTGTGAAAAAAACTGTTGTAATGCATCTCAGCACTTCAGCAGAGGTTCATCAGTGAGGATGAGCTGACTCACACAATGCAAACCTTGTAGGTAGTACTAGGTGTCTAGTCTAGGTGCTCAACGCTGGTGGGGCACAACAGGAACACACAATCACAGAGCCTGGTCGCCGAGGATGAGGAGGAGGAATGACAATGAGCGGCAGGGGAATAGATACCTTGCTTGCGGACGGCGACCTTCTAAAGCGAGAAACAAAAGGAAAGCAAAGCAAAGCAAAGCAAACAAAATTTGAATCCGGAAAGAAAGACAGGGAGGGATGCTTCGGCTCTGCTATCTTTGTCTCCTTGTGCCTTTCGACCCCCGAAAAACATGCTTTTGAACAGCCCTAGAAGAAGAAAATCACACCCGTACGTACCGTGTGGCCGGCATACACGGTGTCAGAACTCTAGGAATCCGTATTGCCGTACAAAGCAACAGTATACTAAATTTTTCTCATTAAGAAAGAAACTACTACTTCCTTTCTTTTAGTACCTCTATCCCCAAATAAGGGTCGCACACTAGGGTTTTGTGCTGATCAAACTTTTAAATTTTTGACAAAGTTTATATAAAAAATACAAATACTTATACCTCTAATATATTTATTACAAAAATATACATAAATGAGTAATGTAATGACACTTATTTATGGACTATATTATAAATAATACTGTAATAATTTTTGTGTATACTTTTCTTCAAGTTGAAGATGTTTAACTCCTCAAGATGTGACAATGCTTCAAACACATACAGTAAGTTTTTATTTTTAGTTTACAGAAACCAGTTTCTAGTTTTTAAGAAATCAAAAGGCTTGCAGTTTGAATCCCTTCAGTTTCTTAGAAACCGATTTCTAAGAAAAACATAATAGAAACTGGAACTAAAAAGAAACTAGATGGGTTGTTTGGATATCCAGTTTCTTTTAGTTTTTAAATAAAATTGGTATAATATGGGTTTGCACTAGCTTCTTGGTTTCTTAAAAAAGTTTCTAGAAACTAGAAGAATACTAGATCGATCGAGCAGCCAGCCATCTTTTTGCAGCAGCGTCTTTGTCAAACAGAGTGCCTTTCGACCAAAATTCTGTACGCAGTATATTTTACGATCGGCGACGAGGACCGATCAAAGTAACAACAACTAACAACTGGGTCAAGATCGAAGAGAGAGAAGAGAGATAAAACAAACAAAGAAACATGCATGGGTCCCAATTTGAGTGAGCATTCGGTTTCCTCTTCTTCCTCCCTCTCTGGCTTTCCATTCCTTTCCTCACGGGGACCAAAATATTCCACGTGGCTCGCTGGATCGATCCCTCCTGGTAGTATTACGACGGTGGTGTCGTCACGGATACGCATTGCTGCGCACAGTGCTACTACACCGTACCGTACCCGTGCCACGTCGGTTACGTTACGTGCGTGCATTTTGACGCTGCGGCGTTAAGGATTCTTTCCCACGTTGTTGGTTCAGTACTTTAGTAGTCTATATACGAGATTACTGAAGAATTTGAAGTGCAAATTAATTTCTGCTATCCGAAATCACAAAATGTCATGGAAAGGAAAACTGGCAAAAGTTTGACCAGAGGCGAAGAACTCCCAACTCGATCACACAGTTTTCCACGCGGCTGGCTGAAAAACTGAAGCCGATCCATCGATCGATCGAGTGCTGTGGCTCGAGAGCGGTCGAGCCAGCCGCACCAACACAAATGCGCCAGCTACCCCAGCTCCTCCTAGGAGTAGTTTTTAGTATTTGAAGTTTTGAACTCGCCATTTATTAACGCCGTGTGGTGTGGCTAGCTAGCTGGCCGCTGTAAAAAATGCAACCAAACCAAACAACCGCTCCGGCCGGCCCGGCCGGGCCAACGGCGGCGCAACTCACCTGGGAAACGAGAGGAGCGGTGGTGACAATAAAATCTGGACCACGCGTGATGCGAGACGAGTGATGACGCACGCTATTAGTACTGTAGATCGAGTAGTAGCCGCTACTGTACGTCGATGAAGGCCGCCGATCGATGGATGGAGCCGGGGCCGACAAATGCGCGCGCCTCGGGATGCGAGCCGGCGGCGGGGGCCGCGCGGGGCCCAAGGAACCGAAGCGAGGCGGGCCCACGGCAGTGGAGGTGGAGAACGGAAGAAGCCAGCCAGGCGACAAGCAGAGGAGAGGAGAGAGGCCGTCGTCCCCGACACCGTGGGCCACGTATGGCCGGACGGCCCCACCAGCAGCACGCTGCTAGCGGCTAGCACAGCAACACCCGGCACGCTGCCTGCTCTCTCTCGCGAGTCGCGACCACTCTCTACTTCTCTAGGGGCGGGGCGGCATGCTATACAACTTTGCCGTCCCTTCTTATTCACATCTGCCGCCGTCGTTCACAATCGCACACCAACCACCATCCACTTCTTCGCGGTCTCCCTTCTACAAGCTCATCAGGAGTTCTCTCTTCTCATTCTCTCCAAACCTCCGATCCCTCCTCCCATAGTCCAGTTCCATTCCACTCCACCGTACCTCTTCGTTGTCGTCGTCGCACATCGATAAACCTCTCTGTTTCTTCTCAGTCCAGTTGATCTTGTTGCACTCATCCTTGAATTGAATTCGACGATACGGAAGTCATCCGAGAGCTACCGTATAAAACTATAATGCAGTAGCTAGTATATAGTTGGTTAGATTTCAGGTGCAGGTTTTCCCAGGATTCGTTGATCGGGCTCCGTCCGGAAGGTTTACTACATCAGCAGCAGTGGTTGATCCATCGATCGATGATGGCTGGAGCACCGCCGATGCACATCTGCATGGACTCAGCAGACTGGTTCAAGGTACGTCTTAATAATTAATTTCACGAGACGATGCATAATTATATTTACCATGCTCGCGCGCGTGATTTATAAATATTTC
This sequence comes from Oropetium thomaeum, assembly GCA_001182835.1. Classification (NCBI taxonomy): domain Eukaryota; kingdom Viridiplantae; phylum Streptophyta; class Magnoliopsida; order Poales; family Poaceae; genus Oropetium; species Oropetium thomaeum. The sequence continues at coordinate 1,001,408 of LFJQ01000057.1, forward strand.
TGCACCTCTTCTATGTTTTAGTTTTTGTGTACGATCCATGCGCATGATCTCTGATGAGAGAGAGAGAGAGAGAGAGCTACGCATAATCCGCAGCTCAAAATTTTTTTTTTAATGAACATCCACAGCTCAATTCAGTCCTTCTTCCTCTCGTACTTAATTTTTTCCTGAGCTGCTTAAAATATACTCCACCTCAATTCAGAGATCGAGAGAATCCACAAAGGATCACCTACATATCTATATATTCAGCGCTCACTTTTTTCATCCACTGGATCGCTACTTCCTATCTTGTTTTAAGATACGGTGACAACCATGCATGTCTATGTATAGTACCTTTCACCCTGTTGATAAAGCCATAAATTGTCAATTGTAAGAAAGGTACGCATATATGGTAAACTTAGATCAATTCAGACTATAGTTAGTTTTACCAATCGACCGTTGTTTTTATCATCTCAATTAAGTGTCTGATAAGATTTGCACTCGACCGAAGATATTTTTTTTTCCCTTAAGTTGTGTTTATATGCTAGCTACTTCGACACTCATAGACGAAGCATAAATATGTAAGTCTCTGTGAACAATAGCTAGCTTGTGTGGAGCGAGATGCACGCCTCACTTTCAGCTCACACGCATCATCTATATCAATTCCCTGTTTCTTCTCAATGGAAATCACCACATTTTATAGGATATGCTAGTAGCTCTACAAAGGAATTGTACCGAAAGATGTCCTAAAGTCGAGCAAACATCCAGAGAGACATGAGTCTGTCCATTTGAACAACAGTACAAAGAGTGTAAAACTCTGTCAGATATGTTGGAAACAAAAACAACAAGACAGATGAAAGGGGTTCGAATAAGTACACCTGATCATCTGATATCTCTTTCCTTTAGTGATAGCTTTAGAAGAACATAAACTTAAGGCTCCATATGGACAAAGCAATCTTCTAATTAACTGTCTAGTGGCGACACTTAGATGAAGTTTCTCTTATTTTTGATGGTGGACTTAGACGAAGTTATTATATATTATCGCATATGTACTGATGACGAAATAAACCCAACTTTAGGTCTTGTATGTGAACGATTTCCTGAGTGTAGATACCAGTGTAGATACCACACTCCCAATCATGCACAAATAAGATACAACGATTTTATTCGATGTCACTATAGCTACCTATGACAAAGATCTACCAATACGTAATCATATAAGAAATGTATGCATGGATAACGTAGTATGCATATTTCTGTAAGAAATCAAGACAAGTACACCTTGCATGGCCCCCATGAAATCTGTGTTTGTTTGCAACTTTAGCATGTGCATGGAAAGTGCGGCTACGCGCAAAAGAAGAACACGGAGCTAGCCAACTGAGCGCAACAGAAGAGAAGAGATCATTGTGATCGAAAAAGCTACTAGTATACCACCATAAGATCAAGGTGATCACAGATCACACAATTTTAATCTACTTGATGGCCCCATCATGCGACACCATCATAGAACCATGTAGCTTTAGTTTGCTTGCAGTTCGTATATGCTTTAGCTTACGAGAAACTATATTTTCTAGCTTCCACAATGGGACCATATAACATGCAAATGCTCATCCTCCCCTTTCGCGCATTCCGAGGCTTCCATTCTGTCACCGCTGATGATTACGATCACACCGCGACAACGTGGTGGTGTTTGTTGTGCTTCTTTCAGGGCATCGTCCCCGAGGAGCCCGGCATGGGGTCGTCGTCGTCGCCGTCGGCGGAGCTGATCACGTGCCCGCGTCAGATGACGATGCATCCGGCGGCGGCGGACCGCCGGCTGCGCCCGCAGCACGACCAGCCGCTCAAGTGCCCGCGTTGCGAGTCGACGCACACCAAGTTCTGCTACTACAACAACTACAGCCTCTCGCAGCCGCGCTACTTCTGCAAGACGTGCCGCCGCTACTGGACCAAGGGCGGCTCGCTCCGCAACGTCCCCGTCGGCGGCGGATGCCGTAAGAACAAGCGCGCCAGCGTCAAGAAGCCCGCCGCCGCGCCGCCGCCGCTGCAGGCGCACGCGCGGCAGATGATGATGGCGGCAGAGACGGGCCTCCACCTGTCCTTCTCCGCCGCCGGCATGCCGCCGCCGCCCCCCGCCGCGGACCCGCTCTGCGGCCTCGGGCTCCTGGACTGGAAGTACGACCCGATCCTCACGGGCGGCGCCGGTGGCGCGCTGGAGGGCGCCAGCTCCGAGGCGCATTTCGGGGGGCCGGGTATGATGGGCATGGCCGGCGGCGGAGGGGAGTGCCACGCCTTAAGCGCGCTCCGGTACGCGGCTGGCTTGGGTGAGCACCTGCAGGCGTCGGCGCTGCCGTCGCCTTTCGGGTCGTCATCGCGCGCGGAGCACGACGGAGGAGTCGAGGCGAAGCCAGCGGCTGCCGAGAGGCTGCTGTCGCTGGAGTGGTACGGCGAGGTGAGCCGCGCGCCGGAGAGCGCCGCCATCAGCTCGCTGGGCGCGCTGGGCCTGTGGAGCGGCATGATCGGCGGCGCGCACCAGCAGCATCACGGCTCCTCCGCGGCCATCTGATCCGTCAAAAAAAAAAAAAATGCGAGGGCGCGCGCCCCACCACCATGCTTGCTTGCATGTGCATGAGCGATGCTTTGCAGTAGTGGTTTGCTAGTTTCGTTAACAGTATGAGACTATGAGTGGCAGTGACTACGTGCGTAGAAGTGCTTGGATTCTTGTTATTTTTGGTGTACTTTGTTGTTTTCTTCGTTGTTTTGTTTGGACGATGATCGATGCTTGCAGCATTACAGTTCAGACTATCGGATTTTTCTTTTTCTCTGATGTTGTGCCCAATTCCAGCATTTGCTGTGGTTCAAATTATAAGTTACTACTACGTTGCAGCTGATTTTATAGTATTTATGGTAGTGGCAAAATTACTGCTGAGATAAAGTATATGGAGATATATCTCCATGTATATACGTCATCGACTTCTTCCCTTTTTTCGGTTCTAAGAATGCAACCCCTCCATTCGGCATATGCTGACTACTGAACATGTTCGAACCAGTGGAGCAAGGCAAAACGTGCAGCACATCATATTTTTCTTTCTTTCTTTTTTGCATCATATTTTCTAGAAATTTTTCCATCAATTTTGGGACATTTGAGGATCACTCCACTTCAATAAATAGCAATCTAGCAATTTACCATCACTTAAGACCCTCCAGGATTAATTTCGATTCATAGAAGAGCAAAATTTTCAAGTGCTATATCAGTACTTACGTGGAAGGAATAACACTCGCCTCTCAGCTTCTGTGACAGTTCCCAGAGCAGCGTACGTATCTTCTCCCAATCTTGGTATGACTGTGACGTCTCTCCAGCGATGAATTTATGCACTACATTGTTAACCTCAACTGCACTGTAACCAGGAACTTTATTCAGACATTTGCCTCTGGCCATTTCCCTAGTCTCTTTTACACTGTCCCATTTCTGATCAAATGCATATATGTTGGTCATTAGATTGTAGTATCCCACATGGCCAGGATCCAGCTCGAGCAGATTCTTAGCTACCATCTCGCTGATCTTTGTGCTGTTGTGTGCCCTGCATGCAGCAAGCAAAGCGCACCAAGCATGAGCAACAGCTCCTCCTCCGATTCCATTAATGACCCTTGTGGCCTCTTGCAGTTCACCAGTCCGACCAAGGAGATCTACTATGGCACTTTGGTGCTCTGCATTTGGTCTGATTCCATAAACTTGAATCATGCTATCAAAAATTTCTTTTCCTTCCTGAACTAAGCCAGAGTGGCTGCATGCTGATAATAATGAGACAAATGTCACGCTGGAAGGTTTAACTGATGAGGCAATCATCCTATGATACAAGGCAATTGCTTCCTTACCTAAGCCATGGACTCCATAACCAGCGATCATTGAGCTCCACAGCACAACATCCTTTTCAGTGGCACTGTCAAATATCTTGATAGCACTACCTAAGTTTCCACATTTTGAATACAAATTCACAAGAGCAGCTGCTACAAATACCTTCCTATAGAAGCCACTTCGAACCAAATAACCATGGAGACAAATAGCCTGACAAATAGCACCAGATTCCGAGCATGCAGCAAGTACCTTCACCATCGTGACTGCATCAGGAGCATAACCATCCAACAACATGGATTTGAATGCTTGCAGAGACTCATCAGGGAGACCGTTTTGTGTGAGTCCACTGATGACTGCACCCCAAGCCACCACATCTTTCTTTGGCATCCGATGAAAGAGGCGGATCGCCTCCCCATGACATGAGCACTTCATGTACATATCAACCAGTGCCGTTGCAATACCCACCTCAAGCTCATAACCTGTGGTCTCCGCGATATGGTGGATTCTCCTACCTTCCTCAACATCTGCAGTAAGCGCACAAGCCTGTAGAACACTCACTAAAGTCACAGAATTGGGTTGGATTCTCGATTGAACCATCTCCCTGTACACCTTCAAAGCGTTGAGTGGTTCTCCAGATTGCACATATCCTTTGACCATGCAGCTCCAAGTGATGACATCCCTATGTGCCATTCCCTCAAACAACCTCCCAGCTGTTTGTACAGCACCTATCTTCGTATAAAAGTCAAGAACAGCATTAGCCAATGCTAGCTTATAATCCAAGCCGCTCCTGAGAATAAACGCATGGCAAGCTTTCCCGTGTCTGCAATCCCCCAAAACTGCTGCCGCCGATATCACGCTCACAAGTGTGACTGCACTCGGTTTGACGCCCTGGCCGACCACATTCCTTGCAAAGAACTCCAGCGCCTGTTCGGCCAGTTCGTTCTGCTCGTATCCGGTCACCACAGACGTCCGGAGCACGAGGTCCGGCTTCTCGAACGCACCGTACGCGTTGACGGACGCGACCATGTCCCCGCACCTTGCGTACATCTGCACAATAGCGGCGGCGACGAACGCGTCGTCGGCCGCGGCATGGGAGCGGATGGCGACCGCGTGTACGGCGCGGCCGTGGGCGAGGGACGGGAGCATGGCGCAGGCCTTGAGCAGGAGCGGTAACGTGAAGGCGTCCGGGCGCGCGTGGAGGCGCGGCGTGAGGAGGAGTGCTGCGCGCCACTGGTCCGCGCGGAGGTGGGCGCGGAGGAGCGCATTGGCGAGGCGCGGAGTCGGGGCGGGGATTTCATCGAACAGGTGGCGCGCGAGGACGGGAGGGTACGACGTGAGGACGTGCGCAGTGAGGTGGTGCACGGAGTTGAGGCAGCCCGAGCGGAGGAGGTGGGCGTGGAGGTGCGCGGCTGCGAGAGGGGTAGAGAGGGCGGCAGCGGCTTCTAGAACTTTCTGGAGAGTTCGCATGTATGTGAGAGGAAGTAACCGGACCAGGCCACGCCAGGCCACCGAGTGCAGCACTTCAGGCTTCTCTGGGCAAATGCTGCCCGCTATGCTTTGCATAAACTACTCCCTCCCCCCCCTTTTTTTTTCCCTTGTTGCAGTTGATTGACCGTTAACATTATCGTTTGTGTTATTAAAAAAATATTTTTAATACACAAAATTTAAAATCATGTTTTAAAAATCTTTAATAATAAATTAAATCACAAAACATATGATGTTTCTCATATTTTTTTAATAAAACGAACAGTCAAAATTATTAGTCAAAATTAATTAGGATAGAAAAAAAATGAAGGGTGCACTAAACAAGTTATCTACTCCCTTCGTTTTAGATTTAAAAATTAACTAAAACTATTGTTCTAACAACAATTATTTTAGAAAAAAAAGGGTATTAGAAAGCATTTTTAGACTCATTGCTGAAGAATATGCTGTACTGTTTACTAGTAATTATGTAGTATATGCATTGTAGAATGGATAGATGTAGAACATTTTTTATTTTTTTGAAAGAGCAACCATCTCTATAGAGACGTAAACACACACTTGTTTTCAAGATTGTATCGAAAAATTTGAGCTAGCTAATTTTGAGATTCATATATTAAAAATGTCCTGCTCTCGAAAGAAACATCGTTTACTACCAAAAAGAAAAAGATATCGTCTACTTTTTTTTGAAACATAGAAGGAGTAGCTTCTAGTTTTTAGACACGTAGCTAGCTATTAAGGTAAAGTCAAATTTTCTTTTTCTAAAAATCTCATTGTCATATTATTAGATCTTCTTGTCCCTACGCCATTGATTATCATAGTATTGTCTCCACGTCATTTGTCACCGTATCATCTAGCGTAAACATCACAACTCTCATTGGGCTTACACATAAACAAAAAACTTCTTTTTTTCATTTCTTTAAGAAAAGAAAACTGAAAAGCATGACAATGATCCAAGTCAACTGGAGCCGATCTGCAACCTCGCATTCCACGGAAATGCTCTCCCAAATACAAACGCCAACAAATTTGCAAGCACCGAAATTCTCCATCCAGGAGAAAATCGAAAATTCCAAGTGAAGAAGATAAATAGTGTCAGAGTGGGACCCCGGAACAGGAGAGGCAGGCAAGCCAAGCAACAACACGCACGGACGCACATCATCATCTTTCCTTTCCTTCCCCGGCTCCCCAAAGTCATACTCAGGTCAGTTCAGACCGTCAGAGAGCTTCGACTGCCCCAGAGAGGCCGGAGCTATGGCCCGCATCTAGCAAGGGAGGGAGCAGCAACCGGCGGGATGGGGCGCGCGTTCGTGTACGTCATCCTGGGCGGCGGCGTGGCCGCAGGCTACGCGGCGCTCGAGTTCGCGCGTCGCGGCGGCTACTCCCGCGGCGAGCTCTGCATCATCTCCGAAGAGGCCGTAAGCTACCCCCCTGCTTCCTGAAGCTTTATTCCGTCCATGTCTCGGATTTCTGAGTGCTTCCGCGCTCTAGTGCCATCGAGCCGTTGATTCATAGGGCCGCGCCGGCAGCGCTTCGGAAGCTCGGAGGCCCCTGTTTTGTTTTTGTTCTAATAACTGAAAAGGATTTCACTTAGATGGAGCGCTAATTTGTGGATGCCATGGTGATATTTGGTCACGTAGAGCGCAGGCTTGCCGGGATAATCAAGGGGGGAGGTTGAATTGGCTTTTGGTCGAAACTGAATGAAAATTAGGAATAGGAAAGTCGTGGATTACCCAGGATTCGTAGATGAAATTTGATTTGTGAGATGGCAATGTATAGAGAGAGAGAGAGAGAGAGAGAGAGAGAGAGAGAGAGAGAGAGAGAGGAAAACTCTTTGATTCTAGAATTGCATTTTCTATGCCTACTGAACTTCAACTGCCTGCCTAAATTTATTGTATGCTAGTCCCTCGGAGTTACGGACACCTCTCTTGTACATTTGGGAAATACATAATGCAAATTTTTCATGTCTTTATTGCGGATGCTGCATCCCCAACATCAAAATCACATTTCTTCGCATGTGAAACATGCTTCAGAACTCCCTTAGCTGCTAGCCTACATTTTCTTTTTCGGGATACATGGGGTGATAATTACGTTTTGTATTTTTTTGGTGCTAATGATAATATGCTGTTCCCAGGTTGCTCCATACGAACGTCCTGCATTAAGCAAAGGATATTTACTCCCAGAAGGTAAATTTTTTACATGCAGTTGATAATTCATTTTTCTGAAGAGTGCCATAATGTTGCTCCTTCTGAATGTTTGACAAATTACAGTGTAGATTTTATTATCCCTATCCTATACTGACCCCTTAGTCTTCTACAGGTGCTGCTCGCCTTCCAGGATTTCATACTTGCGTTGGTGCTAATGATGAGTTACTGACCACAAAGTGGTACAAAGAGCAAGGTAGTTTTTGTAACGTTCTATACTGAATTTTAATTCATCTCGTCAAAAGATGTTTAAGGAACATATTACTGGTCGTATCCTGTGGAACTGATTTAGCAGATACATCAAGATGATAGTTTTTCATTCACACATAAGAATAATATTCTTTTGGCATGGGAGTATGAAGTCTTAAAAATGATCTGCCCTGAATACTATTTTCTGTACTAGGTATTGAACTTATTCTTGGAACAAAAGTAATTTCTGCTAATGTGAGGCGCAAGACATTGGTTACAGCTGTCGGAGAAACAATCAGCTATAAAACCCTGATCATTGCGACAGGTGCTCGGGTATTGGATCTGTTGCACTTCGTTTTTATATCTACTTTTGAATTTTCAAATTTTGACTCTTAAATGTGTATGCTATCCTTTACTGCAAAGCAGTGATCTTGCACATTTGCTTGAGACTCTCTTTTGCTTACATTTCATTTCTGTACATAACATAGGTTTTGAAGCTGGAAGAATTTGGAATACTAGGATCTGATGCTGACAACATTTGTTATTTACGTAATATTCACGATGCTGATAAATTAGTGAATGCAATGAAATCATGTTCCGGTGGAGATGCTGTTGTCATTGGTGGTGGCTACATTGGAATGGAATGTGCAGCAGCTTTAGTTACTAACAAGATAAGGGTCACCATGGTCTTTCCGGAAAAGCACTGCAGTAAGTTGTTAGTTTTGAACTATTTGTATGAGGCCTTCAATTTGTTATATTAACTGTGCCGCTGATTGAAATATGACCTTGATTTGTATCTGCAGTGGCTCGTCTATTTACACCTAGAATTGCAGAATATTATGAGAAGTACTACACCTCAAAAGGGGTCACCTTTGTAAAAGGGACTGTGCTTACATCCTTTGAGAAAGACACCACAGGGAAGGTGTGTGTTTTATAACTCTCTCCATTAAACTGGACTACTGGAGGTGCCTTGCTGCAGACAGTTAGCAATTTAACAATTATTACCAGGCAGGCTTTTCCATTAGTTTGTTTCCAGTAGCTTGTAGAAATTCACGGTAGCAAATTCTTCTAGCAAAATAATTGTTGAAGTCACAGGCAATCTAAGCCATTTAAAGTCACTGGAAATATGGAATAAAACATAGCAAATTCTTGGCAACCTTTAGTTATGGGGTGGTGACGCCGATGTCGCTTGAGTGGACTGATACCAGAGAGCACTGCTGCTTAATAGTAACTGGTGACACATTTGTCTTTCTTTGGGAGACAATCGATTTGCTCTTAATCTTGTCTCTTTGGTATTGTTTGTTTTGATATTTGAATGGATGACTTCTTCTCCCTATATCATGTCATGGCGGCCATACTATGATGATCTTAACAAGCGCCATCAGTTTGTGCGAACCTTTCTCTTTACTAAGTCGAGCATATCCAGGCACACAATGCCAATCACTATTAGCTCTACTATTTTAGATGTATTGCAATATATGGTAAATTTGAATAATTCAGCAGTGTCACTGACTCATTCAGTGCTTTTTTTTTTTGCTGACAGTGAAAGTCAAAATAACACTGATTGTATATTTGCAGGTGACTGCAGTTATTCTGAAAGATGGTAAACACCTTCCTGCTGATATGGTAGTGGTTGGTATCGGTATCCGTGCAAACACTGGTCTTTTTGAAGGTCAGCTAGTGATGGAGAATGGTGGAATAAAGGTTAACGGACAGATGCAAACAAGTGACAGTTCTGTTTATGCTGTTGGTGATGTTGCCGCATTCCCAATCAAGCTTTTTGATGGTGATGTCCGACGACTTGAACATGTTGACTCAGCTCGTAGAACTGCCAGGCATGCTGTTGCGGCCATCTTGGAACCTTCAAAAACCAGGGATATTGATTACTTGCCATTCTTTTACTCCAGAGTATTCACATTGTCGTGGCAGTTCTATGGGGATAATGTTGGGGAAGTTGTTCACTTCGGGGACTTCACAAACAGCAGTCCAAGGTTTGGTGTATATTGGGTTAACAAAGGCCGGGTAACTGGTGCATTTCTTGAAGGTGGAAATCGGGAAGAGTACGAGGCCATATCTATTGCTGTTTCGCGGAAAGCTAAGGTCACAAACATGGCTGAACTTGAAAAACAAGGACTGGCATTTGCCATTCAGGAAGGCCAGAAACAGATGCCTGACAGTGGGCTTGCCGTTGGTGAAAAACCTACTTACGTATGGCATGCGACAGCTGGCGTGGTTGCGGCCGTATCAATTGCTGCGTTTGGTTTTTGGTATGGTAGGAAGCGCCGCAGGTGGTGAAGGATTTGGACTAGCTCATTATTTTTTTTTAATGTAAAATGTCCCATAGTGCCTACAGTGACATATTCGCAGGATCATCTGTAGACATGATGGAGGACAATCTGAGATGTTCTATTCACTACACTTTGTCGATACAATCATGTATGATAGTACAGTCATTCGCAAATGTACACAGAAACACAGATAGATTCATATGTATTGTTGAGTGAAAGCAAAACACTGCCATCTCGAGAGCCTTTTGCTGTGGCTATTAAAATGTGATTCTTTCCTGAATGGTATCCATAGCTTTACTGACTTGGCTGAACAAATCAATTGTTTGCTTCCACTGCTCCTAACCATGAACAAATCCAAACATGTCCATGTCCCACAATTCGACGCTACTGCAACTTTCAGTCATCAGTGCATTATTATCAACATTCTTTAGAAAATTAGAACTATGTGTCAGCAAAGAAGCGACGGACAACGGTGGCGAACCTTGTTTTCAGCAGTCAGCACCGTCCAAAAATGAAAAAAAAAAAATGAATCTTTGCCTTCGATCGGAACAATCCCCAAATTTCCTTGACGGCGAGGGAAAGAACGGCATGGGTGGTCCCGCCGGAGGAGAGAGGCGAGCAAGGGATAGTTCCCTAACCTTCTCTACCAGGCGAGCAAGCCAAGAACCATCACTGCTACTACTTAATATAAGCTCATCCATGGATCGCGAGAAACGCCGAGACGACATTGTAGGAGAGAGACAGTGCTGAGCTGAACTGAACGTCAATAACAATGGCCCGCTCGTTCGCGTTCGTGATACTGGGCGGTGGCGTGGCCGCGGGCTACGCGGCGCTCGAGTTCGTCCACCGCAAAGGCGACGCGGCACCCGGCGAGCTCTGCATCATCTCTGAAGAGGACGTAATACGCTTCTTCTTCTTCTTCCTTCCGTTTTGTGCTTGCCTTAATTATCATCATCTTCTTCTTTTGCTTGTTATTTTGCAACAACTGTGCGCACATGCGATTCTGCGGCCACAACAAGTGACCGTATTTCTTGTCATTTGCAGGTCGCTCCGTATGAACGTCCTGCACTAAGCAAAGGCTATTTGCTACCACAAGGTACACCATAATTTCCTCCGCTCCTTAGTCCTTACGACATTAGACTTCAGCTGAATCGAGAATTTATCTGACTCGTAGTGAGATAGCATGAACGTGCGGGCCATCTCAGGATCAATTTTACACGCTCTAACCTAATGCAGTAACGCTGAGCAGAATAGCTGCTGTACGAAACGTGTGAAGCAAATCGGCAGGGGAAATGGTGTTGCTGGACGACGGGGATCGGACGTCGGAGGCCTTTGTCCTCGGATGCGGCGATCGGCCGCGTCGCCACCTCCCGCTGGTATCCTCCAACAAAGGGCGGTGAGCCGGTGAGAACCCGAATGTACGACGGCCTTGGCACCTCGCCGTGGAACTGGTTCTCTGGCCCAAAATATAGGTGGCTGGCGGCGGAAGTCATGGCGGGTTCCCGCCGGGCGCCGGCGACCGTCGGGGAGAGCGAGCGTTCGCGTTTGTTTGGTTGGACTCCATCAGCGCAGACCGTGGTCAACACCATTTTGCACAAAGCCCCCTCAAATTGGATCGCGACTATTAACGATCCGACTATTCACACAAAACCCCCTGTTTCGGATCGCGATTATTATCCGCGATCCAAATATTTACGTACAACCCCCTATAATGGATTGCGATTATCCTCCGCGATCCGAAATGTTGCAGATCGGTCCCTCGTTGCCGAACTCCTTTGCCCATGTTTTTTGTCCTCCGCCTTCTCCCTGTCCTGTCCAGCCCGCCGCCGTCGACATGGATTTGCCGCCGGAGATCCGGGCAGATGAAGGAAGCGGAGCTCCAGTCGCGTGATCCTCTCCTCGTGTCCGTCCTCAATGCTCCTTCCCCCTAGTTTTTATTAGTGGTTCTCTCCATCCTCCTCCCTTCTCTGCCTACTGACGGCCGTATAGTGTGTTGCTCCGGAGGCTTGATGGATCTGAAGGGTGAAAGGATTCGGAAATCAATGGGGATATCGTAGGCTTTGTTCTCAACCGTACCCAATCCTCTAGCGTGCCCGTTGCTCGACACAACGACATCGTCTTCGGGAGTCTGCACAACTCCATGGGAATACGCGATGCAGGTTCCCCTTGAACGGGAGGTAATTGAAGACTTTCTTGCAATTTGCATTTGATTTTCCTAGTTTGTTTGGTGCAGTTGAAATTGATTGAATTTGGATGCTGTCTACTACACCTGCCCGTTGTTGCTTGTGTCCAGTGAAATGATCCGAGCAACCGGTAGCAAACTTCAAATTGCACACAGTTTTGAAATAGAGTTCAACAGTGTGTTGTTAAAAATGCATACGATTTTGAAATAAGAATGCACACAATTTTGAAGTGCTGTTGCTGAGTTTCAGATTGAAAAGCTTTTTTCCCCTATAACGTCAGTATACTCAACTGATTTGGGTTCTGTAGGTGTTAAATTCATAGAGAAAAATTGATGTTTGCAGGTGGTGCCCGCCTCCCGTCGTTTCATACTTGTGTCGGTGCCAATGATGAGTTACTTACGGAAGAATGGTACAAAAAACATGGTATGCTCTTGTCATTGTCTGGTTCACTGTGTCTTGGTTTCTCGTTACATTTTGACAATATCTCTGTTTAAACTGACTTCAATTGAAATTTGAAACATAACATTAACATATAAAAAGTGACAAGGAATTACTGTAATCATCTATTGATTTTATATCAGCACATCTCCTTTTGCTCATATGTAGTTTGATCCAATACTCAAGGCTATTTAGTTATTTGGATCTTGTTCAGCACAATGGATGACGTGTCGGCATTTGGCTAGGTATTGAGCTTATTCTCGGAACAAGGGTAATCTCTGTTGATGTGTGCGAGAAGATATTGCATTTATCCTCTGACGAAACTATCAGCTATAAAACTCTTATAGTTGCCACAGGTGCTAAGGTGTGTAGGATTCTATTTGTGGTTCCTTAACTTCATCCTATGCCTTTTTCTAATGCTTGCATTTGCTTACAGGGAATATTGATCTAGAATTTTTTTTTTCCCTGGTATTTACAATGTAGGCCATAAAGCTGGAAGATATTGGAGTGAGTGGTTCAGATGCTGAGAACGTATGTTATCTGCGTAGCATCAAGGATGCAGAGAGATTTGTGAGCGTAATGAAACCATGCCCCGGCGGCAATGCTGTTGTCATTGGTGGTGGATACATCGGAATGGAATGTGCAGCTGCTCTAGTTGCCAATAATATAAAAGTTACGATGGTCTTCCCTGAAAAATACTGCAGTAAGTAGCCGCCAATTCTACTATTAATGAGCATTTTGAACGCTAGTGAGCACTCCAGCTTCTACCATAATCGCCCTTTACTATAGTTTAAACATATGTGGTGAATTTGTCCTTTGCAGTGGCTCGTCTATTTACTCCAACACTTGCTGAATTTTATGAAAACTACTACATGTCAAAAGGAGTTACTTTCATCAAAGGAACTGCAGTTTCATCATTGGAGATCTCATCTGGGAAGGTGACTTCCAATATGAACATCCCTTGAAAATTCGCAGTAGAAGTTTTGCAGATTAGCTATATTCAAATTGCTAGTACTAGAATCTACGTTCAACATCTGAAGCTCTGAGCCTCTGAACAGCTGATACGTGCCAATTGATTCAGACCACTATTAACTCTGCTCTGCATAGCATGCTATGTTTGAAGTCTATTCTCCAAGCTGATCATCTGAAGTTTCCGCAATGTCATCTTAAAATGTATTCAACATCAGCTATATTAAGTAATACAGTATCATCTGAACTTTTTACTTTCCAACCAATTTGAAAAAAGAAAAATAGAATGCAGACAGCACACTGACCATTAACTCTGCTCTGCATAGCTTGCTATGTTTGAAGTCTCTTTTCCAAGCTGATCATCTGAAGTTTCTGCGATGTCATCTTAAAAATGTATTCAACATCAGGTATATTAAGTAATACAGTATCATCTGAATTTTTTTTATTTTCCAGCCAATTTGAAAACAAAAAACAAAAATAGAATGCAGACAGCACACTCACCATTAACTCTGCTCTGCTCGTTCTGCAAATAGAACCTTATTTTAATTAACGCTACAGTATCTATTTATCAAAAATGAGAACTGGTGTAGTAATGCCACTGTGGCCATGTTTTGTGTGTGTGCCTGCACAGGTGACCACAGCGATTCTGCGAGACGGGAGGCGCCTTCCGGCTGACATGGTCGTGGTCGGCATCGGCGCCCGAGCGAGAGCAGAACTGTTCGAAGGGAAGCTGGCAATGGAGAGAGGCGGGATCAAGGTGAACGGGCAGATGCAGACGAGCGACGCCTCCGTGTACGCCGTGGGAGACGTGGCTGCGTTCCCCGTCAAGATTCTGGGCGGTGACCTCCGCCGGATGGAGCACGTCGACTGCGCTCGCCGGACCGCCAGGCACGGCGTCGCGGCGGCCCTGAACCCCGCCGCCGCCGGGGACATCTATTACCTGCCCTTCTTCTACTCCAGGGTGTTCGAGCTGTCCTGGCGGTTCTACGGCGACAACGCCGGGGAGGCCGTTCACTTCGGGGACTTCTCCCCCTCGTCGCCCAAGTTCGGTGCGTTCTGGGTCAGAGGGGGCCGGATCGCCGGCGTGTTCCTCGAAGGCGGGACGCCTGTGGAGTACGACGCGATCGCGCACGCCGTCCGGTGCCGGGCGGCGGCCCCGGACGTGGACGAACTCGCAAGACAGGGCCTCGCCTTCGCTCTACGGGATGCCAGCCGCAGCAGAGGCTCGAGCGGTGTTGCCGTGCCGAGGTACTCGTGGCATGCCACGGTCGGCGTCGCCGCGGCGGTTTCCATGGTCGCGATCGCGTACTGGTGCAGCCTTAAGGCGCCGAACCTGCCGAAGCGTGGCTTCTGAATACTACTATACCGTGGATGATCATTCTCAAGTGGCAAATACTCGTCCTTGGGAAATGTAAAACATTAGTACGTGTGAAGGAAGAGTGAATTGGACAGTACACCTACCCAATCAATCCACACAGAATTAAGAGAATCTACAAAGTATATGAGAGAGACATGATTTATCTGAAAAAGGCGGGATCGAGGTGGAACTGCAGAAGCAGACGAGCTACACCTCCATGTTTTGGCGACGTGACCGCCTTTACTCATCGCATCAAACTAGAATTTGTTGTCCAAGACGTCCACGGGCTGAGCACCGTCTTTGTCAAGCCTAAACCTACTCCATCTCAGAAAACCAAGTCATATATCGCCCTGAATTATCAAACAAATGTTATTAATTCTTAACTAATACTTTCATACTACTAGTAGAAGAAGGGACAAGGACCCTCTTTTGATGTACAGGAAACACATAACAGCCTGAAAGCTTCGTCTCGAGCCATCGTCACAAAAACTAAGAGAAACGAGCAAGCAGAGGATGGGTTAGTTGCAACAACCCAAGCTACCGAGCATGCGTGCAACTGTTGAATATTCCGGTAGATCACTGAACCCGCCTCCCTGGAGGCCTCGACGCCCTGTCGCAACGCCACTCTGTCTGGCTGCCATCGGGGCCCCGGCCACCCAAATTCCACCCGCCCTCGTCCGCCGGCCCAGCGCGCGCCCGTCGCCGTCGCCAGCCGTTACACCGCCCTTCGTCGCGCGATCGGGCTTGTCCTTCCGCTCCGGTGTATGCATGTTGCGCCCCTCTATATATTAATAGAGAACCCAAGCGATCGAACCCATGCTGAGCTGCAACACACGGTGACACCACTCACAGAAGCGGGCGAGCGAGCGAGCAAGCAAGCGAGCCGAGCAAACAAGATGGTGAACTTCATCGAGGCGCAGAAGCCGCTGTTGTCGAGGCTGATGAAGATGGCCGGGCTCCGGCCCATCGAGATCGAGCTCGAGCCGGGCACCACCATGCACATGTGGGCGCCCAAGCACCACGTCGGCAAGAAAGGCATCATCACCCCGGTCGACCCGGTGGCGATGGAGAGGACGACGACGACGACGAAGAAGAAGAAGAGCCGTAGCCGCCCCGAGTCGCGGCCCAACGTGCTGCTGATCCACGGCTTCGCCGCCGAGGGCAACGTGACGTGGCAGTTCAACTTCGGCGTGCTGGTGTCGCGCTACAACCTCTACATCCCGGACCTGATGTTCTTTGGCGGGTCGTCGACGGCGAGCTCCGACCGGTCGCCGGACTTCCAGGCAGCTTGCGTGGCGGCGGCGCTGGCGCGGTTAGGCGTCCCGCGCTGCGACGTCGTCGGGTTCAGCTACGGCGGCATGGTCGCGTTCAAGCTCGCCGAGGCGCACCCGGAGCTCGTGCGCTCGCTCTGCGTGTCCGGGTCCGTGGTGACCATGACGGACGCCGTGAACAGGGTGACCATGGAGCGGCTCGGAGCCGGGTCGTCGGCCGAGCTGCTCATGCCCGAGACGCTCAAGGGGCTCAAGGCGCTCCTCTCCATTTCGATGTACAGGAAGATGTGGTTCCCGGACAGGTTCTACAGGGACTACCTCAAAGTGAGTGAATTTTTTTTTTTTTTTGGGGGGGGGGGGGGGGTGTTCCTTTTATCGGAATTTCCGTGTTAATAAGCTTTTTTAAATTTTGCTTTAATGACTTACTGGTCGCGATCGAGTAGGTGATGTTCACCAACAGAAAGGAGAGGGTGGAGCTTCTGCAGGGACTGATAACCAGCAACTTGGACGCCAAGATCCCTACATTCCAACAGGTAGTACCAATTTTATAGTCCTGTTTAAGGGCTGGATGTTTAAGTCAAACCAAACCGCTCCATGGACAACACTAGAGTAGTAGTAGACCGCCAGCAGGCCATGGCCAGTACTCCTAGTAGTGCACACGGGTTTGTTAGTCTATGGGCTGAAACTCTACGTTCGGCCACTACAGAACGTCGTTTGGGCCAAAACTGAAATTTCCGACATACGTATGTGGTTGGTCTTGCAGAAAATAATGCTGATCTGGGGCGAGGAGGACAAGATCTTCGACATCGAGCTGGCCAAGAAGATGAAAGAGTAAGGAAAACGAAATGGTCATTTGACATTTGTCGACGGCTCGCGCAGAATGAGGTTAATTAACGTGTGGTGTGGACCGTGTGCAGGCAGCTGGGCAAGAACTGCTTCCTTTACGGCATCCGGAAGGCCGGGCACCTTCTCCACGTGGAGCGGCCCTGCGCCTACAACCGGCAGCTCCAGAGGTGGCTCGCCTACATCAACGACTCCCAGTCCCAGTCCCAGTCCCAGCCCCAGCCCCAGAATGGAGGGGCTGTCGATCGTCCCTGATCGATCGGTCCAGAAACGATACAAAGCATGTTTTGGTTCGGTGCTGTTTGCTGTGTTAAAAAAAAATTACTTTCTTCGGTATCAAAAAGAAAACAGTTTAGAACAATGACATGATCTTTAAAACATGATTTTAACTTTAAATTTTAATAAAAATATTTATTAAAAAGTGACATATATATATATTTTATGAAAGTATTTTTAAAATAAATCTGTTCGTATGATTTTTGTGTTTTAAACATAATAATTTAAAAGTTATTCATAATTTATATTCTTAATGTTTGACTAAAAATTTATCTTAAACTATATTTATTTTTAAACTGAAGTGAGTACCCCATGTCTATATTACTAGCCAACAACACAAGCAGTACAATAGTACTGTTGAGTAGAAGTAGACTAGTAGTGGGTAGCGCGTTGGCTGTATTCGTTTGGATGGATTCTTTGCAACTCTCGAGTCATTTGTTTAGTACTACACGTATATAGCCTGATGTATAACGTGGAGTACTATTATAAATGTATAAAGATAAATAAACATTTGAATGGAACGGGTCGTTTTCTTTGAGGCGGAGGGGGAAAATAGCACATATCAGTCGCTTGTTTTGGAGCACGCGGCCGGGGGGCAGGTGCGATTCGACTGACGGTGAAGCGGGGCAGTGACTACGCGACGGAACCGAACAAACCGGGACGTCACGTCGCCAATCAGGGTACTACTAGTACTGTACCAAAGGACTGGAGCACGTAGGCGCGCTGCTGTAGCTGGCGAGCACGAGGAGTGGAGTCTGGGCTCTGGAGTGGTAGGGTAGGGCCATTCCATCCCATTCCGCGGGGGGGCGGGGCTGGAGCATCCAATGTTGTTGGCCTGGTCTCCGGGCCGGCCTGGCCTGGCGTCGCGAGATTGGGCACTTAGCTGCCTGGCCTAGCGCCAAGCCATGGCGGTGTGCCCGTGTGGGCGAGGGCCTAGCAAGGCGTGCCCGAGAGAGAAGCCGGCAACTTGTCCTGGATATGTTCGGCGAAAGTACAGGGCTCGCTTTAGGGCCTTCTCCGTACGGTCAATACCACTACTAGTACTAGTAGGAGAGGAGCAGGAGTAGGTGATCGCGTCGATGGCTTGACGACTCCCGCCGCTCATCCGCGCGCTGGCTGTGGGCTGTGGCTAGCACGCTCCATCCATCTCGCCTCTGGAGTCTGGACCACCACCCCACCATACGCCATCACTCCTCGCAGCAGGCGGGCAGGCAGGCAGGCAGGCAGGTCGCGTGGCCGGTGCGCCTCTGCCGCGCTCCGTGACGGCCTGACTTGTTTCAGACTTCCCAAGTCCAGTCCAGTCCAGTCCAGGGCAGCAGCACCAGCAGCCGTCCGTTCGTTGGTGGTCACTTGGCCATCATCGACGCGTCTCGCGCCGGGCCTGGGTACGGCGGTGTCGGGCCACCGGACTCGGGAGGGAGGAGACAAATCTCCGGATCCGAGCGGCGCGCCAACGGGAAACGGAGGAGCGGGCTCGGCAGTGACTCGACTGGCAATCAACCGTCCCGTCCGTCTCATTGAATTTGGGTGGAAGGCCGTATATCTACCTGGCGGCAGTCCCCCTGCTGCTGTGCTGGGTGCTGGTGCTGCCCGGAATCAATGAGCTCCTGCATCTGCATGCATGCGATGCGAGGCGATGCGAGGCGATGCGAGGTGCCAGTCGAGGCCATGCATGCACGCTACTGTGGGCTCACACGGTCGTCTACTACAGTACTACTACTCCTATAGTAGTACTACTGTACTACACGTACGGTCCATCGTGCGAGCCGGCCGGTCTTCGCTGTAGTACAAATCGCCGAGGTATGTACTGAGTCAAATTTAAGGCAATTCCCGTTTGCCCAAAATCTAAGCGCGTTTACTGAAACATGTAGTACTACTGGTACTTCCATTGACTATTGTGTAATTTTACAATGATTCCAAAATCTAAGTGGTTGTGCAATGGTATAAGACGATGCCGGAATTCTGGTCCGTCCATATGTGGGTGGGCCCACCGCACACGCGGTTGCAAACCGCAATGTCCGGTATCCTGTGGTTGCTTAGATAAGTGAGTACGTGATACTGCAATTTTTTTTTTTTGAATCGGATAACTCCACTTTCATTTAAAATCAAAATGAAAGTTTGAACAGAAACAACGAGATAAAATGAAGGAAAGAAACAGAGCGACATAGTCCCCCCATGTAGAGTGGAGATCCAAAATCACATATGGGAGGCATGGAAGATTACATAGCAGTACATCAAGACCATCCTAAAAAGCAATTGACATAGCTTCAGAAATAACAAGTCTGCAGCTTGACGATTGACCAGGATTGGGCATGAGTCATTTCGCATCGACCTCAGGTTCGGATGGTTGCTCTGATGCCTCCTCGCTTCCTACAATAGGTATAAGCAAACGACATTTTTGGCTGGTCATCACTTGAATGGCCGCCTGTAGCATAGCGTCAGCACCAGCTCGAACGGAGTCCTGATGTCACTAAAGAACAGACCTACCCGGTACTTCATGAGTGAGCAAGCATGACAGATTATTTCACACGGATCCTTGAGAAGTTTTTTCTCGAAACAAGCATTATTTCGTGCCTTCCAGATGGCCCAACAGATGGCTGCTAAACCAAACACAAACACTTCCCACCCTCCCGTCAAGGCATGTGAAATCCAACCCCAGTATTGTGTAAGCGAGGCGGGCCTAGTATGACACTGAAAACACTTTGCTATAATCCCCCAAACGACTTTCACTATGGAACAGGAAAAAAAGAGATGGTCAGCCGACTCCTAGGCATCACAAAAATAACAAGAGGGTCGCCCTTCCAATTTCTTCTTAACATGTTATCTTAAGTGAGGACAGCATTTTTCTCTAACATCCACAGAAAAAATCTTGTTCTTATGAGGGATCTTAGATTTCCAAATATGACTAAAACTGAAACAGGTATCATGATTGGTTAAATGTTCATAGACAGATTTAACTGTAAAAGTACTAGATTTAGACCATAGCCAAAGCACTTTATCGGTTTCTTGAGATAGGGTGATTGAATTAAGTTTAGTTGCTAACTCATACTAACTATTATATAGACAAACAAGTAGTGGTACTTAAATTGTATCACCCATCCATTAGCGTCACAGCCAGCCACAGTGATTTTTGAATTAGAGGATAAAGCAAACAGACTGGCATATGATTCTGATAAAGCTTTATCACCCAATCATCTATCATGCCAAAAACGAATCATCCTACCATTGCCAGGGATGAATTTCCTCCCTTTTACATATATATGACGAACCGTCAAAAGGTCATGCCAAATAGGTGTCACAACCCCGTCCGACAAAATCGTACGGTTGCTCATCCAGGATCATTTGGGGTGTCACTTGACGAAGCAAGCGACCATACAGTACAATAATTAACAAGGACACGCAAAACATGATTTAAGGGTACATAAATTCTTAATATTACATCATTGATTCAAATCATTTAAGTGCGAAAACGTAGTTCAAAAACAAGCGAAAGACAACGGAGACTAATAATTACAACTCGACGATACAATTAAGCACGCCAGCCCAAGGGTGCTTAATCTTCATGGGTCAAAGAAGCGGAAACCCACTCGAAGGTCCATTCTGAGGGTGCTTCTCCTTCCCAACCACCATAACCAAACGAACTAAGGTTAGAAGCATCACCTGCAAAACATTAATCCACAAAGCCTGAGCAACTAATACTCAGCAAGACTTACCCGTCAACGTGGCCATCTAATGACCGACTCCTAGAATGCAGGGAGTATTGGTGGAAGTTGATCGGGTATTGCGAAAACAGCGCTAATAGTCTATTCAAATTTTAGCCAAATTAACAGGAGTCGCTATGAATTTACTAAATGTGCCGCTATGCTAAACAATCAAGAGTTCAACATAACCAATCAGGGTGAAAACAACCACTTTCATCATAAATCCACTATTTACATATCGTTGCCGCAGAGAGGAGCAAGTGGTACTCTTAACCATGAGGAACGCCAATTACAATTGATTTACATCCTACACGAGAAATCCGAATGACACGACACGTGCGCACTCGAAGGAGTCACACATGGCCACCTTTCGCAACATCGTGGCAGAGTTGGCCTAACATCCATCTCTCCAAGGACATGGTCCTACAGGCGATGCCCTGCATCCCTGTACGGCCCCAAGCCTTTCCCACTAGCACGAGCCCAAGAAAATAAAATGCAAATTCATCCACCCTGACGATCCATTCACCCGGAAAGAGAGATGGCCAATTGTCCAACAAAACACAATGAGCTACGTCGGTTTCCTAGTCCCAATTACCAGTATGCACTCGGTACACAACTCAAACTTGACCAATGCAACCGCACCCGATAAGTTTCCAGTTTTATTCAATCGTTAACTTCCATTCCTCGAAATTGTTTCTTTGAGCCAACATGAGTAGTCTCCCTACTACTCATATTCTATCGTTTCCTACCCTTAGAGCTTAGCATTCTATCTCGATGGCTCTAATAAAGATACCCCATAGGAAAACCTACCAAGTCATGCAACTAGATTTTCACGACAATCTCCTCGAAACTTAATGCACAAGCAACCCTACACACATAGTGGTAAACAGAAAATTTATAAAACATAGGTGTGCACCGGGGCTTGCCTTGGTCTACTGAAAAGTCAGCACACTCAAGCGAGAAGTTAGTTCCTGCAGGTGCCTCCTCCGGATTCTCGTTCTCCGTCGAAAATTCCAGGTCGGTTCCTATATGTTGAAAATGCAGTAAGATTGTGATAAGTTTAATGAAAAGTGTCATAATGCCTTTATTAAAGCTTAACTATGGTTTCGAAGTTTAGGAATTAGGGTTAAATCTATACTTTTCTTCGGGTATTAATTATTTAATAACTACGACCATTAACCTAGGGTTAAGATAAAAATTTTAATTATATCTCAAGATCATTTTTTAATTTATGGTACTCTCTGAAATATGCATTTTGAACTTTGGTTGAGGCCTAGATGAATTTTCTAGATTTTATAAAAATTCATTAAAGCTTCTGTTATTAAATCTTATAAAATCAGAAATCAACAGTAAACCTTAGAGTAAAATTATGAAATTTTATGTAGTAACTCATGAGAACCAAATCTAAAACTTTGCTTTTGGGTCTAGCCTTTTGGATGGTTCTTTACAATGTATTTTAGAAAGTGATACTTTAACTTGGTAGATTGGAGTATTGTTAAAGTGTTTTATGCAACTTTGTGGTCGTAAAATCCTCATAAAATTCTAGAAGGTGTATACAATAATGATGTACTTGGAGATCAAATATTAGCACTAGCACTGTTCTAGAATTTAAATTAAAATTCAAAAACAGAAAAGAGTGTTCTAATTATTTCTGAAAATTTTTGGTATTTTTCTAAAAAGTGCTTTAACAGATATTTAGTACTTTTTATGAGGTTTCTATATAATTTTGGGTTGCTATTTTTGGAGCAGTATCCTATTTTTTGGCGAATTATACATGTTCTAGGGATTTCCTGGAAATGGACTAAATATTGAATTGGGCTGGGCCCGCCTGTCAGCCGCACGAAATAGGGGAGAGCGGCGCTAGGGCAGCCTCCCGACGGCGCTCGTCGGCGTTTCTCGCCGGAGGATCGCCGGCGGCGACCTTCGTGGTGCCCAGCGTTCTCAGCGTGCCACGGGGAATGACCTCGACCAAGAAGAGGTGGCAGGGCTCACTGGAGCTATGCCGGTGGCGGTGGACCGGTGAGGGCGACGATGGCGGCTGTGTTCCGAGAACTTGGTGGTCGGGGAGGATCAATGGCGAGCATCGTGAGCTGCAGCAAAGGCCGGTGGTGCCACCGGGCACGGCGAGGTGGCGGGAAATCGGCCGGAAGAGGGTTGCCGACGGCGAGGTGGTGGCGCGGGCGAGCTCCAGCAATGGCGCGGCGATTCCGTCATCCCTGCTTCACCAAAGTCGCTGCGGTCAATTGAAACGGGAAAAGGACTTCGCGAGGGTCTCGCCGGCGGAAGGAATTGAAGAATGACCCACCGACGACAAGGAATCGATGGGAGGTGGCGATGGCGGCTCGTCGGTGGCGATGGTGGCGTGTCGGTGCTCAGGGAGGAAGAAGGGATGACGGAGGGGAAGAAAAGGAAGGGGAGCCGCAAGGGAGAAATAGGGGGGGGGGGGGGGAGGCGCACGGGGGGGAGACTTGGCGTGCGCGTGCTCCCTGTGATGATGGTGGCCCGACGGCGCTCGTACGATGGCAGCTCGCCCGACAACGGAGCAGCGGAGCGCGCGGAGAACAATTAAGGAGCACATCACGTAGCCACTGTTTTGCTCGGCTAGGGTGTGCAGGCGGCACGCCCTGGGGAATAGCGGCACGGGCAGCACGGCTCGTCGACAGCGCCAGGACGAAGCTCGTACGGGAGCAGTACTTGGCCGGCAGCAACAGAGAGAGAAGAAAGAATAGAGAAAGGGAGGGAAAGTAAAATAGGAAAAGGAAAAGGGAAGGGAGGAAAAGAAGGAGAGGTAGAAAATTAATTAGGTGAATTTGGAAATTAGTTACTCAAGGCAAAATTAAAAGATTGTGAATTCAAGTGCTTGAGGTACTTCACTAAAATGATGGAAGTGTTTGAAAGGAAAAGGCCAAGATTTCGAATTTGAATTGTTACTTGCAATTTAAATTCCTTTATTAGTCACTAACCTTTCTATTATTTAATCCTCTTGATGATTAGGGTTTCAATTAGGGCTAGTTATGAAGGTTCGACCCGATTCGCCCATTAATTTGTGTTCGTCCATTTTACAAGAAGGGTTTCCGTGCTCTTCTTCCACTTAATCTCAAATTAATAGATTTGCAAGTTTAAAACGACAAGAAGTCTTAATAACTCATTTTAATTTGGTGAATTAGATGTCATTTATTTAATATCCCCTATTTTCATTAAATAGGTGAAATTCTCTAATTCTTTATTTTACACCAAGGACCTTTTTTTTTATTAATTTGATTAGTTAGGGTTAAGGTGGGGTGTCACAGCAGGAGAATCATACCGGTTGTTTTTTATGGAGCCAATAGGTTTCCTTTTTACATATTTGCTTGGATTATATCTTGCCATAATCCAGATTCATTTTCCAACTTCCACCACCACTTGCATAAGAGGCTGATATTCATTTTCCTTAAGTTTTTTATCCCAAGACTCCCTTTCTTCTTAGATTTACAAATATTTTTCCAACTAACCATGTGGTATTTCTTCTTGGTACTTGCCCCCTGCGAAAAAAATGTTCTTCTAGCCTTGTCCATTCTTTTTATCACTGTTTTTGGAAGTAAGAACATGGACATGTGATAGATAGGAGAATTAGACAAGCTGGCATTTATCAAAACTAATCTACCAGCCATTGTTCGAAACCTTCCTTGCTACACATCAATTTTCTTATAGGCTTTCTCTTCCATTCTATTCCGGTCTACAACATGTAGCCTTCCAGAAGAAATGGGGACTCCCAAGTATTTCAATAGAAACATTCTAATCTGACAATTGAATATGTCAGCATATAACATGGCAAGGTCATTATCTCCACCTATCAAAGTTATGTCACTTTTTTAAAAAGTTGATTTTAAGGCCAGACATCTGTTCATATAGATATAATAGCATTTTAACATTACTTGCTCCTGTACATTGTTTTTGAGGCAGAGAATTGTGTCATCTAAATATTGCAAGATGACCACTCCTCGAGGAATCAACTTGTCGGCTAATCCAAAAACCAGATTGTTTTGTTGGGCTGAGTGTATCATTCAAGTTAAGCAATCAGCTACAATATTAAAAAGTAATGGGGAAAGGGGGTCCCCTTGTCTAACACCTTTGTGACTTTGGAAATATGGACCAATCTGACCATTGATTTTAACACTAATTGTTCCTTGCATTAGGACTGACTGGATCCATTGACACCAAGTGTCATTGAAGCCTCTCAATTTTAAACAATCCAACAGAAAGGCCCAGTTACTTTATCAGAAGCTTTCTCAAAAATCTAGTTTTAAAATAGTCCCAATCTCTTTGTTTTTCTTTGTTTCATGCAGAATTTCATGCAGAGCCAGGACTCCAGTCGTAATATTTCTGCTTTTGATAAAGGCAGTCTGAACTGGATGTATGATCTTATTGGCCACTGGCTCCAACCTTATGGTTAGTACCTTGGTGAACCATTTGTATAAGTAATTGAGGAGACAAATAGGACGAAATTGCTGGATTTTGTCAGCATTTTTGGATTTGGGCAGTAAAGTTATGATGCCATAATTGATTCTTTTAATATCCAATAGACCTAGGTAGAACTCATGGAACGGCTCCATAATGTCCTCTTTTACAATGGTCCAGCAATGTAGATAGAATTCAATAGATAGTTTATCAGGCCCAGCAGCTTTGTTCTTTTTCCATTTCAAAAAGAGCAGATTTTATTTCCTCTTTTGCGAAAGGCTTAGTGATATCTTGATTATCCAATGGAGACACATTGTCTTCATGAGACCACAAATTAGGGTCCAAACGAAATGCATTGCCCCTAGCCTCGGCCAAACAGATCTTTATAATATTGAGTTGCATGTTGTAAAAGGGTTGTAGTTCCCTGAATGGTTTGGTCACCATGTTGTAATGTGAACATGGTACTTCTCTTTTTCTCCCATTAGCCACTCTGTGATAAAAATCAGAGTTATTATCACCTTTCAGAAGCCATGTTTCATGACTTCTCTTAAACAATACAGTTCTTCATCTTCCAAGAGTTTCTTCAATTCATTATGTAAATCTACCCTTTGCTGGATTTGGAAAGAAGAAAGACATTGCTCCTCTTCTAATTGTTCCAGGAATAACAAAGTATCTTGGATTTCTTTTCTTCCTTTTTTATTGGAGCCTAACAAGTTAAAACCCCAACCTTTAAAGAACTTTTTAATCTTCTTTAGTTTAAACAAGACTCTATCTAGAGCAAATTAGATCTCTAGTGGGTTCATTCCATATTTTATCAACCACATGGCTAAAAGCTGGGTTTTTAAGCCATGTTAGTCCAAATTGAAACTGGAGTACTTTTGTTGAGCTGGTGTGGGAGGTATTCAAAATTAGAGAACTGTAGTCTGAGAGCTCCCTTGACTGTTTATGAACAGTAACCATAGGGAACAAGCTTTCCCAATCTAGGGACATAAGAACTCTGTCTAAGACTTCAAGAGTGGGATTGACTTGATTGTTGGTCCAGGTGAATTTTCCACCAGACATGTAGATCTCCCTGAGTTCATCTATGTGAATAATAGAATAAAAAGAATCTTGATGTCTATGATGCACATAATTCTTGTTTTTCTCTGAAGCATATCTAATTAGGTTAAAATCCCCCCCCCCCCCCCCCCCCTTCAAGTATGGAATAGTATTTTTACTGCAAAAAGAAGCCAACTCTTCTAGAAATTCTTCCTTATCATTTTCTTGAGCAGCACCATAGACATTAATAAGGTTCCACCTATGAGATATTTCTTTATTCCAGAGGTCCAGGCATGTGGTACTGCGATTTACTTCTATATAATACTACTAGGCCAGTATTAGAATGCTGCCGTTTGAAGTTGGGTTTCAACCCAGTCGTCGAATAATTAAATCATGAGACCCGGCCGGAAGGAATTTTCAACCTTGTACAATCAGTACACAAGTTTTATAACTAGTGGTGGCTCTGGAGTCTGGACAGATTTATACAATAGCTATATTCGCACAAAGCAAACATATATGTAAGAAGAGGTAGACAAATATCACTTTCAGTAAGCAACCATGCTTAGTACGGGTACTTACAGTACAGTACAAGTTAACTTATCTTTTTTTCTGTGAAGAACAGTACGTACAAGTTATCTCTTTTGTTGCCCAAGATAATGATCATCAGGCTCGCTTTATCACCCTCTTTTCAAAACAAAACTCAACTATCTCGTACATACTAGTACACTAGTACTACAGAGAATATAGGATGGATACCTAGCCATCCTTCAAAGCCAAGCATTTTTTTGGTTTTGTTTTGTTGTTCTTGTTAAGGTTGTAAAGGAGAGAAGAACCCAGCTGGATAAGGAAAACCACCCAGCTTTAATTAATTTAGTGCTTCCTCTGCAACAACAACAAAAAAAAGCAGTAGTAACCGCAACGGCTGCTTAGCTTGCATTTCCGAAACAGGTTCACGAGGACTAATTCAGAGCTACATGCGCGATCCACGACATCCACACCGCATGCATGCGGGCCCGGTACGTGTCGTACTCGTGCGTACTACCACTACTAAGTGGTGGCCTTCTTCTTTTACTGCTAGACCAGTAGTAGACCGCATGGATTGTTGCAGGCAGAGGCACAGCTGTGCACGACGGCATATGCCATTGCAGGCTCGCAGCAGCAGCAACAACAAGCAGAGCAGGTAGCAGGTCTTTGTGCGTACCTGAAGGCTCAGTTATTTCGTTCGTCCATCCATCCATGGCTCCTGTTGGTGCGTGCTCTGGCAACAGAGGATGATGTGGGTTGTTGGTGGGTGGGAGAGTGCGAGCGAGGCACTCGATCGAGTAGATGCTGTGCATTTTCTTCGTTCATCGATCGATCAGATTCAGGCGTACTTGCGTGCGTGCGTGATGCGTGCCGTTTGCCACAACAAGAAGAAACCGCTACCATTTCCTCTCCAAATTGTTCGCCCTTCTCAATTATTGCAAAGATGTTGATGGTTTCTCTTCAGCTCTCGATCGCGTGATGCATGATGGAAAACGCGAATCGGATTCTCAGGTCAATTCCAACTTTGAACCCGTGTGTAAAGACACGTTGCTTTTGAACGAGATCGAAGAGTATGATTAGATTGAGGATTCACGTGCCGAACATTCTCTTCCTCCCTATCTATATCTCGATCGGTGTTGACACGAATTTGCCTATCCAGTATAATCCAATTGCCTAAAATACTCCCGTTTCTACTCAATGCTGCTGATGTTGACATCTGTTCCCACTACTTTATTTATTTGAGCAGAATCTGTTCCCGCTACTTTGGCACAGTAAGAAAAAAAAAAAACGCGCACTTCAAGCTGTATGCATTTATCTGGGCCGTGCATTGTGCTGATCTCTGATGCATGGTTCGTCAGATGGTCCAAGTGCGCCAGGACCGGCCCACACACATGCTGTTGACCAGACCGATCGAACAGAAGCATGTTTTGTCACTCAAAACAAACAAGAAAAAAAAAAACATGTTTTTGGTTTTGCTCTCTGCTGGACGATCGGGCGCGGTGCGGCGCACGAATATTTGATGCGCGAATCCGACCACGTGGCTGCCGAGGCGCCACGTCTCGGGACAGAGCACTGGTTTCCTCCTCCTCCCTCGAGCACCGAGCGGCGCGCTTATTTTTATGCAGCGTTAAGTAGTATTGCTAAATTCAACCATAACACTATTATCACACCAATGATAGTAGAATGGTTTCAAGGGTCCAAGTCAAAGGATATCGATGATACCACACCCGGTTGCTTACTAAATTTAGTTCCAATTTTGGACTTTTTTATTTGATGAAAGTAGGACCTGATTACGACCTTTTGATGTGTTTTTTTTTTTTTTGCATGTATGACGTTCCCGTAGCAATCAGCTTAGCGCGTCTAGAAAATTGACCTTATATATAGATGGACAAGCAATATACTATATACGCCTCATAAGTCTGTCAAAGAAGAAACCATTTCCTTTTTAGCAAAAACGTTGCTTGGTTTGTATATTTCATTTCTACACGCTTATATTCTTTAGGAAGCACACAAATTTTTTTTATAGGTATTACTAATATTTTTGGGATTTATTTATAGATCTAGCTACTAAGATTTTACTGGTACCGATATTGTTAAACACTACTTGTTGCCTACTTGTTTTTTTTTTCCTTAAAAATGAAAGATAGTCAAATTTGCTAGCTGGTTTCTAAACCTTTCCGTAGACGACGTCCACAACGTTCAGTCTTCTTCCACCGTGCCGTAAACTACCGTGAACAGAATTTTGTCGTATAACGGTCACATACACCGGTATTGCATCACTCACCGTTCTTCCTTCCTCTATATATACTCTTGTTCTTCTTCACTTCGCAATGCAAGTACTACTATTGCTTCGGCAGCGCGGTTTTTTTGCTACCGATAATAGCAATGCCTTCCCAATTTTCTTGAACCAATAATCCGGAAGAGTGGAATGAAAGGTGTGTTTCTGCAAATCTTATACCCATCCTTTCTCTAGACATGACTTTATTGGTTATTCCATACGATTACTTCTTTTGAGTCTGAAGGGTCTCTTCTCTCAATGCTATTTTTATAGAGTTTCCATTATTTGTTGGCACCTTAACGATGTCTTCGTGCTCGATATGGATGAGGAAAACTGTAGCAATGATCAGGTATTTTTACTTCACGGTTTCATAGTTTGCTATATCGCGTTGGGTTCACACACATAACATAATTTTTAATATCATCATAAATTTAGAATTTTATTTGCATCAAAACTACTAAGTTTTGGCAATGTATACCCAACGTAGCTGCTGCATGCTGCCACAAAAATCTCAACTGCCACATCAAAGTCTCTCATTTCAATCCGCACGCCGACTAGCTACATGTAATTTGAATTTGGGTTGAAGTTCCTCGACACCACCCACGCCAAGATGTAACTTTCAGCAGCTGGTTATATATAACAATTAGCAAATCCTCTACTCGCATATAGAGCTTGTGTACGACTGCAGTTTATTAGATTTGTCTCGTGGATTCTTCCAATATAATGACACAAAGGCTGGAGATTGAGAATTCATTAATCATCATGCATGTGACATAGGATCGACAACAAAATGTGAGAAGAAAAATAAACATTAAGAGAAGACCTAGAACATTTCTAAGTTTTTTTTTATGTATCCAAGAATCAACCGCGCTAGTAAATGGTAGCAATAAAGATAGATCAATGATGGCATGATGCGTAATAATATCAGCATGACAGCATGCATATTTGTATTGTTTGGCAGTTAGCGTAACTGAACCGGAGACTTGTAGACTTGCAGTCAATTGCACAGGAACAAGAGAAAAAACCTGCTTCCCAACCACACCAGAACGGTTTGGTTTTAATTTACTGCTCCCTCTGTTTTTTAAATATAGTCACAGTTGATCTTCACTGTTAACTTGACCATTTATCTTACTCAAAAAAGTATGAGAAGTATTATATGTTTTATTATGATTTGATTTATCACCAAGGATGTTGAAAAATAACTTTTTATTTAACACATTTAAATAAGTTTTTTTTTGACTAAAACAAATGATCAAAGTTATTGATCAAAATCAGCTGTGACTATATTTAAAGAGGTGGACTAGATTACATGCATCCGTCCGTTCCTTCCTACGCCAGCTCGATCTCCTGGTGCAGTCCAGATCGAGCCATGACATACCCCATCCCCACGTATAGGAAAGCAATTTTGGCCGGGATGTTAATTACACGGTGCGTGTGCACACACGGTACGTACGTAGTATGGCGCTCTTACAGACGTGGATTTAGTTGCACGAAAATAAGACAACTGCACAACCGCCTAGTACTATAGTACTACCTCAGCAGGTTTTGATCTGCTGGCGCTAGGTAGCTCGTGGTGATTCAAATTTTGACTTTTGTCCCAGTGTGCGTCCAAAACTTGTGTGACACAACCCTAACACAAATGCTGCCGATGAGAGTGGGCCTGAAGATACGCAATGAACCTTTTAATAAATTCTGGGCAAACGTGAGAGTAGACTTCGTTCACAGCCGCAACAACCACCTAGAAACAGTTTGGTTTCAACACACATACGTCCATCCCCCACCAAACATCAGAGGTCATCGATGAGCAAACGAGTTCTAGTAAGCGGTTCATTTTTATAGTATTATATATTACTATAGTAGTAATGTACTAGCATATGAAATGCGCATATGTAAGCATGCCCAGAAGCTGGAAACTGGAACAAACGTAAGACTGCTCGGTCACTTGCTTATGTACTAGTACTAGTAGTAGTTAATACTGTAGTACTTAATTGCAGTGGAGCAACTAAAATCCTCACAACCACACCACATTTGTCAACCGAATTTGGCACTTGCTTTCTTTGCTTGTACACAAAACACCAACCGCTGCTGGAGATGGACGCTTGTCACTGTGCGAAGCAAGCAAGCATTTCTTGGGTCTTGGCAGGAGCAGGAGCCACCACACAGGCAGAGGGCAGGGTAGGAGGTGTAGGATAGGAAGACAGCTGTGCTGCACTGTGCATGCATGCACGCCAAATCGCCAATGCGTGACGCACTCACACTAGACGCTTTTCTCTTGGCCGACTCATACCAGTACTTAAGGAACCAAAAAAACAAAAGGGGGAAGAAATGCAGCACGGTAATTAGGGACTTGAGGAGGGGTGAAAGTGAGGAGGAGGCGGCATTGACAGGAGAGGAGGGGGGGGGGGGGGGGGGGGTGGCATCAGTCGTAGTGGCAGACCATGGCACACCAATTAGAGTGGCCTGACGATGGTGTTTGCGAAAGGAGGGGCCCAGCGTCCTCAATTCCCAAAGCTGTCCAGCATATGATGACCGTTTTGCCCCTACATCTTGGCCCACCAGGTTTTAATTTTTTTACTAGTATAGTACCACTCCTACTAGCTGGCTTCGTGCAATCGTGCTATGGAATGGAAGGACCTTTGAATTGGCGACGCTAGCTAGCCTGCTTGGGCTTTAGTACCAAAGTCCTGGCCTCCCGGCCGGCACGTACGTCTCGTCTCAAAGAGGACGTACTCATGCAGTTCATGATTAATGGAGAAGCAATGCATTGTAAAAAACGTTCAAAAGAATTTTTAATTGCATGCACACTTCCGCACGGTGCAAAACCAGTCCATTGCAAGGATATAAACGCTAAAACCAGTTTCGTGCACCAAACAGGTCAAGAACTGTGGAAATATACAGCGTACTAGTAAGACATACTAATATACTAGTATATAACATTCTTTATTGCTACCTTGTTTTAATCTCAAATTTAAAGTTATGATAAATATTATATGATGATTTAATTTATTATTATTAATATTTAAACCATGACTTATAATTTTACAAACATTAACATTGCTAGTGAACGACGTTAAAAAAAAACTCAAAGGGAGTACTACAGATTTTTCTCGAGCTAGCAATTATTTCTATTGTTTTCACTCTTTCTACATTTGAAAAATTGATGTTGACTGACAAACGTAAATAATTAAATAAAATCTGGAGGGAGTAGCTGTGAAAGGGTGGCTTTGGAGAATTCCTGATCAACAAATCAGGGGACCATAGTTAAGCATTTACTACTACTTCGGGTCATATTTTACCGGACCTTCAGAGAGTACGTATAGTCGTTGGTAGTCCTTTGTATAGTAGTACTGTAGAGTACTAGCCAAGTTCAGAATGTGTAATTGCAGCAAATGTGTGCAAGGCAGTAGGCGACACGAATGGATGTACTTGGAGTCAATGGTGATACCGGTACACAGTGCAGTGTGGTTTTGGTCATAGGAAAAATTAGAATAAATATTAACAAAAATTATAATTTAAAATTAACTTAGCTAATAAGGGCAGCAAGTAGAGATAGAGAACTGAAATTGGCAATGGAGGTGCACGGTGGTGGGGGAGATGGCGGCAGCAGTAGTAGGCCATAGTGCAGGTGTGGGAGGGGGTGAAACATGGCCCTGTCGGTGGGGATGGGCTTCTCTTTCCATCTCTATCTCTCTCTCTGCCCACACCACCCCCCAAGTCACCCTCACCATTGTGAAGTGGTAGACTGCTTCAAACACACCCTAGCAAGCTGCTATCAAGCCACTTTCTCTCTCCTGTCACCTTCTTCGTCTCCTCCATTCCTTCCCCTTCTCGCTCTTGTTCTCTTCCCCCCTTCTTGTTCATCTTTCTCCTACGGCCTTGTTCTTTCAGGGTCCATGCATAGATAAGATGGTTGCGTTGTGTTCTCCTCCTAGCTAGTACTCCTAGCTCTCTCTCTTTCTCTCTCTCGAGGAAACATTCCCCACCCGAATTGTTATTGCTATTGATATTATTGTAAGAGTATTGTTAACCGTGCTTTGTATTCTAGCTTAGATTAACCAAGCAATACGATCCATCTCCCATCTTCCTTCGACGCCTACATCATCATCATCCTCCCCCCAAAACCTACAACAAGTAGAGCATACCACCACCACAACAACAACAACAAACATAGCCTACTAAACTCCTCGTCGAGGAAAAGGGGAGAAAGAATCATTATCCTAATAAGGTCATCAGCAAACCCTCCGAGCGTCCGAGCTTTTGCTCATAACCTAGCTAGCTAGGTAGCCAGCGCCATGGAGTACAAGAGATCATCGCATGTGGAGGAGGAAGAGGAGGAGGAGGAGGAAGAAGACGACCTGGATGAGGATGAAGAGGAGGACGAAGAGGAGGAGAACAGAGGACACCACTACACCACGGCGCCGGCCGTGGGTGCTCCGCAGCAGCAGGTGCACGGCCAGGGCCAGCAAGGTGCTCATGGTCTGGGCTCGCCGCACTCCTCGATGATGGAGTCTGCGGCCGCCTTCTCGAGGCCCCTCCTGCCTCCCAACTCCTCCCTCGTCTCGTCGCAGCTGCCGCCTCCGGGATTCCTACAACAGCCTCATCACCGCCAGCCCCTGGTCCAGCCGAAGAGAGAGCGGGAGAGAGGCGGGCACCACCAGCTTCGACGCACGCAAGAACAACCGGCGGCGAGGAATGGCGTTCTCGGCGGCGGTGCCTCCACGCCTCCGTCGGCGCCGGCCTCCACGCTCGCGCTCACGACTGGCGGCGTGGGGGCGGAGCCGGCGCAGTGGAGGTACCGGGAGTGCCTGCGCAACCACGCCGCGCGGCTGGGCGCCCACGTGCTCGACGGCTGCTGCGAGTTCATGCCGTCCGCGAGCGAGGGGCCCGGCGCGCTGGCGTGCGCCGCCTGCGGCTGCCACCGCAGCTTCCACCGCCGCGAGGCGTCCCCCGGCGTTGTCGACGCGGGGATGGCAGTGCCCCCCTCGCCGGCTACGCCCGCCGTCAACTCGTCCGCCCGGGTCATGCCGCTCCTCCTGGCGGCGGCCCCGCCGCACATGCAGACGCCCCGCCCGCACGTCCCGGCGTCCTCCCCGTCGTCGGCCCCCGCCGCGCTGACCGAGTCCTCGAGCGAGGAGCTCCGCGGCTCGGCGCCTCCCGCACACCCGCACCACCCTCCGGCGCCGCCGGCGCACCAGCAGCTGGCCGTGGGGTCGGCGTCCGCTCCGCCGGCGGGACCGAGCAAGAAGCGGTTCCGGACCAAGTTCACGGCGGAGCAGAAGGACCGGATGCGCGAGTTCGCGCACCGCCTGGGCTGGCGCATCCACAAGCCCGACTCCGACGCCGTCGACGCCTTCTGCGCCCAGGTCGGCGTCCCCCGGCGCGTCCTCAAGGTGTGGATGCACAACAACAAGCACCTCGCCAAGATGCCGCCCCACTCCCCGTCGTCCTCGCAGCAGCCGGCCTCGGCCCCTCCGCCGCACCACCACCACCATGATCACCACTACCCGCCGCCGCAGCCGCAGCACCACCATCATCAGCCGCAGCACAATGCATGAGAGTGAGTGAGTAACCGGCTAGTTGCAATGCAATGCGGGAGGATGCATTAGCTTATTATTAGCTTTCTTTCTTTCTTTATCCTTCTTCTAGATCTTCCCTTGTAATTTCAGTGACATCCTGGTTGTTAAGAAGTTTAACTCATGCAGCAGCGGTTTAGGAGGCAGTAATGTGACTCTGTGACCTAATGATCTCATCCCAGCCATACTCCTCATTCTGTTCTTAGCTAAGCTCCATTAAGTTGTTTGTCATCATAGTAGCACATGCATTGATCTTACCTTCTCTCTCTCTCCGGTAGTGCATGCGCAGCAGAGAGCAGTAGCGGAGAGCTGCTGGAGTGCCAGAGCTGCATCACAGTTGCATTGCTTGTATCAAGGGCTCACTCTCTCGGGCACTCCATCCTTTTGACTCCGTCTTTTGGGCGTGTTGGATTCCTTTCGGCAGGGCAGGGAAGGACAGCAGCTAGCATTGTGCCGTGTTGTGTGCATTGCATGCATTGGGGTTCGGTTTGGTTTGTTCACTTGTTGGTGATCGGGAGAGGGCCCTTGGCCGGGAGCGAGAGGGTGTACTTACGCACGGGGCTCTGTCATCTGTTGTGCAAAAAAGTACGTTTAGAGGAGTCATTAGGGCAGGGTTTCCTGCTTCTAATCTTTCGTTCCTGCCAATTGCTTTCTGTCGTTTCCTAGGTGTGTCCCCTTCTGCTTGCAGCTAAAACCTTTCTTAAGAGCTTCTGCAGCCCTTTTTAGGGGCGCAATTTTGTTTGAGCTGCTGCTTCTCGTCTTCTACTGCCAAAGCAGCAATAGTACTCCCCGTAACTTTTTCCCCCGTTTCCTCACTCTCTTTGGACACAAGTGTTGATACTCTCTCTGAAGTGGGGAGGAGTTGAATGCTTTGGCCAGAAGACAAGGGGTATGCGCTGCCATGTTAGCGGCGTGGCCTGTTTTGTGTCAGGCGCTCAAACTCAAAGAGAGAGAGAGAGAGAGAGAGAGAGACAGAGAGAGAGAGAGAAGAGAGCAGCCCTGTGTGTTTGAGCGTGGATGTTGCATCAATCATGGACGGCAATGCGAGAGGTGAATGATGGTTTGCATCTGTCGGCAACTGAGCAAGTACTAGCTCTGGGTTGTGGAGGAGCTATTCAACGTTGCGCTTGATGTGGTGAGGACTGAGGAGAAAGGTGTGTGTGGTTGCCCTGCCCCCTGTGTTGGTAATGACATTTCATCTCATTATTTGTTTCCTGTCGCCAGCACAAGTACAGCGACATGATGCGTCTGTATGTTTTACTTGCATTATTTCATCAGTCGTTCTTCTGATGTTGCTTGCTGCATCAATGGCTGCTCTTAGTTCTGATGTTGCCGTATCAGTGGCTCTCACTTAGTTTTCCGAAACTGATGTTGCTGCATCCATCAGTGGTTCCTAGTACCTTTGAAACTGATGTTGCTGCATCTCCTTCCACTGGCATTTAGCTTCAAATGAAGCCAAGTGATCATCTACTGGAGTATAGTATAAAATCTTGGTGAACATATTTCTGTAGAATCTGTCAGTAACACAGCGTGAATCAGAACCTGTAACATTCTGCAGTAAACATCCACCAGAAGGAAAAAAAATTAAACTGAACGTCTTCTTTCTGGTGGATGTAATAAATAAGAAACCTAAAATCTGCAGCAGGCAGTGTGTACTTTGTTATACTGTAGCTCAGCTTTGTGATTCCGTAGGCTCCTAATTAGAGATGTGAGTGTGAGTGGCAAACCATATTTATTCGATCGGAAACTGCATGATTTATAGGAACCATCATTGATACAGGAGCTAGGGGACCATACTGATGCCGTGGTGACCCTGTGTTGCGTTTATAGTTTGGAGAACACCCTTTTCGGTTGAATTGATCCTCTTCAATCTGAGCTCGTCATGTGAATCCGAATTACAATGCAGTTTCATGTCCAGTTAGCTTCTTTGCGCAGGGCATTTTCAGAGTCCACTAGAAAATGTGCGTGGCGTTGCCGCGCTTAAGTGGCTGCATAATTTATGTTCTACCATTGTGGCTGCCCCTTAGTTTTTTCCATTGTAGCAATTGATATTCTAAATTGTCTATCACTCTTTGAATAGATCGTTGTTACTAAATCAACGTTAAGATATGAGTGCGTTTTGTATATGCATAGTAGATTTAATATGATGTCACCTATGTGCGAATGGAAGCAATACATGGTGGAAAGTTTTAGAATCTACATATGAGAGGTTGAAGTATGGTAGGAAGCTGAAACAAAAGTATAAAAATGTAACCAATCTATTCTGAAAATTTTAAATTTGCTAGCCATATTTTTTAAAAAAAAAAGATGAAAAAATGTGGCATCTATGGAACAAAGATGACGTCAATAAGATCATATGAGTTATGAGTAACAGTGCAAAGATTTTCTTTTGCACGTTCTACTTGTAATGTAAGGATTCCATTAACTTCAAACATCTAATTTGATGAGTTTTTGTTTTTTCAGTTCAAGGGGAGAGGAAATTTGATATGATTTTTCATTGGCCCTGAAAATTTTACGCCAAAACTTTGTTGAGTATTCATTAAACCAAACAATGAGCTTTTTTTTGAGAGTACCCACTCCAAGATTCATTTGCCATCTCTGACGACCTGACGAAGACCATAATTTTGTCAAGTAACACCCTTTACACTGCAAATACACAGAGCAATGGAACGCTGCTTTTGTTTTGATCTCAAATTCAAACGAAAAACTATTCATCCATTTGTTCAAACACCTTGCGAGGTGGAGTTAGGACGGACCGTTGCTCGGAGCAGCCAGGTAAGGAAGGACAATAAAAGCAATCTTGCTTCACCGTAAAATGTAGAAGGGCTAATGCTATGAAGTAGAGAATGGGATGGCTCCGCAGCCTGTATGACGTTGGGCAGTAGCAGAAGTGGTTGCATACGCACGAACATCGTCTTGCTGCGGCATAGCGTCGAACGCCTGACGGGCGACGCCGTGGGCTGTCCTGTCTGAAGATGAGCTCCATGGTGGTGACGATGCGCGAGACGTGGTCGGCGAGGACGTCGAGCGTGACGTTCATTTGCACGGTGCGGCCGGTGCCGACCTCGCGAGCGGGCGCGTACGCGACGCCGATGACCTGTCCCCCGCGCGAACCGGAACGACGCCTCGTTCAGGTTCTCGATGGACACGTCGGCATTGAGAGTCGCGTTCATGGACACCCCCGCGTTGTCGTCGCGGAGCCCGCCATCGACGCCCTCCAGCGTGACGCGGTTCATGGTGAGGATGGGGTCCTTGAACTGGAACACGGTGAGCGTGACCACCAGGGCGATGATGCCTACGGCGCTGGCGCACCCACCACAGCACCACAGCGCGCAACGCCGACGGCGGAGGTACTCCGCGGAGCGCCAGCGCCCCATGGTCGCTTCGGCCTCCGCGTCGATGTCGGCCGGGTGGACAGAAGGGGATAGGATCGCAAGCGGCCTCGTCGGCTCGTGCTTCGCGTCCGGCGCGTCGGTGCT
The DNA here is from genome assembly GCA_001182835.1 of Oropetium thomaeum. Taxonomy (NCBI): domain Eukaryota; kingdom Viridiplantae; phylum Streptophyta; class Magnoliopsida; order Poales; family Poaceae; genus Oropetium; species Oropetium thomaeum. The sequence goes on from LFJQ01000057.1 coordinate 1,039,762, forward strand.
CCTCGACCCCGTGTACGTCTACTTCAACTCGTCACCCGACGCCCTCTCGGCGTACCTTCACCCTCCTTACTACTACTACAAGACGGGGGTGAGCTCCCTCGGCGACATGGGCAGGGAGCCGCTTCACTTCCCGGGCGCGGTAGGTGACAAGGTTGGGTCGGCCGAAGATGAGACGTTCTCGACGCGCCCGGACACCAGGTCCGCGAGCCGCCGGTGCTCCTCGGCGGGGGCCTCCCGGTCTAGGTGCAGCAGGTAGCTGTTGCCTTGGTGGTACAGTGCTGCCAGCAGCCGCGCGGCGCGCTCCGCATCCCCTAACGACGCCGAATCAAGTACGCGAACGACATCGGCTAGCTATGGCGCAGTGGAGGAGCACCTGGATGGAGCAGAAGGAGGATTAGGGAGGGGAGCAGCACCGGAGTGGGGAAAAAATGAGCGGTGGAGGAGGCAGTCGTCTGCGGATTGATTGTGGAATGACGCATCGGGCGAAAGGACCGAGATTTTATCTGTTTCATGAAGGATTTAGATGTAAGATTGCACACCTAGATTCAACGGTTCCGATTTCTCAAAAGAGCCATCCAACGGTTAATATCTTGCAGATGACGTGGCGTGGCTATTTTGCGAGAAAACGCACGCGTTTTAGACTATTAAGAGATATGTACACCAATGACAGCCTCATACGAACTTGAAAATATGCAAAATTTCAATTCTAGTTGTCTAGATTTAAACCAGATTGGAAAGAAAACGAACAGTCATTTGAGTGGTAGTGTGCCCTGCACGGGCTGTGTTTGGTCGAAACCAATTAGCTCTTACAGGCTTCAAATTGGTTTTGAGAACCCGTAAGCCGGGCGCGAGGGGAGACAAGGCTCATAATTTTATATGGTCATAATACGTTGCAATGCAGTTTTGTTCTAAGATCCGACGTGCGAAGTGAACAAGGCTCGAGGAATTGCAAGAATTTCCTTGTCAGCACATAATTGTTAATTCTTAGATTTTCCGTTCCAATGGAAAAGAATACAGAAGTCACCAAAGAATGGTTAAATCAACAGGTGCATTATGACTAATAAAATACAGTGCAGATTAATACAATGAGCGACTGAAACGATTTTCCAGTCTCCAAAGCTCTTCACCTAAGGCGACCTGCTTATTTCGGCGCCTTTCGTTCGGACCCTATTTACTGCAAGCAAACACATCGAATAAACTGCCTGGAGTAAACACTTCTCCCACAATACTTTTTCAACAATTGCATGAATATCCAGTACTATTCCAGTGGGAGGTAAAGATCCCTCGCTTCCAGGCGTCACCCTCCACAAAATCCAAAATCCAGAGAGGAAAATGTGGCTTCCAGGTCCATCTTTGCTTTAGGTCAAGTCAAGGCAGCCGGCGAAGTAGCCTTACCCTCAGAAGCAAGTTTGATACGCTGGTGATGCTCGGCAACTTTGTAGTCAACAATTTCCAAAAATAACTGGGGATCCAAAATACATTCAGGACGGCCATAAACAGCAGCTTGCACACTAGCCACCAGCTTAGCAATCTCTCTGCCAGAGAAACCATCAGTCTTCCGTGCAGCTTCCCAGAGTAAATCATCAGTTATACCCTTTACTTCTATCTTCCTCGGCTTTTTCTTGAACAGTGATCCCCAAGAAGAACCTTTGCCCTCTTCCTTAAATATATACTGATTCAAGTATAACTTGAGCAGTTCAAACCTCTCCTCCTCCCTGGGTAAGGGAAACTCTATAACCTCATCGATACGATCAGTAATAGCAGCATCAAGGTCACCAGGTCGGTTTGTCGCAAGAACAAGGACTATATCCCTTGACTGGTCACCAGTTCGAAACAATAGTGCATTGAGAGCACTCCGCTGTGCTTCACTCATATGGATACTGTTGCGCCTGGTACATTAGAAGGTAACAAGAAATTAGAGACATAGAACAGTGTGGAACTTGTACTGATACTTACTGTAAGTTACCCCTTACCACACACCTACCAATATAGTATCATTCAATAAAACAAAATTCAAAGTTCTGTTAGAATTCTGGAGACACAGGATAAAGTGCATGCTGAGGACATGAATGCACTGGTAAGGGCAAAGGAATGTTTGAAAATAAAAATATAAGGAAGATTACATAATATGGGTGACAAAAAACTAAACCCCACGATCAGTCCACAGCAGGGCAATGGATGAGGCCATAACTGGCATAATCAGAAATTATGGGTGATATATCAAATTAACACAGCTGCTACACCATACTGCTTTGCACTGCCATAGTGCCATTACACATAACAAGCTTCTATTATAATGCTGTTGGATCCTGATTAAATAAACTGCCTTGAACTGAACATTATTTGAGCTCAGCAAAGTTAGGTCCGTAATGGAAAGTTGAATTTACTTAAGGTGTATACTAGTCCAACTCAATTGTGGAAATCAAGGGAAACTGAATTTTCTTGAGTCCAGCTCGTCATTCATATTCATCAGAATATTACCATAGGAAAATAAATAAAGTACCAAGTCACAAACTTACTCGCACAAGAACGCGTCTGCTTCATCAATAAAAAGCAGCATGCCTCTCTTGGACTTCTTAGCCCAGTCAAATATTTGGTGGATCTTGGTAACAGCCTCTGATCCTAGGGGTGCAACATCCCCTCCTGTCATCATGGCATAATCTAGGCCCTGTCAGACGAAAGAGTTTGAGTATTTACGGATAATGGATGCCTCATCAAGCACATGTCAAGCACATCAACAACACAAAAGAGTGTATAACTACAAGACTAGAGCAATTTCCTTATTTACCATCGAATTTTTACTTTTCTCTCATTTGCCATCAGTTAAATTTCTCATCGTTTCTATGCCATTTATGTTACATGTATGAGAAGATATTATGACATGGGAGGAGTCCATAAAGAGGGGCATGAAGGATTGGAATATCGCTTAGGAGTTAGCCACAAATAGAAATTTTTGGAGACTAGCAAGACACGTGCCAGAACCTTGATTAGTTTTAACTTTTTTCCCTTTTTATCTTCCATCGTTTTGATTTTGTCATTTGTGTTTGGGTGCTTCACCCTTTTTTTTCTTTTTGTTCATTGCGTTTTTCTTTTCTTTCATCATTTGTCTCCTCTGTTTTCCTCTGGGTCATGTTTTTGTTGGATCTCATAGATTGCATCTCTAGCGTACACCAACTTATTTGGGACTAAAAGGCTTGGTTGTTGTTGTTGTATGAGAAAATATTATGAGAAAACCCTTCAATCTTTTTTTTCACGTTAACTTCCATTATACCCTTCTATTAACTAACTATATAGATCTAGGCACCTTATGACATCACTTATTGACCTGATTACGCACCTTTGATCTCTTTATATCGATTTAATTTGAGGGCTTGAGATCATATATAGAGGCTGTGGGCCTACATTATTACTTAATAGGAAACTATGATAAAATCTGACAGAATTGGAGCCACTAAAAGTGATCATATCCCAACGATGTTATCTAAATGGCATAGAAGGGATAGGAAATTTATAGCTGATGGCAAATAAGGGAAGTGTACATTTTGGATAGTGACTGAGGGAAAACTGTAAGTTTCGATGGCGGGAAGGAATTTCCTCCAGGAACTTCCACAGATTACCAACACTACACAATAACTGTTTCCAACAACAAAGGGGACAACAGGAGAAACAGTTTAATGAGAAAACCCACAAAACAAGTTATTTTCAGAAGACTGGCAAACCATTCCTTGCGAACAGTATAAGAAAATAAGAAATAACAAAAATTACTTACTGACTTCCGAGCCATCTCCCTGGCTACCAAAGTTTTGCCAGTTCCAGGAGGTCCATAGAACATCATGTTGCGGAAGGGTGCATCATGCGACTTTGTATTTGCAGTTGCTCGTGCAAGATGTTCAATTCTCCGCTTGAGTGAAGGATGAAGAATAACATTTTCAAACCCTGCTCCTTCTGACAAAGATGCTGATCTAGGTTTGAGTAAATTAGACGCTGGCAGAGGGAACTTTGGCATTGATGATTCACGAATCAATGAAGGCTGACCCAAGATTCTATTGATGTAACCCCAAGTAACTCTGGCTCCTTCCCTGAAGATAAATGAAAGAAATAAGGAAAACAGAAGTGTCGTGACAATGGAAAGATTTGGCTGTGTTCTTGCACAATGAAGAGAAATTCATAATGGAATATGGCATTGAGACAAACCTAGTGGTATAGACTCCAGCAGCCAATGCAGTAACTCCTCCAATGCCCATCATTAGTTTCTTCCTATCAGAAAATAGCGCTCTGAATCCACCTAAAAGTCCAAACCAGAATGGAAGATCATAACCACTCAGAAAATGGCAGTCAATGAATTATCTCATCCTTTTGTTATTGGTTCTCAATGAAAAGAAAGTAATCCTGTTATGAACAGCACTTGTATTCATTATGAGGGCCCTAGGGATCCATGCTTTGTAATCCAAAGAAACTATAGTAATACGAAATGGAGTAATTAGTTTTCAGGAATCAATAGTTTCCAAACAAAAGGATCAAACATAGTTCCATTAAATATGACAAATAGGCGCTGACGCGAGAAAGCTCAGAAAATAAACATGGCACCTGCTGCTCTCAAATAATGTGACTTCACATGATAAAATGTTCACATCATGTCATATACCAAAGTAAAGGGTGCAGGAATATCAACTAAAGGACATAGATAATGTTGTAAACCTAAGAAAACATCTACTGTATTCAAAATCAGCATGAAGAAATATTAAACAGAAGAATATTTTTTCATAATTAAAATTATGAAATCAGTAAAAGACTAAAGCCGATATGTATATGTTATGATCGATCAAAAGAGGTTTATCAATTTTCAAGTACTTCCTGAACATTTCAAAAGGAATAAACGGGAGAGGTAGATAAACTTGATAACAGTCAAGAATGGCAAGAGCTTTGAAACCTTCAATATGTGAAAAGGCTGTATTTACTGCCGTAAGCCATTTTTCTTTTTCACCCTCCAGACGCTCGATTAAGAGTTGTCTTTCGACGTCTTCTGATAATATTTTTGTGTGGGCTCGAGCTTCGCCTTCTGCGTATGCTTTAGCTTTGTTTGTTTCACGATCTCTTTCAGCCTTTTCTTTCTGAGCCTGCAGCTCTTGTTGTAAAATCTTTTGTTCTGTGGCCCTCCTGGCCTCTTCTTTTCTGAGAGCTGAAGCCTCTTGCATCTTTACAAGTTCCGCATCATGACGCCTTTGTGCTTCATGCTCCGTCTGTCACAAATAGATGCTTGATTAAATCAGTTTTCACTCTTATATCAGCACCAATAATTAGTGGTAGATAGATGGGAGAGTCGTGTGCTCTCTAGTACCTGCATTCTCTTTCTAGCTAATTCATCCTCATACCGTAATGCTTGTGCCTTTGCTTGTAATTGCTGTTGCATATTATTCATGCTCTCTTCAACTTCTTTCTTCTTCCTCTCCTATAAATCACGCAAGAAGAACGAATAGAGTAACATTAGTAGATTATCAGCTGTACCACATACTCCTCCGGTATTTTATTCCTGTCATTTCAGACAAGGAAAATGACCTAGCAAGCAACTGCAAATCCATGTCCAAATGCAAAAATGAGATGCATGCAAAAATGTCTTCACATAAGACTACTGAAACAAGAATCATTCGGAGAGGACAAAAGTTTTGGTTGTTCATATGGACATATTTCAATTTCTACTCCATGAAGTTTACAAAACTCCTTGATATTTAGAAAAGGTCGGGCAGGTCTCTGCTAAGACTTCAAGCCCACAATGTGGGAACCTCGAGTATACCTTACTAAGCCAAGTAATGGTAGTCAAAACGTGATGATCAATCGGTAATGGTTCTGGAAGAAAGAAGTCATGAATTTACTAAATCCACGAAACAAAAGCTCAACTAAACTTGGCCGTTGGGTAATTGATTCCAGTATTAGAGCATTCTTGCATGATACAGGCCACGGTATCACATAACCGCAAACATTATCGGCATTGAAGAGACAACGAAGAGGGAAAAAAAAAAAAGGAATCAGGAACTCACGATGTCCCTGAGTTCCTGGTTGATGGCCATCTGAATCTTCTCTGCTTCCAGCGCCTCGAGGCGCGTCGCCTCCTGCATCCTCATCAAGCGATTCAGCTGCACTCGACCGACAACAACGGCGTTAGTTGGGCTAGGCCCCGGTCTAGCTGAGGCAAAGGCGCAAGCAGCTTACCTGCTTGTAGAGCGGCGACTGTTTCATCTCCCGCAGCGCGCGGGCCATGCGCTCCAGGGTATCGGGGTCGGAGTCGAATGCGGAGGCGTTACCCATGGCTTCATCCGCGTACGCGACGTCGGCGAGGGAGGCCACCGTCACGGCAGCCGCAGTGACGGCGGACGCCGCCCTCACCGGCAAGCGCAGGCGAAGACGGCGTACGACGAGGGAGGCGTAGGGCCCCATGGTTTTCGATGGGTTTTGGCGAGCAGCTACTGACTGCGGGAAAGACCACCGGCGAGAAGAGGGCACGAGGCGGCGCGCCGTGTGGAAGGGTTTTCTCGTAATTTCCTGTTAAACCCTCCGGTTTCTTTCTTCTGTTCCAAGAGAATGAATCTTCTTGGCCCAACTTTCTTTCAGCTAGGCCTACCAACAGTTCCCGCTCATTGAGGCTTCCTTTGATAAAGGCATAAAGCCCAACTGACGGCCCATATGATCTCGGCTAGCAAAAGAGTCATCCCTCCTCCACCGTAACCAACGTGGATCATGCAGAATTTCATGTCCAATAGCAAAGCTTTGAGGAATTTTCACAATTTGATTAACTTTCTACTAACATATGTTACAAAACGGAGGCGGGATCTGACGAACACAACGTGCAAGCGAACAAAGGGATCCAAAAGGAAGCATATTAACTGAACAATCATAATGTCGCTAGACGCTAAAAATGAAGTTAATCCGCTACGATGGGCCTACAACAGGTGGAGTTAGTAGTCATCTTCGTCATCCAGGTCTGGATCATTGGAAGGCCGAAGTCTCTTGCCGTCTCTCCCTCCAGGGCGCCCTCCTCCCTTCTTCGGTTTTCCTCTGTATAATAAACAAGTCAGAACCATGCAGTTTCAAAGTCCAACCATGAATTAGTTCATTTTGCAACAACTTTAAACAAATTATTTACTTTGAAAACTTGAGTATAGCGAGTGAACTTTATAGAGTTGTTTTAAATTGCTCAAAGATTGCATATGAACACTTACTGCCCATTTGCAGGAGTGCTTGCGCCCTTCGAACGACCTAATCCATATTCTCTTCCATCTACAGCCAGTTAAGTGTTGAAATGTATCTCTTAGCTGGTGTGAATTCAACTTACCTCAAAAGATAAATGAAGAAAGCTTACCATCTCGTCCAGTCAAGTGTTCATCAACCTGTATATGCAAGGGGGGAAGTAGTCAAAATTATCAAACTTCAAAATTTTGGATAACAAAAAAAGAAAACATATAACACCATGTGATGTTCAGCATCATAAAGCACTACAATTTCGTACCGCTGGAGATGTAACTGATGACAGAGAGAATAGCCTCTCGTCAGCCTGAAATTTCCGTGAGCGCTTGAGGCTGAAATCAGGCAGATATCGTCATGATGATCAACTAGCAATCTGTATGACCTGAATTCTTTCCATGAGGCAAAAGTTGAAAGAAAAAATTTGCTTGAGCAGAATAATGCATCTGGCACACTCCCAAATAGACAATGGCCTCACATGCTAAATTGCTGACTAGTGGACGATGGGTCTTGGGTAGGACTACTATGGGCTTTGCGCTTCCTCTTATTTTTCTTTTCTTAAAAAATTATGGATTGGGTTTTTTAAATGGGCTGGAACCCAGAGTAGTCCCAGCCCCACCTGGATTATCGCCTGAGCCCACCAATGCTGCTGACAGCCTGACACTTCATGCAGTGCGGAGAATAGGACACAACATGACACTAGAGTATATAAAAGAAAACTTTTAATGGGCCATAAATCATCCACTGTACACCTAGCACAAGTTTTCCATCAAATAATTAAAATATACAGTTCTGAGGTCAGGTCTTGATCAGATGGTATTGCATTTAAAGAGCAGAGACACAAACAAATTATACCATTTAGATTAAAAAAACTCCAACTGTATACAGGGTATAACATCAACCAAAAGTAAAAATATTGAATATGCATCAATTTGTTCAAAAGTGAAAAGTGAAATAAAGAAACTTTGGATTCTTACTTAGAAGTATTTTTTGATGATGACAAAAATGATTCGAAACCCTTTAGCACACTTCCAAATTGATTAGACTCCTGTAGGTAGTTCGTCTCCATATCATAAACCTGAGAGTGTATACAGATTAACATTTAGTTTGGGCAAAAATAATTAGCAAAAACATGAATGTACGAAGCAAATCTCTCTGATTGCTTATATATTTCTTTATGCCCAAAGAACAGATGGTATTTTTTCAGAGTACGCTAAAGATAGTTTCCCATATAGCTATTTGCCCATTTCTGATAAGAGGTCGAGCACACTTTAACAATAGTTTATAGAGTTGAGCAAGGAGAGCAGCTCAAATAAAAAAGAAAAAGTGCTTTGTCAATGGATTGTAAGCCTTCAAACAAGAGCACCATATGCTTCCCTCCATTTTAGAGAAAACAATAATTCCATTTCCTTACATCAATTGCTCATCCGGTTTTCATCATTTTAGAGAGGAAAAAAAAACATCAGATTCATTACTAAACTAGGACCATTTTCTGAATAGCTCTTGAACTCTTAATTGTACCCTGTGAGAGAGCATACTAGAATACAACTTAAATCTCTTATGTAGTTATGGGCCATCGTTTGAGTGGAAGTAGCTCATTCAGTGTGGTTGAAATTCTGATAACATAGCATTAACTGCGACCTTGTAGCATGAAATAGGGGGTTCTTTCACTCAATCATTCTCAGCCCTTAGATCTAGATTGGAAGACTACAACTTACAACTTTTTTTCTATGGGAGGATGAGTCTTTCATTTCATATCACTTGAACCAAGCAATAAGTGTAGGTATAGAGCATATCAAGCAATTCTCAATCAAATACTGAATTAATTGAAAAGAAGGGCATGTAAACGCACTGACAAACTCTATTTGCCTTTGTAGACTCTGGTGAAAAAACACAGGTCTACTGCATTCGTTCTATTTGCCTTTCTGGACTCTGGTGAATTAACATTATATTGTTAAAAATAGTATTGTTCCTGAGGCAATAGGCAAATCATTTCAGACAAATTCAGCTCAGCACGGATATTCGCACTCCAATTTCACAGTCTCTCAAGCATCCCCACTTACAATGTCAACCATCAGGTGCCCAGGAGCGGGGATTCACATCTCTAGCAACGCCAGGCAGGCCAGGCTCCCGATCCCCCAAAAGGGATCGCATATTCGAAGCAATAGGCACCTCAGACGACAAAATCCTTACGGATAAGGAGGCCATAGAGAAGCAGGGGGTACGAGGAAGCTCTAACCTGGCGCTCGATGGAGCGGAGCTCCTCCTGCAGTTTGGCGCGTTTGCTCATGAGTGCCGAGAGCATGGCCGTGGGGTTCGGCGGCGCCGCCGCCGGCGAGGGAGCAGAGCCCGACGCAGCCTTATGAGCGCCGCTCCCGCCTCCGCCTCCGCCTCCCGAATCCATGGCCGCCGTCCTAGGGTTTGAGAGCTCTGGTACTCGTGCCTCGGACTCGAAGTAGTTTCGGTTTTGGCTCGGAGGCTGTACAGGCAAGTCGTTGCGGATCACCACGTTGCCGCGAATCCGCAAATGAGACCCTGTTTTTAAAAAAAATAAATAAAAAATAAAAAATAATAATAATGAAATGTCCCAAATCGCTATTTGCAGTTATTTTTAGCTCCCAGGTTACGCTAAATTAGTGCTCTTCTGATATTTTTCAAGCTCAAAGGTCTATCAATTTTTTTTTTTTTTGGAGACTTGAAAAAAATTAATCAAAAAATAAGGGCAGTTTCATAAATTTACTATTAGGTCTTTCTGTTGAATCATACCTCAGAACCAAGCTGATGCTATCCAACCAACACGTCTATCCAAGTGGAAGCATCGCAAGTTGAGCCCTACACGATCCACCACCACACTATTCATTGCGCGGAAAACGCTGCCTAACTCAACTGATCAGCTCATAAGGAATTCATGTTCAGCATTTCAGAAAGGAAAACAAATTCATATTGAGGATAATACACATATTCATCAATCATGAACTCAATGAATGTTCCCTTGATACGCCAACGCACTCCCTGTTCAGGTCTCGCAAAAGACTGTACAAGTGGATATGATCGGTTGAACCATCACCACAAGATAGATTGCAGTGCACTGCGCCACTCGCTAATTATTTCATTACCTGATCAACACTGACATGCTAAACGTCTATGAGCATTTGTTCCTGAAATTCGACCTTCAGACATTATGCCCAAGCCAGATAAATTACGCGGAACAGACAAGAATCGTGAAAATTGGAATGCATTATGCTTCGACAATTGATGCATAGGCATGACCCAATTAAGAACTACAGTTTGCACACACAAGAAACCTAAGATTTATTTTATCATTTCACATAATATGACATTATCAGAGAGCAGAATACATCAAACCAGCCATAGCGCCAATACTACTAATCTATACACTGGTCTGCTTCTCCCAGTTTTGTTTCCTACACCAAATCCCAAAGGCGACATGTACATTCAGCTCCGAAAAATGTCAGATTTATCTTTCAGATTGCGTCAATCATGTTCCACGCTCTTCCGAGATCACATTCACTGCAGATTGAGGTACCTCCTGTATCAAGAAGCCAGATGACACCGTTATTGTCTGCCAAGCATGGAAAGATGGGAGAGAAACTGGTATGCAGTTTCATGCTACAAAACAGAACAGCATAATTTCTTATATGCCACCGTCAGTGGCTGGTGGGCCCACATATCATAGACACAACAAAGTTATATCAGGTTTTAGAAGTTTTTTTGGTGGTATACAAGGGAATTCTGATTAAGAATTCCACAACCACAATCCAAATGAACCAGCACCTACTCCATTTTTGCTACATCGATCATTTCTAGTGTTATCATCCATTCAACAAATTTGCATGTTGTGGCAAGTATAGGAACTAACAGGACTTTGAATTGGAATGAAGTCTTAATTCAGAGATACAACAGGAACAAAGAGGAAAAAGAACTGCACCACTAATTGAAAATATCCCTTATAAACAGAGCCCACACGTTAAAAAAAAAAGATTATCCTAAGGGCATCCACAATATAGATAAGTTCATTAACTTTTGCACACTTTCCATGAATATTTAATTAGCAAAGTAGGCACATAAGTAAACTTAACAAATATAAATTGAACCTCAGCAATATCTTAAGAATGATGGTTTTGACTTACTTCCTCAGGATTTTATTGATGAAGTTAGGGAAAACAATCTGAGCTAAAAAGAGTTGTCCGAATTCATCAATCAAAAACCAAAGGGCCAAAGTGGGTGCATTGCATAAACCATATGATAAAGCACAAATTAAAACGGGAGGGACAGCTTCGCAGAGAGAGAGAGGGGCAGGAGTAACAAGCTATAAAATGCATGTCACAAAAAGCAGATCATAGAGGGGAAAAGATAAATAGGTGGACAATGGAATATCTAAGGCTAAGAACGAGTAGGAAAGGAAATCATCAAGTGATTGCATCCAAGAAAAAATAACACTGTTACTGGCATGCCCAGTACTAAGACTAAATGTGGTAAATGACGTAAAAAGAGGATATACGACATGAAGATGCATAGACAGAGCGATGAAGAATGAATGAAGTAACTACCTCTTATCTTCACTTGAACTGCCGCAAGAATTGCCATTCCTGCTGCTACCACCAGACTCAATGTCCTGTATGTCTTTCACCAGCTCTTTGTAGTGCCTCTTCATTTCCTCAGCTGATTTTCCACTGCCAACAGCTCGTGCAATATTCTGCCAACGTTCTGGGGTGTCCCTGTCATATATGGCTAGTGCCCTCTCGAACAGCTTGTTCTGATAATCTGTCCAGGATGAACTCATTCTTTTTCTCAGCAAGGAAAAAAAAAATGCTTCAAGAACAACCAACTGTCTAGCAATGCCACCTCTTGTTGCTGCTTGTGTCTGTATGGAATAAGCAATGGTGCTATTTATATAGAGGGGGCACCGAATAATATCCAGTGAAGGTGTATTGCATTAGCAGTAGGCAGTAAGTAGACAAGTCTGTATAAGAGGAAGCCACAAGAGAAAGAGTCCAATGTTTCATTAAATTTAGCGCACAACAAAAGTTGGCACAATCCCTAAGAGGCTGGTCAGTCTTTGCTATTACCTTCACTTTACATTCTTGCATCTTGAACAGAACGCTTTTAACTGAAATGCTAACAAATTATTAGACAGAATAATATGCATTAATATATGCCTATTTGGCCCTTTCCTTAATCCAAAAAAAAAGTACTTTATTGGGTCAGAAAGGAAAGGGGACTTATCTCTTCCCTGTCCATTATTATTATTCAATTGACCGGATAAAGTTTACAAAATCCAATGGATAGAAAAATAAAGATATGACAAAAAAAAATTGGATATCATCCTATAGTCAAAGAATAAATTGTACAAATAATAAAACATATCCACCTCCAATATCTCTGCGCAATGAGTGTGGTGGCGCAAATTGGGTACATTATTCAGGCATGTATCCATGGACAGAACTGTATGTAGAAACAGGACCTGAGAAAAAAAAAACCAAAACTCTGTAACTGGTACTGGCTCAATCACCTCAAGTTTAAAGGGTATATGGTAATCAGAATTATAGGTTCCTTTGTAAAATTGTTCTACCTGAAAATAATATTTATACAAGTATATCCATATAACTTAAAATAAACATGTAAACCTCCCTTGCAATGTTTATTGGTGATTAGTACTGACTAATGAATAGCCAATTGACAACATAATACTATATTTTCCTACACAAGTTGGAGTACTCCTTCTCTTTCCAGATCCTCTAAGATATAGATCTAAACTTTGAATACTGAAATTTAATCCTTTAAGATTTTCCTTCTACTGCTCCCTTAGATCCTTCTCTTCTATCCATGTCAGCCCCAGCATGGACTATAGTTGTGTAATAATCACATTGTACACAGCATTAAGCTCCAAGAATAAAGCTGGTTATCTCACCATACCTGGTACATACTATTTTCCCCTACTATTACAGTGCTCGGTATGAATATCTGGTCTTTACATGGCTGATTAATCCATATTTGATAAGTTCTAAATCTTTAGCCTTTCACGAGATCTAAATAGCGCTATGCTTATGAAAAATTCATCAAAATTTAATAACATATTGGGGTGAAAAGCATCTCAACCTTAGTTTCACCTCCAAACCTCTTTTAGTTCATAAAACAAATGAACTGGTTTTATAAAAGTGAAAGCAATTATGAAAAAATAGTTCTTTTTCTTTTTTTGAACTAAAAAGGTTTGGAGGGTACCCTTAGGTGCACCTCTTTACCCCCCTATAAACATAGCACAGATCATGGTTTAAGAAAGTTTGTGAGCTACAGGATTACTCTGAAGGTTAGCACTAACATTAGGTTAAAATTTTGTTCTTTTTTTATATAGACGTATAGTGAAGTTACAGTTCATCATCCCAGAATATCTGGCCAAAATAATCAGACTGTTTCTGGCTTAAAATTTGCACTGTGACTTCTGCTTGTAATCAGTACAAAGGGCTGCATGTGTAGTTCCTGGAGTGTTTGCAATACAAGGTCAATGTAGGCAAATATTACTAGTCTTCAAATTGAAGAAAAAGGACAGATAAGTTAACAACGAAATGATTGAATGAAGCCCTTAATTTGAATACCTTGTGATAATTATTCTGTATGCATTTTTCATCGGTACAAGATAACTACAACTAGTGAATGCATGTCATTGATTCCATTAGAAATATTCTCGTCCAGAAATTTTTTCATATTCCGAATATACTGGGAAATAAAGAAAGGTGGCATCAACAGGAAAATCAGCATGTTGAAAGTAACAAATTCATTGTAGGAATGATTGTAAGCATATGTACGTCCTATCCTCACCTTTAAAGGGAATCTTGCATATTGTTACATATTGATCCTCGTGATTTGAGACTAGTCAAAACTAAGAATTACAATGCATGCCCCTTGACCAGCGTCTGCACAATCATCTGGGAACATGTCAGGAGCATTTAATAAGAGACCCATAGGGAATGCAGAGTTCATCTGGTTGTCATGAACTCATTTTTTTTCCATGAAAAGGTAAGGAATACAGGTGCTAATTTCCATGAAAACTGCGTGATTTAATACAACTTGGAATAGAAATTATACATTTCTTTATGGTAAGCAATAGAAGCTCATTTGACATGAATCTAGTTTTACAAAATTCAAGATCACAACATACTATGGAGCTGCCATGACATGAAACAAACAATCAAAAGGGGGAAGTCGACAGACAACGACTTAAACCTCAAAAGCACATAATGGTTCTGGTCTACAGCAACAACCTAAGTCTACAAAAGGGGGAGGTCAAAGTCAAACCCATGTCCTAAAGCATCGAAGAATAGTATATACTGATTTTCTTTGTATACATCTCTATGAACAAGACTATGATGATGTGGTGGTGATGTTGTCAGAATAGAATAGCCGTTGCGTCAGAAAGATTGGATTCGGAACACAGACATGCACTTCGGCAGGGAACCAAACAAGAAAAGGTAGCTGATAATGGATCCACATGCCTAGGAGCTAAAGTATGAGCCTAGATAAGATACGATAGATTCACTGTGAAAGGAGGAGGGAGGAGGCGATGCAGTGATAGATAGAAATAGAATCAAATCAAATTGATCTTCGCAGCTCTGACTATATTCTTCTAACAGAATATTGACCCGACTTTTGCAGACAGCAAATTGGCACATAATATAAGGTGGATAGTCGATACCTTATGATAACAGAAGAATCCGGCATGTTGTGGACGATAAATCTAGTTTTTTTGGAAAATTGTTTCAGACCGCGACATGTGGTTTGTTTTACTCGTGTCTAAAATTGTGAGGTTTAACTCACAGGTTAAACTAAGTGTTAATAGCTCCTACACTGTTCGTGAATTGCAGAAATTGAAGTTTGCAAGTGCTATTCGATTACTGTGACCACAATAATAGGATACGATCTGAACTGTAAAGAAAAGAACTGCATGCAGCTTAATGTCTAGTATAGAATTTACATTAGTATAGTAGACATCAAATATGGTGAAATCACAGTTTCAGAGAGATTGGTTGTGACAGTTACGGAAAAATCCTTTCAACATAAGTAGTAGTAGATAATGCTCTCGACAGGATGCCACGATAGAAAGAGAGGAAGGCGACTTAAACTCGGTCTTTTTCTCTGCAACTGAGACTGGGGCTTGTTCCTATTACTCCAAAAAAAAAAAATGAATCTATCACAAAGGATAACTGTAAGTTAACTAGGGTCATACCACATGTAAGCAGCGACCAAAATGAAACAACGAAATGTAGCAAGCAGGACGTAGTGGTCCCTATGACGAACGGCGGAGTGTTAGCCCTTGGTCTATATCTATCACAAACCCGATGATGGAGACCCAAGGTGGCGGTGCCGACACCCAGCACCTGCATCAAGGGAGGTGGAAGGGCGGCGCTCAGCCTCTGTGACCGGACGCGAAGGTCCTGGAGGCGGACGGAAGCCGGAAGGGGAGGAGGAAGTGATGAAGATTGCGGGATGTCACCAGTCCGTCTTCCAGGTCCCGCGGCGGGCCGGAGATGTGGAAGCGGAGTCAGCAGAGTCAGCAGAGTCGATGATTCGTCAGGCCCTGTAATGGGCCTGGGTGTGCTTTTCGGCCTGGTCGTCCTGACATTAATTGGGCCGTAAATGAGCTCAACTGACATTTGCGCAGGGTTCATGTCCTAGCCTCGCATACAATCATGTTTGTACTAGAGAAAACAAACAAAAAAAATGAAACATAGTAATTTTTTTTTGAAAGACCAAACAATGAAACAAACATAATTTTTTTAAAAACTTTTTTTAAGGTGGTTTTTAATTTAAGATTGTTGTTAAACCGTTACTGTAACACCTAGAGACGAGGCTCATCACGCGCGGCTAGCACGGGGACGATGCGCTCTACCTGCTCCTGCATTGACGGCTGACCTGCTGACGACTGCCGCCGGTGCCGGCGCGGTAGCACGTACATATTGCAATTTGCAACAAGCAGGAGCAGGAAGGCCGCCCACATCGGCGAACAGTAGTAGTGGCGTAAAACGTCATACACGCGTTGTCGTCAGATTCCGGTCGCTCACGGCTCTGATCGAGTCGATCGATCGGGTCCGTTCTCTGTCCGCTTGTGCGTTCCATCCTCTTTTCATAAACAAATTTTTTTTTTCCTGTATACGTAATCTTCACAGGCTTTGACGACGTGGTACCATTTGAAGCCGCATATGTTAATTGGTCCTCCTTTATTATTTCCTCCGACACGCTCGCTCGCTCGCTCCTTTGGCAGATACAGTACTACTTACGACTTGGCCCGTGCCGTGGTTTGCGACTTTTTATATACATAAAATAAAATTCTTCTTTGAAGAAGTCTGAACAATCTACACGCGTGAGTAAGCACATAGCTTCGGACGGTCCAACATAGGTCTCTGATGACGAGGAGCAGAGAGAGAGAGAGAGAGAGAGAGAGAGAGAGAGAGAGGGAGAGAGAGAGAGAGAGAGAGCCATCACCCTGTGCTAAAGCCTAAAGCTAAGCTAAGCAGGCTCGTACGCGCCCGCAACGACGGTGGAGCGAGCTTGATAACATAACAACGTAGTACGAAGACGCACACGGGAATTGAACAATGTGGCGACCAGTCGCGGGAAGAAACCCGCAGTCCGATAGATCCTCGTAGTCGAACCCTGTTGGCATCCGTATCGATCGTGTACAGCGTGCGTACGTCTTGTCGGAGGAGAAGCATCAAGCAGGCACAAGGCGGGTTGGATCGCTGCTGACCTTAAGATAAGTAACAGCACTAGTGTTGGTCAACCCGGTCGGAAGCGCTTACCACCCACAGCCACTCGTTGCACGCGCGCCACGAACCGAGCAGAGATACTACTAGTCATTTTGCAAAGGCGTACGCGTACCTCAAGTTTGAACTCTTCGTGCCTTGTTGGACACTCGGAGTATTACTAGTAATCCAGTATTACGTCGCCGTATGTAGCTCCCTTTTTCTTTTTTCTTTTTCTTTTCATTTGCGTGTGTCTTTGCGGGTTTGGAGTTCGGAGCAATAACAAAGACCATTCCACCACCATCATCTCCGTGCTGATCTGTGCCTGCAGCTAAACTAGTACCATCGGTAGTAGTACCTTTCTTAACCAATTGACCTAGCTTTAAGCTCGAGACTAGTACTCCACTACTGACGACTCAGCAGAGCGGTCGTCAATAAAAATAGTCGCGCTCTCCAAAATCCACCGCTAGCTGCAAAATCCATACGCCACCGATGCAGATTCGCAAGTCAGCTTCCAATTATTCCACACGACAACATGTCGCCTACGTATACTCGCAGGCTCTCGCTCGCTCGCTCGCTCGCTCGCTGGAATCAATAAAAAACGCCGGCCGTACTCCGCGTCCGGCCGGCGGGAACGAAGAAGAGGTACTAGTGATAGGTAGCGAGACTTTGTATACGGTCATCAGGTCAATGCACGGCGGATCAATATAGATAGTTACCGGCGCGCGGCAACGACGTCGTAGCGCCCCGCGGGTCTTCGCTCTGGTCGACGAGCTAGCAGCCCGGCCGGTCGTCACGAGGTTTCAACAAGTTTGAACGCAGCCGTGTCCGCTAGCTTCATCGCAAACTGCGTGAATTTCGTCAGAAAATGGAACCTGCACAAGCACAGCTGTGCCCGCCATGACTCCCTGCGCATCATGCTACAAAAGCAGGGTCTTCAACGATAAGGCCTGCCCGTGCACCACACATCATGCACATGATCTATGAATCATCTTTTCACCTGCCACTACTACTACTACTACTACTACTAACCGCGTCGTGAGCGATAATAATCCAACACGTTCAAAGAAACGTGTAGGCTCCGCACGGCTGCCACACAAGCCTCCTCCTCTTCTTCTTCTTCTTCTTCTTCTTCTTTTTCTTGACGGTACCCACAAGTCATTTACTTATCCTCATCCTCATCAGAGTGTCGTAGACAATTAGTGGCGGGCTACTTTACCAGAAAGCACAATTACGACGCGACATCATCTACCACTAGAGCGAGCTAGCTAGCCTGCCTAGCTAGTCCTGCTCTACTCTCTCGTGAAGGATAAGCTGAAACCGCAGCTGAGTTGACCTGTCTATCACCGGCGGGCCCCTAATAAGCTTCTTCCTCGCCAGTTGTCACTCACTTTGATCCTTTGATCTCTGAGCGGTGCACAGCGAGTTTTTTCATTGCTCGGAGACGTGGTGCCTCAAGAGGAGAGAGAGCGGCAGACAGGCGTGAAGGGAAAACAAAAGGCTCGGAAATCGGAATGGCACAAAGATTCGACGAAGCCGCCGCCACCACCACCACCGCCCGGCCGAGACCGGGACCGGTCGCTGTCGGCCAACGGCAACAGTGCGGCCTGGTGGCAGCCAGAGCAGGCCTCGCCTGTGTCATCGATCGATCGCGCGCCACTGCACAAAGTGGCGTCGGTTGCGTTGCTTTACCCCTCCCTCGTTGCGCGGCCGCGCGCGGTACCACTAGCACATAGCAGCACCCGTTAGGCCGTACTTTGCACTTGCACGTGTGCCAGATTGACGGCTACCGACCACGCTTCATCATTCGCCAGCCACCAGCGAGCGTGCCATTCACTCGTTCAGCGACTCCTCAATGGTGACGGTGGTTGAGCCAGGACTACGCGAGGTCTCACTCTCCGGCAACGGCCCCGTGTCGTCGTCCGCGCGCTTGTGCCATAAGATCCTTGTGTGTTAGCCCTGTGTCGGTACATCACGCAGCAGTGAGATTCATGCTAAAACCAGATCTTATGTGTTGAATCAATCAGCACTTTTAGTTTTAATTTAATCCAGAAATAAATCATGATCACACATAGCAGATTGTAAATATTAAATAGATCTACGCTAGATCTAAACAAGTCTATCATGTCAAACAGAATCATAGATTCTACCATACACTCAAACAGTATGAACATATAGTAGATCAACATAGCATGAATAGAAGACATGATAGCAGATTCGAGAGCGTACGCTTACTTTTCGACGACGATCGGAGGGTAGCGTAGATGTCCGCGCCGAACAGCAACCGCGCGCAGAAGATCACGAGCGGTGCGCGTCAGATGGCGGCGCGGAAGTCGAGCCGTGGTGACGAAGTTGAAGACGAACGCGCCGGAGCGATGAAGAAGAAGCGATCGAGCAGTCGCGCAGAGCGCTTCCCAAAAACCTTATTCGTCCTCTCCCGGTGCAGGAGCTCAGAGGGCGAGGGTTCCGGAGACCTGCTCTCCCGGTCGACGGTGCACGCCGGCGATCGGGATGGAGTAGGCAGCAGCGGCGGCGCAACGATAGCAGAGGCGAAAACTTAGATGCGTTGGGATGCATGTGATTTCGAGATGCCCTCTGGCTGCGGCTTCGGCCTGGTTATATAGGGGGAAAACCGCTAGGGTTGAGGCGTCCCTCAACCGAGTCGGTTACAGATCGTGGCCGTGGTGGACACGATCTCTCGTCCAGGTCGGTTACGATATCAGATCGTACCGAGTCGGTTACAGATCGTGGCCGTGGTGGATACGATCTCTCATCCAGGTCGGTTACGATATCAGATCGTATTCGTGTTGAACACGAAACCGCAAAAAAGTAAAAACAGCAAAACGAGGCTGCGCACGTTTCCTTCTTCCTCCCATCATCCACTTGCATGAATGGGCCTTTGAGATTTTCTAGGAATTATTTTGAATTTCAAATGAGCCTAGCCCAATAATTCTAACAATCCCCCACCAGATCTCAAAGTCCCATCAAGACTTTGCCTCATGCTACTGTTGTTTGATATACCAGTGTTTCGATGGAGACTGTTAAGTTGAACTTCCATCTAGGACAGTAAGTTACACTCATTCACAACTTGAACAATGGACTACGCCTTGAATTGCAAGTTTTGTGCAAATAAGTTTCACTTATGGCCTTAACTGGTATTAGACCGCCAGCAGACTACTCCGCGGTTTGGAGCATATAGGTCGTACTCCGTGGTCTCTTCATGAGTTTGATAGAGATCACCCAAATCTCATAGACTGCGACCTTCCAACAGTCGGACTCATATAGGTGTATTCCTTTCAAGGATGCTCTGCAGGATAGCACCTTTGCTAACTAAAGCCAACAGAATACATTAAGGCAGTTGCCAGCCTGCCATGCAGTAATAGAGAGTATTGCATCATTACTCGAGTGGGACAGAAGTGTACTCTCATGCTAGCCATCAGCTTGTTCTTCCCAGGTCCTAATTCACGGGATCTCCGATCACATAGGTTGGGTTACCACTGTGGAATAGCTCATATGGGTCTCAAACCCATCTCCTTAGATGCATTGTCTATCACGTTACGTGACAGCCCCTTAGTGAATTGATCTGCCAGATTTTTATCAGTATTGATATAATCAACTGATATTACTCCGGAGTTTCTTATTTTCCTGACAGATTTCAAACGCCTCTTGATATGTCTGGATGACTTCATATTGTCCTTAGAACTGTTCACTTTAACAATCACAGTTTGATTGTCACAGTTCATCAGAATTGCCGGCACTGGTTTCTCGACAATAGGTAAGTCCATCAAGAGTTCACGTAGCCAATCGGCTTTAACAGTAGCTGTATCTAATGCAGTCAGCTCTGCTTCCATGGTTGACCTCGTCAATATCGTTTGTTTGCACGAACGCCATGAAACAGCAGCTCCACCAAGGGTAAAAGCATACCCGCTAGTGGCATACAACTCATCAGCATCAGATATCCAATTAGAATCACTATAGCCTTCAAGTCAGCAGGAAATCCGGAATAGTGAATTCCATAGTCCTTAGTACCGACCAAGTAGTGCATTACCCGCTCAAGCGCGCGCCAATGATCATCTCCCGGATTAGAAGTAAACCGGCTCAATTTTCTTACAGCAAATGAGATGTCAGGCCTAGTAGCACTGGCTAAATACATAAGTGATCCGATAATTTGAGAGTATCTCAATTGGTCTCTACCAATGCGCTTGTTCTTTCGAAGAATCAAGCTAGGGTCATAAGGTGTTGGAGAAGGTTTGCTGTCCTTGTAGCCAAAACGGCTCAAAACCTTTTCCACATAATGAGATTGCGTTAACGTAATCTCATTCTCACCTTTAATCAGCTTAATGTTTAAAATAACATCAGCTTCACCCAGATCTTTCATATCAAAGTTCTGACATAGAAACGACTTTACTTCGTTAATCATGTCAAGACTTGTCCCAAAGATCAGTATGTCATCAACATACAGGCACAGGATAACTCCTTCACCCCCACTATAGCGATAATACACACATCTATCAGCCTCGTTAACTGAGAAGCCTGCTGATATAAGTGTAGAATCAAATTTCTCATGCCATTGCTTTGGTGTTTGTTTCAGACCATACAAAGACTTCAATAACTTATACACCTTGTCCTCTTGACCTTTTACTACAAACCCGTCAGGCTGATCCATATAGATCTCCTCTTCCAACTCTCCATTAAGGAAAGCTGTCTTTACATCCATTTGATGGACGAGAAGACCATGAGAGGCAGCCAAAGAGAGTAGTACACGAATGGTGGTCAACCTTGCAACAGGTGAGTAAGTGTCAAAGAAGTCTTCGCCTTCTTTCTGAGTATAGCCCTTAGCTACAAGCCTAGCCTTGTACTTGTCAATAGTACCATCAGGCCTAAGCTTTTTCTTGAATACCCACTTGCACCCTACAGGTTTGCACCCGTAAGGACGATCAACAACCTCCCAGGTACCATTAGAAAGAATAGAGTCCATCTCACTATGGACAGCTTCTTTCCAATCATCTGCATCAGGAGATGCATATGCCTCAGATATGATTTTGGGTGTGTCATCCATGAGATAGACAATAAAATCATCACCAAAGGACTTTGCAGTCCTTTGTCTCTTGCTCCTTCTAAGAGCTTCACTGTCAATCTCCTCATGGATCGGCTCAAGTGTTTGTTCAGCATGATCAGAAATTGTAATGGGTGTAGGAGTTATGTCAGCAATCATACTAGATGAGGAACTAGAGATATTATGTAAGTTTTTCATAGGAAATATGCTCTCAAAGAAAGTAACATCACGAGATTCCATTAAAGAATTAACATGAATATCTGGCACCTCTGATTTAACTACTAAAAATCTATAGGCAATGCTATTATGAGCATATCCCAAAAAGACGCAATCCACAGTCTTAGGTCCTAACTTGCGCTTCTTGTTTATTGGCACATTTACCTTTACCAAACAACCCCATGTGCGCAAGTAAGAAAGCGATGATTTTCTCCCAATCCATTCCTCATATGGAGTCTTCTCCTTATTCTTAACCGGAACTCTATTTAGGACATGACATGAAGTCAATAAAGCCTCCCC
The DNA here is from genome assembly GCA_001182835.1 of Oropetium thomaeum. Lineage (NCBI taxonomy): Eukaryota > Viridiplantae > Streptophyta > Magnoliopsida > Poales > Poaceae > Oropetium > Oropetium thomaeum. The sequence goes on from LFJQ01000057.1 coordinate 1,062,328, forward strand.
CCACCATGCCTTAGGTAATCCCGCAGTGTCTAACATGGAGTTAACCAAGTCAGTCAAAGTACGATTCTTCCTCTCGGCAATCCCATTTGATTGGGGAGAATAGGGAGGCGTCCTCTCATGTATAATACCATGTTCCGCACAGAATAAGTCGAATTCATTTGAGAAAAACTCACCACCACGATCAGATCTAAGTCGTTTGATCTTTTTCTCTAGTTGAGTTTCAACTTCAGCCTTATAAATTTTAAAGTAGTTTAGGGCCTCATCTTTTATTTTAAGTAAATAAACATAACAAAATCTAGTTGCATCATCAATCAAAGTCATGAAATATCTTTTTCCACCCGCAGTCAAAACACCATTCATTTCACAGAGATCTGAATGGATAAGGTCTAGCGGTGCCAAGTATCTCTCCTCAGCCACCTTGTGAGTTTTTCGAGGTTGCTTTGATTGCACACAACTATGGCACTTAGAACCTTTGACAATGGAAAATTTCGGAATTAAATTCAAGCTGGATAGACGAGTCATAGAACCAAAATTTAGATGACATAAACGTGAATGCCAAACACTAGCATCACTCTCATTAATACCATCAGAAATAAAGTTCACGGACTTATTACAAAAATCTGAAAGGGAAAAGCGGAACAAGCCTCCGCACTCATAGCCTTTACCAATAAATTGTCCACTCCTAGACACGACAACTTTATTAGACTCAAGCACTACCTTAAAACCATCCCTACATAATAGGGAGCCACTAACTAGATTCTTCCTGATAGAAGGGACATGCTGCACGTTCTTCAGCTGCACGATCTTTCCTGAAGTGAACTTCAGATCGACCGAGCCAACACCACGAACAGTAGCATGAGACCCATCGCCCATCAAGACGGAAGAATCCCGAGCGACCTGGTAAGAAGAGAACAAAGAGGCATCAGAACATACATGAACATTAGCCACCAACTGGTAGATTGAAACACTGAGAAAATAGAAGGGAAATAATCGTACCCACTATTTTCCTCACCAGCGCTGGTCACCATGTTCACCGTCCTCTGTCCTGGTGAAGGCTTCTTGCTTTTGCGTTGTGGACACTTCTTGGCCCAATGGTCATTGGCACCACACACAAAGCAGCCTTCATTGTTCTCCTTGTTCTTCCTTTTCTTAAAGGTAGTGGTTTGCTTAGGCTTGTTGTTCTTGCCCTTGCCCTTTCCACCCTGATGGAACCTCTGGTGCTGCACCAAATTGGAGCTAGTCTGGCCCTCGACTGCTTTGAGTCGACCATCCTTAGCACGAGCTCTGTTCTCAATGTCAAGTGAGGAGATCAGATCCGAAACGGATATCTCCTGCCTCTTGTGCTTGACAGCCGTGGCAAAATCTCTCCAAGATGGGGGTAACTTGGATAGGATTCCCGCAGCCACAAACTTGTCCGGCACGACGACCTTGAGAAGCTCAAGTTCCTTTATCATGCACTGTATTTCATGAGCCTGATCTACTACAGAACGGCCTTCGACCATCTTGTAGTCATGATATTGCTCCATGATATACATCTCAGTGCCGATATCGCTAACACCATAGTCAGCAATCAAGGCGTCCCACAATTCCTTGGCGACTTTGTGATGCATGTACACGTCTTGTAGATTATCCACAAGTTTACTGGTCACAGCGCCAACGAAAAGTGTATTGTCCTTGTTGTACTTTGCCAGTTCAACATCAGACAAATTACCCTCTGGTTTACCAGCATGAGTCCAGTACACTTCCATGGATTCAAGCCATAGAATGGCCTTGACTTGCCATCTCTTGAAGTGCATGCCAGTAAACTTATCGGGCCTCAGCGCCTCGCTAAATCCAGCCATACCAAAGTGCCTAAAATAAGATTTTTGGATTGTTGAATCAATCAGCACTTTTAGTTTTAATTTAATCCAGAAATAAATCATGATCACACATAGCAGATTGTAAATATTAAATAGATCTACGCTAGATCTAAACAAGTCTATCATGTCAAACAGAATCATAGATTCTACCATACACTCAAACAGTATGAACATATAGTAGATCACCATAGCATGAATAGAAGACATGATAGCAGATTCGAGAGCGTACGCTTCCTTTTCGACGACGATCGGAGGGTAGCGTAGATGTCCGCGCCGAACAGCAACCGCGCGCAGAAGATCACGAGCGGTGCGCGTCAGATGGCGGCGCGGAAGTCGAGCCGTGGTGACGAAGTTGAAGACGAACGCGCCGGAGCGATGAAGAAGAAGCGATCGAGCAGTCGCGCAGAGCGCTTCCCAAAAACCTTATTCGTCCTCTCCCGGTGCAGGAGCTTAGAGGGCGAGGGTTCCGGAGACCTGCTCTCCCGGTCGACGGTGCACGCCGGCGATCGGGATGGAGTAGGCAGCAGCGGCGGCGCAACGATAGCAGAGGCGAAAACTTAGATGCGTTGGGATGCATGTGATTTCGAGATGCCCTCTGGCTGCGGCTTCGGCCTGGTTATATAGGGGGAAAACCGCTAGGGTTGAGGCGTCCCTCAACCGAGTCGGTTACAGATCGTGGCCGTGGTGGACACGATCTCTCGTCCAGGTCGGTTACGATATCAGATCGTACCGAGTCGGTTACAGCTCTTAGCCGTGGTGGATACGATCTCTCATCCAGGTCGGTTACGATATCAGATCGTATTTGTGTTTGAACACGAAACCGCAAAAAAAGAAAAACAGCAAAACGAGGCTGCGCACGTTTCCTTCTTCCTCCCATCATCCACTTGCATGAATGGGCCTTTAAGATTTTCTAGGAATTATTTTGAATTTCAAATGAGCCTAGCCCAATAATTCTAACATTATCGTCCGAACCAAGCTCGCATGTCCCTTTCCCTCTTACGTGCTTTTGCTGAAACGTGAAACCAGAGCTTCTGGAACAAGTCAGCCGCCTTAAAATGCAAGCTAAGCTCAGTAGTAGTAGTAGTCGTACGTGTTGATGCATAAACAAGCCGCTTTTCAAGCGTGTCCAGCCGTGTCGGGATGACCTCAGGCCGTCGGTAACCTGACGCCGGCACAGGAATCTTCCAAGATCATGACGGTCTTAACCTACTCCTGCTGCCTGCTACTAGTATCTCGCTCGATTTCTTATTAATCCCGCAGTGCTCAGGGATCAGGTGCCTCTACAGATTACAGAGGGAGGGTTCGGTGGCCAACAGCCGGCGGAGACGCGTCGCAGTCACCGCGCACGGCGGCACATCATCGTGGAAGGTGGCGCCGGGGGCCGGCAGCAGCAGCCACGCAAAATCATCGCCAGTCGCCGCGCGGGCCCCGCCAACAAAACGATCTCTATCCCTTTCTCCACAGCGGCTAAGGGCCCCGCAAACCGCAGAGGCGCGCGAGGAGGCGACGACCGGGGGGGACTGGTGGTGGCGGTGGGGCGGGCAGTCGGGTCACGGTAGGAGAAGAATTCGACACGAGCCTGAAAAGAATAAAACACCAGCAGCAGCGTGCGCGGCGCGGGTGCCGCCCCCCATTAGAGACTCTCCCACTCTCATCGTCTCTTCCACGATTCCTTCCCCTCTCCCTCTCTCTCCGCGCGCGCTATCTTTATCCGTCGTCTCCACCCCTCCCTCACAGGCGGAGGCAGTAGGCAGGTGGCGCCCGAGAGAGAACGACCCGCATCAACCTCATCCGCTCTTCTGTCTTCTCGACTGCCACTCGATCGTGGGTTCAGTGAGCGAGGAGGAGGGCTTCCTTGCGCCGCCGCGGGGGAAAGGAAGGAGTCTCTTTTTCATTAGCGGTTAGTTTCGTCTCTTCTTTCGATTGTTCGTCTCCTCTTGTTCGCCTCCGTTCCCAGCCATCTCCGCTTCGGCTTGAATGAGCGTTTTTTTTTCTTCTTATTCTTGTTCCAGGAAAGGAAGGAGGCTCTCTCATCGGTTTCCGGTGCGCGTCAGTTACGGTTTCGCGTCCTTCGTCCAACGAGCACACCGAGATCGCCACGCAAGGTAGTTTTTTCTCATCAGGATGTTTGATGATTCATTCATGTTCGTCTGTGTCATCCTCTGCTCTGCTGTCTCTTAGTAATTCCAGAGGATTGTTCTGTTTTTACCCCCCCCCCCCCCCCCCAAAAAAAAAAAAAAGATTTTTGCCGTTTCAATGACAATGAATCGTCCTTCTGTCTAGCTTCATACTACTTCAGTGACGAAGTTATTGATTGACCAGTCCTATCCTGTTCTTTCCTGGGACTAAAACCCACCAACTTTATTTCTGTTAGGTCCAAATCTTGTTACAAACAAACGGATAGGTTGCTTATGTTTTTGTTTCTCTCTTTAGTTCATCCAGCGGTAGGTTTCTGCAGACTAAAGAATTGGGGGAGGTGCAATTGTTGACTAGGGTTTAGAACATCAGAGAGAGAAGGTCAGATGTTTATAAGATATTCTTTCAACAGTACTACAATATAGATAGTTCACAAACCAACAACAAGCCTTTTCCATAAAAGAATGGCTAATGATAGTTGCTGGCTAGCCAAGCCATCACGACCCCTCCTCCTCATTTATCCGGGACCGGCTATACATTCTAGTAATTATTGGGGGAAATAGAAAAATACTTCTAGTAATCAATCAGTTGCCTTATATCTATAGTGGGAGTCAACAGAATAGACCTGCACCTTGTTCATTTTAAATGCCTGAATTTACATAGAACAAAAGAGAACATGACCAGTTGATTGACTTTCTCCTACGGTGGGGTACTGTGAGTTGGCGTGGGACTAACACTCCTTCATTTAACCATGGATCACAGAATGTTAAGGTATTGACTATTGGGTTCACACATTTTAAATGGTCGTTGTTCAAACTTTAAAGTGTCATTTAGGTTGACAGTTGACTTTATAAGATGTGTTTAGTTTAATAGTTGGTACTATTTACTTAGCTCATTTACCCAAGTTGATGGTAACAGATGTTTGCTACAGAGATGGTTGGAATGAATCCTTCTCAAATATCAAGAAGCAATTTCCTCTTTAGTTTAGCTCTGGTTAAAGAGAGTTCTACTTTTACTGTGCAAATGACGTAGTACATGTTGAATGAATTTCCTTTAAGGCACTGAGCTACTGCATCCTTTGAGATTAACGATTTTGTTTGACTGAACTATTCTGTCCTCTATAATCAGTGAGCAGTGAACAGTTACTCATGTTATGAATAGGACTTGCATTCTTGGGCTTTTGTCGAATTGCTCGGAAGAATCGAAAAAAAGCACTTGCATTAAATCGTAGCCCCATGGGGGACTATATGTGTGTACACGAACACAATGATTTCACCAGAATTATTCAGTGCCATGATAAGATCGGATACATTTTATTTCCGTAATTCTTCTTGACATTAGAATCTTGTTACAAACAGTTCAAGTCTCCTGAGATCAAGATCGACAAGTCTACTTGTGGATGGATAACAGCAATGATGAAGCGATGGGTCTTTCTGAGCGTAAATCTTACCCTAAGGTGAATTGATGTACTAATATCCCTATTTTTTCTGACTAAAGTTTTGTTTTTTCTTTTTGAGAGGAAAATTGTATGCCTATTATATTGATGTGATTCTTGTTCAATGTTTCTTCACTTTTAGGTTCACCTCTCAATGTGTACTGAGCTGACAATGATGTTGGATAAAATTTCTTCTATTCTTCCATCCATCGAGGCAGCTCGACCAGGATGCAAGGCGGGTATACAGGAATTATGCAACCTATACAATATTGTTGAGAAAGGGAAACTCATTATTCTGCACTGCGTCGAATGTAGTAAGCTATACTTGGTACGTTGTGTTGATTACTGAATATTTTGATATATTATACTCATTGTTGATTTCCCATCCTTTTGTGATATATTTATCTGGATATTAATATTTCAGGCTATTACTGGAGAGGCAATTGTAGCTAGGTGTGAAAGAATCAGGGACTCACTAAGGCGGAGTTTGTTCCTTATTCAGAATATGGTTCCACCAGCACTAGCTAATCAGGTTACCTGATTTTCTTTGATTCTCTACTTTGTTTTGTTGGTCAAGGTCAATTCGGTTTCGTTCTTCTATAGATTTCAGAAGAAAAAGATTGGTCCTTTTCCTTCTGCACGCACCAATTTTATTTATACGCTAAATAAAGGAAACAATTGATCTTTGTAAATACTGCAACTCTCTTGTACTTCAATATCACTGGATAACCTGTTCCTTTCAATGTCTACTACATGCACATCTTCATTGTTCAGAGTACATGAAGTAATAAAAAAAATCTATCGTAGATAATAACCCCACCAGAATAGTAGACATAATAATATATTTCCTTATAGTATTATTTTGCTTTCCTATCAAAGTATTATGTGTTTTATACTATTATCATTTATTTGATTGTTGCTATGTTTCTACTTCATATAGATTGCCGAAGTCCATAATGATATTCGGGATGTAAAATTTGTTCTTGATCTGAAGGAAGAAGATGCTGGCAAAGCGATCTTACAGATGCTTCGACAGTCTGACGCAACTGAAGAATTAGAACTTGAGACATACCTGCAGGCTGCTTCAAATTTGAATCTGACGTCTCCCAAAGCTATCTTAATTGAAAGACGAGCAATTAAGAAACTTCTTGACAAGATTAGCGGTACTGATCCAAAAAAGGAGGGAGTCCTTAAATTTTTTCTTTACCTCATCAAGACGTATGGAAAGAATATCAGACCAGACTCCGGTGAGCAGAATGAGAATATACAAGGTGACAGTCAGTCTTTGACTTCAAGTTCAACTTCCAGTGATGCCAGTACCCCTGTAAAATGCTACACATCGATGGGCTTTCAGAGAGAAGAGAATCATAGCAATATGTCTGGAGCAACTGCACCACCTGCAGAGTTCTGTTGCCCAATATCAACCAAGCTAATGTATGATCCTGTGATAATAGCATCAGGGCAGACGTATGAAAGAAAATGTATTGAGAAATGGTTCAGTGAGGGGTATGATACTTGTCCGAGGACACAGGTAAAACTAGATAACTTCTTGATGATTCCAAATACCTGCATGAGAGATCTCATTGTCAATTGGTGCAAACAACATGATTTCACAGTTTCAGATGTTATAACTCCAGTCAAAAGTGCTTACTGTTACTTACCCGAGCAATTGAATGGCTACTCTATGTCAAGTTTGCACAATGTTTCAGTACCTCTCATTGCTGGAAAAGCCCATGATTTTGTGATTGATCAGAGCACTTCATCTGTTGCATTATCTGATGCCAGCTATATTTCAGATGTACCCCATGCAAGGGACATGGATGAGTCAAAAGATCCTGTCTCCTTGTTTTCTTGGAACACAGATTATCAAAAGTGTCTGTCTTTCCATAACTTTAACCAGGATATGTTCCTGAATTTCTTTCATGAACTGTCCATGCTCCCACTGGAACTCCAAGTCAAGTCGATTAAAGATTTGAAGACGGTTATTGATAATGAAAATGACATTCCATGTGCTATGGTGGCAAATGGATTCATAGAAGCATTCCTTCAATTCTTGGGAGATGATGGTGACATCTACAGTATTGAAGCTAAAAAAGCTGCCTTTCAGTTTTTTCTTTCTTTTCTTTCCAGTAGCAGGTAAGAGCATATCTGATAAATCTCCATCTGCACTTCAATGTCTATGTGTATTTCAATACTTATTTTTATTATAAAAGGGCAAAGTAGCCACAAACAATTCCTTGTCGCTCTATTGAGTCAATCAAATATGTTTATGCATTCTACTAGTTTCTTGTTCTTGATCAGCTGCTCCTTTAACATTATATTTCATTGGTTTATTTTAAAAATATCTCTTTTACATGTAGGACTAAGGTTCCATCTGTGAATGAAGAAGCATTTCGTCTGGTCACAACTTTTCTTGATTCTGAGTTGAAAACCGAAGCTTTATTGTTACTGAATCTGTTTGTTCAACACTCAAGCGCTCTGATTTCTTGTGCAATTGCCTCTATTATCACTCCGCCATTGTTCAAAATATTGTCATTTAAAGATACAGAAGGCGTCGAACTTTCCTTGAAGATTATCTGTGAGCTTTCGTCTGATATTGATATGAAATCTTACTTGATTTCAACGGGAATAATCTCAAAGCTTGTTCCCATTCTTACCGAGGGAAACTATATTGAGTGTTGCTTGAAGATTTTGAGGAACTTATGCGATATGGAAGAAGCTGCAGTGCTTATTACTAGAAGCGATCGATGTCTTGGGTCCGTTGCAGAATATTTGGACACAGGAAGCCCTAAGGAACGCGAGCATGCAGCAGTCATCCTTTTAGCAATATGTTCCCGAAGTGTTGAGGATTGTTTACTTGTAATGAAGGAAGGAGTGATCCCTGCCCTTGTTGACCTGTCAGTGAATGGAATTGATGAAGCAAAGAATTGTTCAATCAAGCTACTTCATATTCTCAGGGACATGAGACACAGCGATCAGTTTAGCAACTCATGCTCGCAAGAAGTGGCTGGTGCAGGTGTCGTTAAAGATGTCCCTGATAAATCAATCCGCAAGCAGCCGACATCAAAATCGTCTCGGTTTTTCCAGAGGAAGTTGAATATTTTCTCAAAACCTCGGTCACTAGCGCTAACTTGAAAGCTGGCAAAGTTTGTCACACGAGTTGGTAGCCCGTAGTCCTTGACACCTTGTACATGCTCCCTAACTAACCGCCTTCTGTATAGATGGTAGCAGTTGTATGACCTAAATGAAATGCTTGATGAGGTGATATTTTTTTCATCCTCATGTATTTCAGTAGAGTTTTCTTAGTTGTTGCATTGGCATCTTGCTCTGTGTATAATCAGTAGATGTCGTTCTTTTTTTGCTCCTAAGCCGAAAGCGTGTAGTTTTGTACTAGTCAGTTGTTCCAAGGTACTTTCTAAGCATGAAAAGATTCAACAAGGCATGATCAGGAGGATGGGGTTCTCCTGCTGAATATACTTCCATTACATGGTGGCTTGGCTTGCACCAAATACTTTCCATGCAATTTAATTAATGATGCTACATGCTTGGTAGTATACACAGGACGCCCCTGTCAACAGCATCACCAAACACAATAATCTCCACATTTGGGGGGAATGTTGTTTACCAGAGATACCTGCTGGCGCATGAGAAATAGTCTGCCTTCCGAACTTGATACTTGTGCATGTAGATGTGTGTGTTCTGAATTTTCTTTCACCTGGGTATGAATTCTGTCTTCTGAGTTTTGTTTCACCCCATCTCTCTGCCTGTCCTGAAGGAAGGTTCATTTGTGCCACAGTTCCGGACTTGGGGAACAGAGCCCCACTGAAGCCCATTCCCGTTACACTCCCATGGGGGCTACACGGCTACACCTCGTCCAAATCTGCAACTTTCAGTCGGATCAGCTGATGATAAAGTGCCTCCTTCCTTCGCCCAGGTTCAGCATACGAGCCCTGCCGCTCCGCTTCTACAGTGCCAAGGCAGCATCATGATTCATGATGAGCTCTTGATCACCTCAATCGCCTACAGTTTTTGCACCAGCGGGGAGAAGACTCGAGCTGCAGTAGATCGTCAAGCACGACGATACATCGCCGCCGCTTGGTCGTTTGTCCATCTAGCGTCGGTCCGCTGACCGGCTGCTCTGCTCCTGGTCTCGTTTCGGCTGGACACGTCCGTCCTCGTAAAAGGCTTCTGCAGTTCAGTTACAGGGACACCCAGGGAACACTGGAACAGAGTTTACTTGTGCCCATGCCAGAAACTGCTCTGAGCTTCGACGCCGGCTGTTCGGTCAGGAGGCACATCCAATCCAGCATGCTGACTAATTAGCTGAAGCTTTCAGTCTGGAGCCGTGCGAGCGCAACCAAAGCTTTCCTGATTTGCCTTTCCTGACATGCCTGCCTACCCTTCTACTACTACAGTTCCACTCTCTACGCGTCATTCTGCAATGATTCCTGCTCATCTGGTTGCTTTGCTTTGCTCCCGTGGCAGCTGGAGCGCACCCCGCGCCGGTCTCTCTCCATCAGCAACGACGGCCGGTGTAGTGTAGCCTTAGCCTAGGCGCTGCTCCTTTCCCTGCTAGTGCTAGTGGTGCAGTGGTTCGGAGCCTCGCTTTGTGTCGCTGCCCAGGTTCGGTGCACGGAGCCCAAGCATCGATCGCTTTCCCTGCTGCTGAGTGCGCCGCGACTACTCCTGCTCCTACTACCGCCGTGTCTGCACCTCCCAGGCTGCGAGTAGCGAGAGATGCTGTGTGGCCATAGCAGCAGCAGCTTATGGTGATCAATGTGTGTGCTTAAGCTTTTTCTTCAGATAGAGGAGTGCTGCTAATCCCACCTGTGTGTGAGTGGAGTGGAGACATATCCTGTCTTGACGACGACGGTGACTTTGGTTTAGCAGGGTTCATAACAGGTGCGCGTATGGTGGTTCGTCAGGTATCCATCAGGCTAAGATTTTTAGTTTTGCCGACACCCTGATGGTTGGCCACACAAGTGTTAGACGGACATGCGGATAGATAAATCAAGATCAACTGCAGGGATATTTATGCGCCATGGAAATGACCACTGATCTTTTTTTATGCCATTCATTCATTATTAGCAGTGGTCTTAATTATACAGTCCACTTGAATGAACAGATACTTAGATTTCACTTTCAGGAGGTTATGCATTGAGCCTGCCTATGTATGTAGGGCTATATGAGATGAGACGAGCCCCCTGTTGGGGCAGTCTGCACTGCCACTGGAACTAGACGGACCCACATTAACTATTTCAACTGAAGCGCTAATATTCAGACAGTTGCAAATTGTTTCTTTTTTTTTTTTGGCCTTTTGAATGAATTAGTTGTTGGAACTGGTATGTTTTCCATTTCAGCAGTTGGAATTCCTGTTTCCCTAGTTGTGACATTGTGCCCTGATCTTATCTTGACAGCTGTGGAGGAGAGGGCAAGAGGATGCACCAACCAGACAGAAGGGAACCACCAGAAAAGATACTACTAGCAGATAACGATGCCCTTCTCGTCAGGTTCAGTTCAGGCGTCCTGATTTGGAGCCCAACAAACCTGACGAAGGCCCCAGGGGCTGCTCCACCCTTATCATATTGCACCGTGTAGGATTATTGAGTAGTATAGACATCGATCAAGAGCAAGTTCAAGCTAGGACCATACATACATACATACATACATACATACATACATACATGTATATATCTATATATATTAAACATGCAGATTATTGAGTAGACATCAAACCTAATGCTGATCAGTAGCAGTAGACAACTGTAGGTGGACTATTGTGATATGTAATATTACCCCGACACTTCGAGATTTTGCCCCGCTTTTTGTCTGGATTCATTCACTGAATCTACCGTAAGGTAATAAGAAGCTCGATCTGAATGTTAGTGGAAGCTCCAGCAATTAGCATAATGCTGGTCCTCAAATCCTGGCCACTCAGAGACGAAAAGAAAACCTGAACATGAGGTCGCGCGATTTGCTGACAGTGCATGGAAACAAAGGTTCGAGTGCCCATGATAAATCGATAATGGAGCAAGGTGAGGTGCACCGTTGAACAGGGGATGACGATGAGGATTTCATCGAGCACTATACGTATCTGTGACTGAGCCATATGTGTAGTGGCAACGTCCACTTCAGTCGGAGTCTAGGGAAAAAGATAGAGGGATCCGAGACGGTCTGTGATGGGGGGATTCTTTGCCACATCTTTGGTCGCTTTTGAGCGATACACGAACAAGAACAAGAGGTGCATGCTGACAGGGTGATGGATCGGAGCTCACATGTACTAACAGGCTAATTTGCAGTCGCCAGTGTGCATTCAGCTCAAGTAACTTGTAGGCTAGTAAAATTCGTCAGTCTACAATGGATAAGCAGCCTACCATCTGTCAATGGGTAGAGAACGCCACATGGACCAGCCAGGCAGGCAGGCCATGGGGTGCAGGTCAGCTGGTTAGCTGGCCGGCCGACGACGGATAGCCGGATCAGCCCGCCGGCATGGGCATGCACCGCGCATGTGGGGTGTCCGGTCAGGGGGGTGGTTTAATTTTCAGGGGCCCTGTTGGCAGCACCGGCAGAGATCCCCTCTGCCCCGCCTCCCGCCTGCAGCGACAAATAGAAGACAACCCACACCGCCCCCACATCAGCTCTGCCTCTCTGCGTGTACTAGTACTAGTATGTAAAAAAATTCCCTGATGATTTTTTATTTCCAACTTTTCCATCCATTGGCACTACGAATTTCTTTCACGCGGTCAACCGGCGTTGGTTCAACGGTTGATTTAGCCAGTTTTTCCTTTGCTTGATTAGTACGGAGTACTAACTTGATTGACTTGAGCGCATGCATGCCAACAAGAGAACACAAGACGCTCTTTGTGGAACGCCACACCGATCCATGCATGCATCATGACTCAGAGCGCGATTAGAAGATGGTGATGCCCCGGGACCGGGACACCACCTCCATGCATAGGCGCCGCCGAGAAAGCTTAGCACGCACGCACACAGCTCGGTGATGCCAGGGGCATGGCGCCATTTGCCGCGGAGCAGTCACGGGTACTGTTCATTTTCATGGTCACCGTGCCGCCGATCCGATGGTTCGCTCCTCTCGGCCGGGTTAGCTCACGGGCTCCGCACATGCTGCCAGCTGCTGACACGTTGCCATGACCGCCGCCGCCGTCTCTTCTCCATCCCCATCCCCATCCCCATTCATTTTCCTAACTTTCTTCTCCTTGATTTCGTGATGATTGATTACCATATGAAAACAACCGTCCAAAATTTTTCAATAATGCAGGTTATTTTTCTGTACTGAGAGATGCCTTTAGTGGAACGACACCAGAATTTTCCCGGGAAATCAAGTGAGAAAGCTTGATATAGAAGTGTAGGGCGGGGGCCCTTGCGTGCTGCCTTTTCTGCAAACTTGTTCCGAGCGAGGAATGGAAGATCAACACGTATGACGATCCAAACCCGAACGAACTAGTAATTGTGGAATTCCACCTAGCAAAAAGTGATGCGTACTGGCGAAAGCAACGCATACAATAAGCTTGTATTGCTAGCTAGATCGAGACATGATGAATTTCGAAAACGTTATAATCGAAAGACAATGCATACTATTATTAGTTCGTTTAATTAAGTTACTACACTAGCAGCTTTATAATTCAAATCCAGAGAAATCGTTGGATGATCTGCAATTATTCATCATATCTGATATGAGATCACACACGGCCGCAAAAACGACCGGAGCTTATGAGAGACGACATTACATCTGCCTAATTTCAATGCATGTAACGTATTGCTCCTATCCAGAACAACCAACCAAACTGCATGCTCTGCAGTGATACATCCTTCGTTCGAGGCTTCGATCGTCCCTATTATCCAGTTTGATAGGGCCATGTGGAGGAGCAACCAAGAAGCACGCATATGCAGGCAAAAATAGCTCTATCCCTATTCAGTTTTCTGAGGAGCAGGCGCCAACCGCTCATCACAGTTTTTCAGCATGCTATTATTTCTGAATACAAAGGCGGCAGCAACAAGATAATCATATGGCTGCAATGCTTCCAGGACTGATGATCATTGCTGTGCAGGACCAAGCCGATCCATGTGCACGTGTATAGTGCTTGCTTTGCTTGATGTGCGTGGTACCCTCCCTATGGTTGGCAAAAAAAAAATTTCCGGAAAGATTCCTTTCAGTTCAGTTTTCAGCATGAAAATTTGTTTCACATTGTTTGATGCTTAATTTTTTGGTACTGCGTCATTTCAATGAGGTATATACGATAACTTTGATGAGTTTCTGTCTCATCAGTGATCTCAGTTTAGTTTTGCAAGCGTAGTAGCAGCAGCAGTACTTATGTGTGTTTTTCTTAGTATTACAAAAACGATATCTAGAACAAAATGCCATAAATATGGTGGAGTTTCGTAAGCACATGCAGTTCACAGCATACTATTACATCATCAAACAGTAATGTTCCAAGGTTCACTGCTACTAATCCAGTTCACTTCTTCATGACAAGGACACGTGGAAGGCATCGTGTGGTGGGGAACCAGAGGCCCTTGCCAGTACAGAGAAGATTGAGCTGTCCACGCTGTTATTGGAGCAGCTGTCACACCTCCCCAATCGTCCGTTTGCAGCACCCCAGGGAGAATTCACTCACAAGGCAACCTCCCGTTTTCAGGAGATGCCCAGCGATACGAGCATTGTTCAGTTCATATGCCTTGGCAAAGTAACCGGTTTCCATCCAGCTTGCACCAGTTCATAGGGGTATCTGATCTGAGGGCAGTTTGACCTGCTTGCAAATTAATGGAAAGGACTTGCTTTGGAATCAAGAATTACTTACGCATGAACATGCCCTGAATTCTGAAGTTTTCAGTGAGCGTTGTTCCTCTGAGTGTCGTTAGACTGACGTGCCGATACTCCATCTCTTGAAAGAATTGCTTTAGTGTTTTCATATTATCGTTATATGGTCCCTCCCAACCCAAGCACATTATCTTTTTTTTTTTTTGTTTCGCTTGAAAGATCGAAAAGCACTGCATAAGAGAAAAAGAAGCAAGCAATCCAGGATGTGTAAACGACTGCAACGGCTAACTTTTTTTGGGATAAGCCCATACTAACTGGTTTAACCAGCTGTGCATATATGAGAGCGGAAACACAATGCCCCACACGTCCTTTATCTCGAACCCTACCTCACATGATCACACCTAAAGGGAGGACCAAATCCAATATCATGGCAAAAGTACGATTGGCCAGAGAGAGGATGGCTTGGCTCCCCCTCCCTCCTTCCTCTATCCATCCACCCATCCTTTCCTCCCTATATATATGGATTAGGAAATTTTTCAGGAGGCACGCACGAGAAAGGGACACGCAAACCTCTAGCACAAGATCCTACCACGCCACACGCTATACATATTATTGCAGCCTTCACGTCCCTGCCCCTGCGCCACCCACAGCCAAAAGACCTTGTCCCAAAATCCTCCTCCATTAACCTTCCCCTTGGGCCTCAGTGCCTCAGCAGCGAGCGACTCCGGAGGTGGGAAGTCTGTCAGTAATGGCGCAATGCGGCGGCGGAGACTTCCTGTCGCGGAGGCTGCATCAGGAGACCGTCCTCGAGGGGGGCCTCTGCCAGGGGCTGCTCGACCTCGACGACGACGACGACAGGCTCGGAGCAATGTGCAGCGCGTTCGGTTACCTCCAGGAGTGGCCGGACTTGATGAGCGCCATGTGCGGCACGAGTCTCGGCGCGCCAGGCACGGCGGCGCCGGATGCCGCCAGCAACGACTCCTCTTGCAGCGGCGGCGGCGGTGGCGGCTTCAGGAAGAGGAAACCGGACGCTTGCCTCGATGCAAAGGCGAGCGATTTTATTCATTTATGCACACTCTTGGTGCGAGATGTGCACTGCTGTGCAATTCCAGGCGCGTCTTTGACGACTGTGGAATACTACTTATTAACCTTGGCAGGCTGATCACGGCGACAGTTGCAAAAGACCCAGAGGGAAGCAGCAGCTGAGTGATCTCGGTGCGGTTGCGGGTAAAGGGAAGCAGGAGAGGCCAAAATCAGTCACCAAGAAGAAGGCAGAGGCGGTGTCGTCGACGGCCGCCGGCCAGAAGACTGACTACATCCACGTCCGGGCCCGCCGCGGCCAGGCCACGGACAGCCACAGCCTCGCCGAGCGGGTACGAAACAAGATCACAATTATTGCTACTGTACTACTCAACATTTCGACCCCCGATCGATCGCTGCACATGGGCATCGATTGTCTCGCCTTGTGTATGTTGTGTTGTGTTGCTGTCAGAATTCACGGCTCGAATAAATGGCTCAGGTGAGGAGGGAGAGGATCAGCGAGCGGATGAGGTACCTGCAGGAGCTGGTGCCGGGGTGCAGCAAGGTCACCGGCAAGGCCGGCATGCTCGACGAGATCATCAACTACGTCCAGTCCCTGCAGAAGCAAGTCGAGGTACGTAGAGCTTTTTTTTTTTCCCGCAGCTTTCCACCTCTGCTTCTCTTCTTCCAGCTAGAGTTCGGTGCTCACTGGAGAACTCTTGCGGTTGTTGTTGTTGCAGTTCCTGTCCATGAAGATCGCCGCGTCCAATCCGGTGGTGAGCTTCGACATCGTCGAGGACCTCTTCGGCAGGCAGCTGAAGCAGGCGTGCAACCTTGCAGCTACGCCGGCGATGGCTCTGCCGGCCGGGCAGCTGGACCCGTCCTGCCTTCGGATGAGCACCATGCCGCAAGGGCACCTGCCTGCAGGCTCCTCTGGCTTTGGTCTTGAGATGGTCGTTAACAGCCCATATCCGCCGGGGCCAGGCGGGCAAATGCCGCCGGCGGCGGGCGGGTCAGACACGTCTCGCCTCAACGTAAGTTACTGGAGATCAAGCCTCCTTGGGTAGTTGAGTAGGAGTAAGCGTTATGCTCTAGTTCTGAATTCTGAACTGAACTTGAGTTGACTCGTGTCTTCTGCAGGTGCATGGAGCTGCTGTCTGGGACATTGGCTCCCAGAATTTGTTCGGTGGATTTGATGCACAATTTCAGCCAGTAGAAAGTGAGTAACTGTTTCCTGAAGGCCAAGCTTGCAGTAACATTCTGCCTCAAGTGAAATGAAAACACAGATCCGGATGAATAAACACTCCCTGAACAAGTCACAGTTCACACTTCAGAATTGGAATTTCTTCAGCATAACTTTTGCTACCATTGAATTGTTAAGCTAGCAACCTAAAAGTACTCAACAAAAAAGGAGCACTTTAATAATACAGTAGTTGTTTAATATACGTTCAAAACCGGGTAAACAAATTGAACTTGGATGAACTGAGCCACTGTTACTGGATGTGTTTAAAATCCTGAGTTAGTGGCTAAATCCAGCTTTTACTTTCCCTGCAGGCGACTGTTTGCTAGCAGACAACCTCAAGATGGAAATGTAACAAGGATTAATCCTCACTTCTCGAGTTTTAACCCAGGCAAACATTGTACCTGGAGATTCTTTATTCATAATGTACTAATGAAAGTATTCTGTCAGCAACGGCAATACAAGTACATTTCTTGGTGTTCTATGCTTGTCTGCTAGGCTACTGATTTCTGAACAATCCTTGAGCCGAGCTATACGGACGGTTCCAAACTTCAGATTACAAACTAAACACTTGAAAACAGGCCTCACTAGTACAAACCAAAAACAATATACAACACCCAAGTCACCTAGACTGAACGATGTTCCCACTTATCCTCCTTCAAAGCACAGAGTGTTCACCAGCTTCTGCAAAGATATAATACAACCTTACTTGTAACGGAAATAAAGAATAATTCACCAGCGTAATATACAAATTTTAGTGCACGCATTGAGACCCCACCCGAATCTTATTCCAAGGCTTTTATGGATACTACCAATTTGATTTTGAATCAAAGAACATGTTTCATTCATGATAACGTAATAACATAGCCCATATAGTATGCGAAAACTTTTGTTTCCTGACTAACGTTGTGACTCTGGTTCTGAGTTGAGCAGAAGTCAGGGTAATGCCAAGTTCCCTTTTATCCAAAAAAAAAAAAAAGAATGTGAAAAAGGTTCCTCTCCTTGCGGCAATATTTTTCAAAAAAATACCTCCAACAGGCACTCATCAAACATTTGTTGTCAGGAAAGATATTAGTATTAGTTTTTAGGCGTGTTTACATGAAAGATTTGGATCCAAGTCCTTATTATTGTGCAGGTAAAAGGAAAAACTTTCTCTATCACTCACATGTTTAGCCATTAGAAAGATCAGGAATGCTATACTGTTATCTGATATATGACCGATTCACAGGAATAAGACAGCTATATCCTTGATATTGAGCATAACAAGATGCTTTATGTAGCTATCCATAGCCATCCCAGTGCATTTTAACATGGGCATTCACAAAGGCATGCTACTCAGCATGGAACGAGTGACGTGTATGTGGTAACCGGTCCTTATTTACTGGTAGTGATTCCGATAATAACGGCTAAATGACTTGAACTAACCTTTGCCTGGCACAATGATAATTGGTGCTGCTTTACAGTTGTGGAAGCAGTACTCACTGACACTTCCCTGCAACACACTACAGTATAAAGGCAACGTTAGGGATATATTTATAAATGTCATCTTCAGCTCATGTAGAGCAATACAATATAAACTAGCCACCTATTGGTAGAAAGAGCAAAAAATAAAGAACATATAATTAGATTTAATTACTTTAGTGCCAGATGCTTCTGTACTTTCAAATTGATATTATGTGGGCACTCTAGATATTAGTTTTTTCAAGCATTTGTACAAGTGCCTCACCATAATTTGGGAATCATGTCACTCAACGAGAGAATAGACATTACATTCGCATTTCTCAGAAAATTTGAGAGGAGGTCCAGAAAAAAGAAGTATGAGCACTTAAATAGTTGCATTACATTAAAACTGAAAACAAAAAAGCATGTCTCTTAGCAAAAATATTGTGAATTCACTTTCTGCAAATCATGATCTAAGTCGAACTTTTCGAAAGACAACCATATGCGCCCTAATTCAAGCTCCATGTTACAGGTAGTGGTGCTGCTTTGACGAGTAATTTATAGATGTTACAAACAAGGCATCAGTTATTACGTATCTCTTGCACTTATCACTATTGACAGGAAATTGTAATGATGATATTGTCAAAGATTTCAAATCATGCGGTATCCACATTTCTTTAAGTATGTTTTAAGAAAAAAAAATTGTATTCACGATCAACATGTATCAATATAGGAGCCAATATTTGAAAGAAAATAATTTTGAATTAGAATGCTTTGAGTCCTTTTCGCTGGGTCCAATTTCGTCAAAGCGAAAGATCTGATCCAACGGAAATCCCGCATATTGAGCGCAATTTTATCGGCTGCCTATAGTATACCAAATCTCATTTTGCTAATTGCTAAAAACCAGGATGTCTAAATGCCAATAAATATAATTGAGTTAGATACCTTTGAATAAGGCTTCTACCACGTGTGCCAACAATGACAGCTGCTGGCTTCAGTCGCTCTGCTTCTCGGCAGATAATCTTTCCAGCATCTCCTTCAACAATCCGTGCCCTGGTACGAACCTTTTGAATTTTCAATTAAAAGGCAGATTCATCAGTCCCTTTAGGAAATTAGAAAAAAGAATGAAAACAGGAATATGTAATCCTATACATAACAGACCAGCTACAGCACGGACATAATTTTATCAGAACTCAGAAGGAATTCACAGGCGCATCTTAGCACTGTCTTTCTTGCTTACAAGAAAGTAACTGAGGAATGAAACTGAACCCTTCACATCAAACCTTATAGATAGATATGTGCAGGAGGAACAAAGCATACCAGTAATGTCTTGAATGCCTCGACGGCTAAATCCTCCATCAGTTCTCGACTTTTCTCGTACACGATTTCATTATGCACGCCTGTACAGGTCAAGTTCCACATTCAGACAATTTCCTGAATATTCCAAGCACGCTTATGCTTGCTCATCAGTAAATAGTTATTAAGACTTCAGATTAATTGGTACGTGGCCGATCTAAGATACTTTGAAATTTGAGCCAATGCCCCCAGGTTGCAAGGCTTGTAACTTGTAAGCCATACCAACCTGCCTTAACAAGCATATGGCCTCACATTTGACGCGCATAATAAGAGCTGTAATAATTGGTTGAAGTCTGTACGCTGGATACAAGAACAAGACGCCAAACGTGAGCCAACCATATAAATTAATCCAAGTATGGCGATCCGTTTGTTGCACTAAACAATTAGGGATGTTAATCTGTTACTCCCTCTATTCTCTTTTTGTCTCCGTTGACTTTGACCACTAGTTTTTTTCAAAAAATTAGTTCAAATGTGTAAAAGTAAAAATTAAGATAAAAAAACTAATAAAATATTATATATTTCTTATATTTTTTAATAAGATAAATGATTAAAAATTATTGGTCAAAATCAGAACGGAGGGAGTATCATTTAATTGAAACTCCCCTGAAGTCAATTACTAGGGTTTTATTTAGAATCCAAGTACTAGCTCCTAGGCTGCGGGAGGCGATCGATGGGGGAAGGGGGGGGTGGGGTGGGGGGCTCAACTGGAGACCGCGTGGACGAGGTGGACCGTGTCGGCAAGGCGCGCGAAGTGGGCGAGCGCCCAGTCGAAGGCGTGCTTGGAGTTGGGCCCGAAGTCGACGGCGACGAGGATGTCCCTGCCGCGGCGGCGCTCCCCGGTCTCGCGCTCGAGCTCCGGCGGCGCGTCGGGCACCACGGGGACCAGGTGCGGCAGCACTACCTCCCGCCAGCTGTACTCCTCCACGTCCTCCTCCACCGTCTCCATCGTCCTCTCGACTTCCCCTCGTCCGATCACTCGATCAGGCAGTGGCAAGTACTGTATCAACCAACAGCCAAGGAAGCTGCGCGCCGGGTGTGTCCAGGTGCACGACGCTTTTTCCGTTCTCGGATAAGGATGGAGAGCCGTGGCGGCGGGGTGAACAAAGGTGGCCGACGGCCGCATTAAATCCCCAGCTGGTTCCGTGTGGGCACATGACGCGTAGACTAGTCGTCGTCGTCGTCCTCGTGTGTAAAATCCTCCACATTTCTGCGCGACGAGGATCAGTAAGGCCAGCCGTAGAAATTCATTTGCGCAACGATGATTTTTTTCTCTGCAGCAGTCATGAACGTCGAGGAGCAGAAGATGTGTTAGGATTCTGAACTACTACTCCGTACTGCGTAGAAGATTCTGACGTGTGTGTTGACGTTACGAGGAAACCAGAATCCGCTGCCGTCAGTCCTTCTAGAAGGATGAATCAAGTGACATCGCAGCGTCACAAGAACCACGGCCGCAACTGCCTGATTTCCGATTCTCTCAAGGAGAAGACGAGGCGTCAGAGTCACAGCTTCTCGCTCAGAGATACAGGAGATCATGTATTCATGCTATCGTGACATCACAGGATATAGAATACGCACAAACGTGTAATAATACCTGGAACCATACTGGTGATCTCAACTTCTCATGGTGGTTAGGAGGCAGGCAGTCTCATGGATCAAACTTGAGGTAAGCCTCATGGCATGGAACCTTTTCAGCAGGTGCTCCTGTTCCTGTAAAAATGTTGCTGTTGGAAAATCCAGGATGTGAAACGGGAAATCAAGGTATAAAACGATAGGTCCACAAAATTCGGTAAGCAATACGTATGAAACAACGCCGATTATACATATTTCATTAAGGCAGTGATATTTCACTGCTAAGCATTTCAAGGAAAATACACACCAGTTGGTCCCAAGAGGTTACTCATCAAGCTTCCTACGGTTTACCACAATATAGAGGACATTGCTCACCTAAGCTGCAATTTCCCATGGGCTAGCAGGATCTAGCTAGAATTTACAGCATCAAGGTAGCAGCAGGTTCTGCCTGAACAGAACTCGAGCTGCAGTTTCTGCCTTTATTGCTTATTCGCAGGCCGGCTTGGTATCAAAGCTTGTCAGGCAGATCGCAAAGGCCTGGAACGCCGATAGTGGATACCTGTAATCCATTGTGAATATATCCTTCCCTATTTTCCCAAACTGGAGGATTACTTTCTCTTGCTCCGCAGCAGGGATGTTAAGGGAAGGATCCACGGAGGCCACAAGCTGGAAGTTCTTGACTGATGCCACTGTAACACGCCCTCGGAAGTTGAGGCACCAGCACTGCAGCTGCTCGTGCCAGCGAGGGGCTTTATTCTTCAACACTAAAGGTGCTTCATTTGGACAAACCAACCCAGACAAGCCGGCACTGAGGCTTGTCGAAGAGAATTCTATGGCTGGTTCCTTCCCTTTGCTAGTTGGGGCAGTGGGGGCTTGTTCTTCAAGCGACTGGATGGTGCCTGTAGGGGTTGGAGCCTTCCCACCTTCCTGAATGCACTGAGCTGGAATCGAGTGCATTGTGCATTGCATTCTCCTTGGTCCTCGGTTACGTAGGACAGTGAGCTCATATGTGATGGTAGCAACGTTGTAATTGCCTAGTGGCAGCCTTGGTGACACTTGCTTGGACTGTCTTTTGCTTGGCTTATTGTTCGGCAGCACCACGGCATCGGTAGGAGGCTGGCCGTCAAAGATTGTGAACTTTGTACCAAGGAAGTTCGGTCTGATTCATGGGAAATATTGGTCACATTAGAATGTCACTGAGATAATCTAAAA
Source organism: Oropetium thomaeum (assembly GCA_001182835.1). Classification (NCBI taxonomy): domain Eukaryota; kingdom Viridiplantae; phylum Streptophyta; class Magnoliopsida; order Poales; family Poaceae; genus Oropetium; species Oropetium thomaeum. The sequence continues at coordinate 1,084,374 of LFJQ01000057.1, forward strand.
CAACCATGACACTTAGGCTGATTTGAGATATGAAGCTTACTTCAGTTTACCAACGTAGGTGCTACTAGAATGAGAGAAATCATCAGGGACCAGTGAGATCACGAACGAAGTCCTGGCTGCATGCCTGACCTTGCGAGCCGCAAGCAGAAGCTTGTCATTTTCCCCATGTAATGCTGCATTGCATACAAAAAGTCATCAGTTAGTGTAGTGACATACCCACATTACTTGAACATATACCACCGTACATATTGTAATTGCGTTAAGCATTATATCCTAAACAAGTGGTGAAATGGTTTAACCATTTAACAGTATGACAAGTTTCCTATGGACAAGACCACATCCACACAAGGAATGGGGCAGATATATGTGCAGGTGCCACAAATAGGAGTGCAGAAAGCATTTATACCATCGGTAATCACAGCAATTGCCTTGTTGCCTATTCCAGTAAAACATTAGGAACCGTGCTTCCACCGGTTGGCTGATATTTGGATCCTGCTATCTTTCCTATTGGAGAAGGGACAGTAACTTCAATATGGCCAGGCTGGTATGTTTCCAGAGGCTACCAAAAATGTTCACATGTAACTACTCCTAGTTACAGTTGAATTCTTTCTCAATCAAGTCAGATAGCCAATCCAGCTAGTATTCTTTTTGGAAGAAAGCCACTATAATTGAACAATTTGCATTGGATGCTTCCAAGCCAAATTTTCCACAGATTTCGCTCAAATAGACAGGAGGGTAAATAAAACGTCCGCGTTCGTTAAGCATGGATCCAATGCTCTTACATGAATCAAGAATATTCATGATAGTATAGAAGAACATAACCAGACTGTAGATTACCTAACCTGAACCGGGCATCTTTGGTGAAATCCTATTTGACACATACTTAACTATGAAATATTAGAATTAACTTCTCAAGTTCTCATACACAAAATGGTCGACTATGAGAACAAGAATACTAAAGATAGATCATGTCTTTCAGCAGCCAAACACGAGTAACTTACATGGGCTGAGGCCTAGGTAGAGAAGATAGGTGGATGTCGCCCTGTCCCTCCTCACAAAGCACTGCACAGGATGCTCCCGAGGCCCGGGCTGCGCCAAACCACACCAAGTTAAGCATCCGGAATCCAAATTCTTACGTTTTAATTAGCAAACAGTCATGAACTTTCGATATGTCAGAAGTTACGGATTTAGGAGGAACATGCCTGCTTCAGGGAGATGGGGAATGTGATTCTTCCGCACTCCTCTAGTGTCTTCACCACCTCCTTGGTGACCTCACGCCAAGAACGGCAGACAGAAGCACAGGCTACGACCTCTCGCCGCGCCGGCCACGTCGCCTCGCTGGCCTCCACCCTCTGAATCACGTCCAGGAGCAGCTCCGGCGGCAGGTTGGCCCAGCGCCCCTGCTGCTGATGCGCTCCCTCCTGGCCCTGGCCCTGCCGCTGTGGCTGCTGCTCCGCCCACAGGCCAGGCCAAGAATGCCGCGACCCCGCGCGGCCGTGGCCGCCGCGCCCGTCCGAGCCGCCGCCAGCGCGCCTAGACATGCTTCCGATGCCGTCCCTCATCTCCTTGAGCTCCCGCACAATGCTCTTCAGAGACATTGCAGCTTATGGTAAAGTTTCTTCCGCCTTCGCTGAAAGAAAGGCCTACTGCTGCTCCACGGCGAGATCCGCCATTACGACACGAATCTAGCCCCCCAAAATGGCAGGGGACAGCTCATAGAAGTAGTCGCCATCATTCCCACATCTACCCCCCAGCTGAAGAAAAAATCAACTTCTCCTAAAGATCGAAGAACCCTACTCCCAATAATAGCAGCAGAGGAGCCCAAATTTCTGGGCGGATTTGTGGAGATGGCGAGAAAAGATCCCACCTTTCTTCGATCAGCGGCTCGGATCTGAAGAGAGGCAGCAATGCAGCTATGGAGAACCGGAAAACACAGCCTTTCTTCCACTTGGAGGGCCCTAGGATCCAACTTCACGTCTCGGGAAATCCAATCTCTCCGCTCAAGAACAGATCAAGGAGCCTCGCTGTTGTTCCCCGTCGGATTTATCCAGCTGCTTCCCTTTAGGAGCTCCAGATCGGAGGATAACCCACCTCCTTGCCTCCCTCTAGGCTATGGATTTGTTTCCGCCTGCCATGCTCTATCCCTCTCGAGGGGCCGCTCTCTCCGCACACAGACTCGCTCTCTCAGTCCTACCACACTCCTGCAGCTCCCGTGAATTCTGTGCGCTTGTATGTGGGTGTGTGCTAGGCTAAGGATAAAAAAGGATTCGGAAAAAGTGGGGATGGTTTTTTTAAGCACGGTGGGGACAGCTTTTGTAGTATTCTTTCCCTGAGTTTTCACTTTTCAAGGTGTTTTATCTTTTCAGAGTGGTAGTACTTGCAACTCGTATGTCATCAACTCCGAAAACTCACGACTGCCCAACAAGAATCCTAAGTATTACTACAGTAGCATACTATACTATACTGGTGTAATACTGTAACTCGCATATGGTACTGTTCGGTCTTGTAGTTGAACCGCTAGTTAGTAACTACTACTGGGCGGTAAAGCTACTTTATGTTTAGAAATGCCTATTTGCGATTGCAAGAATGTATAAGATGAAGAGGTCAACAGGATTTAGTATGATGGAAATGATGAAACTCGAGCTATGCATGCCATTCCATGCCAGGGAACATGCTTTACTCCTGTTGTGATTTTTTTTTTTTTTGAGATCGATGAATTTCATGGATGAAATAAAAATTCAGCGAAAATGTTTTCCATGCTTAAGCATTGGAGAGGTAACTGAGGATTGGCAATAATTGACGGTGTGGTGTGGTAAACCACATCTACTTAGCATCTCTCTTTCGCGAAACGTACTAACAGCACTGAAGTCGACGTTTATTTTTGAGTGTACAAAAGTTTGATAAAAAGAAGAATACATGCTGCAGCTTTTGAGTAGGAAAAGGCACGTGTGGCCCGAAAGTACATTTCTACCGAGACGTCCTGGTAAATTACACCCTCATCTTACGGAATATCTACCCATGTAGTATGACGGAATTCGATCGAAGTTTCACTCCGTGATGATGAGCCCATATCCACACCGTGCCGTTGGTGGCTCAGAGAAAGTCTAATGGTTCGATGAGATTACCCTATCCATAGAATATTTTTTTTACTCCCATAAAACATTCTTCATTCTTGCATGAAATGAAGAATACTAGTAATAGGGTTTTCTGTTTTGCTCTAAACCAAGTTCTATATTCAGCTGTCCCATTCCTCTACTCTAGCACAGTGGCACTAGGCACCACATCATAAAAGATTCTTTTCCTCCCCCCCCCCCCCCCCCCCTCCTTTTTTTTTTTTATTTGATAGAACCACACACCCCATGCATGTGAGCAAACTCCCTCAGATTAATGGCAAATCCAAAAGGAAATAGTCAACCAAGAATTTGAAGGGAAAAGAAAAAAGAATGAGGGAACAAATTTTGTTGTAGACGACAACAAGATCAAGGGGGGGCAAAGACAGTGCTGAACCTACACATATGTAGCAGATAGTAGTACTATACATACACCCTTTGATGAGGATGACAGCTCGTTCGGTTGCAACTGGCATCATCTGCATCTCTTGCTCTGCATTCAAGGCATACTGTATAGGGCGAGAGCGCTGCATGCACATTCATTCCCTCTCATGTTCGATTCCGTTCCGTTCGTATGCACGGCGGCGCGGTGACCACGCGGAGGCCATGCATCTTATTCCGGCTGGATATGCCAGCGGGCAATGTCTCTCCATGTTCCGCCAGTCAGTACAGGGACCGTATTTAGGAAGGTGTTTTTTATTTTATTTTTTTTGTCGTTGCTGCTGCTGCTGCCGCCGTTGCTACAAGTAAAACGATGATAAGCACGGGGCTCCTACGGTGACAATGCGAGCAGCAAAGTTGTTTGTCAAAAGGGCGCCAGTCACGGTCAGTTTTCGACAGCAGCACCAGCACATGATGGTCCAGGATCTGAAATATCCCGGCTCTCAATCACGGTCTGTACAATTGGATCCTCCTCTTGCCCTTTTTGACCGAGCAGCGTAGCAAAACGGTTGGCGCTCAGCCTGACCCGACACGCCACGTCGTCTCGTCCTGACAGTGGTGGCCCAACCAGCAGACATGATGGTACGTACGAGTACTAGTACTAGTTCACTCCACCTAATCAGGTGATGAGAAATGAGAATCATTGATCGCACGAGCTGCTGCTAATCCTGCTTATACTGATGGTGAGGAGGAGGTGAAGGTGAGGAGTGAGGACCGTTGGTCCCCCTGAAATTCCATTTCAGTTTCTTGAGCTCCCCACAGAACGATGACCGCCGGTCCCTCTTTACGACGACGGTGACACGCAAGTAGGCCATACTTTTATTAGTCTCACCCCTTTGATCGATGCTTCTTTTTTTTTCCCTCTCATTTCTTTACTATTTTTCATTCAAAACATTTTTTTATTATGGATTCTCAAATCCCCTATAGTATGGCTGGCGCGTGGGTCTGCGCTGATGGGATGGAGAGATATGTTGTGTGCTCGCTCGGACCTCCTGTGTCTTGTGCTGCAAAGGTTGGACAAGTTTTTTTTTTTTTTCAACTTCGTAGTTGTTGGTCTCGACGTGCGTACGTGGTCCATGCTGTGCCGGTGCATAAACTAGTGTAGTGCTTCGCGGTTCGCGCTGAGTGCTGCCCTCTCTTTCAAGCGAGGCGCTGCTATCTATCATCTGTTCATCACGATTCACGAGCACGGCGTCTAGAGATTCTGAACTGTAGCAGGAGCAAGGATCAGAGGAGGTGCAGCTGCAGTCGCGCGACTCTTGCTGCTCTTTAGAGCTGAGCCGAAATCAGCGCTCACATTATGCGTGCTGCCGAATGCTCCTTCCGTTCTTATTTACAGTATTTTGATTCTAAGATCATCTAGTTTTCTCTTTTTATTTATGATTATTGTTTTCTAATATATTTTTATCTTTTTTAATATATTATTTATTATTTATTATATATATTTTTTCGCATCTATCTTTTTTTTTCCTTAACTTCTATGTTAAAACTGTAAATAAGTAGAAACGAAGTGAGTAGTACGTATTAACCTCTTTTTCATATACTAGTACGAAGGTTTAAGATTCTGTGAGGAAAAAAATTGCTTGGACAAAAAAGGTTGAACCATTACAAAGAAAGGAAACATTTCATTCACATCTCTGTTTTTATCTGACGCGTGTGAAAACGCGACGACGATGGTGGGGTGCGCCGACCGGCCGCACTTAGACGTTAGTGAGTCCAGTCGCCGCCCGTCTCATCAGCAGGCCGGAAACCAGCCATCTCATGGCCCAGCAGCCGCGGACGGAGAGAGCCCAGCTTCCGTTCCCACGGGCCAGCCACGAGGAGACCGACAGATACTTCCCGCGGCCTGGAGTGGAGCCCAAGCCGAGCTCTACCAAAGCAACCGCCCTCCCTCCCCCGCAAGCAAACTCGTTCTTTTGGCCCGGGCGCGGCCACGCCTACCACTTTGCGCTGCCGCAACGCGCCACACCACACGATTTGATTATCTCGTGCCGCTAACGTACAAAAACCCAACGAGCAGAGCCTTCGCACAAGCGCCTCACCGCTCTCCCCCTCCTTCCTCTCCAGACAGAATCCTTGAAAGACCTCTGCCGATGTCCGTCGCGTCCGTGGCCGCCCTCCGGACAGCCGCCGGTTCTGGTCGCCGCCGCTGCTCTCCGCAGACCGGCCTCAACGGTAGGCACTACTCACTCTCTTCAACTCTGACAAGCAAGCGTCGCGTTGTTGGAGACGAAGGTATACTGACACTTGGGTGCCACCTTCGGGGCAGGGGGCAGGTTGTTGATGATGCAGAGGAGAGAGCTCGTGACCAAGGCCGGGATCGCGCTCTCCGTCTGCTGCTCCATGGCGGCCTCCTCCCCTCCTGCTGCCTCCGCTCAAGGAGCTCTGGAGATGCTGCCGTTCAAGGCGGACGGGTACAACTTCTGGACGTGGAGGGGTCGCCGGATACACTACGTCGAGCAAGGCGCCGGGAAGCCTGTCGTGCTCATCCACGGGTTCGGCGCTTCCGCCTTCCACTGGAGGTTCGGTTTGGTTAGCTTGCTTAGTGAGTGGTGTGATTGCGAACGCAGCTAGTGTCTGAGGAATGACTGAAACAAAAACAAAAAAAAAAAAATAAATTTGTTGTGCTACTAGGTACAATATCCCGGAGCTGGCGAAGAAGTACAAGGTGTACGCCATCGACCTGCTGGGATTCGGCTGGAGCGAGAAGGCGCTGGTGGACTACGAGGCCACCATCTGGATGGAGCAGGTCTCCGACTTCCTCAGGGAGGTCGTCAAGGAGCCAGCCGTCCTCGTAGGCAACAGGTACTACTAATATTGTTCTGCTCTCCTGCGCGCGATCAAGTTTTAGGCTTTTCGATTCATGAACTCAACTGAAGCATCTGCAAATAACGATTCAATTGAGCGATGCAGTCTCGGTGGCTTCACGACGCTGTTCGCGGCGACGGAGGTGCCGGAGCTGGTGCGCGGCGTCGTCCTGCTCAACTCCGCCGGCCAGTTCGCCGACCCCGACAAGCCGGCGGCAGCAGCCGCTTCGGCTGAGGAGGAGGAGGACAGCAACCCGTTGGCCAGGTTCCTCGTGAAGCCGATCAAGGAGGCGTTTCAGCGGGTGGTGCTGGCCTTCGTCTTCTGGCAGTCCAAGCAGCCGGCCAGGGTGGAGAAAGTCTTGAAGAGCGTAATGTTACTGCAACCAGAAAACTAATTGAAAAGTTGTGATGACATTCGATCGATGCTACTTAAATTATCTGAGACCATCGTCTGTCTTTTTCCGAATGCAGGTGTACATAGACCCCCGCAACGTCGACGATTACCTGGTCGGCTCCATCACGGCGCCGACGGCCGACCCCAACGCCGGCGAGGTCTACTACCGGCTCATGTCGCGGTTCATGTCGAACCAGAGCCGGTACACGCTGGACCGGCTGCTGGCCAAGCTCAGGTGCCCGCTGCTGCTGCTGTGGGGCGACCTCGACCCCTGGGTCGGCCCGGCCAAGGCCCGCCGGATCCAGGAGTTCTACGCCGACACCGCCGTCGTGCACCTGCAGGCCGGACACTGCCCGCACGACGAGGCGCCCGAGCAGGCCAACACCGCGCTGCTCGAGTGGCTCGCGGCCATCGACGCCCGCGGCGCCGCGCCGCCCGAGCCCAGCCTCCAGGCCGTCGTCTGATTTTCCTTACATCGGATGGATGGATGATGGACGGCGCGCACCGGAGTGCAGTACAAAAATGGTGATCCGTGCAAACGTAGCATGCCGATTTTAGACACCACTGTAGCATTTTGTAGCCGGAGGAACAGTATGTAAACGTTGAACGACTGAACGGTACTCCCTAGATGTTGTCGATAGTCAACTCAAAGTTTTCTCAAATTCTCATTCTATCCCTCGCTTCCATGTCTAAAATGTGAAATAAATTGAGGCGGAGAAAACAGTTCTTTTTTTATGTAAAATGGTCACAGTTTTGTTAAAATTGTTAACTCAATGTTCCGTAATAAGGTTGTTAACCTATTGTTCATTACAGAATGAATCAGTAAGGTCTTATTTGCTTGCAGCTCATCCGTATGAATTGGAGGAGATTAAAAAAGAGTAAGAGAAATATTAGTTCATCTTTCACCTAAAACACTTCAATTTTACTCAATTCATATGAATTGAGAAGCAGCCAAACATGATGAGTGAATATGAATTTAAAGCACTGTTCAGTTCTCTACACTTCGCACAAAGCCGAGTCTAGAAAAAAAAAAACTTTGCACAAGCCGTCTGATCGGCATGAGATTGAATCGACGGCTGTATTTCGATGTGTTCGTGAAATAATCGGTTGGATTTGTCGAAAGCCCCAAGCCTAGATCTCATCGACCTTGATCCCGGCGATGTCTGAGGAGGCGCGGAGGAGCAGGGTCTTGGTGGTCGGCGCCACGGGCCGGTTCGGCGGCATCCTCGCTCACGCCAGCCTCACCGCCGGCCACCCCACCTTCGCGCTCGTCCGCCCGCACCACCTCACCCACCCCGACTCTCCCCACCTCGAGTCCCTCGTCGCCGCCGGCGCCACCCTTCTCCAGGTAAATGCGCTCTGCTCTTATAACATTCCGTGCGCCACAGCCCGAGTAAATGCGCTCTACATGTTCACAGTTTTAAGGGCTCGAGACTTCGCTGTGATTCAGGGGTCGCTGGATGATTACCAGAGCGTGCTCGAGGCAGTGCGGCAGGTGGATGTCGTCATATGCGCGGTGCCCACGAAGCTGGCACTCGAGCAGAAGACTCTGATTCGAGCGATGAAGGAAGCTGGATGCGTGAAGGTGGGTGAGCAACAATTCATTTCTGCTTCTTGTCTGGGTTACTAATTAGCAAAATTTTCTCTAAAATGTGTAGAGTAAATGAAAGGAGTCTGCTGTGGCACCTTTATGATAGAGAAACGAAACAAACATTTGAAAACAGGGCTCCCATTTGTTTGTTGTATGAATTCTAACCGTATCCATATGCCTAACCCAACCCATAATATTACCTCAAAAACCTGCATTGTGGATATGAGCGGTTACAACTTAGTAAGTACTCCCTCCGTTCTTTTTTGTGTGTCGCCTTGGACTTTGGCCAAAAACTTTTATTATTCGTCTTATTAAAAAATGTATGAGAAATATCAAATGTTTTGTTAGGATTTGATTTATTATAGAAGGTTTTTGAATCCTAATTTTTAGTTTTAGACATTTGAACTAATTTTTTGAATAAGACGAACGCTCAAAATTTTTGGTCAAAGTCAATGGCAACAAGTAAAAAAGAACGGACGGAGTATTAGGTTTTAACATTTATGAATTATGAATGAAGGTTCTTCTTGATTTTTGTCACCTTTTCTGAATTTTCTAAAAAAAATAGATGTAGCACTGCTTCTAATTTTGCATTGAGTTACTGCAGAGGTTTATGCCAGCAGAATTTGGACTTGATCCAACAAAGATTCAAATCGGCGATATGGATTATGGCTTCTATGAGAAGAAAATCGAAATCCGCCGCTTAATAGAGAGTGAAGGCATTCCTCACACGTATGTCTGCTGCAACTTCTTCATGCGCTATTTGCTTCCTTCATTGGTGCAGCCAGGCCTGAATGCTCCTCCTAGAGATGAAGTTAGGATATTTGGTGAAGGAAACACTAAAGGTCTGATTATGTTACCTAACTTTTGTTCTCTCCAGCCTGCATATGAATAGATGAAAAGTGAAATTTATCTTCTATGTTTATGTTTGTTTACCTACCTCAGTGACATACTTTGCTTTGCAGGCGTATTTGTTAAAGAGAGTGATGTAGCTAAGTTTGCAATATGTACCGTAGAGGACCCTAGGACACTAAACAAGACATTGTATCTGAGACCTCCAGGAAATGTATGCTCACTGAATGAATTGGTTGACCTCTGGGAAGCAAAAATCAATAAACGTCTGAAGAGGATATATATAACCGAAGAACAACTCCTTAAACAAATCAATGGTAAGTAGAAGTTTGCTGGTGCTGCTGTCTCTACAAATACAATCTAAGAAGAATAGAATTGATGGAATCTATAGAAACTGTCAAGTGTTCTTTCTGATTGCAAATCGTATCCTTGAAAGCGGAAAGACATCTGTTTTCACTTTTTTGGAATGTAATCTTATTCCTTTCTTCTCGATTGCAGATGCACCATTTTCCTTGAAGATGGATTTAATTTTTATATATTCGGCATTCATTAAGGGTGACCACACATATTTTGAAATTGACTCGTCGACTGAGGGAACTCAACTGTATCCCCATGTAGATTATACCACAGTGACTGAGTATTTACATACACTAGTCTAGAACATTTGATTGATATGTATCTTCCTTGTACGGACAACAGAGCATCATTTTGGTTTTAATGGAATATTGTAAGAAGTTAGGGGTGATCTTGTGTTCAGTTTTGTATACTTTGAGAAGTGATATTGTGGATTGTGGCCCATATCAGTAAAATACTACTCCATTTTTTAATGTTGTTGCCACTGATTTTTGGTGTTACCTACTTACCTTTGCCTATTCATCTTATTTTAAAAAAGTACGATAAATATCATATATTTTGTTATAATATGCAGATTTGAAACATAACTTATGATTTTACACATTTGAACTAATTTATTGAATAAGGCGAATGCTCAAAGTTGATGCGAAAAGTCAATGGCAACAACAATAAAAAAAAACTGAGGGAGGAGTAGCTGTTGCAACTCTCAATACCTCAAATTTTGCTTATTGAAGTCTGTAAGGTGCATAGGGGCCCTAAAAAAAGTTGCCTAGCTCAGGCAGTAACCCAGGCATTCGATTTTAAGTGTCTGGGGTTGGGATGAGTTTTCTGACCCAGGCACGAAGAGCCAGGACAGAAAGAAACATTGTCTATATATTGGCGAAATGCTGGAACAGCTGCCTGGTGCCTAAGTCAAAGTATTCTGGTTCCTTATGATATGCTTTGTCTTCCTAGGAATTCATGATAACCCTTGGAATAAGCAGCCTAGGTAATGGAGAAAAATAGCTGTTTCTTCTCTTCTGCTTTGGTTTCTTCCACCTTGTTGGAAGGGACGAAGGGGACAGGGATACGAATGCCCACACAGCATAACAAAACTGATATCGTCGTTTCTTGTCTTTTTGCTCTTATTTGTCTCCTTATAACTCTTGCTTTTGTCCTTCATTTGGCCCTCCAACTGTGGATGGTTGAAGAAACTGCTCTTGAGGTAACAAAATTTTCACCTTTTGATCAATTTACTCATTTGACATGTTTCTAGAACCTTCTCTCTATACAATTTGTCTTGTGCTAATCCATCATCAATTAAGAAACCTATCCTGCGCTTCCTTAGTTGTTTGATGATTGAGTTGCATTCAAACTTAGAAAGTAATTGAATGTTTTCTTCAAATTCAGACATAAGCAATACATATCATTGCTTTTAGCCTTGTATCCCAGTTAGCAAGACAGTCACGTGGTGAATATGGTAATACAGATCCAACCATCTGCCTTTCTGTGACTTAGTTGTTTGAGTATGAGCCTTATGGATTACTTTTCAAATATGTGAGCCAGATGTTTGTTCCAAACCAAACAGGTTTCACCTATTTCACATAAACCATGATTATTGGTTGGTTAGTACTTGTATTCTTCTTTTAATCCATATTTCTTCAGAACATATAATTTCCTCATTGATCACATGAACAAAACCTATTGTGATTCATGTATTATTCTGTAACACCATGAAAAAAAGGGAAGATTATGTAGCACAATTTATGTGCAGAAACAAGAGGCTATAGAACATGGGAGGGCTTGAAAGGAACAAGTGTTATCTGTTAGCATTAGATTACTTGGCCACGTTTAGTCATGTCTGGCCTTTGTTGCCTCCTGTTAATTTCTAATTTAGTTCAATACAACATGTGCAAGACCCTCCTATTTTCTATGGTCTGTAGAATCTAAATTAAATGAATGGTTTCCAGGTTAATTCCTTTAAATTATGCGCCCTGTTTATTATATGAGCTGTCGAGGCATATTTGATTGCACCAGCAAGTTGAGTTAACCATTCCATTAGCTGCTGCTATGAAAATTACAATCCATCAGAAGATGGACCCAAAAAAGGAAAATACAATTGTTTAAATGTTTATCAGTCTATCCATCCTAACAATGTTTTGCTCATTTTGTTTGTTTTATTCTGGTAAAATTACAGGACTCAAATTTTCTGAGCCACGGAAGCTTTAGAGCTCAATCAATTATGCTATCAGCAGCGAGCAACTCCGCACACAATAGGCATACTCGCAACAATTCTGTCATAAGGCACAAAAGTGGCTATGAACCTTCAGACACAGAAACCGAGTGGCACGAAAGCCCTTGGAATGATCCTGGTAGGAATACTCAAGTTGGTGTTAGAAGGCAAAACACATCTTCTAACCACATGAAAGAGTTTCATGATGAGAAAACTTTGAATTCGAGAAATAATCGGACGCCTCCCAGGGTGACTGAACAAAGGCGCCAACCTTCACCTTATGCTGGAGGAAAGAAGAGCAGCCGAACACCTCCCAGATTTCGTTCTTCCATGGAAAGCTTCAGTAGATCATCAATAAAGGAGAGGTTTACCCGTAAAAGGTCAACTTCTACACCCAAATTACAGCCACATGAGAAGGAACAACCTGCTAGAGCTCCTGCATTTCTTGGCACTAATCCTTTCTCGACACAGGCTGGGAGAGAAGTCGCTGGTAATGTAGAAGAAGATTCACTTGCAGAAAATTGTTCCCAGGAGATTGATGATTTGATTGCCAATGGCAAGGGGACAAATTCCAGATATAATGAGTATGCATTTACGAGCACGGAGTCAATACCTACAGGTGACATCTTCTTCTCCCGTGATTGCAGGGCTCCACTTGAGAAAATATCGGCAAAGCATAATAATAATAATCATAATAAACAATTTACCTCAAATTCAAGTGCCGATGCTGAGAATGATGGTGGTATTACACATGAAGGTAGCAGTAATTTGAGACAGACACCACAGTTTGTTTCAGCCAGGGCAGGTCTTTCACGCACAACTACAAAATCCAGTTATGCTACTGGTAGCAGTAATTTGAGTACCCCTTTTAACTATGGCAGATCAAGTGTCGAGAGTGCAAAGTTCAGTGATTTTACTGGGAAATTAGTTGGAGGCGTCATGAAATTTACATCCAACAGGAGTAAGGCTCAAAATGATACTTGGCTTCCATGTATGACTGGCAAGTCATGTCGTAAATCACAACCACCATCCTACAAAACAAATGACGAACCTGAATCAAGTTTCATTCAGAAGGCACTCGTTGTTGAGAACATTAGACTTTTGTGGGCGGATGAATATCGCCCACGAACATTGAGTGGATTTATTTGCCATAGGGAGCAAGTTCAGCAGCTTAAACAATTGGTACCCACTTCATGCTCTTTCTTAGCTGTTACTTCTTTATGTATTATATATAGTTTTACAATTCTTGCTTGAACTTAGCTTTTTATATATGTCCTACTTATATCATTATTTAAACTTGACATAAAAATTGGTAATGAGTATATGCCTACTTGGCAACTGAATAGCAATATTGTTTTGTAAGTTGTGGCCCTAGTTCTTCAAAGTTGGTTTTCTTGTCTTTGAAATGCTAATATCCTATTGTTTCAGGTCTCCTCGGAATACTTCCCACATATCATTATCAAAGGACCTCAAGGATCAGGAAAAAGATCTTTATGCAGAGCTGTCCTCAATGAGATCTTTGGTGATTCCTCTCTGAACGTACAAACTTGAACACTGCAATAAGTTCTGTTGTTAATATATGACCGTTACTGATTTCATTAAGTGTAATGTGATTTTTACAGGTATCCCATTCTTTGAAGAGCTGCAATGGTCAGGTTTGTTCTCTCATTACTGCTTCTCAGCTAACATATGAACATGTCCACACTTTTACTATGGGTGACCACAATCTGCTTTACAAGACTACACCTAGCTGACATGAAAAGATTTACTTTCCTTGTAAATATGTGTTTAAACATGATATCTGTGAGGCAGAATATCTGGTTGCATAGGTGAGTGGGTTAAGGAGAGTAGGAGACAGCCACAATAGGTGAGGGGTTGAAGTAGACTTATTTCTATGTTATATTTAGGTTTAATTGTGACAGGTTCCCTTAATTTTGGCAGGGATCTTCATCTCTGCCCTTTCTTGTCCCATTGTCAACAAGTGACCACCATGTTGAACTCAATGTGAAGTCTCAATCCAAGAACATTAGATATGCATTGATGACTTTAGCAGACGAAATGTCGAGTAATCGTAAAATCACCGAGTCAGCAGGGAGGAAAAACTTCAAAGGTTACATTCATATTCAAATCTTCTGCAAGTGTTATTCAACCCAAATATTCCTAATTCTAATATGGTTACCTGTTGATTCCAGTATTGGTTCTCAATGACGTTGACAAAGTCAGTGAGAATAATCAACGTTTGATAAAATGGATAATTGATTCCTCCTCTGATGCATGCAAGATAATAATGACTTGCCAGGACGACTCTAATCTCCTTGATTCTATAAAGGACCGTTGCAAGCTTATTACCATTAGTACACCCAACACACGCGAGGTAAGCTTTCGTTCTTATTCTTTGTGGAGGCAAAACTCCTATACTTTAACTTTACATTTGATGTTTATATGTTACTTAGAGGAGTTCTCTTCAAAACTGGAGAAGCTTTCACCCTTTATAAGCAGTTTTTACAAGCAGCACATGGGACTATTTTTAACAGTTTTAAGTCCACTGATTAACCTATCTACAATTTGTTAGTTTGTAGATATTCTTACATGCATATCAGAAAAGGAGAATTTTATTCTTCCTGCTAGTTTTGCTGGTACAATCGCAAGTCAATCTAGGCAGAATTTGAGGGAAGCGATATTGGCTCTAGAGGCATGCAAAGCCAACAAGTACGACATAGTGTTTCTCTCATATGGAAAAAGTAATATCTTCAAGATATATGTCATATTTCACAATTCTCTGCATTTAATTTACATTTTTTCAACTACCAGCTACCCCTTCGTTGATGGACAAGCTATACCACTTGGATGGGAAGATATTCTGGTGGAACTTGCGGAAGAAATTTTACAAGACCCTTCTCTTAAAAGGTTTGAATGTCCATAATGACCTTTTGTTGTCTGGGAAAAATGGGACGACTGTAACATTCCCACCACCTTCTTTCACTCCATAGCTTATAGGATGTTTTCCAATCAGGTGATACATTGCCACCTAATCCTAGTCCAATTGTTTGGTTTGAAGAACGAATGGGATTTATCAAAACTCATTCTTCACAAGCATATAATTAGTTAAACATGAGGGATGGTGGCATCCCAACAAAATTTCATGGGATGGATCGATTATGGACCATTCCATCTAGGGTAGGTTAATCCCTCAAATGAAACACCTTAAAAGTATGAGTTTTTTGTTGCTATAGAGAAATGACATTGAACTATGTGAATATGTGCTTACAACTTACAGCTCTATTTGTTTAACAAATGGAAGAATATCATGTAGGTTATTTCTGGTACGAGGGAAGCTCCAAAAACTCTTGGTGGAATTCGTTCCTCCTAAACTAATACTCCAGGTAATTCTATGCAAATCAGAGATGAAACGTTTCTTTTTATGATTCATGGATGCTAGTGTCCCAACATAAGTAACGTGCATACGCTCTTCATTTCTAAACCTCTTGCAGAAGCTTGTGGAGCTCTTTTTGAAGGGAATTCAGACTGGCATAAAGAGGGAAATTTATTATTGGCATGCCTACTATGTGAGTTTATTTTTTCATGATTCCACATTATATGTTGGTCCCGAGTGAACTATGTTAATGATCATAGGATAACGAGTTTCAGGATAAGAGGCTGCCTGGAGGCGCTAGTGCATTGTTGAAACTGGAAGGTAAATAGACATGAAGACTTGTTTCTGGAACTATCTAGCTTTTGAACTGATCTTGGAACTACAGATACACACCCTTAAATGTTAATATCTATCTATTTTCTTCTATTTTGTGGCAGAATTTATTGCCAAGTTCATGAGCATCCACCGCAAGAGCTTGTCAATTAGATCATGAACCATCAGGCCAGGATTCCCGATCTGATATGGCACGGGGAAAATTGTTAGAACTGGAGAGTGAACCGCTGCATGTAGACTTTGAAGCTTGACGCCGGATGGCACATTGAATATACAAAAGTATTGGTCTAACCACAAGAGCTTTACATTGAATCTTCAAATCTTTGGGTGTACCAGGCAATATGTTATTGTGTACTAGTCGTTAGTTAAGATAACAATTTTACTGTAGTTGTTTTTTTAACTAGAACTGTTGTATTTAGAAAACGGAGGTAGTACATATGAAAACAAAAACGTTTGATTTTGTGTGAATTGAATTATTGATTTCATCTTCAATTTTAAAACTGATATCAGGTTAAATTTTAAACTTGTCAGTAATGATATCCCAAAAAAAACTTGACAATAAAAACTAGAGGTGTACTTTGGTAGTCCGGATTGGCCGATTACTAGGCTATCGAGCATGTAAGGCCGTCAGCCTGTCACTTCCTGGGCCGCCTTTGCTGCACCTTGCCTTCGTTGGGAGGTAGCGGGGCGTCCGTGGCCGTGGACCGTGAAGCGGGCCGATGCTGGTCCGAGGCTGGTCGTGGGCTCGTTAGAAGCTCCGGCAAGGACCCCGTGGTCCACGGCGAACGAGGTCTACCCGGAGACGGCGTCCCGATTCCCCGTATATTCCCGGGCCGTATGACGGGAACCAGATGCAGCTCGGCCTCCCTCTCCACCCCAGCACCCCAGCTCACGCTGCCGCCACTAAAGAGTTATCCCCCTCGTGGCGCCATCCGTACCGCCCACATCTCCGTCCAGCGTCCATCGGACGGCCAGCATTCCAGGTGGGCTGATCCTGGGCCCACCCGTCCTCCTCGCGTCGACGAAAAAGCGAAGCCTGAGTGCGCTGAACTGAACTGAAATATCAGCACTCTGGACAGGAGCAGCGGGCACGAGGCCACTCCGCCAGTTTGCACTCGCCTCCCTCTCCTCTCTTTCGCCACCAAAGGGAAGGAGACCTTCCGATCGACTCCGGTGAGTGTCCTTTGGATCCTCCTCCTCCTCCTCCATCGTTCTTGTCCGGTCCGTTCCGGCAGGTTAGATTGGCTGTTGCGTCGAGCGGCGAGCGCTAGACGGAGGTGCGTTTCCTTCTTAGGACGTGGTGCCGTGCCAGCGCACGCGCGTTTCCTGCAGCGCGTGCTCTTGAGCTGCTGTTTATTTGTTGTTTTTTTCCTTGCTTGCCTGCCGATGCGCCCGTCGGATAGCTTGGGCATGCTTTCCTGTGTTTGACGATTCGACGGTGCTTTGTGATCAGATGATGGCGGTTTCTTTCTGATCTTTTGCTTTAGGCAGTGTGCGTTTTGAGCTCTCCCTTCTTTTTTTCTTAAAAAAAGGTCGCTCTTTTCCTTCACCTTTTCTTGTGCATTTGGGTGTTCGTGGCCGTAATTCGCTTGTGGACCTCTAGTGTTTCAAGGACGAACGCCGACATTCTCATACCAGTATGGTTCCTATTTCTCTTCGGGTAGGACAGGTCATCTTATTCTGGATCTATTTTCGATTTGATTTTTTTTTCTGGACAGGATCATTTCCTCGCTGTGTGGTTGTGTTCCTTTTCGAGCGTCCCTTTCTTGTTTGGTTTTTGTTGCCAGACATGTAGCAGCGCGCTGCAGCTTCGACGGCTTTACTTTACCATCGCCTGCCCAGCTGCTTTCTCTGGGGATCGTTTCCAATTTCAGATACATTTCTAGGGGTGTACGAACTACTGAACTGCCCTTGTGGACGGTTTCTTCATTTGCAAAATCTGGTGGTGCAGTTAGCTAGTTCAGTCAGGACCAGGTTCTTCTTCGTCTTGTCTGAAGCAGTGTTAGTTAAGTAGTAAGATATTAGTGTCATCTTCGCTTATTTTTCGTAACCCTAGACCACAATCATGTTACTTTCTTTAATTTATTGCGATCCGTCTGCCTGCGCTTAAATTTATTTCCACTTAGTATTATTTATTGGCCACTTTCTTTGTTCTGTTTTGAAGTTACTTAGAAGGGCACTTTCCATTTGACCTTTTCTGTATGGCTTCTGAGTTACTCAGAGGAAAGAACTTTCTGGGTCTCTAGTTTATTGATCGTCTGCGGTTCCTAAAGTTATTCATTCCCTGGTTAGACATCTGATTTCACATTTTTTGGGACCATATTTCATCGTGTTTTTAAATTATATTCCCTTTCCTTCTTATGATCATTGATTGGACCTTATCAAACTACTGAAATCATTTTGAATTTATGTAGCTATGGCTGGAGAAGCTGATGGAAAAATTCAGACGGGCTCAAGATTCCCCACTGCAACTCTCAATGAGCGTATCATTTCTTCGATGTCCTTGAAACACGTTGCTGCTCACCCATGGCATGATTTGGAGATAGGTACTGAACGCTATGGACAATTGGACATTTCCTTTTGATGTAGTAATCTTAATCTGCTTGTTTCATCTTTGCATTATTGTATGTTTTCTTCAAATGTAGGACCAGGTGCTCCTGAAGTTTTCAATTGTGTAAGTTTACCTTCTACCAGTAGTACTACATTGCAATTTTGGTCGCATTCTGAATTTTGGTCATGCTGGTGGACACCACAGTTAAGTTTTATCTTCATATTTAAATTGAGCCTAAAGTGACGGCAAAGGGACTGGAATTTGTGGCCTGTTTTGCAGTTCGAATCCCCTCAGGTTAAATCGTCACTTCTTATATTAGGTCTACTGAAACTTGCTGAGAAAATAGACCTTAGCTTAAGTTCTATCCTACCAATCAATACTGGTGATATTTAAATTAGTGATATGTCTTGTAACATAGATATGTGTTATGAGTTTAATCCTGTCTCCAACTTACGAGGGTGCAGCTAGCCAGCTAACGGATTTATATAAACAAGCTAATGGTACATATTACTAGTAAATAGTATTCGTTATCAAGTAAATAGTATTTACTATTAAATAGTATTCGTTATAGCCTGAACTCCTTTATTACCTTCTTTAGCTTGTACATTGGGATAAATCATATCTTAAAAAATTCTTCACCTGTATTTACTATTGTGAAATGAACACCCATAATTAAGTTACAACCTTTTTATTATTGTCAGGTGGTTGAAATTCCTAGAGGCAGCAAGGTTAAGTATGAGCTGGACAAGGCAACTGGTCTTATCAAGGTGATATCCTATTTGATGTTAGAGTAATTTAATGTTGTTACACTTTTTTCCTATTTGTGAATAGTTTGTTCTTTATGTGCACCTTAAATGTCCTGTTACAACATGCCAAAAGTTTGAACAGTCAGTCAGCTTGCTCAAAAATACATGTCTTATGAATGTGTCATTAATAGTATGTACGTTAACATTGTTTGGGACTATGATGGATTTCCACTGATACAGCAGCTTGTTTTTCACATATCAGATTGATCGTGTCCTTTACTCCTCTGTTGTTTACCCACACAACTATGGTTTCATTCCACGCACGATCTGTGAGGATAGCGACCCCATGGATGTCCTTATCCTGATGCAGGTATGTAATGCCTGTAACGTTTAAATATTGTTATATTATATCAGCTTTACTCTTAACACTGTGCACACTTACTCTGGCAGGAGCCAGTTGTCCCTGGCTGTTTCCTACGAGCTCGTGCTATTGGGCTCATGCCTATGATTGATCAGGTCAAATTTCTATGTATACTTGATAGCGTAGAACTCTACAAGTTTATCTGTTCACTTTGATAAGGTTATTGCTCTGAATTGCTCCATACAATTTTTGAGATCATTGATGCGTGAGCATTGAGCAAAGCGTTAGAAATGGCAGAATCATAATGACCCCCATAAATGATTTTTTTATCTCAAACTGAAGTTCCAGCATCTTAATAATCATTGGTTGACATCTAGGGCGAGAAAGATGATAAGATCATAGCAGTCTGTGCTGATGACCCTGAATTCCGTCACTACAAGGACATCAAGGACCTTCCCCCGCATCGCCTTCAAGAGATTCGACGCTTCTTTGAAGATTGTATGTCCCAAAAATACATCCATAGCTCATACATGTGTTGCGCTATGGATCATCAACTGCTGTAGCTATAGTCTAATCTTATGTTTATGCTGAATTGACAGACAAGAAGAATGAAAACAAAGAGGTTGCAGTGAACGAGTTCCTTCCAGCTAAAGATGCAATCAACGCAATCAAGTATTCCATGTGAGTTTTGCTTTTCATACTCACACATAATACTATACATTAATTCTCCTCAGTTAAATCAATTTATTCATGAAATGGTTTCAAATGTTGTGCCACAGGGATCTGTATGCCTCATACATCGTTGAAAGCTTGAGGAAGTAACCTCCAGCAAATACATATGCTACATGTTTTCCTGGCAGCTTATGACTCTACGATATAAGTTAACAACATGCACGAACTGAAAATCGTGGCCAAGGAATATTACCTTGCTGTTCATGTCGAGACGAGCAGCAGTGTCCTTTTTTCCTTTCCATTATATACAGTGTCAAATCCGGGAACTTGATCCTACTGCAATCTTTGCTGTCAAACTTTGACACGGATAGAATCTTTGAATTTATTGAGTTATTTGCTTAGCTTAGCTTATTGAGTTATTTGATGAAGTTTGTCACCATGTTGTTTTGTTTTATTACAAGATGCCTAGCACTTGCAGTTGACTAGAAGGTTCGCTATACTGTCTAGCTTGTAATTGCACCAGTAGGCCGTCATAATTGTGGCGAATGATGCTGTTAAAGTTCAAGTTATGTTTCAACGCATCAAGAGCATCACTCTTACAAAATGCCTAAACAATTATTATTCATCTAGTCCTGGAATGGAGATGGTCATCTAGAATTAACAGAACACAGAAATGAACCAAGAAGTTTTGTTCGACAAGTGTGCCTCTTTATTCAGGATTATCAACCTTTTACAGTACAAACAAGCTACACCCAAAAGTGCGAAGTATCAGGTTACGAGGCAATCCAAATAAACCTGAATACTGTGGGATGTTCCAAAATCGCTACCATCATGCCACCCAAGATATAGGATTACTGTTCTAAACCTGAAACAGCATTAATCCCTCCATAACGACCTAGAATTAAGAAAGATGTAACACTTGTGTGCAACATGAGATTAAGCACCAAGCACATGAAGCATGATAGCATTCTGAGCGTGCATTCTGTTCTCAGCCTGGGGGAATACGATTGACATGGGACCTTCAATGACACCATCTGTCACCTCCACTCCTCTCTCCGCAGGCAGACAATGCATAAGGTAGGCCTGTGGACCAGCAATCTCCATCAGGGTTTCATCCACCTGTAAGATCGAAAAACAGAAGTATTAGCAGAGAGCCACCTTATGAGGAAGCAATAACATGATTGTACAGTATTGTTGTTGAGAGAGACCAAAACAAGATAAGCCTAGGTGTTCAAATCTCTGTAGACACAGACTAGATGATCATATATCGGCCTTTACACGATAAACACTTGTGCACTAGATTGTTCCTGAATATCGAAATGACAAATATTAAATGATCTGAGCCAGCACAAAACTAGAATGATTTATTGTAGGCACCTATTATTCAGTCCGTTTGATGTTTTGACCAACAGAAGACAAGATCAAAAGAAGGTAAGAATGAGAAGATAGACAAACCATGAATCCTTGAAATTTTTGTTTTCTGTATTCAGCTTCTTCCTTCTGGCCCATGCTGGCCCAAACATCTGTATAAACAACATCTGCTCCCTTAACTGCTTCTCTCGGGTCATTTGTAATTTCAATCTTACTAATTCCAGCATTCCTGGCAATCTCCACAGTCTTTGCATCTGGCTCAAATCCCTTTGGGCATGCACATACAAAGTGAAAAGGAAGCACAGCAGCCAATAGAAGCCACGAGTGCACAATGTTGTTTCCATCACCGACATAGACAACCTGCATAGTAATTGAAAAGTGGTCACAATTGACATGAAAAAAAACAGCATATACAGAAACAACTGGTTCATGGAATATTTACCTTGGTGTTTTCAATACGACCAATGTGCTCAATCATTGTAAGTGCATCAGCCATTATCTGGCATGGATGGTTATAGTCTGTGAGACCATTTATGACAGGTACGGATGCATATTTTGCCAAGTCCAAAATGTCCTGCCAAGAACCATGAGTTAGCAAAACCGTATGTGTTGGAACCAAAGAGGAAAGGAAACTCCCCATAAGTCGATGCTTGGAGGTAGAATGAAAAAGTAAAATCAGACAATCAAGCATCTCAGTTACAATACATGCCAATAGACATAACGCCCTGAAAGTAACAGACTAACCCCAAATATCAGTCACATGTTTGATATATAAAACAGAAAATGTTTCCCATATCAAATAAAATGGGCAAAAATCAAGCAGTTACAGAAGAAAACTTCCATGGTAAATGTTTTTCAAAAACATCATGGACCCATAAAAAAAAAGGTTGCCTATTAGATTAATAGAATGAAACAAATTTACTTTAGTAAAAACTACACTAAGCATGCAGCCTAGCAGATAGATGAAATCATAAAAACTTGATCAGTAATATATGTACTTGCAGATTATGCTGGATAATGATTCACTGAAAATAAGTTCTTGCACATGCATCTCACAATCATACCTGATGACCAAAAACCCTAGCCATAATGATATCATTATAGCCAGAAAGTACTCGAGCAACATCACGAGTCTCCTCACGCTTACCCATCTGGATATCATCGGGGCCCAAATAAATGGCATGCCCACCAAGTAAGAAGAATCCAGTCTCGAATGAAACACGGGTCCTCATTGATGGCTTGGCAAAAATCATTGCCATTGACTTTCCCTTGAACGGTTGGAAGCTCCTGTCTCCAGACTTTATCATTGTTTTAACCTCAAGTGCCTGATTAAGGATCTTCATGATTGTTTCCTTGTCAAAATCATTGATATGAAGAAAGTCCTTGGGAACCTGTTTGGCTGCAAGAAACTTCTAAAGTCAAGAAACGAGAGTGTAAATACAGAAGCTTCTATGTTCAGTCCTGAAAGCTTCCTTCGATGATTGAAGCATTAAATTGTATATGACTGTTCCAGATGATCAAATTCAGAACTTACAATTAAGTTAGATTGGCTGTGCATTTTCAACGGTGCTGAATGGCAAACCTTAAATTTCACAACAGCAACAGGCAAATGCCAATACAAAGAAAAACAAACTACAGAACATGGCAGTCTATAAAGGTCAAGGAAAATGCTAGGTTTAGAGTAGACTTTGACTAGACAACTGATGCCCTTAATACTGTTTTCCGAAACATATAGGTGGCACAGTCCCAGAACGGAGTGCCATAGGGTACCAAAAAATAAAGGATCCTGTAGACAATGCCACGTCACCACGGGATCCAAACTTCTTATCAGCCTTCACTCCGGAGTACTAGTTGAAAAGGGGACACATAATCAAGACTTTCAGAAGCTACAATCAACCTAACCCAGTAAGAAAGCAATTTGCATTTCACACACTTCTAACATCCCCAAATCATACAAACTTCGCAATATGCCGCGATTTGTAACTATAATCTCCCTCAACAGATCGTACGGTACACAGTCCATATCCCCCGCCAGAACCCTAATAACTGTCAATCGAGCTAAACCCATTACGAAGCAAAAAGAAAAATGCCTCGAGGCGATTTTAGAAGCTCTAACCATCTTTCTCTGAGGAGACAGCCACGGCGGGGCTGGAAGCCGCGGCGGCCGCGACGCCGCGGCGGACAACGGAGCACGAGGCGGCGGCTATTGGGCGTGCGGCACGCGCAGGTAGAGCAAGCTGCTGCCGGAGACGGCTGGAGAGGACACGGGAGGAGAGAACGGGGTGGCCGCCGGAGGTCGCCGCCGTCGCCGCCATCGCGGATGGAGCGGCGTGACGTGCGGTTGGGATGGTGAGACAGATGGAATGACAACAGGTGTGTGTGCTCGACGGGACGGGATCCAGTAACGTACGTCTGCTTGACTGCTTGATGGGTGTGAAAGTGTGATAACTCGAATACGGGCCGGGCCGGGCCGGAGCCAGACGGACGTGATTTGCTGAGGTGGAGGCGTTTTTTTTTTTTTGGATAAAAGGGAAATTTTTTCCCGACTTCTGCTGAAGCCACACAAAGAGTATTACAAGCTGAACCAAACAATTAACCATATTCAATTTTATTCAACTTTCCCTCGTCAATTTAAGAACAAGAAATATTATCCAAACGATCGTATTTTAAAAACAGAGATGATAATAGATTAGAGAGATCGAGTTCATCTACAAACTCTCATTCTCCGTCCCAGTTAAACTTCCTTGTTCATTAAACAAATAACAGTTTTTTAATATCCTTCTTTTAAATTCACGTTCCCTCCCATCTATTAACCCAACCCAATGTGTTTTGCCCATGAAAAAGGAGTTTCCATCCTAGCATGGAAGAAAATTTAATCATTCTTCAACAAGCAAAAATGCTTCACATCTCATCTATCCACCTCTTATTGTCGCACGCCCGGGTTCTTCAAGGTTAACCTACGTCCACGTGATGAAGAGGTACACTGTGCAAAGTCTGGGTGGTTACTGATAGATAGCAACGTGACCAAATTGTGCATGGTCCCAGATAGAGGAAGTTGATCGTTATTGGATTCTGTAAAGGGACGATACCAAATGTTTAGTGACAAGAGAACATAAAATGCGAAACAAGGAAGCAAACCACACGAAGCCAAAAAATTATCTATAGAAAAGCGCTTAGAAATGTAGGTTGCAATTGGTGAGTTGTTTTCTGGATAGGAAACATGAGGGCATAACATTTTATTGGAAAAAAAAAAAGAAGTCTAAACTCTGAAGAAAAGAAAAGGATAAGGGCAAAGGCGGCCAGAAGTCTAGGAATACTAGAAAGCAAAATACTTTTAAACTGTTTGAGATTTTTTAATGGTGTCCAGGACAATGTTTGCAATGCTACCGAGTTTTCTATCCTGCTTTTAGATTAAGCATGTGGCTGAGAGCATATTTGTTTGAAAAAGATGAGAGCATATTTCACCCCATCTAGCAAAAACATTTCACCCCATCTATAGCATGATGCGTAGATTGAACTTTTGATAATGACATGGCTAAATTTAACTTGAATAGGAACCATGTTGTAATTTTCAGTTAATTAATGTAATACATATATAGGTTATATACTAAGCCAGTTGGTAATAATATTCAAAGTCGCATAGCAACATTGTTCTTTGAACCGAACCAAGGAACAGTCATAGTTGAACTTCACCACGATAATAATAACAATAATACAAAATCATGGCTGAACTGATCGTGCCATCAAAATAACCAATAAACACAGCCTCTCTTTCTTCCTCCCTAAGACTAACCCTCTTCCTCTCCAAGCATGAAATGACGTCGTCACGGTCGGACCTCTTCCTTGGATCGAGTTCGCTACTAGTAGTCCTGTAACGTTAACGTCATCAGCTGCATCATCGTTCGCCGTTGACCCGTGGTCGGGTTCCTTTCCTTTCCCACCACACCTACAGGACTGGAGGAAGGCCAGGGACCTGTCAAGGAAGCCACCAGAAGCATCCGCACTGGCAACCAACCATGCCTGACCCACCCACCGCGTGCGCCACTGTGCTCATCACGTGGTGACTGACAACTTGGCCCCTTTGCCAGCTGCCCAGCTCCAGCCACAAGCCCCCACACGGTGCGGTGCGGATCAGCACTCAGCAGGAGCCAACCCAACCCAAGTCTCCTACCGCGCGCACCCAACTCAAATCTCGAAGCCTTCCATTCCATTCCATTCCATTCCCAGCGTGCCCATGCGCAAGCACGAGCAGACTGTAGAGCATCAACGGCCGCCACCCGCCCGGCGCCTTCCAGCCTTTCTTTCGCTTTCTTTCCCTCCAAGAACCGGGGAGCCCCGACCCTCCGCTGACGCGCGGGGCCCAACGACCGCGCCGTGGAAGGAACGCAAGGGATTGGGTGCGGCGCTGCCGTGGCGGCTTTTCGCTTTTCTTTCGTGTTCTCCACTCCCATCTCCAGCTCTCTCTTCTGCTTCTCCCTCTCTCCACGCAGTTAAAAAAGCAAGGCAAATATCGGATTACTACTATAGTAGATAATAATAAATCGCCCGGCAAAAATCGCGCACCTTCGCTTCCCTTGCCTTCCTTCCCCCCTCTCTCTCTCTCTAGGCGTTGCTGCCTACCTGCTCCATTCCAGGTTGGTCTTCTTGCGCCCTCGCTCGCGCCGACCGCTTATTTTGCCCGGCCCCATAAATTCGAATCCAAAACGCGACCTGCGCTGCGGCGGCCGTGGAAAAGGGAACAACGACACCACGAAAAAGGGCAACGCCGTCTTCGCTTCCTCGAAGAGAGGAGGAGGAGGAGTTTTCAGCTGGCGCGCTAGGGTTTCCCTCTCGCTGGTGGCGCCGCCGCCGGACCCCGACCCGGTCAGGTGAATAACGAATCTTACCTTCTGGTTTCTGTGGGGGTGTGATTGGAAGCCGAGGGATCTCGCGCGCTGGAAGCGGAGCGGAGCTTGGTTCGGACGCCTGCCAGCCTGCTATTCCGCGGGTGGTGTAGGAGGGGGATGGGGGGGGGGGGGGGGTGGCGGGTTCTTCGCCTGCCTGATCTGGAAGGCGTTGCTGCGTCGTCCGCGACGCGGATTTGCTTGCTCCTCTTTCTTTCGCGTGGTGGAATTAGTCGGGTTTTGGGGGGTCAATTTTTGAAACATTTAGAACTGTTCGATTCGATTTGGGACTCGTCTGAATCAAGCTTTCGTTCGTTCGCTCGTTCGCGCGAATTCGTGCTGGGGAATGAATGAATATTGAGAGTTCGTCCCTTTTTCTCTCGGCGGATGGTTTGTGCGGCTCATCGGCAGCTCGTGCCGTCCGCTTTTTCAAAAGGATAGGGTGCGTACGTGGTCCGCTGGAGACGTTCTTCTCCGAATATTTTGGATCGGAATCACCCCGACCCCGGAATAATTTCGCCCCTCCCCAGCGAACAACCGTGATGACGACTCGGCATGTGTTCTGACCGTTTGCGTTTGTCTTTCGGTTTCGTTTTCAGGGACTCGTTGATGCCAGGGAGGTGAAGCCACCGGTTGTCTCCACTCCGTTTCCGGCAGCCGCAGCCACATGCCGACCATCACACACTACGCCCTGGACTCCTTCCTGGAGACCGGGTCCACCGCGCAGACCCAGAAGGCAGCGTCCAAGCCGCCGCCGGTGCCTTCGTACAAGGCCACTACCGGGGCGCCGATACCTGTGCCGTCTGCACCTCCTGTTAGGACGCAGACGTCACCGGCTCTCTATGCCACTCCGGAGACCACCTCCCTTCCAGACTCGCCCTCCTCGTTCCCTGGATCGACATGGTCGCCGTATCTCATCAACCATAAGCGACGGGGGGCCTCTCTTGCCAAGACGCTTTCTCTGGGTGATTGTGGGAGTGAGAGCAGCCAGCCGACGCTGCCTCCTTTGCCGAAAAGGGGTGAGCCCATTGAAGTGCAGGAGCCTGAGTTTGCATTCCAGCAAGCGGGCAATAGTCAAGGTGAAGGTCACAGTGGTGTGGAAGAGACTTTGGACGGGCAGAATGGCTTGCTCCAGAAGGGTTCTGTGACAACCGTAAATGAGCAGAATCAGCAGGAGTTCGAGTTTCAGCATGGAAGTCTGGATGCATCACTGAAGCCTGTCAATGTTGCAAGGCCCTTGAATGGTGAGAGTGATGCCTTCTTTGAACTTCAGGATTCACAGAGTGTGGCTAGTAACACCGAGACTGATGATGCTGGTGCACATGAGCGGTGGTGGAAGCCCAGTTCCCCGCTAGGGGCATCTGTTGGCACACCTGGTGCTGAATTCTATGATGCATTTGAAGGTACCTTTCAGTTACTTCCCTTTTCCAAGGTTTCCAATCATTCTGTTCTAATACTGCATTATACCAGTATATTTTGTTTTTGTTCATATCTGCCTTGTTTTGATCATATATTGGTACATCAACATTAAAGATTAGCAGATTTATGTGAATACTAGTGTTATATGCTACATATTTCTAGCTGACTTTAGCAATACCTTATATATATACTAAAAAAATAGCAGGAAATGGAACACCCCCCCCCCCCCCCCAACAAAAAAAAAAAGAAAGAAAAGAAACAAACATATGGTATCGTTTTGGAATGTGGCTTACCTTGTTTTTTAGTTTTTTGGCAGTACATTAAGTGGAACTGGTTGTAGCTGTTTATTCTTTGCAATTTCTTCAGTCCAGTGGTTAAAGGAACTACTTATCCCCTCCCTGCAATTATGGGGGTGGAATTATAATGCTTACAACTTGTTTTTGTTAGAGATGCAATTTATCACTAACTTTTGCATTTTAATTTTTCATAATATAGTTAATTTCACTCTAGCTGTGCATAGCATGTGTTTTTTTTAACATCTTCCTGTTAGAGGCTTGATTTTATTCGCAAGCCGACATTCCAATTTGGGATTTATTTTTATTTGGTTGAATGTAGCTTAGAATCATGTGAACCGGTTTTGATTTGCTTCATCGCTGTCAATTACTGTGAGCCCTATGTTATGGGGGTGTTGACGATAAGATGCATGGAGATGAGTTTTGTCTTTTTTTATCTAATGCATTTGTACTGGTAAATATCTTGTATTAACCTGCGAAATATTATAGATGCTTTTCCTGCTTCAGTTGCAAATAAATACTTTGCTTTGTTGCTAAGTTCAATTTTATTGTCTCAATGTAGAAATATCTAGTGATGGTGGAACTCGATCTTCACGCTGCATAGATGATGACCTTCGTGAAATGAGGTTAAGTCTGTTGATGGAAATTGAGAAGAGGAAGCAAGCTGAAGAGGTAATTGAGAGCTGGCAGAATGAATGGAAGAAGCTCAGTCAGCACCTATCACACATTGCCTTGTCACTCCCATCTCCGATTATAACAGAGCATACTAGCGATTCAAGTATGGAGCCTGGAGCAGAGTTGTGTCAGCAAATAACTGTTTCACAACTTGTATCTGCTGCTATTGCAAGTGGAATTGCTCGTGCTGAAGTTGAATCAGATATGGAAACCATTATTGCAGCAAAGAACTTTGAGATTGCAAGGCTGTCAGATAGGGTTCAGTACTATGAAGCGGCAAACAGGGAGATGTCTCAAAGAAACCAAGAAGCTATTGGTAAGTACTTTGGTCTTCATTAAAATACAATGTTTGTTTCAGTTTTAGTTTTGTACAAACCATGCTAAATTCTTCACGTAATCCAATTGAAAACTAAGTGGTGGTGCTACCCTCCTGCTTAGCTCCTAGTAGTTTTTAATACCATTTGTATCGTATAAGTGTTTGAGCTGATGAAATCAAGATCAGTTCTCTACGTTCAACCTTACATCAATTATGTTTAGCTGCTTTTAATGGTTGACTGCTCTTTACAGAAATGGGTTGCTAATGGACATGCACTGTAGATTGATTCTTCTTTTTTTTCCCTTGTGTTTTTTGCAGAGTTGTCACGGCAACAGAGGAAGAATCGTAAGAAGAAACAGAAGTGGTTCTGGGGTTCAGTTGGGCTTGCTGTTACCCTTGGTGCAGCAGCCATTGCGTGGTCCTACCTACCATCTTCACAGCCCGAAGCCAGTTCAGAATCAAACAGCGCTAGCAGCGACTAGAGCTAGGATGCAGATGCATCTTTTCCTTTCAGAAGCCTAACAAAAGCTCTAACTATACTTCTAGAGAGAAAAAGGTTGTATAAGTTTTCCTATTTGGTGATCGTCTGTGATCACTACAATCCTCATTTGTTGCTTCGTGTAAAAATGGATGGGCCATCTCCGTTCAGGATTGGTTCCGTTCTCACCGAAACTCTCTTTGCATAGCTGCTTGTGCAAATAATGAGGAATGTGGATATGGTTTAGGAAGTCGTCAGCTCAAGGAGTTGATTCTGTCGACTACAGTTTTGTTCTGCTTTTCTTTGTGTTCTCAAACTAAGGTGAAATCATGGAAACGTTTGTTGCGTCAGACATGATAGTTATTTCCTCTGCAACTGCTCGTGATTGCGGTTCTCTTGCAGCATGATTCTTTTGTGTTCGCTTGTAAAACTACGAAGGCAGAAACTCAGTGGTTAGTGCGCAACCAGTTTTGTTCCTCTACACTTTACACAAGAAGCCAATGTAATTCTGAACATCAAGTGATGTCTAGATATTGCCTTCTTATATAAAAAGATTGGTAGCCTGAACTGATTTACATGTGAAAACTTTGTTCGACTATTAGTATTATACAATTTCTCCTATCCATACTATATTGATAGTAAATGATCTTTATGATCATGCTTTTCCAGACAGCAGGGAAGCAATGAACAACTGAAATCCGCCCCGAAGAATTAATTAAGATGATCAAAGCTTGCTATTTCATAAATCGTGGGTGCAACTGCTCCAGCAGTAATAAACGAAAAAAAGAAAAAAAGAATTCTAGATTTCTGCTAATTCTGTTCTCTATTCAGTAGCCTTTGAACCACCGACCCATAATATGCATCAGAATAACTTCGAGTGTGATAATCCGAAGTCCAGAAATGTCGTCCTGTTTTCTGTCGGTTTTAAACTTAAGTGCCTATCAATCAATCTCCCATTGCAGCCTATGAAGTACCACTACTCATCCTTGAGCCAGTGACCAATGACGTAGATGCTAAAGCCAACACAAAATACTGCTGATCCGAGGACGACAGTACTCTGGAGAAACGGTGAAGAAGCGAGTGCCTCGTACATGAGCGAATGCCAGAGCACAAACCATAGAGCAGCAAAGAAAGAGCCTACAGCGGCTCCCACAATGACCTGATTTAGCGTATGAAGACCCTGTGAGACCCGTAACCACGACTGCACTTCAAAAAAAAAATGATGGTTAGGTCGCAGCCAAAGACTTCGCACACAAATATTTCAAATATGATCAAACATACGCACCTGGGTGCGTTCATGACAGAAGAATATGATCAAACATTTAGGATACAATATAGTCCGGTACCATCCTTACCAGGTACGTGGCCGCTGACAGAATTGCAGGCCCAAGAATCATTGCTGGATAATTTGTCCCAAGCCAATAGAACACTGCATTGCAAAAAGATAATGCGTAGACAAGTCATGAAGTAAGTTTCACTGGAGAGAAGGCCACTGAATTGCAATATGTAAATTTTGATTGGTCCTAAAACAATTAGTGCAGCATTGTAACATAAAATTTACTGCCCTCCATTCTCAAATTATTGTCCTTAGAGCAACAATTCTAGTTTCAACTTTGAACTAGACTTGCTGTGTTAATGATAACAATTCAAAAATGGAGGGAGTAAGAGTAAGAGATAAAACCTGACACTCAATTAGTTTTAAGGAAAAGTTGAGTTCAGATGTTTATTTCTAGCGTTCTCAATGTTATGCTACTGCATTTAGAAAAGGTAAGGAGCTTTAACAATCTTTTTATGCATCATGACCGAAGTATTGTTCTTTCTACTGTCCTTACATGAAAGAACTAGGGTAGTGGCAGCATAGAAAAATGATTGTGCATGCGACGACGGCATCCCAGGATCAGACCGTAAAGCTGGTGTGGGTCTTTCATGGTTCAGCATCTTCTTAAGAATTTGTGAAAGTATGCTGTTCGCAATCGCACCAAGCAAAACCCACATGATTTGAACATCATGCTTCCAAATAGCTGCAAAGGTAAAACAACCAGCCACCAGCCATTTACTCTGGCGCACAGCATAAACATTTCAGTACACTGCCAAGGTAAATACAGCAATATTAAGATCAAGTTCTAGTGAAAAGGCCGATCAGGAAAAAAAGTTCTAGTGAAAAGGTTTTTGTTTTTCACTATATTAAGGATACGTAGGCGCTAGTAGAACAGTCTACAATTTCATAATACTTTGGATTACTGCGAAATGCAAGTTAGACATGCACCATGATCATACTTTTCAAAGCAGTATTCCGACCTGCAACCAGACAAATATCTACAATCCAAAACTGTTGCTAGTACCACTAAAGCAATGCACGCACCCTACGAATTGGTAATCTGTTTGGCAGAATGTAACTTTTAAAAGCTTGGCTAGCAAGTTTCAGCGCTCAATTACACAAACTGATTGAAAGCAATAGAGGACCACAGATGCAGTACCCAACGAAGTCAAACATCCGTGGGGAGGTGAACCCATGGCAAGAAACACTCACTGCCCGATTCAGCGTCGCCTCGACGGATGACCCCGGGGCTGCTTCCCGCCTCGCACCAGGCGATTCGTCCCCTCCCAACATCGCGTCGCTCTCATCGGAAACGCCGACCTCCGGCGAAGTCCCGGCCCCGAACCTGGCCATCTCTGTCATGCGGACTCCCAGCCGCAGCCTCGGCCACCGACTGACCCGAGGCGACAAGAACCGACCCTTGCAGTGCGGCGGCCGACCGAAGGAGGTAGTAATAAAAAAAGGGTGAGGACACGAAGCTAGAGGCGGCAGCAAGCAGGCCATGGTTGCTCGCGCGGTGACCAGCGAGACAACGCGGCGGGAACTTGTCTAGAGGAAGAAGAAAGGAGCATCTCGGATTTTGAGGATTCAGTGGGTTTGGTTGAGCGGATTGTCGTGCTTGGTGGCGGCTGATGTGGTTGACGGGAATCGGGGATAGGAACAATGGCTCACTGGCTGTGGGATGATTGCAGAATGGAGATAACGATTGACGGAGACTTAAGCTTCGCTGCTCGGCAGGTGGGGAGGGGACTGGGGACATTGTGAAGGACTGCTTGGTTGCTCCGGTCCTACTACTCCTACGAAGAGGAACCAGCAGGGACGGACCTGAAGAGAGAGTATTTGTGCATGTGAAGCTAGTGATGTCACTGATGTGTAGCTTCTTCAAAGTGCTGGAGATCAATCATATAACACAACTTGCTAGTACTAATATAGTTATTTATTTCTTCCGGGTCTGGAATGACCGAATGAGACCAATCAACGGTTGTTGTACTTCATCTGATGGAAGTATAAGCATTTAGCTGAATATAACTGGGATGCATGACCCTCAACATGTTATTTATTTTTTTAGGTTGATGACGGTGGTTAGACCATTGAATGGTTTTCATTATTCAGGTTTGTGATTCAAACAGTTGAAGAGTTCAAAGTTTGAGGTAAACTTTACTCCCTCCATTTTTTTTATTCTAGATTTTACTTGGTCCAAAAGTAAGGGTGTACTGTATATATTACTATCTTCATTTTCTAACTGTTGACGTTTGTCAATAAATGGCTCCGATCGGCTGCCAGCTGCAGCAAGTCTCAAATATAAAATTACTGTAGCACGCTTAAGGAAACAGCACAGCTGCAGCCGCAGCAAACCCAGCCGTCGCACCAAATAAACGTGAATAATTTTTACTCTCCCATTATCCTTGATCCTCTTTTGCCGTGGTCTTTGTTTTCTCCACCTCAGGCTGTAGCCGAAACCAATCCTCCTCTCACTCTCACGTGACTGACACGGAGCTTCTCCCTCCACTAGAGGCTGTGGCCTTGCGCGCGCTGCTGCCGCAGCATTGGGCCGGACTGGGCCGCGCGCTATCTTGCTTTGGAAAGCCCGAGGAGAGCAGGGCGTCCGATTTCCTGTGAACGGCCTCATTCCCCTCCGATAGCCTTTTGTTCCCAACGGAATGCTTCCACGCCAGCGCCGGCGGCCGGCGAGTACCGGAGGCGATGAAGGCGCCGGAACCACGGAGAGTGCCCGAGTTCTACAGCGGCATCGGAGGTTTGGTAATTTCCGAAACCCTGCGCTTCCGCTCCGTTTCGTCCCATTGGCTATCAAATCTAATAACGGCGGCTAGAGTTCCTCTAGCCTCCCGTCCTGTCCCGTGTTTGCAGAGGTACTCGCTGATGGCCGGGAGTTCGAATTTAGGCACCGCCCCTGCCAGGTGCGCTCTGCTCTGACCCCAAAATCTTCTGCTCTCTAGCAATCCTGAAACCTTGGCGAAGGGGGGCACCAGTTTAGACTAGAAATGTTGCAATTAAGGTGATCGGTGACTATATATTGGCTTAAACGCTTCGTTCGCCAGCTGAATTTCAGGTGATGCAGTTGTGAAGTTAAAACTTACATGCATGTGTCGTCATGTTTATGCTTGGCAACACATATAGCATTTTTACACAAGTTGATCAGGGCCAAGGGCTATGGATCATCCAATTGCAGCCCAATTTAGCTATTCCCTCAAGGAAAGGGCATCCACTTGGATCATATCTTATACTTTCATGCTTGACAGGCTTTGGCATCGAACGGTACATCACTGAGCAGCCATGACCAGCATGAAGAACAGCTGGAGATCGTTTGCAAGATAGTGTACACCCTGAATCAAGGCGATAACCCTATGTTAAGGGTACAGGGTCCTTGTTGGTTATTACCTCCGTTTTTTTATTGTTGACCCTTTTAATACAAATTTGTACTAAAAAGTGTCAACAATTTAAAAACGGAGGTAGTATATCTGAAGTAATGCACACTTTTCCCTTTTTGCTTAATTTTCACTTATTTTGCCCACCCTATGTTGTTGCCTTCTAATATTTCTTCTCATGGTTCATGACTTTGTAGGGGTAATAATATAAATCAAATGCTAGAATAGAACCTTAGACAGATTTCTGAAAAGAAGTTTGAAATTTCTTCCCTGAAGGAGTTGGGCCTTCATTTTTCACACCTTGAGATGTGACATTTCTCTTTCCACATTTGATATACTTTTCATTGTTCTTCTGGCTGTCGTTTACATGTACTATTCATACAATTTTTCTGGTTGCTAATTTGCATTGTTTCCCTAGAAGTTTCTACTTCCTGAGTCGTTGAAGTCTTAGGCAACAGTGAGTTTCAGTTCCACTGAACATTTCAAATTTATTTATCATCAGGAGTATTTGAAGTTTGAACTGTGGTTAACATAAGGACCTGAATGTAAAGTGTTTGTATTAGAAGAAATAGGAAATCAGTGTCAAACTAGTTTATCTCTGCTACTTGCCTGATAATCCTCATTTTGCAGGTATGCTATGTTGGGTAATAGGTTGAATGGCAGTTGTTGGTCGTTATTGCCATATCTGATTGCTAAGGCATAACGAAGCTCGGTTAACTAGCTGGTGTGACATTGGCCTGCTTTCTGCTGCTGCCTGCCGGTGAAATGCCATGGCTAACTTTGAGCAAAAGGTTGGTGTCAAATGTCAGATACGTTCTTCCCCACTTCTTGTTCAAATGGGTTGGTCTCCAACTCGCAACTGACATGCTCATTTTGTTCCTCGAATCATTGTGTGATTCTCACATTGCAGCTTGCACGGCTGGGAGTGGGAGGAGCCAGCACAGGTAAAGGCGCAACATGTAGCAGTGAAAGTCCGTCACGGATGACGGATGTAGTCTAACACTGACCACAAGCTTTTCTGCAAAATTCCAATTACCATTGATGCGTTCGTGTTGTCAGGCTACGATGGAGCCAACGGTCCCGGCTGCCTTCATGGCATCATGCGCGCGGCGATGGGACGCGCCGGCGTCCGCATCGTCAGGACGCACCACCGGTCCGCATCGCCTGGACCTGCGGAATCGTGCGGCCGGGCGCTGCGATTGCCGATTGGCAGCCAAGTACGCTCCCGGGCGGTAGGGGTGCTTTTGGGACCACGGAAACCGCTCCGAGGCGACGTGGGCGCGCGGCGCGAGCAACCAAACCACGCGACGGCACTTTACTCGCTCACTCGGCTCGGGGAGCCCCCGTAGCCGCGCCCTGCGCCACCAGTCGGCGCCACGCATTCGCCGTAAAATATCACGGACCACCGACTCCCCGCTGGTCGGTCGGCTGGTCGGTTTGCATCTCTTCCCCCCGCGCGCGCACCTCCTTTTTACTCCCTGCGCTGCCCGCGCGCCCACGCCGGCAGCTAGGGCGGGCTAGTGCAGGCATGTCTTTTGTTCTCTCGTACCGGTTTCTGTTCTCGATTGTTGCCGCTGGTGCTTCACCGTCGTCGTCGTCGCCGTCGCGGTCACCGGGTGCCTCTTCTCTCCGGCGAAGGCGTGTGCGCACCGCGCCGTCGGTTCCAAGCAAGCAGGCCGTCAGCAGCAGCACTTTGAGGTGGCGGAGGCCAAAGCGGAAGGTCGAGGAGGCGCAAGGAGGTGGAGGAGTAGAGGGAGGTGGATGCGTGCCATCGACGGAGGAGGCGTCCATATACGTGGGGACGCTGTACCAGGATGGCGACCCACTGGGAAGGAAGGAGCTCGGCCGGTGCGTAGTGGAGTGGCTCAGGCAGGGGATGCGGTCCATGGCCTCTAAGTTTGCAGTATCCGAGTTGCAGGGCGACGCGGCGGACCTCGCCGTGGCGGCATTGGCTTTGGAGTGGGGATCGGAGGAAGGCGGGCTTGGGTTCATGATCCAGGCTCAACCATACCTCTTAGCCATTCCCATGCCCCAGGGTCTCGAGGCGCTCTGTCTCAAGGCGTGCACGCACTACCCCACCCTGTTCGACCATTTCCAGCGCGAGCTCCGCGACGTCCTGGTCGGTTACCAGAACCAGGGGCTCATCTCTGACTGGCAATGCACACATTCATGGAGGTTGTTGAAGGAAATGGCCAATTCTTCGCAGCACAGGGCTGCTGTGCGGAGGACATCACCCCGCCCTAAAGCCATGCACAGCAGCATTGGCGTGAGCCTTAAGAAGGTGAGGTTGATGCAGGACAGAATTGAAGAATTTGTTCGGCATATGTCAAACCTTCTCCGTGTCGAGCGAGATGCGGAGCTGGAGTTTATGCAGGAGGAACTGAATGCCACTCCCATACTGGATGACAATTCCGAGCCACCCAAGCCGGTTGAGTACCTGGTGAGCCATGGGCAGGCTCAGCAGGAGCAATGTGACACCATTTGCAACCTCAATGTCATCAGCAGCTCAACTGGTGAGGGAGCAAAACTCTTTTGTTCGACTTACTTTCCTTTTATGATCCAATTCCATCCCGAACTACTCTGATTTTGAAATGTTTGATTTGCTCCAAATCGTCCTGTGTGCAGGATTGGGAGGCCTACATTTGGTCCTATTCAAAGTTGAAGGTGGGCATAAGCTGCCTCCAACTACATTGTCTCCTGGGGACATGGTTTGTGTGAGAACATGTAACAGCCGTGGTGAGGGCGCCACTTCTTGCAATCAAGGCATTGTCTACAATCTTGGGGAAGATGGTTGCAGCATAACTGTGGCTCTGGAATCGCGGCATGGAGATGCAACCTTCTCCAGGTTATTTGGGAAAATTGTACGCATAGATCGAATTCAGGGGTTGGCTGATGCCCTTACATATAAGGTAATTAATATTGCCACATGACTGAAATATTTTATGCCTCGAGTGGTTTGACACTTTCAGCATGTTCTGCACTACCTCCAAATTCAAATATTTTATGCCTGGAGAGCTGAACTCATCTCTCTCCAATGGTCAAGTGTTGAAGTCCAGAGAGAGTATTTGGTTACATCCGAAACTTGTTAGTGACACAGTTAGAATCTTATGGAAACTGCCTGACGTATATGATGCAGCACAACTTTGTCAGTATCTGTTTAGGGAACCTTGTTCTGTTTCTGCTTTTGTATATCCTGCGTTAGGTTGAGAGAAGCATAAGTGCCAAATGTCGGTTTTAGGCAAGGATAATGAACTGAACAAGTGTTATTTTTTCTCATCGTTATTCTGAAAAGATTAGTCTTGGCAATTCTATGACAATATCGTTCTTAGCCCATTACATGATCGAGAAGTTCAGCTCATTCACCTATTCATTTGATTTGGCAGCGCAATCTTGAAGCATTAATGCTTCTTCAAAGACATGGTTTACATAAAGATAATGTATCCATTGGCGTGGTGGCAACACTATTTGGAGATGACAAAGATGTGGCGAGGATGGCTAAGAATAACCTGACTCAGTGGGATGAATCGAGTAGGCCTGATCTGAGGCTATCAGAGAGGTATGCAAATGATGTCTCCCAGCTAAGGGCTCTCAAGTTAGGTTTGAACAAAAAGAGGCCCGTTCTAATCATCCAAGGGCCTCCTGGTACGGGCAAGACTATCTTGCTCACTGAGCTAATTATACGTGCTGTCCAGCAGGGTGAGCGTGTACTTGTGACAGCTCCCAGCAATGCAGCAGTCGATAACATGGTTGAGTGTTTGTCAAGTACGGGCTTGGACATTGTGCGAGTCGGGAATCCTGTTCGGCTATCACCCTTAGTTGCTTCAAAATCCTTGGGAGAGATTGTGAATGGAAGGCTTCAGCAGTTCAGGAAAGAGCTCGAGAGAAAGAGAGCAGACTTCAGAAAGGACCTGAGTCAATGCATAGAGGACGATTCTTTAGCTGCCGGCATTCGCCAACTGCTGAAGCAACTCGGAAGGGATCTGGAAAAGAAAGAAAAAGAAACGATCAGGGAAGTGCTCTCTGGTGCACAAGTTGTACTGTCTACTAACACGGGGGCAGCTGACCCACTTATCAGGAAAACTGGTTCCTTTGACTTGGTAATTGCTGACGAAGCAGGGCAAGCAATCGAGCCATCCTGTTGGATACCTATATTGCAGGGAAAGCGCTGTATTCTTGCTGGTGATCATTGCCAGCTTGCACCTGTTATACTGTCGAGGAAGGCCTTGAATGGTGGACTTGGTAAATCTTTATTGGAAAGAGCTTCATCATTGCATGACGGATTACTAACTACAAGATTGACAGTCCAATACAGAATGCATGATTCAATAGCCATGTGGGCATCTAACGAGATGTACCATGGGTTGCTTGAATCATCTCGTATGGTTGCTTCGCATCTTCTTGCAGACTCTCCAGTTGTCAAGGTATAAACATAGACACTGCCAATGCGGGTGATCTTGACAATTACTCGCTGAATCAATATAAAATGTCATAATTGAATTCATTGGCATGCTCATTAGTTTACAATTCAACATATTGCAGCGCTTCAAAATTTTGCATAAAAACCTATGTGGGTCGAGTACACAGTTTAAAGTGACCAGCAAATGCTTGTTTCTCCATGTTCATCTTTGATACTGATCTTCAAAAACATAAGTGATTCTGTTGACACGATGAGTAATACCACATAGATTCTTGTCTTTTTGTTTCTTGATATCTATGATAAATTCGGTACTGAAATTTTATAGGTTCACTTAGCTTCATCTGTATACATGATTTTTGCATGAAGCTTTGAAGCATTACTACATGCTGAATTCGCTATCGGGTGTGCAGGTAAACTGAATTTCTCAGGTGCCTCTCATTTATAATGGTTATCTGAGCCATAGATGTCCATGAATGGACGGTGCTGATCTGCAGCTTACATACACGAGTGCAGGTATCATCCATTTGTGTAGATCTATGGTCCAGATAGACCTAACAATGAGGTGCAGCTAAAAAATGATTTATTAGGTGTGCTAGAACCCCTGGATGCCAAATCCTTACTCTGATTATATTACTCTTGGAAGCAACTGCGTAATAAAAATTTGTTCTCAATTTAATATTTTCGAAAGTGAACATTGCTGTCCAGTACAACAAACACTTATCTGACTAGATGGAGTACACTGTTCCCAGTCTATTGTGTCCAGTGACACGGCTAGATCTGTTCACGTGGCTCTAAGACTTCTGAAGAAGCTTTTAGCAATTAATTGAAAATTCCAACTGTGAAGAGTCTCACATATGTATTTGTAGATGATATCTATATGTACCATATTCATTTCACTATGTGCATGGAGTTTTATATATGAAACAGACAGTTGACTCTAAACTATCTAGAGCCAAACTCATAATGCCTTTAATTTTTTTGTGATGTTTATTTGGTATGATCACATATTCTTATTTTGGATTTTTGTCGATGAATGTACTTTGAATTGCTAGCAATCCTGAACTGTTGAATATGACAAGTATACCGTATCTGAATTGTAGTTTTTGATTTTAGGCTACCTGGATAACTCGGTGCCCACTGCTTTTGCTTGATACCCGGATACCATATGGAGCCCTCAACGTTGGTTGCAAGGAGTATTTAGACCCTTCTGGCACAGGCTCATTTTATAATGAAGGAGAAGCAGAAATTGTCACACAACATGTTCTTAATCTTGTGCATTGTGGTATATACCCATCTTTTACTTACGTACTTAATACCACAATATATGTATGCTGCCCTATGCATAGTGCTGTTAGTCGTTGAATTCTAACTCATGGTAGTAGCAGAATTCTTACTCTCATTGAGGGAGAGGATGACACTAGGAGTTGGGACAATTTTCTGGTTATTTTTTCGCACACAATGCCATGCCAACCTGAGGGGTTGGGGATACATATTTAAAGGCTGCTAGTCAGCCGAGCATATGCCAAAAGCTAGTCTAAGATGCTGTCCTAGATGCTATCTTAGATGCTGTTCTAGCTGGTCCAAGATGCTGTCCTAACTAGTACAGAGATGCTGTCCTAGCTGGTCAGCCCCACAAAGACCATGGTACAGAGACTTATCCATTCATCAAGTGCTTCTGTTCTTATTTCAGTTCCATTGGCCTTGTGTACATCAGGATTATCAGTCACAAGTCACCATTTCTCATTCATTGATCACACTTGTCCAGTTGTCCCTGATTTTTTATGCTCAAATTCTTGAATTAACAAGAACCTGGAAAATCTTGATTGCAGGAGTGTCTCCAACTGTAATAGCTGTTCAGTCTCCTTACATTGCTCAAGTGCAATTGTTGAGGGAGAAACTAGAAGAACATCCAGGGCTTTCAGCTGTTGAGGTTTCAACCATAGATAGCTTTCAGGGGAGGGAGGCAGATGCGGTGGTCATATCCATGGTAAGGACAGTACCACATCCGCTGTATTTCTGATTCATGTTTGTACAAGTATTCCCCTCCGTTCCTTTTTTTTTTTGTGTATATGGTTAGGACAACACCTATAGTTTATTTTTGAATTAGAGTTGTTGTCCTAACTACAACAGTTTAAAAATGGAGGTAGTACAGTTTTATTGACAGTTCGTATCAGATTACGATCATTTCATCTTTTGGTTCGAACTTCTTGATGATACTTTTATTTCTCTATTCACTCATAGGTTCGCTCGAATCCTCTAGGAGCCGTAGGATTCTTGGGTGACAGCAGGCGCATCAATGTGGCTATCACGAGGGCGCGCAAGCATGTCACCGTGGTTTGTGATACCTCTACTATTTGTCACAGCACCTTTCTGGCCAGACTCCTCCGTCACATCAGACGGTACGGGCAAGTAAAACACGTTGCCCCTGGTTCATTGGATGGTGTTTCTGGCCTTGGCTTCAGTCAACCAACTCTTCCCTCCATCAGTTAGCACTCTTGACAAAATATTGTCTTCATGACATTGTCGTACATACTCCCATCTGAACTTGTATATATGTGAAGAGGTTGGCTGTGTACATACGCTGCTCCTATATTAAGAAGGCTCAGATGGTCGTATGTACGACTATGCCATGAAGACAATATTTTTCCCGGGTATCGCTTACGTGTTCCTATTCCTGTAACTGCAGCATTGTTGACACAGGTACAAAAATGTATAGTAAATTTACAATTCAATGCCTTTTAGTGGTAATTTGGAAATTCCTCTGGAGCAACATGCTAGGTTGGCAACATTTGCAAGGTATCTCTGAACTGTCCCATCTTCCAAGTTCCAACCCCTGCTCTTTCCCTTGTCATGGACGTTCAATTTCGTGTTGTTGCTCTGCATCATGACTTGTAGCCCTCCATCCCGTGAAATCAAGGAGAAAACCGACTCCCACGCATGTAAACTTCTATTAACTATCGTTCTTTGCGCCCCAGCAATTTCCAAATACTGGTGTGCATCATCTTGCAACACATGCTTGTTGTATCTGTATGTTCAACCGTATACATGAATGCATCGTTCGTGGAGCTGTCGAAGTTGAGTGCTGAAGCCGGGACGTGCCATTTGTACAGAAAAACAAATCTGTATCTGTCCAAGTGTTAATACATCGCTGTTGTCAGTACGGGTTCGGGATACAGTTCATTCACGGTGATTCATGTGTCTGCTCAACCACTACGAGATAGACTTCAGACAATATTGCCAGCAAGACAGTCAAGTCCATTCATAAGGTTAGCGATTATTATCGGATTAATAGGTTTATCTGACAGTTTGAGAACTGCATCATTTGTCGTGCTGACTGTCTTTTTCCATTCCTCTTCGTTCTGTCTTTTGTGTTTGGTTTGTTGGTGGGTGAACCTTGGATAGAGAAAGAGGAATGAAGTTCGACGGATCTGAAGAGAGTTGGAAAGAGTTGCCGGGTTTCTCGTTTGTGTGTGAGAAATGCAAATCTTTCCCGTCGGTCGCAGGCTCAAAATTTCGCTGAGTTGTAAAAAGATCTAGGAACAATTAGAGATGTGGGAATCCTCAAGCCATAATGAAAAAAAATAATCTGACTTCTCTTTCTGTTAACACATTACAAGATATCCTTGCGTCTTAGACAAAAATGCATTGTCAGTTTATCACAGCACCAAATTCTCACCGATAGTACATCTTCATATTTCCATTCCATTTCCCTTCTCAGAAATTCAGTCCATAATCCTAGAGTAGAGGTGAACTCAATCTAGTACTACATGAATCCGCGTCAAGGAAAAAGAAAACAAGAAGACAAATAGTAGCAATATAAGATTGGTAGTAGCTCGCGCGCGCGCGTGTGTGTGTGTGTGTTTAAGACCATGGTAGTAGTAGAAGAGAAGGCTATACACTGGCCGATTGTCCTTTTCAAGCTTCCACCAATAATATCCCCTCCACTCGCTCAGCTCCAACTCCAAGACCGCACCAAATGACTAGTGGTAAACACCGTAAGGATTTTTAGCAGACGACGAAATGAGCGGCTTTCATGGACTATGCAGGCGATTCAGGACCAACGACGCTGTAGATATTGTCGCGTCGTCGTAGCCGCGATTGCTGTCTCGTCAAGATCAGACGATTTCATGGAGCTGTCGAAGTTGAGTGATCCAGGCCCTCAAAAAAAAAAAAAGTCGAGTGATTTTAAACAGGTGATGCTGCATCTCTCTCTCGTGAAGATCAGACGCGATACCAAAACTGAAATCTGCAGCTAGCTCCTGCCGATCTTACCACAACCACCAGATACTGACCCAGACAGATGAGATGCTCTGTCTCCGATGGCGCGCGCGCGGGTTATCCGCTTCTCCACCCCCCTGACTGGCCCATAAATTTGATGGATGGATGGAGACGGACATAGCTGGCAGTGGAGACAATGACGCCGCCGATGTTGCCCGGCGCCGCCGTGCTCTCCACTCGCCTCCCCGGCAATCAGGGCCACCGTCCGTCCGATGTGTTTTTTGCTCCAGCAAAGCGTGCACCTGTGGTCCTCCGATCTCGTTTCACTGGCCGTGCCCGTGCATAGGCTTTATTTGTGGGGGGAGCAGCCCGTTGCGTCAAGATATCCTCGCGTATATTGGAGGTGTTGCTTGCACGCGTTCGGGAACGATTCTTTGGAACAAAAAATCTGAGCCAACTGACGGCGACGACGAGCTAATGTAGAAGCAGGTGTCTCTCAATTACTACTAGTATGTTAATACTGGTTCTGTACTGGGAACTCTGAAGCTCTGATGATCTGAGCTGCTCTTTTCAACAATTTCATATCCATGGACCAAATATCATATGGTTTCTTATCTTGAGAAGATATCCATGGATTACTTGATCATGCAATAGAATGCATTGTCAAGGGGAAGTAAGTAATAGTAGGAATGCAGCTTTCTCCCGTTGGATTCATATTTTGTTTTGAGAAAAAGAGAGGGAACATATATGAGGATGGTCACAGAACACGCAGCTTCACGCTTCACGGACGAGTGGGTGGCTGGCTCAGGAGGTGACCGTGTTGGACTGCAACGTCATTATAGCCGAAAACGATGGTGGGCCCCGTCGATCCACATCCAAATACAGCACAACAATAGTTTGATGTCGGAACATATGCTACAGCTCAATTATAGGATTACAACAACTTACACTCAAGCTGCAAATTCAGAATACCCGTAGGCTGTAACACACATTTTTGTACTTTTATTAGTTCATATACTCACTCTTCTGTTCTCAAATTGTTTTCGTTAAACCAACAAGTTTTAGTTTATTTTTCAGCTAGAATTGTTGTCATGATGACAACAAATTTTAAAGCGTGAAGATATTAGTTGCGGCTACTACATGTCTGTGAGTTCACAAAATTTTGTATTGAATCTTTTTAAAATTTCGGTAAAAACAAAACAAAAAATATGTCTGGCTGTAGGGACATATTTTTATTATGGTAATTATGAACCACCGGTGTTGTAAAATCAGTATCTTCCTGATCCACATGCATTACCCCTACAAATAGCCACACTGCGCAAGTTGCAAGATCACTCCTAGCACGCAAATCTAGCAAGTAAAGATTGGTAGTAGATCATAGACAGCAGCCTTACGTCGTCGACCTACTACTAGTACTAGGCCTCATAATCTGTGTGATCCATTTTGAAGTGCGTCTTGCAGGATGGAGAGAACACTGATCACGTCTAACTTCGCCATGGCTGATCTCCACCCTGCCAGTGCTTCAAGATCATCCAGCCGGAGATCAGTTCATTACATCTCTCCTGCCGCTTCTGCTTCTGGTGGTCGGAACCCCAGCCCCAGAAAGACGAAGAAGAACATGTCGTCTCCACCACCGTCGGCCGCTGCCACCGCTACCGTCCTCACCTCACCTCCTGCGGCCACTGATAATGCTCAGTACACTACCCGTCCGAAGCAGCAGACAGAGCAGAAGGAGCAGGAGGTGGCCAACGCTTCGAGAGTTGCTACGACTGCAAGTAGAACGAGTCAGCCGCAGGCTCGCCGGCCTCGTCCGAAGCAGACCGCATCCCTTCCGATGGCCTTCTGCAGCGCTCTGGAGGAGGCGATCAACACGTTCATCGACCCGCCGGCGCTGCGTCCGTCTGTGGACCCGCGGAACGTGCTGTCGAGCAACTTCGCGCCGGTGGACGAGCTTCCGCCGACGCCGTGCCCCGTGGTGCGCGGCGCCATCCCGCGGTGCCTTGCGGGCGGGGCGTACATCCGCAACGGGCCGAACCCGCAGCACCTCCCGCGCGGGCCGCACCACCTCTTCGACGGCGACGGCATGCTGCACTCGCTCCTCCTCCCGTCGGACTCGGACTCGGACCCCGTGCTGTGCTCGCGGTACGTGCAGACGTACAAGTACCTCGTGGAGCGCGACGCGGGCGCGCCGGTGATGCCGAGCGTCTTCTCGGGGTTCCACGGCTTCGCCGG
Organism: Oropetium thomaeum; assembly: GCA_001182835.1. NCBI lineage: Eukaryota > Viridiplantae > Streptophyta > Magnoliopsida > Poales > Poaceae > Oropetium > Oropetium thomaeum. The sequence continues at coordinate 1,129,174 of LFJQ01000057.1, forward strand.
GCTGGCGCGCGGGGCCGTCGTGGCGGCCAGGGTGCTGACGGGGCAGATGAACCCTGCCGAGGGGGTGGGCCTCGCCAACACCAGCCTCGTCTTCTTCGGCGGCCGGCTCTACGCGCTCGGCGAGTCCGACCTTCCCTACGCCGTGCGCGTCGACTCGCGCACCGGCGAGGTGACCTCGCACGGCCGCCGCGACTTCGGGGGCCGCCTTTCCTCCGTGGGCGGCATGACCGCGCACCCCAAGAAGGATCCCGTCACCGGCGAGGTCTTCGCGTTCCGGTACGGTCCCGTCCCTCCCTTTGTCACCTACTTCCGGTTCGACGCGGTCGGGAACAAGCAGGGTCCCGACGTGCCGATCTTCTCCGTGCGGCAGCCGACCTTCCTGCACGACTTCGCCGTCACCGAGCGCTACGCCGTGTTCCCGGAAATACAGATCGTCATGCAGCCCATGGGCATGGTGGCCGGCGGCGCGCCCGTCGGGTCGGACTACGGCAAGGTGCCCCGCCTCGGCGTGCTCCCCAGGTACGCTGCGGACGAGTCCGAGATGCGCTGGTTCGAGGTCCCCGGGTTCAACATGATGCACTCGCTCAACGCGTGGGAGGAGGCCGGCGGCGACGAGCTCGTGCTCATCGCGCCCAACGTCCTGTCCATCGAGCACGCGCTCGAGCAGATGGAGCTCGTCCACTCGTGCGTCGAGAAGGTGCGCATCAACCTCCGCACGGGCGTCGTCTCGCGCACCCCACTCTCCGCGGGGAACCTCGACTTCGGCGTCATCCACCCGGGATACCTCGGCCGCCGCAACCGGTACGGGTACCTCGGCATAGGCGACCCCATGCCCAAGATCTCCGGAGTGGCCAAGCTCGACTTCGACCGCGCCGGCACCGGCGACTGCACCGTGGCGAGGCGTGACTTTGGCCCCGGGTGCTTCGCCGGGGAGCCGTTCTTCGTCCCGGACGATGTCGAGGGAGACGGCAACGAGGACGACGGTTACCTGGTGTGTTACGTCCACAACGAGCGCACCGGCGAGAATAGGTTCGTGGTGATGGACGCGCGGTCGCCGCAGCTGGACATCGTCGCCGAGGTGGAGCTGCCGGCCCGCGTCCCCTACGGCTTCCACGGCCTGTTTGTAACACAGGCCGAGCTCAAGTCACAGCAACAATGATCGAATCGCCACATGTCGCTCTGATGCTTACGTCTGTGTGCATCTGGCGCGCAATATTCAAAAAAAAAATACTGAGTAGGCCACAATATTAGCATTTACTAGCATTAAGATCTTTTGGCGACATAGCATATATACACATTAATTAACACACATGTACGAACTATTGTAGTGAAAATAGAATGTAACAGAACTGTTACAAAAGCTTCATGTATAGAGTTGATACAATATATAGAATCTGAGATCCAAACAGCTCTGACTGGACACAATGTTCATAGAGTCCTTAGACCCATCGCAAAAGCGATATATATGGTCCCAAATGCACTCATACAGACAAGTCCCGTCAGTCATAATGCACAGGGGCTACAGGATCTTCGAGGGATACAGATTTATCTCACTTCAGTATTGTTAAGTCTTAAAGCCGAATGGAAGCCTAACTTGTCATGTCCCACTTGTGAGTTCGTAACTACATACACCCAACAACTCCTAGGAGGAACAGGCAACTTACTGTTACACGATAGTACTACTACCTATCTTCACTAAAAATTCTCTGTAGCCTCAGTCATTTCTGAAATCATGTCATTTTCTTGTATCAGTATTCTCTGTAAGAGTAGTACCTAAACGAAGCTGGATAGCTCAGACACAGACTACCAACTTATTAAGATTCATGGGGCACATTCCACAGCTTAGCAAGAGATATAAATGGCATGGAAGCGTGAGAAGCACCCTCGTGTGATTCTGACGCACATCTGGTGTAAGACACGCCACTGCCAGTCAGTTTTTCTCTATGTCGTGCCCAGGTGACAAGATATAAACCAGAGATGATGAGAAGTCCTCCACTAATACTGATTAAATAAACAACACATCAGAATTAAAATAAAAGAAAATGACAACATGAATTGCAAGATACCTAGAAGAAATTGTTCATTGGTCATATTGCAATTCGGGCTGTAAATTAGTGACCCTTAGGGTCACCTCCAACCACTTTAGTTCAAACAAATGAATTTTTTTTTAAAAAAATATCAATCATTTTGGAAGAAAAAATACTAGTACATTTGCTTGAACTAAAGGACCCTAATACCCTATGAGACTTGGTATAAAATAAGTGTTCTTCACATAGATTGAAAAGGTTTCAGTACTTCTAATTCAACAATCGAACAAGTAATAAATTTATATTACAGTACCTTCCAAGGTAAATTGGGCTTCCCAAAAAAACCATAGACAACAGGGCAGAGACCACTGGCTGAAGAGGGTTATAAAGTGCCACCATAGCAGGGCCCAGAATTTTGTTGGACCATGTTAATAGAACATAATTAAGAGCAGATGCCATTACACCCTGGAATATAGGAAGAAAAATTAAGTTTGAGAAACAAACATGTTGATGCATGGCTAACACAGACTAGTGCAAAGTGCAAGCAAATCCTCTTCTGTAACACAGAATGGATGCAGAATATTAATTTGTTGTCCCATACATGGGTCCTACTCAATATACTGCATCTGTAACAAGTACCAACATATAAGTTATCAACGGCATATGATAGTATATGTATGAGATGGAGTAAGAATGTAAAACGTCCAAACTGACACTGTTGGAAAATATTAGAACAATTAATGATTGAAAACTTACAGCATATATAACAGCAGCGAACTCAGATTGAGTCAGATTCCAATCACTTTTATCATTTGTTGCGAAAACTCCAGAAATGACCATTAAAACAGCTCCAAAGAAGTATGAGTATGCTGTCAGAGAAAGACTTGATGGATAGTTCACCAAAATTGGAGCCTGAAATAGCAACAAATGGAAAGAGATAAGAATGACAGTAAAACAAATGCATCACATTGATATTTTAGAGCAAGTTATAGAAAATAATGAATGAAAGACAGTACGTAAAAGGCAGTTGAATGATTGCAGCTAAGACATCATCTATCACTGTCATCTGAAGCTCAAACCAAATTCAATATTGAATGGTCATCAGTTGGCTACACGGCAAGTCGAATATGCCCTTTCCAGAAGAAAGATTTAAATCATTGGTGCTACTTCAAGAGTGCTGAGAAGCAGAAAAGCTTTGGGCAAACTACTTAGACCAAAATGTATATAACAAAACTATAATGCTCTCAACAGGTTTTAAGGTGTATAACTTTTTCCTCTTAAATTACTGATGTGACTCAATAAGGATCGACTAGCATGCTCTGCACCTATGTATAACTGTAAGTTAAACAATCCAAACGCCCCGATTGATAAAGTGCATAAACAAATGAGTGTCTAAACAGCCTGATATCACTATACCTGTAATGCAAGATAGGTAGCCATACAGAGACAATTTCCGATCAAGCAGAGCACTCCAATGTGCCACTGTTGCAGCCCAATTGCCTTGAACAACGATAAAGTAGATCCAGTTGGCTCAGGCTGTAACATATCAACCATTACACCATGATTATGAACATCCATCTCGAAGTCCCCGCTACCAAACACTGCTGGCCCACGGTACAGCACCATAAGAACTGCCCCCAACACACAGATAATTGTGCCACCAATCTTCGCCCGGCCCGCATTTGATACCAAGCTCACTGTCTCGGTGCTGAAATAAGCGAATTGTTTCAATTCAAGAACAAATTGAACTAACTCGCGAGAGAATTTGGCGATTTAGAGACTCACCCCATGACGAGCGCTATGATGAAGGTGAAGACAGGAATGGACGGCTGAATGGCCGCGGCGTAGGTGGGGTTGGTGTAGCTGAGTCCAAGCAAGAATAGCAGCTGGTTGCCAAAGACGCTGCATGCCGAACACTTGAGAGTATCAGAGAAGGAAATTCCACTGCAGCATTTTGTTACAGAGCCCACTTCGTGCCTCTGACTTGAGGAGTGACCAGGCAGTTTACCCTGTGAGCCCGAGGACAAAGAAGGAGGCGACGAGGCGCCAGGTGAGAGGCGGCGGGCGCGCCTGCGCGGGGGATCCGCGGTGCTGAAAGAAGGCGAGGGGGGCGAGGACGGAGAGGGCGAGGAGGTCCCGGAAGACGCAGAAGACGACGCGGTTGACGCCGACGTTGAGCGCCTGCTTGGCGATGACGTGGTACCCAGCATAGACGAGCTGCACGCCAACCATCGTGACGTGCGCCCGCCTCGCCTCGCTTTCCCGCTCTCGCGCCGCCATCGCCGCCGATCCCGCTCTGCCCTTCGGGCTCCGGGCTCCGCCTTAGGTCGCCGTCCCTTTGCCGTTAATTTTGCTCACCTGTCATTGAGCCGCACCTGGTTTCATTGGGCCTGGCTTCTTTGCTAGGTTAGCGGGGCCGTCCGCTTCACGAATTTCGCTCCGTCTACCATATGCTTCCATTTTTAATGAGCAATCTCTCCCCAATTTTCAGTTTAGGACAGTCATTCTTCCTATAGAATCAAATCCACTGCAAGTTGATTTTTTTAAAAAATAATATTGCATACCAAGTGGACTGGTAGGATGGACCTGTGGAAAATGATGTATAAGCGCCTAAGTTTGTAGCTGGAATCCCAGCATACTATTTCTTTGCATTGCATTCAATAAAGAAGGCGATGCATTTTTTCTAAGAAATGTGCATGTTTTTATTTTTTGACAAAAAGTCATATGTATGTATTACAAAAAGTTACATATGTAATTCAATGGGTATATACAGTTGCATACTGCTTCTATGTTTTTGTTGTTGACGTTTTACTAGTATAAATTTGTATTAAAAAACATCACGGAAAAAAAACCGAGGTAGTACGTTACATTGGGACTCTGGAGCAGAGCTGACTTTCCATGTGGTATGGATCATTCATTCAACATCCTAAGACTAGTCGTTATGTCTAACAAAAGCGAATGAACATAAGCCATCCACTTTTTAGTTGTCAACCCTGTGCGTACATATTAGTAACCGGACTGATCCGTGGAAGGAAAAACAACACTGTTGTCCAACTCCAACCCATATTCATTCAAATATTCTCTTTAGCATGTCTCTATATAGATACTGTTGCAGGAAATAACAGATGTTGGGTACAAACACATAAACCCAAGTTAGCAGCTTGCGAAGATGCCACATTAATTCCAAATTCTTGAAAGAGATATAGAGGAATCCAAAAGCAAGTTCCCACTCTTCACGACTTGAGAACCATTTTCAGGTGATTCTGATGCGCAATTTACATAAGAAGGTCCAAAGCCGATCAGCTTTTCTCTGTGCCGAGCCCAAGTGTCAAGGTATAAACCAGAGATGATTAGAAGCCCACCAATAATGCTGCAAGCAACAAAGCATAATATACTTCAGAGTTCAAATCAAAGAACCAGAACGTTATGGGTGGCTAGAAAGAACATTTGTAGTTCGTCGATCAATTTTAGAGCAGAAGTAGGAGGCCGACAGCAACATATTATTAGGTGAGTTTCTGGAGCAGTAAACTACGCACATTAGAACGAACTACACACTGTATAAGGATTGACAAACTTATTTTTACCTCCCGAGGTATACTGGGCTTCCCAGGCAAAGCATTGACAACAGAGCAGAGAGAACTGGCTGGAGGGGGATATACAATGCCACCATAGGAGGGCCCAGAAGTTTGTTGGACCACGTTAATAAAAAAGTATTGAGAGCAGACGAAATAAATCCCTGGAATATGTGAAAAAAAAATTTTGAGTTGGTGACTAAATTTCTATTCACATGATATGCAATTCAGTACCCTGTATTAGCACAACCAAAAAAAATCAAATATATATAATATCATATGTATGTGATAATGTATGAATGCAAGAGGTACAAATTGCAGCATGCCACACTAAACTACATCTCGGAACAGTAAATTTACTGCATTCCTTACAGCATAGACAACAGCAGCAAACTGGGATTGAGTCAAAGTCCAGTCATCTCTGTCACTTGTTGCAAAACCAGAAATGACCATCAGAATAGCCCCAAAAAAGTATGAGTGTGCTGTCAGTGACAAGCTGGAAGGGTACTTCTTCAAAATTGGAGCCTGCCATAGCATTATAGCAACAAAGAACAAGATAATCATAAAACAAGAAAGGCATCATAAAATATTATATGGAATTCTACTTCATTTCCCATCCAAAATAAGAACTATACTTTGTTGATATCCTAATAGTATGAGTTTCAGTGTACTCAAAGGCAAAAAAATAATAATTTAAATGCAAAATGGTGTTATCCTAGAATGTAGGATACGTATTTCTAATGAATAATAATTTTCGTCATTACACAAAATGGTAGTTTGCATAGCCATGATAAATCAATCTAACTGTTCAAATGCATGCTGCAATGATGTCTTCTTGCTCGGAAGAGAATTGAGCCCATCGATGTGTTGCCTTTCTATTCTACAAGACAATGGGGAGAGGCAGCGCGCAAATTTTTTAAGACTGAGAACATATTCAGTTTGGATCCTCAGCATTTAGTTCAGATATAGCAACTCCTAATATCCAAGAATGTTCTTGATAGTTACAACAAAGAAAATTATAAAGCCATGTTCTTCAATTACAGAAGTAACTTCCTAAGGTTAGCTGAAGTTGTGCTGCACCTGGGCTTGAGCAGAAATTAAGAAGTTTTCAAGCGCACCAATGTGACTTCAATAGAATGTCAGCCAGAAAATGGTTATTACCTGAAAAGCTAAATAAATGGCCATACAGAGACAGTTCCCTATCAAACATAACACTCCAATGTGCCACTTTTGCAACTCCAAAGGCCCGGCCGGTTCAGGATGTGAGAGGGCAGGCTTGATACCATGACTATCAAGCTCGAGCTCTCCGTTACCAAACACAGCGGGCCCTCTGTACAGCACCATGAGGACGGCACCTACCACACAGATGATGGTGCCACCAACCTTGGCCCGGCCCTCACTAGATACCAGATTCACTTTTTCGGTCCTGAAACACGCGAAATGTTTAAATTTGTGGCAATAGAACCTTGAAAGTGCAATGCCGAATGAAAAAGACTGACCCCATGATCGCAGCTAAGATGCAGGTGAAGACAGGAATGGACGGCTGAATAGCAGCGGCGTAGGTGGGGTTGGTGTAGCTGAGGCCAACCAAAAACAGTAGCTGGTTGCCAAAGATGCTGCATTGCATACACACCAAGGCGTCAAAGCATATTTGACGGGCCACTGCAGCTGCAGCAGCAGCAGTGGTGCGTCAAATCCCAGATGAGTGAGCTTACCCTGTAAGCCCGAGGATGAAGAAGGAGCCGAGGAGGCGCCATGTGAGAGGTGGCATAGGCTTGGCATGAGGTCCTCGGTGTTGGAAGAAGGCGAGGGGTGCGAGCACGGCGAGGGCGAGGACGTCGCGGAAGACGCAGAAGACGACGCGATTGACGCCGACGTTAAGCGCTAGCTTCGCGATGACGTGGTACCCGGCGTTGATGAGCTGCGACCCCACCATTGCCGCGTGCGCCCACCTCCCCTCTCCGTCCCGCCCTCCAACCGCCATCGCCGCCGATGCCGATCTCTGCCTCCGCCTCCGGTCAACTTCGAATAGCAGTAACGACGTTTGGCGGGCCTAGTGGTGAACGTTTTGGGCTCTACTGGGCCGTATGGTAATCCAGAACCATAGTTTCTTAGTCAATATGCTAGGGTATGATACAACGTCAGCATGCTTTTACACGTATTTTTAAAATTTTGTCAAATCTATAAAACTATAACTTATGGTTCAAATACCTTTAGTGATAAAGTTAAATATTATAAATATATAATACTTATTAATTTTTTTAATAAGAAGAATGAACAAAGTTGATGTAAGAAATCAACTACGAGAATAATTAAAAACCGAGGGATTATAATATTTTTTATCATTATATTAATCTGGAAGGAAATTTATTAGTACACTAATAATTGATAAAAATTCATGTAAAAATACTATATACTTTTTTCATACATTATGATGCCCACTAGTACCATAGAAGAATGTTAATTTCAAATTCAATGTGCATTGGGAAAACAAAAACACCGTATGTATTTTTTGTAAGGGGTTTAAACTGAATCAAATAACATAGTTGTGTGGGTAAAATGAATTAAAAAAATATTTTAGGGGGTCATCTACTTTAATTGCATTGAGGATCCCCCCCCCCCAAATTTTATTATAATTTCCTTTTGAACTACTGATATTTAAAATATGATTTATAATTTTAGGTATTTGAAAAAAAAATAAATAATATGAGAGATCAAAGTTGATGATAGATGTCAATACGAGAGCCATTAAAAAATAATGGAGTATAGTTTGTAACCATTGATTACGCCTCCACTTCAAGCCAAAAATGGGTTAATAAATCAGAAAGATGTGGGCTGGGCTTCTTTCACCATCACAAGGTTTAAACCTAGAAACGGCCATTATCTGCTTTGTTGGGCTTGGAGTCTCTAGCCTAATCGATCTGCATTTCGAATTTCAGAAAAATCTCGGACAGTACTTTCGTAGTTTAAGCTTAGTTGACTCCATAGGTCTATTATATTATATCATAGATAGTATCACGACATTGCTTGTTCTTCGAACTTCGAAGTCCAAACGTCAGAGTATATCTAAGCAAACAATTCTGCTGAGTCAGCAGTAATGTATCGTGGGGGTTTATATGAGATAGAAGCACATGGATTCATATTCATTGTGTTGCCACCTGTCCTGTTTTTTTTTTTTGGAGAGGGGGGGGGGGTTCTCAAACTGACAGTATCGCTCACTAAATAATAAACACCGTCCCTAATTTTGAAAGTCAATCTAATCGATTATCCTTAAATAATCAATTATCCTACAACCTGTTGACAAAAAAGTTTTGTTTAAAAAAGTGTATTATTAGCATATGCCATGCCCTCAAAATTGGCATTACAATATACAGTACTCGGGATACTGTGTCGCTCAGAGGTCCTGCTAGAAGTAAGCAACTGTATTCTAGTATATGTTTGACTGATATTGCATTATCATGTACAACCAGTTGGCGGGAAAACTGCTCATTGACCAACTGCATATGGTCCTTGTCTGAAGGGGTTTCATTTTCAAAGTCAAAGGGGAAAAAGGCGAGCAGTAGCATATTCATCAGGCATGCACAGCACAGTTGAGCTATTACAGTTGACCTTAACCAAGCACATAACTCAACTAAAAAACGAAGTACAGTACAGGTCAGGAAAAAAATAGCAGTTGAGTTTTGACTCGATCGATGATGCCTCATAAAACTAATGCGATGGTTGCATAATCTCCGCCACCTGCTGCAAATTATAAAAACTCCTGGAAGTCCCATCTTGCAGCAAAGCACAGACCAATAATCTTGGATGATTCATGCATGAGGACGCTGCTGACATGGCTGTTCATCTAGTACGTACTGTACTTACATTTTCAATTAAATACAAGCGGGGTTGCTCGATCTGAAACAGACGTGTGTGCGGCTCGCCCCTGTTTCTTTCTGCAGCTGGAAGCCACAATAATTATCATTTTTTTTATTGCAAATATATTGCATCGAGCGTACAGATTTGGTCCCTTCTCGCGTATATATATGATATATACAAGTTGCTTGCTAGCTTGCTGGATCATAAGCCAAACGTGTGGATATAAATTGTAAGCATGAAGACAAGAATGCCAAGCGATAAACATGGAGCCGGCCTGGCAATACAGCCGGAGCATAATATTACTTCATATCACTTTTTTCTGTTAAAAAATATCATCATATTATTTTATAGATGTCATGATGTATACTCCTTCCATTCTAAAAAAAGAAAACAAAATCTTTTAGAACAATGATACGGTCTCAAAAATATAATGTATTATCCACTATAAGACTATTTGTTGAAAATGATACTATATGTATATGTTTTTTATAAAAGTATTTTTTAAGACAAATCTACGTTGGGAGTATGCTTTTCATATTTTTGAACTTCACAACTTTAAAGTTATTCATGATTTGTGTTCCTAATGTTTGATCGTAACCTTGCCTAAAATGACTTTTTTTAGTTAGAGGGAGTGTATAGTATTGTTATTTGATATACTACATGCATCTCGCAAAAGAAAAGGATTAGTAATTCACCAGCTAGGTGTATGGCATAACGTAGGGTCAGATTAGTAATTATTTAAGAGGCTATGTTGTATTTTAGCTCCAGGCAAAACTGGCAATCATAAACAGAGGCGTGAACTCTTCAACTCGATCCTTAGGACTCAAAACCCAAAAGAAAGGAGTAGTTTATAGTATATGTTAACGCATTATTGCTTACAGATATTTACAAGATGCATGCATGCTCTAGTAGTAGCTCCTTAAGACGTAACCTTGCACGTTGACATAAACATCGCCCGCTTTGATTTTTGCTTTGACAAAATTTGCAACGTCAATTCCCCCCTAAAATCTATTTGACGACGCTACAAAATATACACCACACCGTGTCATGATCAGAGTAGAGAACTCCAGCCTGATCTTGATATTAAAATACATGAGGGTGCCCTCTCTCCTCATACTACACCCACACATCTCATCCTCCAAGGAACTAATATGAACGATGTCCGTATCCTAATTAAGGAATCCTGTGGAAAATTCTTACGGTTTGGTCTTACTCTTGTTCTCTGTGCATGACAAGTTGACTTTTACTCCCTCTTTTTTATTTTACTGATGTTTAGACAAGAGATGTAGCTTATTCTTAAACTAAGATTTGTGTCCTAACGTAGCAGGTAAAAAAAAATTCGCGAAGGAAAGTAGCAGGTAAATTCCACGGGAAAATTAACAATATAGGAATTTGATTAAACCATTTATTTCTTCAGAGAATGGGATAGCCTAGAAACGAAACATCAAAAAGTCCTTTTCGGGAGACTTGGTATATCCCTCACAGAGGTTGACTTATCCAACGATTAGAAAAATAGTATACCACACCGTAATACTAATACTAACTTACATAAGCAATATCTGATCAAAGATAAACTTTTAAAACATGTATATATTTTTTTTTCTGCGAATGCGCGGGCATCCTAGCTGCAGTGCAAGATCCATGTCACGCCACGTTTCGATATAACCTGCCCATGATGGCAATGCAGTAGCTAAGATTTTTTTTTTCTTTGCTTTAATTTCCCAAGCATACACACACACACACCAATCTTTCTTCTGATATATATTTTTTTCTCGTGTTGACTTCTCATAAGTAGTACGAATAATATTAATTGCGAAAAATTCTGCATAGACTTGGTCTAAATTAATATTTGTGAGGTGGTGGACGACCTTACTATACCTCTTCTTCAGAAGTATGGGTTGACTTTAACTTGATGACATTTAAAACCAAACATGACGAAAACGGTTGCATGTATTTGGACACAAAAATGCTCGCGTTGACATGTTATTATTTTCACGTGTGACACGTAACATTTGGTGAGAGCCGTCGTCACCCAAAACAAGAGGACGGCCGCACGGTCGCGCCACGTGTGTGGGTCAAGCAGCTGGCCTGACAACCGGTGCCGGCGTGCCGCGGTTTTCCGTCTATGGCCTGGTTTCTCCCCTCTTTCGTTGTCTCTGTGTACACTCGAACACACCGATAGGCTGGCTCTCGTGGCCTCGTGCGAGTGAAGACGCTTTCCAAATGTTGCCGCGAGAGGATATATACGGCACGCGTTGAAAACAGTTGGCAGCAGTATCGATCGTGCTAGCTTGGTTTTACAGATAACCACATGCATGTGAGATGATGACTTGATGAGAGAGTGGACAAAATTGCGACGGCCATGTACTAACAGAGCGGACAAAAAAACGAAAAAAAAAAAAGGGGGAACCGAGACGGATGCATGAGTGTGGCGCCTCTAGGTAGGAGTAGCTAGCAGTGCGCCAGCTCGCCGGGCCGGAAATGGACAGGACAGGTCAGCACACAGGACGGCCGAGAAGAAAGACGAGTACGGAACCGGAGGCCAATCAGCCTCAGGAGGCGAGTTCGTCACGCGCGGCCACAGCAAGAGAATGCATTACTCTATGCTCACAACAGGGGCGCGGCCAGATGGATCGATCACCGGTGGTGGAGTAAACAAATCCGGGCACTGATCCGCCTGTCCGCCGGGGACGGAGAGGGATCATCGATCGGAGTGGTGGCGGAGAGTTCACGCGCTAACTGCCTGTCGGCTCGTGACCCCGCCCCCGGCCCCCGCCCGACTGGCGGAATGAATGATTGGCACAGAGAATAGGATTCCATCTGTCTCGAAGCCATTAGAGACACTGGCGACTTGTTTGCTGCGCTGCGCGTGCCCGCTCGCTTCCGGGAAGCTTCGTCGCTGCCTGGCGCTTCTCTTCCGGCTGCCTCGCGCAATGCTCCTCTCTCTCTCTCTCTTTCCCATGGGATGGTGAGCTGCGATCGACCTGCCAGCAGCCTGCATGTGTGTTTCCATCGCGGTTTACAATATGTTCCCCTGCGTGTCCCAAATTAAAAGTCAATCAGGCTAACCTATCCTCTGCTAGTACGACAACACTTGCGCGCTGCTCAACCCGATGGGGAAAATCAGGGCGTTACTAGTTTAGTGCGAGATCCGATGAAGATGGAAAAACAAAACTAATCCAATCATGCTGCTCAATGGGCGTCTCTCACTCACCTCATCAATCCGAGATTATAAAGAGTTCATCATAGGCCACGGCCTGTGCTACTGCTAGCCCACCCAGTGTTAGCCCCTTGCGTGGTCGGAGAGACAGAGTGCCTCTTTTTTATTTTTTTGATTGGGGGGGAGGGGGTGAGGGTGGGGAGACAGGGAAGCAGAGAGAGACAGTTAAGTTAGATTAAGAGCTAGCCTGAAGCATAAATCATAAAGCAAATGCACAAAGTTTCTCTTCTATTTGGGTTGATTGAAAGAAAACATCACTTCTGCAATGCAAAACACTCTTATTGATCTAACTATGTGTTCCCTCCATTCATAAATAATTAGCATCGTTTTTACCATTTACCTTACTCAAAATTTATTTCAGATGTCTAAAATTATAAATCCTATTATCAAGTACAAATCATGACAAGCATATGATATTTATATTATACTCCTTAAATAAGATGAATGGTCAAAGACGATAATAAATATCTACAATGTTAATAGCTTGTGAACAAAGAAAATACATCGGCACACAATTACGACAACAGGACTCAAGAAACAACTCCGTCTCCAGCTTGTCCTGCCAAACGGTGTAACCTAGAAGTGCTTCATGCTCCAAATTAGAGTTTGGAGTCGTTTTGAGTTTGTACTAGGAGTCTGAAGACACACCAGATGGAGCCGTTTTATTAAATGACTTTCAAAAGGTACTTTCGCTCTAACAACAAATAAGAAAAGGTACTGTTTTCAAAAGGAGTTAGAGAAGAGCCACTTTATTAGGAGTCGAAGCTTGCCAACCAAGGATTTAAAGAATAAACCCTATTAATTTTTATAACCACCTCTACCTTTTTTCTCCAAGGACGTGTTCCGTTACGTGTACTTAAACAAAATATAAAGGTATTGCAAGAGCCATTTCTAAGGTTCCAAGAGGCTGTGCTGCAATTAATGTCATAAAACTAGTGTATTTTATTTCCTCTCTACCATTTAATTTATCTTTAAGTGGGGAATGTCGACATGTAGGGCAAGCTGTGGCGGGACCTAATTGGGTAGGAGGGTAGAGGTTATAGGTGTCATGGAGAGAGCATGGAAGCCATCGAGGTGGACCTTTAAAGGAACTAAAATGGAGTTTAGATTGTTGCGAATGGTGCCACATGGGACTACTCAGAGGCAGCGGGAGGAGCTTGCATCATGGGACATGGAGATCAAGCCTCTGATGACCTCTAGGTTATCAGTCGAGGCAGTGCTACTGAACATTTTGACATGAGGCATCTGGAAACACGCTTCTTAACCATCGCTAGCCATTGCAGGTTGGTCTGAAGACGCAAAGGGGATGGGGATGTGCGGCATATTGTCCCAAGCACGAGCATGGCTCACTAATTTATAGGGCGAATGCTCTAGAAACCAATTGGGCTGGTACGTCTTGTAGCTGGCGTGTGACGAGACGAGCGCAGTTTGGTTTCCCTCACGTGAGGGCAAATATAAAGGATCTCTAGAAAATTTTATGGCATGAGTATGTTTTAAAGCACAACTTGGCGTGGATGCATTATATTGACAAGTTTATAGCATAGGGTATTATACAACACTTGTTGGAGTTGCATGTAAAAACCAAGCTAAATGGGGATCTCAAGAGGCTAATATCTTAGATGAAGACCACAAATTTGATTACTTCGTCCACACAAGAGCACTTGACAATTACAGAAACCTTTTCCAAAAAAAAAAGTTAAGAGGGATTTAACCACCGGAATAAGAGTACGGATGGAATAATTTGAAGATGGCCCCAACCACAATTATGGTTCTTGTGGTTGACCCGTAGGATCCATTCTATATTCCAAAGTCTAAACGATACTTATTTTAGGGGTCTAGTGTAGGCTTTGTTGTTCCTTGAAAGCATGCACGGACACATCACATGAGGCGATCAAAGATACTTATAGCTTATTTATTAGCTAAATGGCCAGAGAATATGGAGCAAAGCACAATGTTCATGCACTTGGAGATTAAATTAGTGGTCGTTTCAGAATGGAGCCATTTTCTCTCTCTTTGAGTTGGACGAAACAATACAAAGGGCGTCGCTCTCCGCAGGATGACGACGTTCCTCCCTTTTGACTCCGGCGATGCGTCCATCCATCGGAAGGATGGATTATTCGCTGCCAGCCTGCTTTCAGGCGGACAACCTAGCTAGCTAAAGTTACATCCCAATCAGGGTCTCTTTCGCGTTTTTTTTTTCTTTTTTGTTCCTCTCTCTCATCTCTTCTATTCTCCTATAAAAAAAATCTAGTAAGAAAGAAAGATCAAAATGGGTTTTTGTTTTACAGAGGAATTAAGCGCCACTTCTTTGTGGCGTTGGCTGATCCCTACTAGTGACTGACTGACACCTACGCCTAATCTTCTTTGTCTTTGGTCTTCGTCTTCCGGCTGTCCTACCAGCTGAAGAAGAAGAAGAAGAAGAATCTGTACACGGACTGGAGGACGGGCTTTGCGTTATCTTGGAACAAATTGGTCCCCGTGCCGTCCCGTCCGATGTCGACTGACCGCGGCCAATTCCGGCCGGCCGCGGTTTTCCGTTCCGTTGGGTACGGTTCTCTCGTACACCACATAGCAATACCGCCGCCCGTTTTGATGTTTTCAGTCCTTGCGGGTGAAGGTCATGGGCAGGCCGTTGAGCGGCAGCGCGAAGGGGCCGAACTGCACGCCGCTCTCGGACTCGGACGTGGACCACCTGTACTTGGTGGCGAGGTGGTGGAACATGACGAGCATCTCCAGCTTGGCGAGCTCGTTGCCCGGGCACGAGTGGGTCCCGTTCCCGAACGGCATGAAGGTGTTGGGCTTGGGAGCCACCTGCAGAAGCCACAGGCTTGTGAGATGACATGTTTGTTGAGGCAGCTAGCACTAGCTAGCAGGGGAAATGGAAACTTGACGATGGGCGTGAGCGACCATGACCGGCTCAGCAACAACTCACCTCGAATCGGGACGGATCGAACTTTTCTGGGCAGGGGAAGTGGTCGGGGCTGTGGTGGATGTTCCGGAACAGGGGAAGCACTTTCCAGCCCTTGGGGATCAGGTAGCCTGCAGGACGAGATCGATGGCGATTGAGTTAGTCTATTCATTCAATTTCTCTTTTTTCGGTTATTAGGAACGCGTCCCGTCCGTCCAGTTCACGCGCAGCGGCGCACGACAGGGACACTGCCATGAGTAGATAGCTGGAAAATGGAATGGAACCGTCCTCACCTTGGTACTCAACGTCCTCCACGGCCTCCCGGAAGGTGAAGGAGAGGATGGACGCGACCCGCATGGTCTCCTGGATCACACGGCCCGTCATGCGCATCCGTCGGGTGTCCGCCCACGTCAGGGGCTCGTCAGGGGAGCCTTTCGACCGCGCTATCTCCTGCTGCTCGTCCTGCAGTTCGGTATAATATCTGTCAGTCTTCCCCTTCCTGTTGCTTTGGAGGCACTGCCGGCGATCGAATCGAATCGAATCAGAATGGAACTTACGATGACGGCCTTGAGGACGGTAGGGTGGTCACCGAGGAACTTGACCATCCATGTCAGGACGCTGGCGGTCGTGTCGCGGGCGGCGAAGATGACGCCGATGACGTTGTCGGCGATCTGGGCGTCGGTGAGCGCCTCGCGGCCGTCCAGGAAGGAGGCCAGGAGGTCGCTCTTCCCGCTCTGCTGCTCCTGCCGCTCGCGCCGGGCGGAGATGATGTGGGCCACGATGGCGCCGAGGCGCTTGCGGGCCTTCATCGCCTTGTGGAACAGGGTGCCCGGCAGGTTCACCGGCATCGAGTTGTACCCCTTCTCCAGCGTCAGGTAGCACTGCTTCAGCTCCTCGATGTACCGCATCTCTTCCTCGCCGAAGATGGAGAGCAATGCCACATTCAGCGCGTACTGTAGTCACAAACCCAATCAGCACATCGTTCGGTTTGGAAACAGAGCAGAGCAGATAGTAAGTAGGAGAGCAGTGGAGGAAAGAGATGTCGGCCCACAACTCACCGTCTTCATCTCCTGGAACGTGTTGACGAGCTGCCCGTCCCAGGACTGGAGGCAGCGCAGCGCGATGGCCTCGATGGCCGGCACGGATCCCCGGATGGCCTCGGGCGAGAAGGCGCGGGAGACGAGGCGGCGGAGGTGGGCGTGGTAGTCGCCCTGGTGCTGGAAGAAGATGGCCTGGGGCCCCAGCATGCGCTCCTTGCTGGCCGGGAAGGTGGGCTTGAAGAGGTGCGCCTGCTTCACGAGCACGAAGCGCGCCGCCTCCGGGCTGGACACCATGATGCAGGGGCACCCCAGGATGTGCGTCTTGAAGATGGGCCCGTACCGGTTCTGCTTCCGGGCGAAGAACACGTTCGGGTTCTTGGACGAGTAGAGCTGGAACGTCTCGCCCACGTAGGGCCACCCCATGGACCCGGGAGGCAGCGGAGGCAGCGCCTTGCCGCTCGGCGAGGCCTGGCGCCGCGCCCCCGCCCTCCGGCCGCGGACGGCGCAGGCGAAGAGGATGAAGGGCGCGAGGAGGCACAAGAAGAGCAAGAAGGCGCCCATGGCTATGCTATACAGACTCTGCTACTACTTGCAGTTGCAGTGGTAAAGGAGACGAGCAAGTTAAGGCTTCAGGAGAAGGAGGAGACCTGCTGCCGGAGACAGAGGAGAAGGAGATGTGGGCGGTGGTGCTGTTGGGATGAAGGCAGAGGAACCGGGAGGTGGCAGGTATTTATAGATTGGCGGTGAGCCTCTCGCCCCCCTCAAAAATCTTTTACCACCACTAGTAGCCTCTTCGACGCGCGCTGGCTGGACTGGAACAGGAGCTGCCCCTGCCCCTGCGCGCCAGGGAAAGAATGAATTATTGCGCGATTAATTTGAAAAATAATAATAAAGGAAAGTGGAGCAATCAACTGATTAACCACGCACGGCACGGCCCCCTCTCTCCCAGCTCCAGCTCACACCTCTCCCTTTCTCCGCGCACTAGCGGCTACCACTGTGCTCGCTCTCGTACTCCTCCCGGATCTCATCCCAGTGCTATAATGCAGCTCGATTTTTTGGACGCTTGCTTACCCATCCTCCTGGCCTCGCCACTGAATCAGCTGGCGGCCCCTGCTAGTAGCTCTCGGCTTAGTTGGTCCCAAATGAATCGCCAAACATATCTACTGATCGAGACAATTTTATATTCCTAACTCCAATTAATTAAAAAAAATCGATCGAGGCCCTTCTAGTAGGACAGGAACTGGTGTTCAGCAGTGTAGTACTTATTTTCGTGATTAGATTATGGTTGGAAGATCAAGCCCCGGGCTGAGCTCAAGCGATACGGATGTGAATCCTCTCTTCAGTAATTCCAATACTACATTAAAAGTCACTGATGTGTGAATCTGAACCCACATGTCAGCCACCGAGAATTACTGCAGAAGATCCGGGAGGAAAATGACGGCCATCTTCCTGGTATCACTGATCAAGCATGTGAGTACGATTTCAAAATTATTCTGATTTTCCGATGGGATTACACGTGTTCCAGTGATACATACGAATATACGATCACGTTGAGGAAGTGGCGGTACATACTGCAATTTTTTTTTTCTTCTCTTCCTGTTTGGAATGCTCGCAAAATAAAATGAGGATGTGTGGCCATGCAAGGAAGAAGAAGAAGAAGAAGAAGAAATGAAAAGAGAGCGAGAGGCAATCATAGTAGGTTAACATCCCAATCAAAATTTCAAATGCAACCATGTGCAGTCAGACGAGTTGACCTTTGCACGGAGAGGCGGACAGCTGTGAGGAGCGTAAATCAATTCGTGCGAGCCTGTGCAGCATTGTTAGACTTATACTGTATATATATCTTTTTCCCTGATTCAACACAAAATATCTTTTTGCTTTTGGACTCTCGCCACGTGTCTCCGTGCTTGAAGAAGGATACCATACGTACGTTTCCCCTCTTTCTCGTCATCTTCCTCGATCGCTCTGAGAGGACCATGCATGCAAGCAAGGGACAAGTGGCAATAGAGGAGATTATCGACTCGTTCTCTATTATCTCGTTTACTAACGTCGTAGGAAATACGTACGTACATGAGAACGTTTTTGAGAAATACAAGTATATCTTTTCGGATACTAAGTGTCATGATTCAAGCGTATACTCCACGTATTTTCTCTTTAGCTATACAGTGGCATTTGCTTTCAGGCCGCCATGACCTTCTAGATGCATGCGCCATGCAAAAAAAAATTAAAGCTGTTTTTATCTCATCGAGTTATCATGGCTAGTACTACATTAGTCATTATTATGCAAAAGTTCGGCCGCGTAAGCTACTACTACTAACCAGCAGCAAGCAGGCCGCCGGGCACATGCCTATGCATATGCTTCACGTAAGAGAGCAAGTGAAACTTGACCCTTTTGGATTTTTTTATTCCATTGCTGGCGGAACATATCTCCAGAGACGACAGACGGTGTGCACGCAGTACACACAACATAATCAAATCGTGGTTCGATTTGATATGATATGTCGATCGAGAGGATATTTTCCATGTAAAAAGCAGCGATCGATCATATCGAGAGGACACCTTTGCATCATGTGTGTTGGTATGGGTTCTCATTAGCTCGATCGATCGTGTGCTAACTGGTTTTTGCATCTTTAAAAAAGGTAGTGTAGTACTTGGTTTCTGTCAGGAACAACGAAAGTTGCGGCGGCCGGCGTACGTCAATCAGCGGAAGGATCCCGCGGGTGTCGCAGCATCCAGATTTTGATCCGAAGAAGCGTAGGTAAAAATATATAAAAGCCGCCGCGTACGTGATGTGGTCGCGATTCGGGTAGATTCTCGTGCTGAAAAAAGGGTCCACATGCAGCATGGTAGTATCTTAGTTCCATATGCATTTGGATTGGAATATGCTATCGATGGAGGAAGATGGAGCTAGAAGCTGGGGTTGGCAGTGAGTACGTAGTGGGTCGGACCACAGCACGTACGCCGCAGCAGGGCGCTCCATGCTGAGTTACCAGCCATGTTGGCGCGCCGCCGGCCTGGGCACGTAGTACCGTGTTCCGGCCGGTAGACAGCCAGCAGCCCTGATGACGCCACGCGCGATCGAGTCGGTGGCGCGCTTGCGCGTGGCGGGATCGATGCGTACGTAAGTGCTAGCATGCGATCAAACGAGACGTCAAGCCCTCGGACTCGATCATGATATGCCCCGCCGGCCGCCGCCACAGGAAACCAATCAATCGCCGCCGTGCCGGCCGCTTCCTCGATCGGCTACTACACATACTGTACGTATACTACGTGCGATCTAAATCAGGTGTCAAGCCCAGACTCATTCACGCAGGCAGGCACGACGACTCTTCCGTCCGTCCGGCGTTGTTGTTGTCTGCTTCGTTTGTTGCAGCCTCATGCCGGCGAACCGGTCAATGCGGCCGGCCCCTCGCCACCGCGGACGGACACCTGCGTGCCGCGTTTGTCCCTCAATGCAAGACACAAAAACGATGCGAGCACGTACTCCCGGACGATCGAGCTGCACAGCACGTACGCGCGCGCGCGCCGGATCTCGCCTTCATGCAAGGTATACTATTGATCGAATCTCTAAACATTGACGGTCTGAGTTTGGAACGTTCCGGTCCGGGGGCCGTAAAACGTCTGCCGCGTGTTGCCCCTAGTTGCTAGGAACCAAAAAAATATCCACGAGCGCGCGCAAAGCCAGGCCCGGCCGGCCGGCCGCGCAGCCGGGGTCTCGAGGCGAGAGTACTACTACGAGAGACCGAGGCGGCGTTACGGCGCCGCGACGAGCTGGCCTCGTTTACATCTCCGTCACGAGGTATACGTGTCCGGCTGAATGATTAATTGGTGCCCCGTTCGATCTCTCCGTCCTCCGATCCGTGCGTCGTCGTCAATCTGCATGCTGCTTGCGCGCGTTTTGACCCGTCATCGACCGCTTCCCTCCGGCCCTGCTGCTGCCCAGCTCGAGGCGGCGCCGCAAGCCACCACAAAAGGCGCACATGACAGAGCTCGCTGCGTGGACGACACGGTCGGTGCGTGCATGCAAACATATATCGACGACGAAACTTCGAGCGAGTTCCGGTACGGTCCCGTTTGCAATGCGTGCCGGCCGCCGTCGCACGGGGGCATGCGGCCGGCAGAGCGCCCGTTTCGGCACGTACGTCTCGTTGCTGCGCGGCTCCTTGTCATTTTGGGTAAAGTAGCATACACGGTGCACCCGCGCGTGTCCGGATAATTTACTCGGCCGGCTCCGGCCCCACACCCCGATGCATCAATCAGAGAATCACCATGCGCGTCAGAGCCCAAGTCACGCCCCGGCCCGGAGCCGGCCGGCGGTTGACGGCGACGGCTACTAACGTACGGGATGGGGCCATGCACATATGCATATGATGCCCGGCCGGCGACTCGTCGTCCCGGGGAATACGTGGCCAGCGGGCGCGCGGCGGGCGGCAAACTCTATGCGGGGGGATGTGGCAATAGCAGGTCATTTTGGTGGACCGAGCGCATGCATGCTCGCAGCGTGCAACAGCTGGGTCGTGACTCGTCGTGACGGATGCAAAAGCATTATTCAAAACGGCTGGCCCTTCTCTTTCTTTTTCTTTCGTTCCCTTTGTCGTGACGACACCCGACATGTGAGCTGCTCCTTAATTTGGACACGAAGAACGGCGCGAAAGCGCGCCAAAATCGGTAGTGTGCACTGCTTTGCTACGCAGGTCCACTACATACCGTATACTATGAACACAAAATTATTATTTTTGCACTGGTTGCCTAATTAAAAAAGTAGCTAGACATGACAGGACATGAACATTTTTGGGGATGGACCAGACTGGGCCGGGCCGGGCCGGGCTGGACCCAATCAGGCCAACAAAAATCCTAGTTTGCTTGCCATGGCCTGATAGTCCGTTGGTACCTATCGAGCCTGTATTGTTACGTGTATAAATATGACATAAAAAAACATTACGGGTCGGGCTCTGGTAATTTCATAGGATGATTATCTTTGCGAGCTCAACTATAAAGCTTCATTGAGTGCTATATTAATTATGCTCCAACTAAGTTAGGCATGACATCATTAGAGTAACTCCAACCACTCCTTAAACTAAGTCCCTAAATTAAAATTTAGTAAGTAATTGAAAAAATAGCTCTCCAACCGTTCTCTATACTAGGTTTCTAAACTTAGCAAATTTCTAAACAAGCCCTCTCACTTCTTACATTTAGAGACAAAATTGGAGCTCCTAAAAGATCAAAACAATTTCATATACGGGCTGGGCTGAAGAAAATTACATACATGATAAATATTTTAAGTAGATTTAATAACTTATATTGGGAGTTGTTGGAGTACATAAGCTTATTTTACTCCTAATACTTATTTACAAATTTGCTAAAGCAGTATTTTTGGAGTAAAATTTTAAAGATTGGTTGGAGATGCTCTTAGGTCTAACCGTCATAGAAAAAAAAAGATAAGGCCTCGCTACGAACCCCAACCCTTGAAGCCTTGTTGCAATCAACAAACCGAGGCCTATCGATCTATATTGTCAAATCGCTAAAAATATTAAATCTTATTGGATTTTACTGTATAAGCATTTATAGGTATGATCGAAACCAAACTTGTTAATTTTGACCGTATATATAAAAAATAAATTGTTTTGTATATCAAGAGTTATATATCATGATAGATTGTTTATTGAGTCTAATAATGATATGCATAGTTGATCTTTATATAATTTTATCACTAGTTATCAAACTAATTGTTTGTGAAAAAAAAAGAGACTTCGAGCAGACCGTGAAAAGCTGTTATTTTCCCCAATTGGTCCGAGTTTTTTTTTTTCCATCCAAATAATATAACAAGTCGTTGCCAAAAAAAAATGCGACATACAATACCATTTGACTAGAGGTGTTCAAACTGAGATTAATTAATAATGTGCAGGTATCACGTGTTCCTGATTTTTTTTATAGACCTAAAACATTGTCGGCATTTATATTATACACAGTAAGAAGATAGTGCCTGATACTCAATGTCCCCCAATCAAAGTAGTTTTAATTTACCAAAAAAAAAAAGAGATCACACATACTCCATTCGGGGAAAACAAATGTGTTGTCTTGGAAAAGTTAGGCATAGATTAGAAAGCAAACGAGCTAGTTCTAGTAGAACTCACAAGGCAGCTCTTTTGCGTTTTGACCAAGCATCTGCAGTGGTAAAGTTTACGCACGGTTAGTTTTAATGTCGGCACTAGACTCCGAAGGAAGATCATTCCTCTCCGAGTCCCGGCCGTCGATGTCCTTGTGCTTGTGCCGGAATCGTCGTCGAATACTAGGTCCTCCCAATAATCCCAATACATATACCACAGAAAGCTACTTGTGTGGATTGTCGCAGCAAGCATGCAGGCCGTTGGTGCGCGTGTGACAGTTAGTTCTGTTGCATTTGTCTGCATGAGACAATCGACACGTCGGCATCCGTAATCTTTTGATATTGTTTGGCTGTAGACAATATGACTTAATTACATGCATGAATCCACCAAAGTTTAGTGTTCTGGATTCAGCTCAGGCGCCGACTTATTAACATGGATGGCACGGGGCGCGCGAAAGTCGTGCGGTCATATTGCCTGGCTGCGCTAGTGCTACACACCACACGTACTAGCCACTAGTTCTTTACGTACTAGTACACTTGAACGATACGAGTCCTGCCTCCTGAGTGTAATATCGTCTTGCTGTGTGCGTGTGCGCGCGTGCATAATTGCATCCCGTACCTTTGCGAGATGGTTTTTAGGTTGTTAGCAAAGCAGGACATTCCATTAATTCAATTCAGAAGCAAACACAAGCGGGGCCCGGGGAAAATATCGTCGTTCCCCGGCCCGTGACTGATCCGTGCAGCACAGCAGTACCCGGGCGTACGTACGGATACGGCGCACAGCCACATGATCTCAGTTCGCTGTTCGCTCGATATCTCTTCCTCTGTCCACCACATTATTGGCGCGATAAGTGGTGGTAGCAAGAGGACAAGGCCCGGATCCAAGGGTGGATCACGGAAGATCGAAGCGCACCACTGATCCTGGGGAAGAAGAAGCTGCTAGCGGCGGCATGCAGCGGGTGGTGGGGCGGGGGCGCGCGAGGAATCATCGATTGGTCCCTCGTCACGTCCGGCCGTCACCCCCGTGCTCGCCAGCCGGCGGACACCCGGCATGGGATCCTGCCACAAATGCTCGATATGCCCCCGGTCCAGTATGGGTCGACGAAGCTCGAACGTACATAATGCTACACTGCTGTCCCGGCTCGATCGGCTTCATTATTAGTACTAGTATCATTCAGAAATCAGAACGCGGCGGGTGGTGGCGGGTCACCACGTCCGAGCCGAGGTGCATGATAGAATGATATTATGCCGGCTGACGACCGATCTGATGGGTGGAAGTGGCCCGAGACGGGCGCGCGGCGGACCACACTCCACACCACTCATGCATAGATCATGTCAAACGACGCGCGCGCATGGGCCACCACCACTACTGGATTGTGTGTGCGCGCGCGCGTACATGATTCACCCGTACGATGGGATTTTGGAACCGCACGCAGCCAGCTAGCCACGGGCCTCGCGGCAGATCGAATCGTCGAACGAATCGAGCCGTACATATCGATGGAGAGACGACGAACGAACGACAGCGGCAGGTAGTCAGATGTGCACCGTACGCACATGCACGTCGGTACGTAGCCAGAGCCATATACGAGCGCGCGCGCGGCGTATAAGAGAGACTTCGTCGTCCTCGTCGTCCCTGACCCAGCCTACTACCCAACCAACCGATCGACCGCGATGTCCATCCAGGGCTGGATCCACTACTACTTCTAGCTCGTGTGCGGGGTCAATGCCGACGCAGGGTGCGTGTGTTGCTTGCTTTTTAGTGGTACTACGAGCCTCTGACGCGTCGAATCGAATCGATCAGCGCCCAGTCAGCAGAGTCACTCCCAAGCCATGCGTACATGTCAAGGTCGCGATTGACTGGGCAGGCACGACAAACTAGCCGACTACTCCTACACAGACGAAGCTTTGGCCTCGATACAAGCTTCCTCATTCCGGTCCGCTAGCTCTTCTTCTCTTCGTTTTGTTGGCATCGTTAGAGGGAAGGGAACCCATCAGTATTGCCAATAAATCAACACGCGGACTCTCTGGTCCAGATTGACATAACAATACAGCCGGACGGAGTACTCATTCACATCTGGCTGCTCGAATCGAGCTTGTCCGCCGTCTCAGTCCGACTCGGACGCTGACTCCGACTTATGTGGTCCCTCCCCGGCCCGTCACGTCTTTTTTTGTCCCTCCCTTAGCTTGCATCAAAATAATGTTGACCCGGTCCGGGACGTCTAAACGAACCGTGCATGCCGACTGGCTATAAGCATGCGCACATAGAAAATCGGAGACCAAAGTTGGAAAAAAAAAAAAAGAGTGAGCGATGGATTTCAGTACTAGTTTTTTTGTACGGTCTCAAGGAGAAATGGAAATTTTCCCATCCATCTAGGAGAGCTCCACACGTAATAAAAAGTAAAGAGATCCAACCGGAGCGCAGCACGCACGTCGTCCTCCGTAATTCCGTTGCGTTGTGATCCATCCAGCAGTTTTCTGCTGCCGAAAAAGGCACCCTTCTACGGCACTACTTACTACTAGCACGCACCCCGTCGTCGCTCGCCGGAGGAAAACGACGCAAAACATCCACATTGACACATCGTCCTCACCTCATCAATCGCTCGCCCGGGGTCAATTGGGATTTGGGAAGAAGCAGCCTCGCACGCGCCGGGCCGGGGGGCAGAGACACGACGCGCAGCCGCTTTTTCGTGCCCCCCGATCGCCATCGGTCCGCGCAGGCAACCGCAGTAGCCGGACCGCGACGGGCGCCCACGCGACTTTTTTGCGCGTCCCGTCGTCCTGCCGTCCTGGGTCCTGGCCGCTATCCGGCGCCGGGGAGGGCCCAGAAATCCGGTCGATCCACAGACAGCGACCTCCCCCGTCTTTGGATTAACCGCGGCGGGCGCGTGCATGCACCTGGACCCTTGACTGGACTGGAGGAGGCAGTGCTCGATCGACGGCTGATCGAAGGGCCCCCTGACCCCACCCCCCCCGGGCCGCACGTCGGCGGGATCGGGGGAATATTACTACTTGGTGACGATGAATGGTGGTTGATTAGGCCCCGCAAACGTCGATCA
Source organism: Oropetium thomaeum (assembly GCA_001182835.1). Classification (NCBI taxonomy): domain Eukaryota; kingdom Viridiplantae; phylum Streptophyta; class Magnoliopsida; order Poales; family Poaceae; genus Oropetium; species Oropetium thomaeum. The sequence continues at coordinate 1,154,961 of LFJQ01000057.1, forward strand.
TCAAAACCGAAACCTGAAACGGCCCAAACGAAAGCGCCACGAGTGGTTTTCGGTTGTTGCCGCACCCGCACCTGGTCGGCCGCTCTAAATACCGCTAATCGAAGGAGTACTAGTAGTAAAATTCGGTCGGGTGCCGTCGCTTTCGCTTTTCCGTCCCGCCCCCACCCGCTCCGTTCCGGGATCATCTTTTGTTTCCCTTCGCGTGTGTCTCCCTCCCTTTTCGGGCGTTGCTCCCCTGTCACCGGGGTGGCCGTGCACTGAACCTGAACCTGAGCAGCGCAGCCAGTTGGACACTCGATTCGCTTGTCTCCGCCCCCGCCCCCTTTCAGATCGATCGCCCGATCGACCACACCTGATCCCCCGGCCCTTTCTATAGCTAAGACTAAGATGCGCACGCACGCACTCCACACCGCCATTAATTATATAAGTAGTATATGCTTTCTCTTCTCCGTCCAGGGCCAGGGGCGCTTCGCTTTTGGTTGCTTCCTGACGCTGATGATATCCGAAAGGCCAGAAAAAAGGATCAGTTCAGTGGCGTCGATCTGGGGAGATGTTGGGATCCAGCTGCCAGCTGCTCGCTCTGCGACGCTTCTTCCTTTTGGGGAAAAATACAATGTTACCCGCGTTGTTTTGTCAGGTCATCCTTGTTCGATCGTCACTGACTGATCTGCGCACTTTTGTTTCCCCTACAGCATGTCCCAAAAGCAATCAATCGAGTCTTTCATTAATTTAGCCGAACCAAAAATAAAAAAATAAAAGCGACGGAGGGAGTTCTTCCACCCAGTTGTTCGGTGGACGATTTTTTTTTTTCACGAGCAATGTTGTTCGGTGGGCTTCGTGGCACGTTCTCATGCACGGGCGGAATTCCTTATTCTAGTGCGCACGGGCCTCAAGCCTCGTCAGCTTTTCCTCTCCGGCCCACTTCTTCAGTTTATTACATAGTATGGTGTTCTTCTTTAGAGGAATCACTGTCACGCTAAGTTTCTTTCATTGGCCCCTCCGAATTTCCTGACGCCTCCCACTGTCACAGCCCACTACAGTCGACGACGGGCATCGATCGGATATGCGCCATCCATCCATCCATCGTATGATTCCATCACCTGGAAGCAGAGACACCTAATAAGAAGGTTGCTAATAGTGCGCCTGGATTTTCCGTGCAAGTGACAAGCGGATCATCTCTTGGATCGGGCCGGACCGCACCTATTCCTACTTTTATTCGAAAATTTAAAAGGCTTTATAAAGCGAGATATTACCGTGACCCACGTTGTAGGCTCGCAGCTGGCTGCGCGTTGCTTTTGGGGAATCAAAGGACAGCGAAAAGGCGTGGCCCGCCCCTTGAGATTTTGAGATTATGTGATCACGGTCACCGCGAACTAGTGTTGCCCCGAGCTTAGCTCCACCAGACATGCAGGTACGTGGCGTCATCCGCTTTACAGCGCACCTTTAATTTGTGAGTGTGTGTGTCTCTCTCTCTCTCGGTGTGTCTGTCTCACAACAGCCCTCTCATCCAGATCGTGGGGATTTCGACGCACGCCAAAAAGCTAGTAGCTGATCATCACTCGGATCATGCATGGACCGGTCGAGTGATTAGAACCACAGCTTTTCAGAGAGCTGTGTACGTGTTTTAGGACTGGACGGTGCGCTAAACGTCGGAATAACTTTCGATGTGAATCGTCTGAGAGATCTTATTTCCTCGATACGACCACTTTAATTTTTCATGACATATTCTGCAATAATGTGTGACTTCTACATTCAGTAACCCAATTACTTCCTTTAGCTTATTTGTCATGAAAAACTAACAAGCAAGCAGTACCCGCAGATGCAGGAATCATTCGTCCATCCGGTCCGAGGGCATGTACGGTGATATAGACAGCTGCCGTCTATTTCATACTTTCATGTCACTTTTAGACAGCTTAAAATGTATACTCTATAATAGTTGTTTGTTTTGCTGTCTATTTGACAACCTATTTTTTGCATGTCTCTCAAAAAATACTGATCAAGGGTGACATTTAATTTTATAGTCTGTTTTATGTTACTTGCTTTATTTTAATATAATACTTTAATTTCAAGTGTTGATCAATTGTGAAAACAAAAAAAATATTATTTGTGATGCTTTATTTGTAAGAACAATAGATACTTTATTAACGCTATTTCATTACAAGTGAAATGACATAAATAAAATTATTTGTAAAAAAAATGCTAAAATAGTAGGCTTCTTTTATCTAAACTAATCTTTATGATGCACTTGTCGGAAAAAAAATCACGATGTAGGTACATCCAAACAAGTCTTCAATTCTTCTTCTTACTTGTAAAGTTTTCTCAAATATGTTGGATTAAGTCTTTCTTAAGCTGTTTATGTGTCGGCCTAGCTCGAATCTTTGAATTCTTATCTAGCACTTTCTCAAAGGAGATGTTACGCATATTGTTGACTTCTGATGGTAGAATATAACATGACCCTGGTGTCTCGATCAAGTCCAAAGGAGCATCAACTCTCTCTCTTTCATCTTCAACAATCAACAAATAAATTTTATACTAACTTGCACTAAACAACACAAAATAATTTGATTGTATCTACAGGTTGAAGCTATTTCATTATCAATCTAAGCCTGATATTAATAAGTAATAAATCTAAGCACGAAAGAATCTCAGACATCTTCATTTACCAAAAGGAAGAAGAAACAGAGCAAAGTAAAACCTACGCTGCTAGTCTGCTTGCCAATGCATAGATTAGGAATTAAAATGAATAAATAATATCAGTTGTTCGGATCAAAAGATGATGGAGATGTAAATTCCTGATGCGCTGCTTGACTGCTCAGCTCCTTCGAGAGGGAAGCATAAGCTGTGGAGCTACTAGGACATGTGCCACCCCAGCAAGCAGCAGGATCTGAAGTAGCAGGTCCGGGCATCCCTGGTGGCGGCGACGGCGCATCTACCCGCGTGGATCGGTGTGGCTTCTTCATCGCTCAAAAGGGACCAGAATCAGTTTGATTTACATTGAAGCTTGAGGATTGAGAGGAAAACATATGAGATTTTAAGTGGGGGAACGAGAGATTCGTGGAGGGGAGTGGATTTAGAGCATGGGGATCGATCTGTTCTTCTGCCAGAGATGGGTAAAAACGTGGGGAGGTAGTAGGGGAGGGGTATGAGATCTCATGGTTGAAGAAGTCCTGTAAAAAAATTGGCGCGGACTGGGAGAAGTTAGGCGCAGAAAAGCTCAAGAAAGAAGAAATTGCTCGTGGGAGTGAAGGATCGGGGCAAGGAACCGAACGGGTGACCTTGCAGACGACCTCCACGCACAATGGGCAGGAAGCCATCGGAAAGGAGCTATTCTTTCGAAATTGAGTCGTAGAGTGTATGCTCGACGATGCTTCTCTCTTCCCTTCCTCTCTCCTCCACATCAGCTGAAATTCAACGTGTCATCTTTTCCAGACAGCTGATGTCATTCCATTGTACGTGCCCTGACACTGGTTGTTTAACCAGGATCGGACGTGTGGCCAATCATCATGTGGAAGTTTATTTACGAAGCAGCAACCACGGCGAAATGGCATCATGGGCTACTTCGTAGCTAGTGGCAACCAACGAGTGCTAAAGGTGAAGCCATACGGGGCCTCCATGGATCATTGTTTGTAGGGTTAGGCTCGGTACGATCTGCTACGGCCCATGAGTTACACAATTCATACAGTAGTAGTAGGCCAGTCTGGATTCCTCAAAGAATAAGCTCTGCGGCCTATTAACAAAGTGCGTCGCATCAGAACTTTGTAGTTGTGAAGGCCCAGCCGAGCTGACCAAAATTCGCACAGTTTTTATATATAGCTAGGGAAAAAAAAAAATTGCCTCTGCCTGTGCCTGACTCCAACCTTTTACACTCCTCGTTCCACGGTTTCCAACAGAGTTGAAAGCACGGAAAACATTATGTTGTAGCATTGTGTCGGTGTCGGTTTCAATAACCAGTTTAGTTGTAATAATCATTTAACGACAACAGCTTTGCAACGGAGTACAGGACGACCTGCAAGTAGACAGCTTCATCTTGGACTGTTCTGCATCTGCATCGCGTGCCTGACTGAGCTCGCGGCTCTGTTGGACCAGGGGCGCCGGACGCGCGTCTGGTTCCGGCTTGGCAATTGCCGCATCGCAGCTGAAGGGTGTCCCCTTCCACGGCCGGTAGATCCAAACCGAGAAGAATTTGACTGTTCTAAACACACCCCATTCAAGACTCGAGACGAATATTGCAATCTCTTATTTTCTTTTTATCAGAGAATGTTACTCAACTTATGTTGAAGGCTAAAATAACTGAGTTTTACAACTGAAATAGAAAACAAAAAACTGGGGTTGCAGCTACCAAGTTGAACCCACCATGCAAACTCAAAAACACAGGGATACATGCGGTATTACAATCTCTTCTCCCATTAATGTCAGTCTATCCCAAAGAACTTCGTTATAGTTGCGATTAAAGGAGAGAATAACCAGTATTGCGAGTACTCCCAGCTACGCAAATCAAAGGAAGGATGTTGTAACGATAAACAATTTTTTTTGGGTTGGATCTTCGTCATTTCCTCTCTGCACAGGGCACTGATTGATGAATCCAGATCCAGGAATTCGGCCGATGCTATCATGCGAAAAGCACCCAGCCGAACATGCCACCCGCTCACAGTAGAGGCACAGCACAAGAACCCGCCACAAAGACAAAAAGAACACGTCGAATCTGGATCTTTTTTTTTCTTTCTTTCACCATTTGAGATGTTTTGGTGGTATTATCATTTACAATTGCACGGTTTGTGTCAGTGAACTGCGTCAGTAGTGGGACACTAGTAGTAATGTATGTACCTCTGTCCGGGTGGTGCTACAAAATATCCAACCTACCGGGTGGTATAATATCCACTTTCCGTTGCCCCGCCAGCCCACCACCGAGATGCCCCCACGCGGGGGACGCGGGCGTTTGCGGCACGAACGATGCCGCTCACCAGCCGGTTTCTCCGGTTGATCCGCCGCGCCAGACGGTCCAGCCTACCTGCCCTCATTGCTTGGATCGCCCGCCAGGCTGTTCCTCGTCGAGATGGATCGCTGCGGTGGTGGTTGTGGTGCATGTGTCGGAGCGTGACGAAGGGGGCGGCGCCGTGGCCGCCGAAGACGACGACGGCTCGGTGGCGAAGGTGAGGCCGAGCGTGACGAGCGCCGTGACGAGGACCAGCGCGGCCGCGCCGCCGAACACGCCGTTCCTGGCCACGTAGCAGTCGCCGTCCATCCACCCGCGGCCGTAGCGCTGCCCGTGGTTCATGCTCGCGGCGGTCGCCAGCAGGATCGTCGCCACCGCGAAGCTCACCCTGCGTCCACGGACCTCGTCTCGTCAGCAACTCCGTCCGTTCATTACTCTGGACAAGGGACGCCGTACGGTGTCTTTCTTGTGCAGGCGGCGCGTATCTTCATGCAGTTATCGTACTAGTAAGGTTTTAAGTACTGGTGCGTACCAGGAGAAGACCAGGAGGGCGAGGAACGCGACGCGGCCTCTGGCGGTGGAGCTCTTCTTGGGTTTGGTGGCCGTCACGGCGGCGCTGGTGCCCACGAGCTGCGCCACGAAGAGGAACGCGATGGCCGCGACGCCCAGCTCGAACGCGGTGCTCCTGGGCAGCGAGCAGAGGCTGCCGTCCACCTTCATGTCCTCTCCCTGCACGCGCACCGACAAAGACAGAGTGCTCGTCCGTCAGATCAGATCGTCGCGGAATCACGAGAAGAGAAGAGACCGAGGAGAAGGATCCCGACCTTGACTTTGCGGAATTCGGCGGCGAGGGAACAGGCGAAGGCGACGGCGCCGAGGAGCGCGACGATGCCGTAGATGGCGGCGCGGCTGGATGGTCCTCTGCTGCTCCCCTTCTCCATCTCCGCCAGCTGAATTGCGCGGTCTTGACTATCTCCGTCGACTTACCTCCGCCTTGGAAGCACGGGCGGAGACAATTCGCGTCATCCGATCGGCTGCCCACCAGGACACGCTCTATAAACGAACGAATTTCCACGAGCAGGTCGCCGAGAGACGGCGCGCGTCCTAGGAGCGTTGAATTCGACAGGGTTTGGTTTTGGTGGCTCGTGGAAAATTATTACTATAGAAGAAGAAGAGGAAGGAGAGAGTGACAGGGGCGACGATGATAAGCTTGTGGACGCTCAAACAAATCACATGGTCTCGTCCACTCACAGGCTATATTATTCTCTCGAATGTAGAAGGTACGGCGGACGAACATGGAGGAGAAGAGACTTGGTAAAAAGGAGAGGCCCTCAGTTCGGATCCCACAGCTTCAGATTTAGCCGATGAATTGACCGGTTTTTTGAGGTTTGTTTGTTTGTTTGGTCAACCGGAAGGGGTTCCATTAGGGGAAGTTGCAGCTGGGGAAGCTTGCACGTAAACCAAATCGGCGCCAGTTTCTGCAATAATCTATCTTGAATTTTAATCTGGGTACTGTACAATGTTCAGTTTTCAGGTCTCGTTTTTTAAGCCAACCATCCGCGTCGCGATCAAGCTACCACACAAGACACAAGCAAAATGGCCGGGGCAGGTAAAACACATGAACCGGACCCGGTGACGCGCGCGGGGAAACTTGAGAACGACGGTGCGTGCGTGAGGAGTGAGGACGACGGGAGCGTGGTGGACTGGTGGGATTGCAGGGAATCGTCGGTTTTCCTCCCCTTGGTTGGCTGCTTCGCGCACCTTTCTTTCAGCGCTTGCTTTTTTGGCCGTGGTCTTTGCGTCCTCTCAGGGGCAGCGCGACGGGGACGTCGGGTTCGCTGCAGTTGGGCACTGGTCTGGCCCGCCTTGCCGCGGCGGAACGGAAGACGGACGCGTCCCCGATCCCGAGCGCGCGCGCGCGGCTAGTGGCTGGCTGGCTGGCCGGCCCCCCGCACCCGGTTGGAACTTGGAACTCGTCTTTGGACTTTGCCGCTTCCGGATGTGCGCGTGGGGCCCAGCGAAAGCGGCGGCGGCGGCGGCGGTGCTGTTGCCATGATCGACCCAACCCGGCCAAGTACGGCGTACCTAGCCCGTTTCCTTGCCTCCCATAGGGATAGGGTCGCACCGCACGGTCGCGAATGGAACTCTCGCTCCACCTTCTGTGGCTGCCGCTGGTCTCCTCACTTTTTTCCCTTCAACTCCCATCGTTGACCGTCTAACCAAGCGATGATCGCTTATAAGGGAATCCGCAGTCCGACAAGGACTGCATTATCCTTTAAAAAAACAAAAAAAACTTAAAAAAACTGCTTTATCCTCCCCAGCAAAAGTCCATAGCCCGCCAAGGAGGATTCAGGATCGTATGAATACTGCTACTCTTCTTGGTTACGCAGGCAGGGCAGTTGCGGCCGTCTGCTTCCGGAGGATTTCGAACAATGGGGCGGGAGCAGGCTTCCAGTGCCGGTCGCGCCCGTCTACGCATGATGCTTACTGCTAACTGGACCACGGAATCGAAGTACCAGTCCACCACGACACGTCTCGTGCTCCTGCGTTTAGCACGAACCTGATATAAATAGTACACTAGTCATGTGCCAAAAGCTCATGCACGTTCCACGCTTACTCGATCGGCAAAAGCAAAGCATCTCTGTAAACCAATCGCCCGCAGTAGGCTAGCTATGCCTTTTCGGTCCCTATGGGATAAGATCATAAGAATCACGGTCCCTATTTGTGCGACTGCAACGGTTGAGCCAACAGGCAGGAATAATGTTTGTTGCGGCACTTTTTGTGTTGCAGTGGTTAGCGAAAGCTTCAGCTTGAGAAAATGCTAAAGCGTTCCCTAAAAATTGGTAGGACTAGTAACAGGGTCATGTAAGAAAAATAAAAGATAACAGGCGGATCCTGCTATGCTTTGCATAAAGAGCTCTTTCCTTCGCCCCAAAAAAAAAAAAAAAGAAAAAAGAAATCGAGTAATGTAGTATTGGTCACTGTCAGTGATGGGTGGGTTCCATCTGTCATAGACACCGATGACATGTGTCATTTTATAATATTTGTAATGACATGTACCTACTTGCAAAAAATATTTGTAAAAAAATGCTTAGACACGAAAAAAGGAAGGAAACTCGGATGAAAATGCACCTGACGGAAGGCATGCCCAATATTCTTTCTTTTCGAAGCCAGGCCTGGCCCAATGTTTTCTCTCCCGACTCTCGGCCCATACCGGCTTGCCTCCTCTTTCCGGTGATCCGCTCCGGTGACGTCCGGTTCCGAATACAGCCAGCCACGCGTGCTCAAATTCTGGGCGTCGAGCGGCGCAGTTCGTGGTGGCGCCCCACCTCCACCTCACCTCCCCACCTGTAGCGACACCGTGATCCGATGGAATTAAACTACTCCCGTCCCGCGTGGCCGGTGTCGACGGCGACGGCGACACTGGCCCTGGTCTATTGCAACGCTACGCCCTGCCTGCTCCGCGAGACCACAACCGCCTGCCTCCGCCGCGCTGCTGCCGTCGATTAGGGAGGGGAGGAGGGCGTTCGGCGATGAGCTTCGCGGATCTGGAGGCGGGGGTGGTCGGGGCCCCCCGGCCCACCAGGAAGCCGAGGGGCCCCGACGACGCCCGCGGCCTCGTCTTCAAGATCACCACCTTGGTGGCCTCCTACCGTCGCCTCCTCAACTTGCTCGGCACGCCCAAGGACACCCCCGCCCTTCGTGACCAACTGTCTCTCTCTTCGTCTCCCTCCTACCTCCTTAGTACTTACTGTTACTGTATTAAGCATATAAACCCATGCAGCATTTATTTTAGCTGAAGTTCAACTTTGTCCAATTAAAATTTGGAGCAATTAACCTACGCACTTTTTGTCTTCATAGCTTTTTGTCTTCTTCTCACAGTGATGTCCCTGTCTAAGTCACTTCATGCTCTCATGCGCTTAATTTCCTCGCAGACACAAGACTAATCAGAACATTCTCCAATTGGCAAAGGATGCGAAAGAGAAGCTTAGGAGAACTACTGAAGCACACAAGAGCCTTGATACTAGTGTCAGTACTGATTCTTATTCCTCACATTGTATACTAGAGTCAGTTCAGTTTGCTTTCTGTCCTAATTAGCAATTTAGCACCCATGGGGCTATTAAAAGTAACTGATGTAGTGAACATACGCTTCAATCATGATTCTTACCAGTTGGGGTTTATGTACAGGCAGACAAGAGGGTGGCTGATATGAAGCTCGCTAAAGATTTTGCTGCAACGATGGAGGAGTTCAAGAAACTTCAGAATCTTGCGATGCAGAGGGAGACAGCTTATAAGCCAGTCATTCCCGAGAGTGCTAAGCCAAAGTAATATTTGTTCACTCCTAAATTAGTTTGCCACTCAATCAAATGTTTGTCCGATGTGATGCGTACTCTAATGTAATATGCATTCAGTTTGAAACATAGGAGCCACTCGTATAAGTTATGCTTCATTCACATGTACTTATATGATAGATACACAAAATTTTGTCACATTTCGATTGCATAGTACCCAAGACAAATTACATTAGCCTCATCACTGTACAAAGAGAGACACAAATCAGAATTAGTTAGATGCTGTTATGTACGAAAATCATTTGGATTAGGCCAGGCGAACTATGACCCGATAATACTGTTGCAATGTTTATTGCAAAGTATTCTACATTCCTCATGTTGAATGCCTGAACCTCCACCAAGAATGTTGTTGACTTGTATAGATAGCTGTTCTTTGACCAGGTGTGTATCCTGGCTTAGAAAAATCATCCTTATCTATTGTTGACTATAGCTTTTAGCACAGAAACTCTGGTATTTTCCCTTTGATGTACGGACTGCGTCCTCAATTATGATATTTCAGATGAAACTCCCAGTTAACTCAAATTATGCTTGCATGGTTTTTGACCTTATCTGTCCCTTCTGTTGTGGCCCATTTTATACTGGAAATTTATTTTTATTGCTTCACGTAATGACAGAGTATGTCCAACTATTTTACTACCTTGAGTGTGCCAATGATCTGTCTTGGCTATTTAATTATTTTATATATCTGGGTTCTGTTATAATTATGATGCAGCTATGCTCCAGATGACAGAAGTACTGATTCTGGTCAAATGGCTGAGCAGCGTGCGTCGGTTGCTGAATCGAAAAGGTCAGTCATTTCACCCTTTTTCTCTGTCAGTTGGTATAGTCAGGTGGAATATGAGCTTCAATTATGCTGCATTTTAAACTATTGATTGCTTGGAGAATGTCCGCTTGGCCTGACGGTAAGTTCTCAGGCTGGGAGGCTACCGACCAGGGTCCGAATCCTGGTTCTCACCATAATAAACTCCTCCCTGTGCATCTGTGCCTCTTGTTGCGGGTTTCAAAATCAGCCTGTGGTGACGGGTCCGCCTACTCCCAAAAATGGTTGAGTGTCTGTGACAACCGGGCCAGGTGACAATGTGTCCCATGCCAGCAGAGGCTAGGCTTCGGGAATTTTCTCGACCGGGATCCGCCTTATCCCTTCTTAGGACAATGCTGTGGGAGCGGTCTTTCCCCATCGGCCAAGTTTTTTAAACTATTGATTGTTTGAATAGCATTTATTTACTATTTCTTGTTGCATTAATTTTTAATTTTTTTCGTGTGTAACATGTATCTACAAGGTTTCTAGTTGGGACTTCAAAATTATGAATACCGTGTATCATGTATTCTTCATTTCTACTTTTCCTCCATTTGTCGAGTATTCTCTTGACCATATTTTTTAATTACGTTGAACCTGGTTCTTGCCGATGGAGGCAAAAGCAAAGACTTAGTAGTGCACTAGACATCTGTGGTTCAGATTCAGGCTACACATTTGATTGGATTAGCCAAAATTAGGCTGCTTGCAGTTCCTCTATAAGAAAATAATTGTTCAACTAAACCTCATGCCCCAACTCTCGAGGTGGATATACCCATGATTGGATTGCATAGTGTTATTTATATAAGTGGAGTTCCACACAAATTGTAAATTATGTCTTACTGTCTTCACAAGAGATGCAAGTGGAGTTGAGATTACTAAGCAGCTATATGAATCGAATGTACTTTCAACATATTTTTATGGCGAGACTCACAAATTGAAATATGATTTGCATTAACTTGAACTGAAATTGAAGATGAGATGGGAACTCAGATATTTTATTCCAGATTCTGTGAAATTCAGTCTCCACATCATAAGATGAATTCATGAATTATCATGCTACTACGCAGGCAAGAAGTGCTGCAATTGGACAATGAAATTGTATACAACGAAGCAATTATTGAGGAAAGGGAGCAGGCAATTCAAGACATCCAAGAACAGATTGGTGAAGTACATGAAATATTTAAAGATCTTGCCACACTTGTGCATTCCCAAGGAGTTGTAATTGGCAAGTATTACATTGTATTGTATATATGATGCCCTGGCTATTGGCTTCTTAGCTAACACACACATGTTGTGTTTTAGAGGAAATTGATACAAACATTGAAAATTCTGCTGCGGCAACCAAAGAGGCCAAGACACAGATTGGGAAAGCATCCAAGACTCAGAAATCTAATAATTCCCTGGTATGTTCAAACTAATGCTAAGTAACTGACTGTTGTTTTATCAATTCTCTACTTTTTAGGGCACTGTATTCTCTACTTTAACAGAGCGTTTTGTCAACAGCTTTGCTTGCTCATGGTAATATTTGGGGTCGTTCTGCTTGTTGTGATAATAGTTTTGGTGGCTTGAGACACTCAATATTCTGTTTTATTGCTACTCTGTTGGAGTTCAATATTGAAGATTGCAACTGTGAAAAGGTTTGTCATAGTATTTCCGATGGAGTTTTCATGTAGATGTTTTACATTTGTGATCTGTGAGTGCACTTCCTTTGTCATGCGTGAGTCCTTTTTTTGATGGCTTGCCTTGAGTGAACGGTGATGCTCTTTGGTAATTGCATTTCGAAAGGTTGCTTGACAGTCTGTAAATATTTCAGTCGAATAAAGAAGATTATGATTATTGAATTCGCATGTCCCTCGGGAGAGCTAACTTACAAACTTGTTTAATACTGCCATTGATTATCGGACTTGACTTAAGGAATGAGAAGCCGAGAAAGAGTCAGCAATGATTTTCTTCAGTTTCATTTCTTCGGCTCAGAAGTGGATTCTCTGTTGGACTGGTCCAGTTGGGGCCTGTGTCCTGGACCGGTATCACATGCAAGAAGGTGGTCTTTCTGGGCCTGTTCCCAGTCTCTATCTTTTTTTTTCCCTTCATGACAATATATTTAGTCAGAAAATTCTAATGGACCGGATGATCCGGTCATAATGGCTAACCATCATTAAGCTTTTGATTGTATCTTGTCCTACCCATCACGTGCACCAGAAAAATCATCATTGTTGCGTGTTTTCCGGTCAGTCATTCGTATCTGTTCCTTCGCTGCGTCCACACAATGGTAGTGGCGCGTGCGCGTGCTTCCTGTTACACTAAGGGTCCCTTTGGATGCGAGAATCAGTTCTGATTCTACCTAGAATCACTAGAATCACCTCCAAACGATAAAAATCCGAAATAATTCACCGGGGAATCGGAGAGGAGCGATTTTTCCTTTTGTACTGGCGACGAGAATCACCGAAAACGGCGTTTCTCGCTGAATCGGTGGCCCCTCTCTTACCTGCCCCTCAGGTTGCTCATATTTACAACGAAATTGTCATCGACCCTATCTCTTCGTTGGCTCTCACCTCATCCCCAAAACCTCTTTATCTCTTCGTTGTTCTCACCAGGACGCTGCCGCCGCCGCCGCCTTCTCCCGCCCCCGTCGACCACGCCCCTGCCCGCACCTCCTCACCACACCGTCGCCGTCGCCCCTAACCTCCACCTCCACACCGCGCCGCCGCCATCGCCCCTAACCCGCACCTCCTCTCCATACCGCCGCCGTCGCCCCTGCCCCACGCCTCCTCACCGCGCCGCCCCCGTCGCCCCTGCCCCGCGCCTCCTCACCACGCCGCCGCCGTCGCCCCTGCCTCGCGCCTCCTCACGCGCCGCCGCCGTCGTCCCTACCCCGCGCCGCCCCCGTCGCCCAGAACCCCCACCTCCTCACCCCGCCGCCGTCGTCGTCCCTAACCCCCACCTCCTCACCGCGCCGCCGCCGTTGCCCCTGCCCCGCAACTTCTCACCACGCCGTCACAGCTCCGGCCCCTGCTCAGATCCAAGGTATACCCACACGTGTTCTTCTTTTCATGCTTTGTTGTGGGCTGCTACTCGAAATTGCATTGCTATATGTTCTTGTATTGTCATGCCATGCTAAGAAAAATGATGACTGTAATGGCATATAGAACTTGACATGAATGAATTGTAGATGGCTGACTCGGCTGATTGGTCAAATGAAGAGCATGCTGCAATTGTTTGTGAATTATTTGCTGAACAAGTAAAATGTGGAAATCGTTCGAGTACCCCTTTGAACAATGTCAATTTTAAGAATGTAATTGAGAAATTTAAAGAAAGGACTAGTATTGAGTACTCAAGACTGCAGTTTAAAAATAAGTGGGCTAAGCTGAAGGCAGAATACACTTGTTGGAAGACTTTGATGAAACAAACAGGCCTAGGTTGGGATGAGAAGAAGGGCACAATCAAAATGCCTGAGAGTTGGTGGAAGAAGGCTAAAAAGGTAAGGTTTAATGCAAACAGACTGCAATTGTCTAATTTTCCTTCCAACTAAAAAATGAATTGTCTAATATTTGTCTCATAATTGCAGGATATTCCTGGTTGTGGCAGATTCAAAGATAAGAGACTGCAAAATGAGGACAACCTGACGATTATGTTTGAAGACCTTAGAAACACTGGTGACGATCATTTTTGTGCTTCGTCAGGTGTCATACCTGCTGAAAGTCCTCTTACTGGACCTGATGGTGCCAACAATAGTGAAGACGATGTTGACTGTGATGAAGAAGAAGTGACCCCTCCTCCAAACCCTAAAAGAAAGAGAGGTAGTGCTGCAACGAGAAGAAGCCTAAAACAAGTGGAGGACAGTGGATGCAAGACCAAGTTAGTAAAATGGTATCTTTACATGAGAGGTCCACTGCATCAGTTGAGTCTATGTCAAGAAGTAAGGATGACGGATTGTCTATTAAAGAAATAATGAAAAAAGTGAAGGATTGTGGTGAGCAGCCTGGTTCTAAGGAGTTCTTTATTGCTTCTGAGCTGTTTACCAAGCGGTTGGAGAGGGAGATGTTCATGACCATAGACGAGCCAGCGGATCACTTTGCATGGCTCGCTATGAAGCATCTTGTGAAATATGGCCATTAAGCTGTATTGTATCCTTTATCTGCTTGTATTAATTTATCCTTTATTTGTTTTTTCAAGAAAATTTGTATTTTCTCCTAGAACTGATGTATTTTCTTCTAGAATTGTTGTATTGTGTTCTAGAACTATTGTATTGTCTCCTAGAAGTGTTGTATTGTCTCCTAGAACTGATGTATTTTATCATGTATTGTACTGAGTTGTCATTTCATGATCTTATTCTTAATACAGATGTCCTCTTGTGAAAGTGAAAGTGAGAGGCATGAATCTGATGAATCTGATGATGATTTTTCTTTAAATGTGTTGAAACAACATCAATTGCTGCAATCAGGATTACTCTGTTCTGTCAGTATCATCTATGACTATTATATGACTTATCATGACAAAAATCCAGCAAGGACTTCTCAGCTCAGTGGGTATGCATGGGTAATGGAAACACTTAACACTCCTGGAGAAAGTCATAGGATGTTTAGGATGAATGAGAGGCTATTTATCAAACTGCATGATCTTTTGGTGAGTGATTTTGGGCTCAAATCATCCATTCATATGAGTTCAATGGAGTCTCTGGCAATATTTTTGTGCATCTGTGGACAGAATAGATCTAACAGTTCAGTTCAGAACACATTCAAGCACTTAGGGGAGACAATAAGTAGGAAATTTGATGAGGTGTTATAGTGTCTGATCCGAATGTCTAAGGAACATATTAGACCTCAGGATTGTAACTTCACTACTGTCCACAATAGAATTACTGGTGATAGGAGGATGTGGCCGCATTTTAAAGATTGTATTGGAGCTATTGATGGCACCCACATAGGTGCAGTACCACCTCCAAAAGACTATGTTCGATATATTGATAGATCTGGAAATCCAACTCAAATGTAATGGCTGTAGTTGACTTTGATCTAAGATTCACTTATGCATCTATTGGTCAGCCAGGCTCCATGCAGGACACAAGTATTCTATACCATACAATCGAAAATGACCAGCCTTTCCACATCCTCCACAAGGTATTTTTTTTTTGGCCATCTTTATTCCATTCAAATTTTATCTTTGTTCCTACTTAGACTAATACCTTTATATATAGGCAAATATTATATGGTAGATGCAGGTTATCCAAATAGACCGGGATACTTGGCACCTTACAAAGGACAAAGGTATCATATTCCTGATTGGAGGAGAGGAGCTGCTCCTAGTGGTGAACAAGAAGTATTTAACAATTTACACTCAAGCATTCGCAATTCGGTTGAGCGCATATTGGGTGTTTGGAAGCAGAAGTGGAGGGTTCTTTACAGGATGCCAAGTTATCCGTTGTCTAAGCAAAAAATGATTGTCGCTGCTACGATGTGTCTTCATAATTTCATCCGTGAGAATCATGCACTTGATAGGCATTTCCGAAGATGTGATCGGGATCCGGAGTACGTGCCTACAATACCTCGAAGGTATGCAAGGCATGCGCCACCTCAAAATGCTTCTGACGCTTCAACCTCTTCTCCAAATGACATGAGTATGGATCAGTTCCGTGATGATCTTGCAGCTGCAATATTTGAATCTAGATCTTAGTGGTTTGTTTAATTATGATTGTAGTACAGCTGGATGTTAGCACATTATTTTGGCATGTATTTTGGCAAGCATGTATATATTCTAGGTGAATCATGTAATAGACGCCCAAACTATTGGATGGTTATATGATGCAAACACACATTTTGTAATGCTAATTAGCTGAAATGCAACAATAGTTTATCAAGGGTACATATGACATTTTTCCTACTACTCCTTTATATGCTAAATCTGAATCTTAAAAATAGCCAAACGATTTCACAGGTAATTTTAATTCACCCTAAAAACGTTTTTCAGGAGAATGTGAAACGTTTCTGATTCTCGAAGAATCTGAAACCCTACCAAACGCAGCCCTAAATCACTACCAGGCGCTCAGGCAACCGAAGACACGGCACGACGCTGCCATGTCAAGCGTGTCCCTCTTCCGCCAGCCGATTCAACGTGCACCACTCCCCCACCCACGCAGTGACGCAACTCAGGGCCGGTCTGCCGATTTCTTGATCTGCAAGCGGCATTTGTCCGGCTCGTTCGTGAGATCTCGGTGCGGCTGAGCAAAACTCACTGCGTCGCGACGAGAGAATAGAACGGTAAAACTAAAACAGCTCGCGCCTCATAATACTCCATGGCCGCGCGACCTCGCTACCAACCTGATCGAACCAGAACCTAGAGCAGCAGTTTGGACCGCGTTAGCTAGCGCTGGTACGTGCTGCACCTGCAGTAGTAGTTTAGTACTGTAGTTCAAGTTCTCACATGGGAACGATGCATGTCACAACGCTCAGTTCACTTTTAAAGGGATCTATATCTATCTGAAGGACTTTACGAGTAGGTTGCCGTTTTCTAACCCTCGCTAATCATACAATACAGATACAGCTCGCTCGTTCGATGGACGATCGATCTTTACGATCTGCCCAGCTTCACGTACAGCACGACGCCACTTTGAGCCAAACGGTTGGGCTGTCCATGATTGCGCCTCCTGTCCTTCGTTCCAGGTGCGCTGTGGCCTGTGGGTGGCCTTGGTTGATCTGCAAACCGTATTCCGAGTGGATCATGTGATCCGATGAGTTCATGCCCACTTTTGTCACCGGTTGCGGTTTACGCAGGATCATCTTTTCTTTTCTTTTTTTTCTATTAAAAATGCGAAATGCGGTCACAATGAGGACCAACAAACATTCAACGGCTCCGCTATTGTTACCGCACTTCATTAGTTTATTAGTCCAGTTCACCTGAAGCGGGGCACTAATAATTTACCCGCGCCGAGGAACGTTGGGGGGAGAAGACCAGTGACGGTGAGCAGCAGCAGGCAGCAGTTTGCGTGAGTTCGTCGTCGTCACGCAACGCACGCTGTTCCCGACGGGAGGCAAGGCAATTAGGCAAGGGCATGTTGGCCGTAAAAATCAGAAACGAGCCCAAGAAGCGCTGAATTGTTGCGTCGCGTCGCGTCCCGGGTGGGCAGGCAGGGGACCAAGAATATTGGCGGCATGCACGAGCAGGACACCACCAGCTGATCGATTGCTACCGCTTCTATTCTTCTTCCGTTCTCGTCTTCATCAATGCTCTTTGTTTGTGTTCGACACGGCCAGGGCTCCGTGGGCCGCCATCCCGCCAGCCAGGATCACCCGAGGCCTTCGCCATCGTCTAGTGTTTCTGTACGTACCGTCATGCATGTGGATTACTCTGATGACCCGTGTGCAAGGATATCGTGACCTTTCGAAGATGCATCACTCCTGAACCCTGATTCCTGTAAAAGGGCACCGGTGAAGCGATGGATCAGGAGGATCTGAACAGGTAATCGGAGGTGGTGGCGGCAGCAACTCCTGAGAAAAATGACACATGCTGTGGCCGGCGGGTGGCCTGTGGCAGGGGAAGGAAGCAAACGATCCGGCATTGCGCCGTTGCAGCAGCATTGGATGCTGTGTCTGTGTGTGCCCCTTCGCATGCAGATGGACTCCAACCTTCCCTTTTTTTTTTTTTTCTAGTGGCACACCTGACGGCCTCGTGGCCCGTCAATCCACAACGAAAAGCTACTTTATCTTTAGCGAAGGATTATACCAGAAACCCGGAGGAGGTGGTTTAGCAAAACGTCAGATCAGATTCAGATGCTGGTACTAGTACCAACTTTCTTAACAGGAGATCATATAGTTCTAACGAAGCGCTTACTGTACCTTTCTTTTCTTTAAAATGTGTTACAGTACAGTACGTAAAAATGGTCGGAGATCAGGCTCATCGAGGGCTCGTCCCAGGCCTGCTGCTCACACGTCGCTCATCTGCTTCGTTCCCCTCTTCACCTGCCCGCCTGCCTGCTGTGTGCTGTTGCTAAGTTCACGCTACCCGCAGCATTTATTAGTCAAGATAGTCAGACAGTTCCAAACCCTTTTCACACACAACACAAGCTCTCCCTTTGCCCTTTCCTTCCCTTCTCTTCAGTCTTCACTTCCCCCCTTCCCCTGCTCTGCCTCTGCTGCTCTGCTCCCCCACCACCACGCACTTGTTTTCGCATTCAAGTGGCTGCCTTCGTCGTCGTCGCACTCTCGAACTACTGCTGCTGCTACTACAGTGGTAACAAGCGCCTCCTATCTTCTTCATTCGTCGGTTCGCTCATCTGGATGATTCAATCCCTCCCGAGCTCAGGCGATTCCTCTTGTTCTTCTGTCCTCGCTATTGCAGATCCATGTCGGACTACTGCACCGGCTGCTGAGGAGCTTCAAGCCGTGGAAGCGTCGACGCTACAAAGGTACTGTACTACTGTACTCTCTAGTAGCCCATCTCCCTCGTCCTCCACCTGCATTCCGCCGAGGACCTACTACTACTACCTATCTTTTCCTCTTCTCCGGGGAAATGCCGGCTATGGTGCGCCCGGCGCCGCGCCGTTTCAGTTCATACCCTTCTAGCTTCCCCTTTCTCTTCGCCGTCCTGAAATGGGGGGAACGGTAGCCGTAGAATCCAAAACCTAAGGTCCCTCTCTCACCTACGATTACAAGTCACAGCCTTCCGCGGTGACATGCATCTTCCGGCGAGCTTGCTAAACGCCGTCCTGCACTTGCCCGAAGCCGTGAAAGAGGGAAAAAAAAAAGAACAAAGCACGGTCAATTTTTCAGGCTGGTTGCTCGCGTAATGAATCCAGGAGAGCACTTGTGCGGGCATTTCCTCTGAAAGCAACAGTAAAAATTCCCCCCTCTTTTCGACCTCGCCTCGCCTCGCCTTTTCAGGTCACCCCTTTTCTCTTCTTCCCTTGGGAAAGCCAGGCCGCACTAGTCAGACTCAGACCTCAGACACCAGCGCAACTAGCCAGCCCCCACACCCACAACACCACACCGCTCCCTGTCAACCCTGTTGTCACGTTCCTGTTCCTTTCACGGTTCATCACGAGCAGGTGGGTTCAAATTTCAAACGTCTCTGCACGGCGCCGGGCTGCACCGCACTGCACGGCCGCAGCTCGTCCTCGACCGCCGAGCCCCTAACCCATGCCGGTGATGTAGCAGCGTCGGTGCCGTACCCCCTGTCACAACGGCCGCTGCCCCGCACCCATCCCATTCACTACTCGGCTACTCGCGTAGTACTATCAATGCATTATCATTAGCCGTGTCTAGATTAATAGCTGCTCTGCGTTCATAATCTCCACATTGATGAGTCGCTAATCATGAGCGCGCGCCCGAAAAGGCGCGTGCGTCACGGATCGTGGTGTTTCCCGTTTCGTTTGTGGGGCTTGGGTGGGATGTCTCTTCTTTTCTGCTGTTGTTGCCATGTGTAGTAGTAGTACTAGTTGGAAGGAGTACGTCCCCGTGTTTATTGCATTTATTGTTGTTTTTTCCCAGCAGTTTCCGGTCTGACGAACAAATACCGTAGCCTGCTCCTTCAAACCGTAATGCTGTGGTTGTCTCTTTCAGTTACTTCTGAGGACGAGGAGGATTAGCGCAGCGGGAGGGCGGCGGCGAAGAGATGAGGATGAGGACGCTGGCGTGCTGCCGACGGCGGCCGCAGGACTTCAGCATCGACATGGACCGAGAGCCCGACAGTAAGCAACCCCAAACCTTGTCCCTTCTTCTGTCATACTAGTGGATTATTCTTGACCAGATTTTGACCCGTTAATGTCGATTTGTGTTCCTGATTTGGTTTCCATTTTCTCCCCATGGGTTGGTAGTGGCTGTAACTAGTGATGGTGCTACGGACTAGATAAGAGGTTGGGTGTTGGCGACCTGCTCCGCGCTGCATCAGCAATCCGTGGCGCGCGGCTCCAGCCTCCGCGCAAAAAAGGCTCACTGATTTTAGGCGCTGACCAAAACTCTTCTTGTTATTAATCTTTTCACCTGCCCAAATCCAGTCAAGATGCGTGAAAGAGAATCAGAGGACGGAGGATGAGCAAACAGGAACGTGGGGGTGGGAGAGCTCGTGGCCGACGCGACTGTTCGTCGGAGCCGTCCCGTCCCGTCCCGTCGCAACCGCACGCTCCGCTTTGAGCGGCTGCAGCACAGTGAGAGAGTGAGTGCAGCCTGCTGCAGTAGGTTGGGAACGTGCGAGTAAATTGGGGTCACGGGCAGGATCCCGGCCCGGGCAAATCCGCGGAGTGCGCTTCCTGACACGGCTGGCCGGCCGGCGGCTGGCGCCATCGTGTTCGCATTCATAGCTGCCCGTTACACTGTTCATCCGTTACGCTCTGCCAAGACCTCCAAATTTTCTTTTCCGCGTGTGCCAGTCACCAGTCACCACCACTCCAGCAGCATCTGTTAGCTTTCTTGCTTTTCTGGTTGCCTCTACATTGATCCGACCATCGAATCCGTGAATCTTTTTTACTATAGGCTTTGATAATCTTTTGTTCCTTAGATTTGGTTTTAAAAGTTGCCAATCACTCACTGGAGAGTGGAGAGGAACGGCTTGCGTGGTCCCCGCCTGTTTCGTGCAAGGTCAAGTGCGGCATCTGCGGCCTCATTGACTTTGTTGGCTGGGCTAACCCCCCCCCCCCCCCCCCCCCCCCCAAAAAAAAAGAGTATTAGTACTAGCCGGTAGTGTAGCAGTACACTGCTTTTTAGACGTTGCGCAGAGGAAAAAAAGGCAGCACAAAAAGGGGTCCGCGTCCATGGTTTGGACTCACGCGGTTGCACGTACCCTCGCAACTGAACAATTCGTCACTCGTCAATGCCGTGCCATGTGACCCGGCCGCTAGGCTAAGGGCAATTGCAGAATGAATAATAAACCTCATACTACTAGTAGTAGTATTATACAGTTTTGGTTCATGCAAGTTAATGAGTAGGCACCGCCTGCATTGTAGCAGTGGAAGGTATTATAGTATAGACACTGGAATGCACAAGATTCGAAGCGAGTTTTCTTGTATGCATCTCAACCGTAAAGCATGTGCAATTGTCTCTCATGACATCATCCTGATCTCACTGAATAGAACTTAATGTAATTCGATGCCTGACAGTTTACATTACGCAGTTGCCGTATTGTTCCTCTGTTTATTGGGAGACTGCTGGTTTATGCACTGTGAATTTCTAAACCTTGAAATCCTTATATTTCCAGTGTAGCATGTAGAAGAACATTACTCGGCCAATCTAGCTGTGAATAAAACTTATAAATAGGATCGTCATGTAACCTGTTTTGTTCTTATTTTTATTACATATTCCAAATGCATGCAAATTTGATCTGTTCAAACACTTTTTTTTTCCTATATATGATCATCTTTTCACTTCGTTATTGGTTATAAATAGTTTGAAAATTTCAATTGTTGTAGGAGTGGTGACATACAATGGCCTTGAGGCCTGCATTATCAACAGCTCCTCCTACGATGATGATAGTGGCATTAGCGCGACAACTGGGGCAGATGGCTGTGTCACCACGGACTCCCTTGACGATGAAGTTTCAAGTTGCTCCTCAAGCAAAGATGTTGGTGGCTCTTCCTTCTCTTCTCACTGCCTTTCATTGAGCAAGCAGGATGACGGGCATTCACTTTCTGAGTTGGGTACACCCAGTTCTGTCCATCTACTTCCTCTGAAAGGGAAGAAACCAATCACATACACCTTGAGCGCTTCTGACATTGAAAACATGAAGGAGAAGTTTGCGAAACTATTGCTTGGTGATGATAGTTCAGGAGGCGCTAGGGGTGTGTGTACTGCTCTGGCTTTGTCCAATGCAATAGCCAATCTCTCAGGTATGTTTCGCCGTATTAAAAAGCAATATATGTTACGACAATTTTTCATCATCCTGTGCTTAATCATGACATGACGAAGGACAACTTTATCGTGGCAGCCACTGTTTTTGGAGAACTTTGGAAGCTGGAACCGTTATGTGAAGAGAAAAAGATCAGGTGGCGAAAGGAAATGGACTGGTTATTATCTCCAACGACGTACATGGTAGAGCTGGTTCCAACAAAGCAGAGTGGAGCAGATGGATGCACGTTTGAGGTGACTAGCCACTTTTAAAATATCTCTACTATTTTTCAAAAAATAAAATATCTCTACTTGTTTCATTATTTTGAGTAATGCATATGCCATATGACTCAGGCTCTTACTTCCTACCGTGTCATGCAGATTATGACTCCAAAGGCCCGTTCAGATGTTCATGTGAACCTTCCTGCTCTTCAGAAGCTTGATTCTATGCTCATTGTATGCTTCCACTTTCATGTGCTTCAATTCTCTTAACATTTATACAATATGCATAGTCTTTATTAACTAGAGGTGTATGGTGTAAAATATGCAGGAAGTGATGGACTCAATGGTAGACACAGAGTATTGGTACGAGGAGAGTGGTAGCCATGCTGATGGGCGGGGTAAAAATAAAGGTCCAAGGCAGAGTAAAAAGTGGTGGCTTCCATCCCCTCGTGTCCCTGAGATTGGCCTATCTCAGTTTCAGAGAAAAAGGCTTGTTTTTCAGGCTAAGCTTGTTCATCAGATCCTCAAAGCAGCAAAATCAATCAACGAACAAGTCCTGTACCAGATGCCTATTCCTGAAGCTGTTATGGACGCTCTCCCAAAGGCAAGTATCCAGTCTGATCTGCTTATGAAAACATAAATATATTTGCAGCCAATTTACTCTTGTGCCAGCACTGCTTTCTGACGTTCCTCCTGCTTACTTTTGTTCTTTTATTCTTCAGTCTGGGAGAGCTAGCTTGGGTGAAGATTTGTACCATGCTATTACTACAGAGTATATTCCTGTTGAGGAAATCTTCATTTCGCTCAGTTTAGAAACTGAGCACAGCGTGCTTGAGACTATTAACCGGTTGGAGGGTGCAGTGTTTGCATGGAACCAAAGGATTTCAGATGAAAGAAACAAAAGATCGCCAGGACGACACTCGCCCTGGAACTTCATGAAGGACACTGTATCGGAACTTGATAAGATGTCTGCGTGCATCGAAAGGATTGATACTCTGGTGCAGCTCCTGAAATCTAGGTTCCCCAACCTGCCTCCAACCTTCATCGATGTTTTGAAGGTCCAATACAACGTGGTAAGTTTTGGCATTGCGTTACAACCTTCAGATTCACCAGCTCCAAAACATGTGTATTGAATTCTGCTGTGCGCAGGACGTAGGGCATGCCATTGTGGAAGCCTACTCGAGGGTTCTTGTTGGGGTAGCCTTCAGCATTCTATCACGGGTGGCTGAAATACTGCTGGAGGATGACCTGATCAAGAGGCCGGACACGCCGATGGCAACGCTCAAGTTCGACCTTTCGTCTGACGTGTACCTGGCAGGCATCACAGAGACGCCGCCGGGCCACATCCGACGGTCCCTCATGGACCAGATCAGTTTGGTCGACGGGCGGTTCGACCCCGTCGTCAAGAAGAAAGGGGTGAAGCAGCTGAGGTGGTGAGAACTGAGAAGACGTCCTGGTGGCGGTGGCTATGTTGTGAAGCTTAATTTTGGCATTGTACAGGGTGATGCTGGGCTCGGTGTCCGCTCCATGAGTTTACTAGTACTTTCTGCTCAATAATAGTGTAATGTATTTCGTCCGCTCCATGAGTTTACCAGTTTTCCTTGCTGATTAATAGTGTAATGATTTCGGGGACGAATCTGCAGTCGATGGCGGTATGAGCAGCTATGGGGGACTTCTTGCTAGAGTACCGATACAGTTACGTTTCGGTGCTGTGTTGGCTCAGTTCCTGGTGTGGCACCGTGTTTGACGTCACAATTCGTGAGGTAAGCAGAAAAGCGTGTGAGGCCGAGACCGTGCTTGACGGGCTCGTTGTAACGCATCTCTCGTTCTGGAGCGAGTACAAGAGCAAGAGGACGCGTGAATTTTTTTAGATGGAATGTTTCGGGTCAGATTTGGTGGAGACAACAGTTTCCACGCGGAGGCAAATGCACAGCACAAGGCACGGGAAGTCTTCCGCGCTGCGCTCTCGCGGTGGCGTCGGCGCCAGGCCAACCACCAGGGGAGCGAAAGCAAGCAAATCCACCAGCACCTCGCCCGGCAGCGGAGCGGTAGCAGCGAGCCGCTGGCAAACTGGCGGCACCTCCCGCGCGCTTGTGCTTTGTTGCCGTCTTGGCGGGGGTTGCGTTGCATTGCATCGCCATTTCGTGATCAAACACGCGTGGGAACGACACGGAATGCCGATGGCAAGTTTCAACGCATTCCCCCTGACCCGTGTGTGCTACTACGGAAACAGTCGTCACTCACTTCCGAGACTAAGTACTTCAAACCGTCAACATCGATCATGGAAATCACGGCCAAATTAAAGGTCCAAAACCAAGCAAAATCTCCTGAGGAAACGAGGAGCTGGGTGGGTATTCGGCGAAACTTACTGAAAACGTGAACGCGACTGCAGTTTCGACGACGCCAAAACTTGCTGACTGAGACTGAGACTGATCCTGGTGAGGGAACATTGATCAGTACCAGCAAGGCGGACGGGGAAGAGCACAAGATCAACACGCAAGGGCTGCCAGATCCCGACGTCGGTGCATTTGAATTTTGGATCCTTTTTTTTTTTTGGAACGTGCGCTAGCTTGGAGCCACGAACAAGGGCAGTAGGGCACGCTCCCGAGTCCGGCGGATTCGTGATCTCTGACACAACAACTACAAGGGTTCGTTCGTCGTGCGTGGCTATTGATGATCCCACGGCCACGGGTTCCCTTGGATCACCGGACCACCGGGGCAGGGCACCGGCCCCAGCCGTATCGGGTTTGGGACTTTGGGTGAACACGGCTATGTGACAACTTTCGTGCACCAAAATACAACAATCCATATCGCCACATCGGTTGTTGGATGTGACAACTTGATCAAGTACGTTTACATTTGATCTCCCTATTTGATCAGCCATTTTTTTAAAAAGAAAAAGAAAAGAAAAGTTGTATCGACCAGCTAGTTCGTCTCTTTTGTAGTTCTATTCTGACACAGCAAGTTGTCTTAATTAGAAGCAGAGGCAAAAGAAGGGTGCTAATGACGAAATTGAAAAGTTTGTGGACAATGTAAATTTGGTAATCAACATACAATAATCCACCCCTCACCCTCACTATGAAAAAGAGCTCATCTCACAAAAATCAAGATAATGGGGTAAATGACCCTATTTTCCTACTGATCTTGGTTCTGCTCCTCTCCTCCCTGCACGGGCAATAGGTTTCCCCCGGCTATCCCACCATCGCCTGTGCACGCCTATTTCATCGTCGGTTGCATCGCCACAATCCGCACACACTTCATGGAACAAGACCTTACATCAACGTGTCGAGCGCATTGATGGGAGATGAAGGAGATCGAGATCTAGTGGCGACGCTCCCCTCAAATCCTAGCTACTTTCTATCTCTTAAATATATTATTTTATATTTCGTGGATGTTAAGCATAGTTTGCACGGAGTACGCAAAATTTGGTAACCGTTTTCTTATTATATTACGAACTGTTCCGAAATATACGGCACAGTTCTGCTTCAGGTTGTGAAGTACCCTCGTATTAAAAAAATCATTCATGATAAAAGTTACTAGAATAAAATTTATTATCGGATCATCTTACATGATTATCCGCTTCATCCACATGATCGGACGGTCACGCTGGCACTGGGACAGGATCCATGGTCTGCGATGCCGTGACAGCCGTGGTTACTCTGGCAGGGGAGCATGTGAGACGTCCATGACAAGAAGCCGTTGCCAGTGGGAGGATAATATCCCTCCACTAATTAGAAACATTAGTAAATTAATTAACGGGATTAAACAAGCGGAGTATATATAGCAGATGGAAGCAAAGCGGGCCAAAAAATCGAGAGAAGGAAAGAGGCGACGGTGACGCAGCCGAGGAGGGAGAGGGAACTGGGAGCTGCCGCCCCCGCCTCCAAATTCCCCACTCCGCCACCACCGCCACCCGTCTCGCTCCGCTCCGCCGCTGAAACCGCCGTCGCGAACCAACCCTGCTCCGCTTGCTGGTCCCTGAACCCTACGCGCCCAATCCGTCCGATTCCCACCTGCCGGCGTCGCCTCAGGAGCCCCGGGACAGGGGAGGGGAGGAGGATCGGCTCGGCGACCGGAGGAGCATTCGGTGATGGCCGCCCGATAGGATGGAACTGGACTCCGCTGGCCGCCGCTTATCTGCTGCTGCTTCTGTCCTGAAACTCTGACGCGTTGGGCGCTGTGATCCCATAAGAGCCGCGGAGTGGACAGGTTGAGTGCCGGGAGGTAGGGAGGCGGTTCCGTGAGGCTTATGGAAGTGCCTCAGGGGGAGGCGGACGCCGCCAGGCCGTCGTGGGCGCCGAGCAACTCCACGGTTTTCCGCGCGTTCGCTGCAGCGGCGGGGGAGGGGGCGGAGGCGTCACCGTCTGCCCCGAGCAATGGGATTTCCGCCCGCTCAAGCAATCTCTGCGCCGTCAGGAAGAGGCCGGTACGTCTTCTGCACCTTCCCCCTCTGACGCGGCCACCTAGAGATACTTGCTTCCTTCTGCCGTTGTACGGCCTCACGGTGCTTAATTGTCAATATTGGATCGAACGATTAGCAAAGGGTGGCGCAGCTGGGACGTAATTGGGGTGCTCACTGCTAGTAGGAAACTAAAAGCTGAATTCTAAGGGTTTGAACTATTCAAAAGCAGCTAGTTGCTGCTCCTCTGCTCTTTTTTCTCATTGCTTGCACGCATAGTTTAGCCAACTCGGTTTGACTAGTGGAACTTTCACTGAAATTGTCTTATAATCCGGCTAACCCTGTTACACAATGCTGATCATTTAGAGTGTATGCATCTTATTCGTTTTTGGTGCTAAATTCAGTATGTGCCAGCCGCCCAGCTTAATATGTTTGATAAAGTTCAAATCTCGCATTCCTAGCACCTTCTCACCCGTCACATCCAGTTCAAAGGAGAACATAACTTACAATATTTTGATCATACGTGAACTGGAGATATTGACAACTTAGTTTGTGCTAGGAATAGGATGCTTGTCACTCTAAAGTCAAACCATTTTCCTTGGGTTACTTTAGATCTTTAAACAACATAGGTCTCCATAGAGTCCTACATGAACATTCTTTAAGCCTATCTGTGTAGATTGCAGAAGAAGTGAGTCTGATGCTTCAATCTACTCTGTTACTGTTGGTCATGTGCATAATATGCACCTATTATTCATATATCTGTGACGCTCCACTCTGAATTACAGCTGTTTATTTGTGCAGTTTGTTGCAAGACTAACTATAGATATCGTGCAAACTTTTGGAAAATGCAATCCTGAGTTTAAATACTCAGAGTCACTAAACCCCAAGCACTTTCTCACGGATCCTTCAGTTCCTGTTCACAACAATGGCCATGACAATGCCAACTCTGACCTCATATTGTATGCCTTCTTGGAGTTGGTTAATAAAAAGTCAGACCGGAGGTTTGTTTTCTCTCTATGCTGTTTCCACTTTCCAGTGCACTTACTTGTTCCTTGTGATCATTTACTTAGGAGCATCCATTTTGCAATGTTAGTCTATTTAGGTAAATGAGTGTACAATAATTGTTATATTTTCAGTCACTACACCTCTCTTTAAAGGTATGAAAGAAGTTAGGTGATTGCACCATGCCATTTTATAGGGGTGTTACTAATCATTTGGCATCATTTTTTTTCCCTCTTGGAACATGGCAATTACTATTCATGTTTCAAATGTGTGAAAGAGGTTATGTGATTGTATCATGTCAATTACTATTAAAGTTTTAGTAATTTTGTTTTTTTTTGCCACACAAATTTCCTTTTGAGTGCAGTAGTTTTCTCATAATCAATTATACTTTAGACATAATTGATGGACCCAATAGTTTTTTGAGACTTAGGAAAGCAAAGTATGGGATACCTAGACAACTTTTCACAGTTTTTAGTTTTTTCTTTTGATAAGTGGGGCTCATGTCAGGGTTTATGATAATTAAGCTATTGTTAAGGTAGACTAAATTTACTTTGACGTTTTGTAATTAGGTATGTTGTCCGTGAAATGCTTGGCCAAGGTACATTTGGACAGGTTGCAAAATGCTGGGATACAGAAACCAACAGCTATGTCGCAGTGAAGGTCATAAAAAATCAGCCTGCTTTTTACCAGCAGGCTATCATGGAGGTCTCACTGTTGAGCATGGTACAGTTCTCCACTTTGTCCTGTGTTGAATGCTTATAAAACTTGGAAGCACATCAGTGACTATATTGTACATCTGCAGCTAAATGATAAGTTTGATCCTGATGATCAACACCACATTGTGCGCATGTTGGATTTTTTTCTCTGCCAAAATCATTTGTGCATAACATTTGAAATGCTTGGTGGCAACTTGTAAGAATGCTTCCCTTTTAATTCTCTTCGCCAGTTTAAGTATTCAATTGTTTTCATTCATATGGTGACATAACCTCACTTTTTTTATAGGTATGAGTTGTTGAGAAAGAATAGCCTAAGAGGTCTCAAAATGAAATTCGTTCGTTCTTTCTCAAGACAGGTGAAGTATCATTTTAATATGTTTGATTAATCTGTTACCATATGTGATGTATCTATTCTTTCAGATATTGGACGCATTGATTGTTATGAAAGATGCTGGCATTATTCATTGTGATCTAAAACCAGAAAATATCCTACTAACTCCAACGTGAGTTGCTTCTTCGCAATATCAGTGATGCTGTTTATCAGTGCTGTAGTTTACTGATATATGATGGTTTTTGCAGTGTTAAAACAGAAGCTGGAGTGAAAGTTATCGATTTTGGATCAGCATGCATGGAGGGTAAAACCATTTATTCGTATATTCAGGTTTTATTTTAACTCTTTCTGAATTTTTTGATCTATACTCCCTTTTTTTTAACTATTATCATTGGGACAACAATCCTAGTTCAAAATGAACTGAAGTAGTTGTCCTAATGATAACAATTTTATAACGAAGGCAGTACTGTATTATTATTTTTTATTTCAATTCAAGTTTCCATGTTTTCCCTTTTTCAGAGTCGTTATTACAGGTCTATGGAAGTTCTTATCGGTTATCCGTATCCTATGTGGCATATTTACAATCAAACAATACACTTGCATCTCATAAAGCATGAGTTGTATTCTGTTTTATTATTTATGTGAGCGTGTTCATCTAAATTGTGAGCTTGTGCACTTGACAATTGCTAGATATACTGCTGCCATTGATATGTGGTCACTTGGATGCATAGTTGCTGAACTGTATATAGGATTACCTTTATTTCCTGGAGCTTCGGAATATGATGTCATTTCCCGTATTATTGAGATTCTTGGGTAACTGCTTCTTACTGAGCCTTTATCTCTTCGCTTTATGTTTATTCAGTCATGGGTGAATCATCTATGCTGCTTTATTGAAATTCAACTATATACAGTGTGCAGCCACCAGATGCTATGCTACGGGATGCTAAACATGCTGGGAGATGTTTTAAATATATTGGAAACATCTATCCTGGTACTGAGTCCCGGAATGGCCCTGCCAGTGCATACAGACTATTAACTGAAGAGGAAATTGAGGCAGTAAGTTTTCATGATTTTTTTTTTAAATTATCAATTCCTTCAACACCATGCATAGTTTATTGTCTTTTATTCCCTTTCTGCGTCCTGCAACACAGAGGGAATCCAAAAAGCCAAAGATGGGGAGATGGTATTTCCCTCGTGGAAGTCTTGAGAAACTCATATTGACGTACCCTTGGCAGAACTCGAGTGAGGAAGTCTTGTCAGGTTTGTTCTGCACTCCTTTATTTTCAGATGACGCTATGCGTCCTTTACCATTGTATATGTGAAATTTGGAGATAGTTTCGTGCACTGTCACGTTTTTTTTTTTTTGGGTGGGGGGGGTTCAAACTGACTAATGTTACTGTCATGATACTTACGGTCCATTCATTTGTTTACTTTAGAACAACTTGCGTAACAATTTAGGGATGTTGTCTTTCCAGTTTTAACTACTCTAGGGATCATCCCCTGATTCGGAGTGTTTTTTTTTTTTCTGGGGCGAGGAGGTTTTTGTATGTCAGTGAAGTATAGGTAATGTGGATCAACTTGAGCCTGCAGGTCACTGAGGTGCATGTTACCTAGGACAACATAGCAGCTACCTGTCTTACAATCTCTGTCCTTTCCCCACGTTTTGTGAATGATGAAACTGTTAACTAGTACACTTACCATCATCCATGTTTCTTTCTGCAGTTGTACATCATTAAACAGGTCAAATAGATGATAGACTTTTAATCCTTGCATAGATTTGAATTGCATAATATATTTGTTGCTCTCTTTTCGGTATACTTGAATTTATTGCACCGATGAGTCTCATTCTAGAATGAGGCTTTCACTATCATAATTGCGGAGTCATAAGTTCAGCAATATATTCTAACTTCTCGCAATTTCGATTTAGATGCAGAAAAGACAGGTTGCTTAGCATTGGTTGATTTCTTGAGGGGACTTCTTGAAGTGGATCCTAATAAGCGCTGGTCACCATTGCAGGTATTCACTGATGATAACAGTGCATTTATTGTGGCTTTAGCCTTTACTTTTGAAGTAGAATATACGTTTTGTCAAATCCTTGCATTTTAATATAATTATTGGAACTGTCATAATATAGTCTTCAGAGGATTTGGTACTTATGGATGTATTTTGCTGTGATACTAATTTAATTTTTAAAGAGCCATTGGAAGCACTTCACTGATACAAAAAACCTCTTTCAGGCTTCGTATCATCCTTTCATCACTGGTGAAGCCTTCACTGATCCATACGAGCCTGTCCAAGAGACCCCAAGAATTGTAAGTGCAGTCCTAGTCCGGAGTAAAAAAAAAAAACATAAAAAAAAACTGACAAATCTCCTTGGACTTGACTTTTGACATATCTCAAATTTTATAACTAACTGACAAATATGAAATGCTACTACCAAACTTGAAAGATTTGTAGTATTTGTTCCAAAAATATGGAAGAGATGTGGGGGAATATCTGAATTTCAAGTTTTCTTTTTGACCGAAGTATCTGAACTTAAAGTTACCTTTTTTAGTTGTCCTTTTTATAAGTTGAGCATCTTTGGTCTTCTTTGTATTCTAGCCTGTTGCTCGTGCTGCAATGGTTGATCACAATCCTGGAGGAGGTCACTTGCTAGGTGCCGGTCTTTCTCCTCAGGTTGTAGATATTTCATTACTTCAAATAATTTGACAAGTTGTAACCTGTTCCCTTCATATCTGATCTGTGGCATTTTTAGGTTGGAAGCTGTAACAGAGGCCTATCATTTAATAACACTTATCAACCAAATATCCCATTGTCATATGGAAGCAGTTGTGGCAGTTTCGGTAGCCATAGTAGCTTGAATGATAATCCAGGTCTTGCAAGCAGCTATGGAAGCTATGAATTCAGTAGTCTCAACATTTACAATTCACCAATGGATCCTTCTGGGTTTCATTTACGTTCACAAGCTAGCAGATCATTTTTAGGTTCTAGTCCAGATTTTCGACGAAGACCTCATCTCTCATATGGTGGTGGCACTCGGTTAAGTCCTGGAGGTCCAGGGCCTATGTCCCTTGGTGCCAGTCCATCACAATTTACCCCGCCAAATTCCCAGATGCAAATCCCAAGTAGTGCTGCTGGAAAGTATGGTACCTCTCCTGCAAGAGGTGGTCATGGCTCCTCATTAGGAAAAGCTGCTGCTGTAGGCCAGTACAATAGGAGGAGGAATCTGGGTTATCCACCTATTCCAGTGCCACCACATGAACATGCATCTCAACTGATCCAGGGTCACCAAGCAGATATAATGAATGCTGCTCGTTTTGACACGTATGGTCATGGAAATGCTGGATACATGCACAGTGCACTACCTACTTCCGGTCATTTTAGTTGGAGACCGCAGAGAGGTGTCAGCAGTGTTTTAACTTCAGAACCTTGTACTTCTAATCATGGTTCTTATCCTCCCAACCGTTACAATGGCTTTCCTCCTTTACACCCCACCAACATGTCAGCAGATACATTGGCCTCCACCTCATCGTTGCCAGATCCAGCTGATTGGGATCCCAACTATAGGTAATGTTGCATTTTACAGTTTTTTTTTCTTAACGTATCCACAACTTAGGGTTCGGTTCAAAATATAATGTACAGTGATGAGTCACTCCTGCAAGAGGATCATTCCTTGTCAACTGAGCTAAGCAGTCTTCAGTTGAGAGATTCAAGTGCTCAAACAAACAGATCCAGCAGATTGGCACCTGTCCAAAGTCATGATATAGCAAGTTTGAACCCTTCATCACTGAATCAAAGGTATTATATGCTCTCTTGATATGATATAGTTGATGAGTTTAGCCATTCCAATTCCAAGAGGGATAACTGGAACAACCCTTTTTTGATAGCTTACTTGTGATCAATTGTTAGTATGCGTTAGTATCGATGGGTATTCTGTGTGGTGTTTATTATTTTTAATGCATTTAAACAGTTTACTGGCGCCTTAACGAAACATGTGAGGCACAACTCAGTTTCACCTGTCCTGTTTTCCTGATTTATGTTGCACCGAATCTTGCACCAGAAAGGATCCAGATGCACACATACACACACACACATACATGAATATTCATGATTTGGGGCACCTTTTTAACTTTAGTGCCTTTAGAGAACCCTGGCCTTTTTATAATAAATATGGTAAAAGAGATGATTATGCTCCTTGTTTTTGTGTTCCCCCAAAAAAATGCTTCTTGTTTTTGTATTTGTGACTGGATGATGATTATGATCTGGATCTAGTTTTCTATTTTTCCAACGATATGGTAGCTCAAGCAATCTTTTTTTCCCTGGTTCAAGTTAGCTTTAGTTCTACAACTGATTCTATCCCATGTTATTGCTGCAGGAGTGAACACCGGTTTCACACGTCATGTGTTGGAGAGAATACACATCCTACAGGTCTTATCACCTGTGATGGTTACAACCGTGGAAATGATTCTCAGCAAAGTTTCCCGATTCGTCATGGACAACCATTTCAGCAATACAATAACATGACTTCTAATTCCATACAGATGAGGACTCACTACAATAGTCCTCCTGCCTGGAATAATTATAGCTCGGTGGAACCACCACCCACTAATGTGGGTGAGCGAATGCCCTGGGGTAAGGTCTTGTGCCTAAGATTTCTTTATCTGGGTAATCAGTATGGTGGTGCATTTACATAGTTTTTAGATTTCCTTCCATTTCATAGTTAATTTTTCACCTTGGATCTTAGGCCAGGTAGGTCTTGATATTTTACTTGTCACTCACATTATTTCTTCTTGATCAATTACCCACCATCATTTTTGTATTATGGTATAATCTTGTTATTAATTTGTAGATGCATATATTACAATACACATCACTAATCAAATCATCAACATATTTTAATTTATAATATGCTCAAATGTACAACTATGTATTCTTCAAATTTTCATTCCTTGGTCAATTTATTTGCACATGGGCATGAAAGAAAGTTGGAGATGTTAATTGTCATATATGCATGTGATATTTATGGTCTTATCTTCAAGCACAATACTGAGACAAATAAATCACTTCTGTGCAGGAGGGAGAGTTGGTCACTCATTTGCAGCAAGCGGAGTGCCACCTTCCGTGGCAAGAAAGGATTTTGGGAGGATCTTTTAGTCCCGATTCTGATCTGGAGGAATGCATAATGGCACCAAATTGGTGGCATCAGTTTTCATTTGCAATTCCAGCTTGGGTTGTGTATGGGTTGCTGGTTTTGCAATTTGTTGCGTTCCTCAGACATGTCTCATTGGGATGCTCTGATCAAAGGTTACATGGTGTGGCTTATAGTGTTCGTTCTTTGTTATACATCTGAGACTCAGCGTTATCCTATTTTATACTGGTCATTAGACAAATCTTGTGAGTTACAGTTCATGAGGATGTTCGGTGTTTTTCACCCGGATGATACCATCCTCATGGGTGAGGCACGCCGGATTTTGGGGTGGGGCTCCTTCCTGGCTTGTTCATTTAATCCCTGTCACATTTGGATTAGAAGGGTACAATTTGGGGTACCAATATATCAAAAAATCTTGTTTTTTTATTAAACCTCCACACTTGGAATCCCATCAATTTAACTGTGTAAGCGTATTTTCGATATATTGGTGCTATAAAAAAATTATATTTGATTCACAGTTGCTAAGAACAAAAGAGATCCATTTCATAATCAATAGGGACCATATGCCCATGCTGTGACCTGACAGAAAAGTTGCAGAGAAATCTTAGAATGAACAAGATGTAATGCTAGGAACATTTTTCTGAAATCAGTTACATTCAGATCATCTGAGTACAAAATTTGCACTACCAGCGAGTTAGTCTTACTCTTGAAGTATCACCTATATACTCAACAAACCTAAAAACTGCTGTTTTGAAGTAATTCTACCTGATGTTAACTCTAGAAAAGTGCAACAAGTTCCATAAATAATATGGGAATCATGTGAAGAGAAGTTAATGGCCTGCAGCCTGCTCTTTCATTCCACATATAAGAGTTCACCAGTTGACGAGTTTTCTGATTGCATGCCATCAGGAAGTGTACGATATTCCCTCTCGGTAATGGATCTCCTCACTTCATACTGCTCGCTGGTTGGATCCTCGCTTTCTTTGGGAAGAAAGCCTCGCTCTCGTGCGAGCACCCACTGGTCAATGACACCGCATTTAATAGCATGTTTGATTGCCTTGTGCAAGTAAACCTTGTCTGTAACTAAATGTGGGTTAACTACCAGCATCCTCATAAGGCCTGAAAATATGACAAAAAAGGATTTAAACCCAACTTAATTCATTTCTAAATGAGCCTCAACAAAATCACATAAACATAAAATGAAGTTATTATATCCGCAAATAGTTTAATCAAGCTGGTATATGGCAATACCAATAGACAAAGACCTGAGGCCTTAAAATAAGAGCTAAGCAAACAGTCTCTCTACAAAGTAGAGTTCAATTACCCTCTCCAATTAGGCAAAGATAATTACTGATATCCTGCTTAATATGCATTGTCATTTATGTGGCAAAAACAACATATCCTGCAAAAGTGTATATTAAAAATAATCAGATGTGGTACCTGCAACAATGGCATCACCCGATTGTGACATGTCACTGGTGAAAGGAGTGATGGGAGCATCTTCTGTCCCACGAACCCAGCCATTGTGATTTTCTGTGTAATAGTGAATCTTGGAGGTACCATTTGTCACGAAAAGAACCTTGAGATTATCATGCCACAGTTTCAAAACAATGTCTGGACTGTAGTGTTTAAATTTAGATTTATCATTATCATTTGTGTCAAATTTCTCAACTGGTTTAATATCACAAAGGAATTCGAGTTCTTGTTTTGTCACTTCAATAATATCAGCAGCTTCCCATGCTTCCTTGATGAGTGACTTGGTTTCCTTACTGGATGACCATAGCGGCAGTGGAAGATTAAGATCAAAAAATGTTACACCACCAAATTTCTTTGAAATATCAATAGCTTTTAACAATGATGACTGTATACTAGGCTCAAGCAAAGCTGATGAATTATAGTAAAACATCTTAGCCTGCATTAGAAAGCACAAGAGTATTATTTCCGAAAAACATATTAGAGTGGAAAGGCACTAAAATAGCAACATCAGAAACTGAAGGTTAGAAAATGCAATGTGGGGAATATATATGTTAGAAGGAAGCAGAAGTTCACAACCGAATGGCTTCAGCTTGACAAATAAGTCAGTCGAGTCGTTGTCAATTAGGATTATTAGTCATTGTCAGATTAGTTCAGTTAGGACTCTGTTGAGTAAGAGTCAAATAGGACTCTTAGTATATCAGGACTCTGTTACAAAGTTGGTTCAAGATGCAATCAGCTGGCTATATGTGCAAAGTGTGGTCCAGAAATAAAGGCAAGCGATAATCAGAACAAATCTCTCTCTCTCTCTCTCTCATATTCAAATTTTCTTAAAGCTTTGGGGATAATAGCATAAACTAACTACCACCACTGTAAGAGAAAATAAAACTCACTTCTCAGAAAACAATTTATGGACTAACTAAAGGCATGTTCAAAATAAATCTGAACATTTTTCAGGGCCATAAAACTAAATATACAGGAAATTTCATAACATCCTCTAAAACATGTTATACATAGGGTGTGATGTGATAAAATATTAGCCCCATATTTAAATAGCTATCCTAAGCCGTATATATAATTGAATTTTTCATGTTTACCTCTTTTAGAACTGATGGGTTGATATCAGACTGTAGGAAACGGTCCTCGGCGCAAGGCTTAACACAGTTTGTCTTCAAGCAGCCTCTGTTTGTGGTTTTCATGAAGGACACGGCAGTTGGTGCTGAAGAATCAATACTAACTGCTCGAGTTTGAACTCTGTTTTTGTTTAAGTGATACAGCAAACTCTGACCGTACTCATCATCACCTAATTTTCCCATGAACTCTACCCGGCCACCAATAGCTGCTAGAGCTAGGGCAACATTTAATGAAGGCCCTCCTGGTGACCTCACAAATTTATCTGGAGACCAAAACATATCCTTCATTCTGTCATGAATCTCATGATCTATAAGCCTATTAGCAGGTCTTCCAGAAGGAATGAAGGAATATTTAGCCGGTCCAAAGCAACAAACCAGAGGCGTTAAACTGTCAATCTCTCCAATATCCTCAAGTAATGCTGCCTCTATTTTACTTTCCAGAATGTTAGCTAAAACTTGTTTCTCAGTGCCATCTTCTCTTTGATAAGAGGGCATCAAATCTTTGTTCTGGTCTTGACCTTCTTCACTAGATTCTTCCACAGTCTTAACTTTTCTTCTTCCCCTCTTCTTTGGTTCCTCTGTCAGATCCTTCTCCTCTTCAGAACTTGCAGTGATAGCAGCTGTAACATGACAAAGAAAAGTTTTAATTTACTACTCATCCCATGATTGAAAAAAAATAAGGGGCTGCAATATAAAGAAAGTACTCAATAAATGCAACTGATATGTACAATTACCTTTCTTACGGCCTCTTCTCTTAACTTTCTTAGTCTCTTCAGGTGATTCTTTTTCAGAAGTTATTTGATTTTCTTCTCTTCCGTCTTCCGATGTCTCTGCGGCTGCTTTCCTTCTTCCTTTCCTAGGAGATCTTTTCTTTTTCGTTGAGCTTTCCCCATGACTATCCTCATCAGTTGATCCTTCCACGGCATCTTGAGGATTCCTTGATGCAGAAGTCACATTTAGATTTAGCATCCCCACTGCATGCTTCATTATGTTCTTCCGCAAAATGTTTGTCTTATAGTGTATTTGACCTCTGGACAAGTTTGATGAGTGCCACTTGTAACTGTTCGTATTTAAAAGGGCTTTTTAGATGTCTTGCAAAAAGTACAAAAACAAAAAAGGTAATGTAATTTAATCTACAATTCTTTGACCTTTCGGCTGATAACGTAAACAAACTTGATATGGCAAGATAGATTTTATGAAACACAGGATTCAAATCATTGGAAACATGATTACTTGCATACGTGATAAGAATTGAAAAGAGTTGACGCTACATCAAGATTGGTTAACCAGAGGACAGAGCTGCAAGCTGCATTATCGGTCTCATATACCGCAGATTGCTGAAACCACAAAAACAAACGAAGTAGTAGTATCTTTCACACCGACACGCCCGTTCCCTTAATCCTGTTGGTAAATGGATGATAATACAGCGGACACCTTGTAGAGAGAGATTACCTGATGCAATGATAAGGGAACAGGGAGCACGCGAACTGAGTAGGGAGAACAAGGGAAGCCATGGACGGAGTGGAGTAGATTCCTTTTGAGCGAAAATCCTAGCAACTCCTGCATGAAGAACAGCCAGCGGGGGTTGGCATTCCGTTCATTGGTATGGAGTGGCGAGCAGAGGCGGGGCAACCAGTAGGGCGAGGTCAGCGGTCACCTCCCGTCGAAGATGCTGGACGAGGAGGGCAAACTGTGAACTGTGGTCACCCTTGGCAGCCGGCGGTGAAGTCCGGGGGCAGGGAGTGAGGATATCTACGGCTCTCACCTTATCGTCCCTCGAGGCCTCGACTATCTTGAGAATGGAGATGCGGTGCGGCCTCTCTCTCTCTCTCTCTCTCTCGGGTGCTTTCCTCTTACCGCGCCGCATATACAGGCAGCCGTCCAGTGGAACATGAACGGTTAGAATGCTTAAGATATCATGTGTGGAACTTTTGCACTACAAAGATATGGTTACTAGATTACACTAGAGCAGAGAAAAATAATATTTTTTACTTGTTTATCTCTTTGTACAAAATACATTACAACTTGAAACTTTGTGCAAAGAGATTGTTACATCATTCATATATCATGTAATTTTTATAGTTTTTTTTCTTATTATTTAAATAACCTTTCATTCAGAAAGAAATTGTAATGTTACATTATTCATGTGCCTAATTGTATCTACCTGACAGCTCATGGCTGCAACAAACCTCCAGCACCAGCTGAATTAGTCACTGGTGCTTGGAACTTATTCGATCACAGAAAATCAATGGTTCAATACATGCACTGCTCTACTGCAATCATTAGCGGAGCATCAAATATAGTGACGCGATGAATAGCAATAAAAAGTGAGCCTGCTGTAATTGCTACGCTTCTGACAAGTCATCGTGGTAGTAGACGTGATTGTGACAGGTCGTGTCGCACGGGTAAGGGCAGTCGATCTCCTTGACCGGGCTGCGATCGAAGAACCAATCTCCCACTGCACTTGCTATTTTCTGCACAAATGGGAGAAGCTCCGGTCTCAACATCCACTCTATGCGTGAAAATCCTACTGAATTCATGCAAATGAAGCTTCGGATTTGGGTGCATTACCGTGTTTCCAAGCATAGGGGAGTCAGATGCAAACCACAGCTCCTGCATCTCGGACTGGCAATGCACAAAGCATGAGTTTATGAACAATCCTCTCGAAGCAGAGTTCCCCTGTTCCTCCACAGCCCTCAAAAAATCATCCCTGAATCCTGAATATGATATCAGAAGTTGAACAATGCGCATAGTCAGACATATGATAGGTGGCATGCCAAGAAAAATATGGAGGCAGTAGCACCAACCCTGCAATATCTGAAGTTGCTCAGCAGAACACTGGTCTATATCATGCTTACAAATACGCCATTTACCATGACGATCAGCAACTCCTGGCATCAGAATGTTCCTTACCTGAGCAAGGATGTTTATAAGGGCAACATGAAAAAAGATAGCAACAATCAAGAGATATGAATAGAACACATGTGAAGGTCCTCGAATCACAACCTGCCATGAATCATATGCTGCATTCAGAATGAACAGAGGAGTCTCTATCTGTTTCACCTCGTTCTGAGGAAAAAAGCACTGC
This sequence comes from Oropetium thomaeum, assembly GCA_001182835.1. Classification (NCBI taxonomy): domain Eukaryota; kingdom Viridiplantae; phylum Streptophyta; class Magnoliopsida; order Poales; family Poaceae; genus Oropetium; species Oropetium thomaeum. The sequence goes on from LFJQ01000057.1 coordinate 1,194,362, forward strand.
AAAAAAAAAAAAACAGCATAGACTCTTAAGGCCTTGAAATCTAGTGACTAGGCTACACGTGCACTACTAATGGTGCCTAAAATTTAGTATATCTTACCATGCCTGGAGGTAACGTCGAAGTGCATGAAGAGGGTAAATTCTTTGCTGAACCCTAGGGTATTTGAAAACAATGTAATCAGGCTGGGCGAAAACGATGGAACTCATAGTTGAAGAATGCTTTTTGCAAAAATGAAAACAGCTTTCTTTGTTTGACTCCAATTGAACCATAGTTTGACTCCAAATTTTTCACATTCGATTTTGAGTGTTTGTTTTTATAAGAACCCTCTTGGTATCTTGTTGTGGAAGTGTTTGTGTTCCACACATCATTCATCCATATCAGTATGAAGGGTAGGTAATAGTAACTACATACATGTGTTGTAACCACATCGTTGAAAAAGGCAGCAATATGCCCCTCTCCAGCAACATCCTTCCTGTCCAAACAATTTTCAGATATTTGTTAGACAAGGAATTCAATATTCCAAAATATTTAATATGTAATTGTTTTTCTATTTTATAGGTCATGGCATGTGCATTGTTCTATTTCAACGGCTTGTAGTACATTTAAAAGGTTCATATCACAATTTATGCTTTCTTTCTGGGAACCAGTTACTAGAACAATGTCTTACACATTGACGAAGAAACCAGCATCAGAAAGGCATTTAACATTGGCACCCATTGGCAGAAGATCATGAAATCTGTCACAGTGTAGTATGGATGTTAATCCACCAGCTGAACACCCTGAAATTAGAGCCTGACACAATTTAGTTAGTCTTGCAAACCCCTGCAATAGCTAAGCATTATGATGTTCACAAGGACTCGTACGTTTTCAGCTTTACTCATTCCTTTGGCTAGGAGGTCCTCCATAACAGCTTGCCATATTCTTGCACCTCTATAGTGTAGGTTCGTTGCCTAACCAGGAGGCGAATTTCAGAGAATTAAATTTAGGTACATGTTTTTTCCAATCAGAAAATAAAGAAATCATGTTGAAATATGTACTCACAGGATCCACTTGTTCAACATCACCGGTGAAAGATGACCCATCACAGTACCGAACCTTAACCTTGTTCCAATTGTAGAAGTCTGGGTCCGATGATCACACAGGATCGAGATTAAGAAATTACAGGCTTATAGGATGTCTGAATTGTCTAGATTAGAGAACAAGTGAAATGAATTTCTGTACCTGGGTTGGAATCCCGGCTGTCGCTCAGGATTCCTGAGAAGGCAATCTGCGCCGCCATCTTCTTGGAGGATCCCAAACGAGTGCGCTTCCGTTCCAGGCAGGTAGTGACATTGCTGCACCACCCTCCTCCCTGCCAACAATCGTAATTGGGCGAACTGAATGAAGCTTAACGGAACAGACGAACAGTTAGATACTAGCAGCATTGGTGCGCAGATTAACTGCAACCAACCTCGAAATGAACTAGCCAGCTGTTGACGCCGGAGCCGAACCCGCGGGCGAGATGGTACGCTGGAGCACTTCCATCCAGGCACACTAGTAACAACACATCCGGCACACGAATCAAACGCGCGCATCGACAGGAGCAGAGCAGGAGCTAGTAGTTTGATGGTGTTGTGGATGGACTCACCAGCTCCTTTGGCTACGGCGCTTTTGACAAGAGTGATGTCCACGAGCGTGGCGTACACTCCCTGCCGTGCGAGCGCTAGCGTCCAGAGCGAGACGAAGGCAGAACACCAAGCGCAGAGATGCCCCGGCGCCATCCTGCGACGCAGCAAGTGAGACGGTGGCGGAAACGAAAGGAGTTTGGCAGAAGAAGATGAAAAGATGGGGAAACGAACCTGGAAGCCGTAACGGCAGCAGCGCTCACGACGGAGAGGCAGGCAGGAGGGCCGAGGGGGACGGGGAATCCAACAGCTCGAAAAAGGGTCGAGCTTTCCAAAGCCGGGTCGGGTCGGGCTCCTCTTTTTCCCCACCGGGCCGGCGGCGGCTTTTCCGCCTCCGTTTCGTCTCGCCGATGTGCATTGAGTGGGGGCGCGGACGGATAAACCTGCTGCCATCAATGTCTTCCGTGTTCGTCGTGCTGTACCGCACCGCCGGTGCTGTGACGAATTCGACGGTGGAGATTCGAAAACGAAAAGGTACGCACCGCATCGCACGTCTGCTCTGCCGGTGCCGGGCAGCCACATGGGGTTGTAGGTTCGGCGCAAAAGGTCCGGCGAAAACGATGGGTTCGGCACGCCAATACGGCGGTCTCTGGATGCGGGAAAGCTGGGCACCGGATGAAGCCGGGACTGGGAACTACTAGAACTAACAGGTCTCAAGCCAAAGCCCGTAGTACGTGTCGAAGTCGAACTGATCTTTTACTACTGGCGTTAGTAGTTGCAGCATTCGACACAGTACTACTCGATCTTTGTAGTGGAAGCACGATTATCTCCAAGAATGTCGGCCGGTCTCCATTACACTATTCTCTCACAGGCTCAGCATTGCCAAGCGCTATTCCAGGGCTTCTGGCCTTCTCCGTGGAACGCGGCCCAGCATGACGACACGGGCCCGTAATCCGAAACGGCCCGGAAGACCATGCGAGCAAATGCTTTGGGCGCGGCCTGCAGAATTCGGCTGCTCCGTAGTGGTCTAATGCAGGCACGTGATCAGCATGAGTGAGTGTTCCGCACAAATCAAGCAAAGAGTTCTTAAGGTCCTCCGCGGGGCGGAGTGAATTCCCGAGAACGGCCGGGCGGCGCGTTCCAACTGACAGCGATGCTCCCTCCGGTCGCCAGGGGCGCGCGTGCGTGCACGTCACCGCCTGGCTGACTGTCGTGCGAAACCGCATGACGCATAGACGGCGCGGCGCCCTCAGCCGTGGCGGGAAGGAAGAGGTCACGGACGGGTCAACAATGTCGCAAGCAACAGCTGAAGAAAATCATCATCCGATACACCGTGACATCATCACCCTTTTGGAGTTCGACTGACTGACTCGTCAGCAGCAGCTAGGACCTGAGGGTAAGAACCGTGCGCTGCCAGGCCGTGTGGACATACGCAAAGCGGTTCACACTTCACCGCACCCTGGGGGCCGTGTGAAATTGCGAATTCAAGGTACCGAGAGGAGGAAATCGGAGGGAGTCATCCAGAGGGTCAAGAAGGTGATCGGGAAGCGTCAGAGAGACGACGAAAAACGCGAGGAAAAAGACGGCGGCTCCTGTCCTGCTGCATGCACAGGCACCTGTTTTTAGTACTAACAACTCCAATCCTGTCAACGCTGACGCGGAGCTGTCTCGGCTTCAACACCCAACACCAGCAATCAGCGCGTACGCGCTTCCTTTTATCAACTCGCACCACCTGACCTGAGAATGCAATGTTAAGACATGACGGCGCGCCGCGCGCGGGAGCCGGGAGGAGTGCGCGAGAGAGACGAGCGGCGCGGGCGTACCAAAGCCTGACGAGCTCACGTCGTCGAACCGCTGCCCTGCCTGCAAAAAGGTTGGTCATCAGGTCATCCGCTTCCTCCCTTCCTCGTTCGCTACTCTCGCGAACGGTCGTTTAAGTTGTAACCGATGCGTCATTTTCGTCAGGGGAGCCTATCATCTGACCTAGAAGACGGTCCTCTGCTTCCCAAGAGCTGACGAGTTCGTGGAGGTTCGCAGGAACATGCAGGGTCAGGTCCCTGGGTCGTCCGAGCCAGTGCGACCTCCCGCTAAAAGGAAGGCGAAGAGGTCGGGCGAGCCGTCCGGGCGCGACGACGAAGCCGACAACGACGAGCGACGACGAAAGGCTGCCATTCGCGGCCTGCTGCAGGAGTTCTTCGACCAGCAGCTCCGCCTGGACCTGCGGCGACAGGAGATGGTGGAGAGGCACACGCGGGAGCGGCTTTTCCTCGAGGACCAGTGGCGACAGGCGATGCAGAGGATAGAGCGGGAGAGGCTGGTGCTGGAGCAGCAGTGGATGGAGCGCGAGGACCAGAGGAGGGCCAGGGCCGACGCCAGGGCCGAGAGCAGGGACGCGCTCCTCACCGACTTGCTCACCAGGCTCTTACATGGACATCTGTAGAAAAAGGGATGGGATTCTATACTACCCTTAGCATAGACTGTCTGTCGGCAGGAATTCTTTGGTTGTTGCTCGTCTTTATTGCATGCACAAAAAAAAATGTGTGTGGAGATAGTATGATGCAAATAATGCAACCCAGAAGAGAATGGACATCAAGAGCTTAAGACATTGTTAATCCCAACAAGTGCCCATATTTCTGCCTACCACTGTTTAGAGTACTACAAGTGGCTCTAATGGAAGAGATCTAGAGTACAAGAGCTCAGATGGCCACAGAGGTGAGTCATAGATCAATCTGGGAACCTAGTGTCAAAAGGAACGGATGCATAGGTAGGAGTATACATCACAAACTCAAACCAGATCTGCAGGATTCTGCTAACTCTGATGCATTTTGAGATGCTACAAACTACAACACTTCTAACATACTTCTGTCTTCACTCAGCATTATCTATATATTACTTCTCTGTGCTGCTATCACTACTCTGCATCATCCTCACAATCAGTATCGCTATCTTGCGAACCATCAGAACCACTATAGCCACTTTCCTGTTCCGTAGAACTCCCGAAACTATCCAATACATAAGGTTCAATTAGTTTCCAGAAAGAATCAGAATTGCTTCCCTGAAAACCTATCCAAAAGAGTCTTCCCTTCCTCTTCACTTTACATACTAAAGACTGTGTTTGTAGTGACTTGACAATTCTCTCAACACCATCAATATTTCCGCCACCGACCTTAAGAACAATATCACCCGACTGGAGCCTGAATCCCCCAAACATGAACCAATATGCAAGGACACGTGGGGACAACCATCTATGGACAAGCTTAGGGAGAGCAGGCTGCCCTTTCAGAAAAAACTGATCTGCAAAGAAACCGAAATGTGCATGAGGTATGGTCGAAAATCGATAAGGGATCTTCCTCTCATCACTGAATGATCTGTATGCTGAAGGCAGCCATTCGAAGAAACGCTCATGAATGTGAGTCCTTAAAACTGAATGAGCGGTAGAATCTTCCTGAAACTTAAAGTGGATGATATGCACCCCTTTCTGTGCATGAGATTCTATTTGAGTCCCTCCAAGAAGCAAACCAATCAAAATCTCACGCTGATCTTGATCTAATTTCATGCTCAAAGGTTTTGGCTTCACAACTTTCTTGCTAATGAGTAGACCATTTTGAAGTTTTTCCAATGAATCCGTTGGTGCATCGTACTTCTTTCTACACATTATATCATAAATGCTTTCAGCTTTCTCGTAATCATCCGCAGAAAGATACCCCCTTAGCATAATGTTGCAAGATTTTGCATTAGTACCAATCGTCCCATTTTTATGCATTTCACCAAATATCTCCTCGGCCCTCTGGACATTTTCACTCTTTACCAATGATTCCAGATAAACAATGTACAGTGTTCTATTAGGATGACACCTTTCAAGGCATTTTGTGAATGTCTGTTCCAATTTCTCATGCATATTAAGGTCCAGATACATATACATCAAGTCAAGAAAGGCTGGCATCAGATGCTTCATATGGCTTGCAACAAACTCTTCCAAATGTTTTTCTGCCAGTTCTATCTCTCTAGCCTTTGCCATTATCTCAATTATCTTATGA